>OU343036.1:1284879-2484879 GCA_910593735.2 Ectemnius lituratus | reverse complement strand
CTGCCAGTAATAATAATTGAAAGGAGAATTCAATTTTAGTAAAATAACAATTGGAAATATAATAACTGATCAATCAAATATTGAAATATCAAGAAAGGTTCTGTTATCATTATCAGAATTGTTATTCCTACTGTGAAATATTCCAGCTTGACAAATAAGCTTGCAATTCATTAACGAAACCCCTCTTAAAAAGTCGACGAACTTATTCGAGGAATGGCAAGTGCGTGAAATCGAATGTCAACAGAGTGGAATTTTAGATTGCCGGATATGGAAAGGTTGGGTTTTGAAACACACTCAGCAAATTGGTAGCGGCTAACAGTTTCACGGACGGCCTCTAACCGCATCCATTGTTTTCGCGCTTTATACAAGTTTTCCAGTGGCCGCTCACAAATTGTCTCGTTCGCGGCCTTCGTTAATTACCAGCTAGCTTTCTCCCACTCTTTTACTATCCTGTCAGTCCATTCTCTGTATATATAGCTGGTTGTTGCCCGACACCGAGAAACAAAGAGCCGCCTTCCGGAATGCGACTTTCGTCGCTAGCAAAAAGTTCTCGCCAGACTTCGCTCGTCAGTTAATAATAAAATAGAGCTTGGAACGTCTTTTCGAATGATTAAAATACAAAGTTTTGAAACTTCCCATTATCATTTCTTATAGTCACGAAATTATATTATATAAAAATAATAATAGAATTTATTTAACTATATTTTATCATTGATTAACACCTAATATTTAATAATATACATATTTTAAAATATAGTAAATGAACAGGAAATGTTTCATGGTGAAAGAATAGAAAATGATTTTTGAAAGGTCGAAGACAAAAAGTATTCATCGTGTTTCGTTAGGTTTGTTTACCGATACATTCATCCAGTCGTGGATCTCGAAGTTCGCGATAGACAGAGAGTTATGAAACGAGGGAATAAACCATTTTTCTGGTTTACGAAGTTCTAAAAATTGAAATCTCTCGGATGCACCTTTTCATGGGTTAGCTTGGGCCGCTCTGCGAGTCGAGGCCGTAATATCGATCTGGCCGCGAGGTCGATGCACCCCCGTGTTGCACTCTCCGCGAAATTCATTTCCATCCCCGTTGGTGTTAGTACCGCGGCGTTCTGGGCCCCCGAAAACTTCGTCGAGTTCTCTCTCTCTCTCTCTCTTTTTCTCTCTCTTTCTCTCTTTTCATTTTCTACGCTTACTCGCCATAACTTTTACCGGTGAATTCCTAGCTGTATTTACTGTTGGCAATAACCAGCCGACATACCACTCACTTCCCACTGCCAACCCTTGCTTATACTACTTTCCTTCGAATTGATCCTTTTTTCAAACCGATAATTCTTCTCTTCCTTTCTAATTCTTCACTGGAAAGCTTTTTAGCTCGTAACTAATAGCTATGGATTTCTTTCGACTACTTCGAAATTACTAAGAGAATCAACGGTAACTGGCAAAAAAAAAAACGTCGCTTTTACGACGATGTTTATTTCTCATTGAATAGCACTGCGCCGTTCCAAGTACTTACTTGACATTACTTTCCAAAGCGATCAGGGAAATATTAATTGAAAGTACGATGCGAGAAAAAAAAAAAAACAGGCGACGCCAACGTAGAGTTAGGTAGAATTTTTCTCGAGTTCTCAAGCACCAACGTCGCTCTGCTGGGAGGGGGAAAAAAAGAGTGTGGGGGGAAGTACTCTTCCCTCGCAATCGAAGCGAAGCCACCATAATTATGGAAGTTTTAATCGCACCGGGAGTTCAAACGAGGGTGGTCTGAGAGGATGGAAAGAGAAAGAAAGAAGAGGATCGGAATTGCAATGGAACGAGAGAAAACAAGCCGAACAATCCATTCTACTAGTAAATCTACGTCAACCATATTTTCCTTATTTTTTTCGTGGAAAAAGTCCACTTTCGAGAACCTTGAAAGAAGAATTCCCTTGCAAGGCTTGAATTGACAATCAGTGTACGGTTGAAATTCTAGCTAAAAAGGAAAAATTGAACAATGTTTCTGTATAAATCTACCATTCTTTCTTGAAGTCCTATGATGCGCGTACGATCGTCGAAAAAATACTTCAACTTTAGTGGCTTGATCAATCAGACGAAATCGGATTCCCAGGAAATTCTAGAGAGAAGTCTTCTAAAAGTTAATACTTCATTGATCCGTTCCGATACTTCTTCCGTTCGTTGATAGAACGTTGATAATATACCTGTTGATGTCGATTCGACCACTCGTTTTCCTCCTCCTCCACCCTTTTTTCATTGGCGATCTTGTTTCTTCGACAAGTAATACTCTAAGCTCCTTTTAATCAGATTTCATCGCTCATCTCTTTACACGATTTTAACTACAGATTTTACTTATCTACATTTCGAATCGTCTAGACTTTCTATCATTCTTTATCATCTACAATATAATATTTATGATGCGAGAAAAATGTCAACATGGACATCCACGAGAACGGAAACACTTTAGAAGTGAAGATGAGTGTACTCGTGGAACCTTTCGACCCACGTTTCCGTAGTAAAACTTTATGTACACCTTATGTACAAGTACCTTTGGCAAATGGTATCGTTCAGTCAGTGCCAGCTGCGCAGGTAATAATCCTTTGGCAGTGAAAGACTATATTTAAAATTTTATATATAAAAACTGAGACACAAAGAATATTCTTTTATTACACAATTTGATCTAATTATTACGTATTACGATTTTTAATTATTATACAATTTAAATCATAATAACAAGCTTTGTATAAAAGGATCGTCGAAATCAGCTTCCGGTGTGACAGCTACTTTTTTCATCTAATATATGGAAACATTACAAGGTCCCTGGTATTGTCTGTCCGACGCGAGTGCACCCTTTCACGAAGGTCTGCATCGCTTTTTATCGAGGCCATACTGACGGCTATATCGAATTTGCGGTGGCAGCTTGCCGCTTACCAAGCGGTGCCCGATTCACCGAGCATTATGGAAATCATCGTCAGTCTGGCTTGGAAACCGAGCAGTCTCTGCCGTCATTCACAACGATTGATTTCCAAATCGATGACCATGAACAGTTGGAACGAATAATATCAGAATTTACTTTTTATACAATTATTCTACAAATTCACTTCAACTTTTTCTTCATTTTTTCAATTCAAGTATAATGTAAGTATTAATATATGACTTTTTACAAGGTATTATAAGATGATAAAGCGCGAGTACTCGACGAGTACCATGTGCCATGTAATCTGCAGGAAAGTGCACCGCTACTCTCATGTATCCCGTAAGGCGGCTGACAAAGGAGGATTTCTCATTAACTAGCAGATTTTTTTAAGCGCGCGGGTGTCTGAGAGGTAAAGAATGGCAGGGAGAAAAAAAAGAATGAGAAAGAGAAGATGATAAAAGCTTTTATTAAGCAGTTGGTTCTTTGAAGAATCGTTAAGGCTGCATCAAATAATTATCGTTACAGTTTCCTTCGACGACAACTATTACACGTGCCTTTAATGAAAGAACGCTTTGCTATTCGCCAGACGAGTCATTCGAGCACAGTGCGACTCTCTAATTCCTCTCGTTTGCTGGAAGTTTGACTCCACGAAAATTCACCAGGACTTCCTCCGTTCGCTCGTGTGAACTGTATGGGCCGAAAACCTGGAAAAATCCTCGGGAAAAAATCCAGTTTTTCCAAGCGCACACGGAAACCCACAGGGAAAGAAGAGTATTGCAAGGCCCACCAACCATGGGAAACGCCAGCTCGTTAACGAACAGTAGTTTGAGTTTTATTTTCTGGCTTGAGGGCGAACGCGCACACCGCTCCTAGTAGATGGACGTGCGGCACTCTTTCGAGCGGTAAATAGTCGAGAAAGGGAGAAATGTGGGAGAAACAGTGAAAAAGTAGCGATTCTCTTTTCTAATAATATATCACAAAAGACAGTCATACAAACATGACATTTAAAGAACACTAATTTATGCAATGTATTGTAGTATTCCAAATATTCTTATAAATTATAAACTCTGCCTATAAACTCTGGCAAATGAAAGGCCTCCATTATGTATACGGTGAAAGCTTGCTGTTGTGCTAGTTTAATTCAATTCGCGTAGGAAGTTAGAAACTATGAAAAAATCGAGAATGCAAAAATTGGTGAAAAAATGAATTTTGAGTCAGGGCTCAGGAATTTATATCACTCCTTCCTTGATGCAAGAATATATACCAAATTCGTCTCACACCAGGGCTCATCACTCACAACTGTTGCACGTGGTACACAAGCATTAACTGCAGTCCACACCCCGAAAAACGAACACGACCCAGACAACGGTCAGAAAGCAGACAAAAGGGAACATACAAAAAAAAAAAACCCCAGGGCTTAGAACGATGAAAGTTTGGAGGCGGTGTGATTTGAAAGTAGAACGTAGAATATTGTGAGACAGAGAATAAAAGATAAGTTTCTCTACTGTGATGCTTTGTGAATTCTAACAGAAGGCTGAGACTGGCTTCGAAAAAAAAAAGGGGGGGGGGGGTGCGACTAAAATTCGGCAAAACTCAGAGAACAGACGAGGTAGAAGCACTCCAGAAAATCGTCTGGGAAGTCATTGAGAGGGGTGACGGTATATTCTGTCTCTTTCTCGACCTTCCTACCCATCGAGGAGGTAGAAAGCCAGCAGGAGGGAGACGAGAAAAAAAAAAGGGGGAGAGAGAAAGAGGGGCGGGGGGGTGTGTGTGCGGGTTCATGGCTGACGATGGTGTATGAATGGCGGCTACGGCAACAAAAGGATCGGATACGTGTATGTACAGGCAGAGTAGAAAGAGAAAAAGAGGGTCCTTTCTGGCACAGCTCCTGCTCGTATTTCAGACGAGGCCCCTTTTCTACAATGAACATCCAACCAACCCCTATCAACAGAGAAACCGAGAAAGAAGAACCCAAGCAGCAGCAGCAGCATCATCATCTTCCCTCGGACGAAGGTGGCGCTTACGGGAAAAATCAGGACAAAGAAGAATTTCGTCGTCGCGTAACGTGATATGTCAGGTTAGCAACGAGGAAATCGCTCGAGGAGCTTTTCCCGCAAGTGGAAGTCGAGCTGTGGAAAAGCTCAGACCAACCAACCCCCCCACCCGCCCCTTTTCTCTGTGTCAGCAATTTCATACTTCCAACTCTACTCGACAACCCCCCAATGTGCCCTCTAACTGCTGCTGCTGCTGCTGCTGCTGCTGCTGCTGCTGCTGCTGCCTGCATCTTCGAACAACCACTCGACGATATCAGGAACCAGTTAATCATCCTGGATTAACCAGACCTGCACCAAATGGCGCTGTAATTAAAGCTCTCCTTGCAAAATTGCAGGATATTGCGCGCAAGCGCCGAATTGTGACGAATGAAAGGTCTCCATTATGTATAGGGTGAAAGCTTGACACAAATGAAAGTTCAATAAATATCTTTGTGTTGTGCTAGTTTAATTCAATTGACGTAGGAAGTGAAAAATGTTCGAAAAATCAATTTTTTTTTAACCACTCTTCCCGACTGTTTCAAGGTCTGGTATTTCAGGCAGTAATTCAGTATTTAGCTAGGAAACAGTGATATCAATTCCAGAACCCCAGGTCAAAGTTCATTTTTTGGGCCAAAAATTCGTCAAGGGGTATACCCAGAAAAATTTGTGAAAAAATGAATTTTGAGGTAGGGCTCTGGAATTTATATCACTTCTTCCTTGATACAAGAAAACATTCTCCAACAAATTTCAGCCCCGGAAAATGATGGGAAGTACGAAAAACATGGAACAAACCGTCAGAATTAGACGAAATTAATTATTCAGGACACTATTTCCAAGTGTTTTCGATACAATTCCAGCACTTTTACCATGGATTCTTTCTTTTCTATCCATTTTGATACTCAAACAATCAATTTACAAACAATTCATGAAAGTTGAATAAATATCCAAAAATATTTGTATACAAAGGGCTCTTCTATCAACCAAGAGAGTAGCCGTGGCTTCCTTTCTCTTCTCTATCAGTGATTTAATCCCACAAATTCCTACTCTCGTACGAATGTGAGAGACTGCACACCTTAAAGGAAAGGCCGAATTTGCGGACGTTGGAAATCGTAGGATTCCCAGGAGCCTTTAAACTCGATAGTCGAAGATACTATAAAGGCATCTTCGTTCAAGATCACTTTAGCTCAACCTTATTGCAGAGAATCTCTTGGTATCCAACAATAATTGATTTATTCGCATGATCAACGACGAGATATTTTCTACATAATAGCCAACCGATTATATAGCGAATAGACTGCTTCCTTAACTTGAAGGATAATCGGACTAACTGTGCTACCATGGATTTCACAGGAAAGCCAGTGGAAACGGATTTGTACGCATTAAGGCTTGTAACAGCCTCCACTCGCTCTTCGTAGAAGCCCCGAGTGATAAAATATTAATATCGGCGGCTACGCGCGCGTTCAGATACTAAGTAAATAAGCCGATTTCACGACTGAAACATCTCCTGATGAACCTCTGCCTCGATATCCCTCCTGGGATCGATCGATCGTTCGTTCCCATCATATTTTATACCTTCATACATTTCTATCACTAGTTATAAATCAAACAGAATTCATATCACATTGACAAACAAGTAACGCAATAATAAACAGTAAAATTTAAATTAAACAACTCCAAAATCCAATATAATAACAAGCTTTAAAATATATTTTATTTCCCTTTGATAATAAATCGAAGGGAAATGAAAATTCTGTAGAAATTACTAACTGTATGATTGTTTAAAGCATACTTTTTGAATTGTAAATGGATCGAGAGCGTGGATTTAATGGCTTGAGGGGAACCCACAGGAATCCAGTGGTCCGAAACATGGAAATAGCCGAACGGGGATCGATTTATCGGGCATTAATTCCACCTGTGCGTGTCCTAGCGCTCCTTTCAGCAGGGAACCCGCCTCGAGCGAGCGCCTGGTGTGTCCTTTGTCGAAAACTGCTGCCAGTCGATCCCCGAGGGCTGAACCATCCTCCTCGCTCCGTCAGATCGTTGTATATGTGTTCACGGACCATTAGTCCGAACAAGCACATCCCATTCAACCTAGCCAGTCTACGGTTATCCATTTCTCAAGGTAGATGCAAAAGCCCACAGGCGAATGAATATCTTTTTCCAAAAAAAAAAAAATCCCTTCGAGTCTAACATCAACAACTTCCATAAATGTTTAAAAATTAAACGAACTCCTCCTCCAAAAATTTCAAGGATACATGTAATGTATAATTATTGTATTAATATTGTTGCTTCGATGGAAAGTTAATTACAACCTCAAAGCTAGTATATTTCAGTCTCACTCCTGGTATTATTGATCACGAATTCAAGCTATCCGATGAATATGCAAATTCCAACGAAGAACGCTCTCTCCTTGAATGCCAAGTTATATTAAAGCGATTGTTTCATTCAATGAGATAATATATTTAATTGAGAAATTAGATATTTTTGTTTAATCCACATTGTCCTTGGCTAATCCAATGAAAACTGTTCTTCTCTTTCGTGTATGTATGACATACACGAGGAAAAATCCATCTTTCGTAATCCTGGATTTATTCTCATCCCCCTTGGTACACAGGACACACTGAGATCAGTATCTCGCCATAGAATCTCCAGGCTTTGCCTTCCTCTCTCAGCTTGAAGTTCCATGTGAGCCGTTCAACACACGCGGAATAGGAAAGCTTGGTCTTTGCCTGTTTACAAATTCCATAAGGATTCTACGAAGCTAGTCCATTCGTTTTTTTCAACAAAACTTTAACGATTAATAGTTACTTCCAATTGGTACTTGTGTAATTATTAAAATGAACGATCAACAATGTAATGCAAGAATAATATTGATATTGTGGATGTTCACAAGGAAAGGAAAAGCTTGATCTTTGCCTGTTTACAAATTCCATAAGGATTCTACGAAGTTAGTCCATTCGCTTTTTTCAACAAAACTTTAACGATTAATAGTTACTTCCAATTGGTACTTCTATAATTATTAAAATGAACGATCAACAATGTAATGGAAGAATAATGTTGATATCGTGGATGTTCGCAAGGAGAAGAAAAGCTTGGTCTTTGCTTGTTTACAAATTCCATAAGGATTCTACGAAGTTAGACCATTCGCTTTTTTCAACAAAACTTTAACGATTAATAGTTACTTCCAATTGGTACTTCTATAATTATTAAAATGAACGATCAACAATGTAATGGAAGAATAATGTTGATATCGTGGATGTTCGCAAGGAGAAGAAAAGCTTGGTCTTTGCTTGTTTACAAATTCCATAAGGATTCTACGAAGTTAGACCATTCGTTTTTTTCAACAAAACTTTAACGATTAATAGTTACTTCCAATTGGTACTTCTATAATTATTAAAATGAACGATCAACAATGTAATGGAAGAATAATGTTGATATCGTGGATGTTCACAAGGAAAGGAAAAGCTTGATCTTTGCCTGTTTACAAATTCCATAAGGATTCTACGAAGTTAGTCCATTCGTTTTTTTCAACAAAACTTTAACGATTAATAGTTACTTCCAATTGGTACTTCTATAATTATTAAAATGAACGATCAACAATGTAATGGAAGAATAATGTTGATATCGTGGATGTTCGCAAGGAGAAAAAAAGCTTGGTCTTTGCTTGTTTACAAATTCCATAAGGATTCTACGAAGTTAGTCCATTCGTTTTTTTCAACAAAACTTTAACGATTAATAGTTACTTCCAATTGGTACTTGTGTAATTATTAAAATGAACGATCAACAATGTAATGGAAGAATAATGTTGATATTGTGGATGTTCACAAGGAAAGGAAAAGCTTGATCTTTGCCTGTTTACAAATTCCATAAGGATTCTACGAAGTTAGTCCATTCGCTTTTTTCAACAAAACTTTAACGATTAATAGTTACTTCCAATTGGTACTTCTATAATTATTAAAATGAACGATCAACAATGTAATGGAAGAATAATGTTGATATCGTGGATGTTCGCAAGAAGAAGAAAACCTTGTTACACCAAAGTCATTTCGAGCTAACTACAAAGTTGACGACAGGAGGAAAAGAGGAGGCGTAGTTAAATAATGTACACCCTTCAGGAAATGAAGCGTTAATAACGTGCCGGGGATCTTATCGGGTCCGAGGGCAGCTGGCCCGCTCAGGAGAAAACTATGTCGGGGAAAGTACATCTTATTAAATATTAGTGCCAACGTTCTCATACCCGAGAGCACATTCATAACTCGCGGGATTCGCTTCTCCAAGTTTCTTCCTACTTACTCGTCCATCTCTCTTTTCGCCGCAATTTCCCCAGGAATATTTGCCTCTCTCACCGTTGGAGTAATAATTAAATTCGGCCTCTCGAATTTCCATCGCACTAGCAAATGGACAGACTCGAGGGCAGCGAGCACCTCTTCGTAATCGGAATAAGGCAGGATTTAAAGGACGTTCATCCGCCCCTCCCCCCCCCCCCTCCCCTTTTCGTCCTGTAAGAGACGAACTCTTCTATTCGACGACACCTTTCAGGATCGTCGAATATTTGAATGCTCTCCTTATTGGAAGAAGCTGACGGACCAAATCTCTTCGATATTTCATTTCGAACCATGACAAAGAAGGAACTCTGCTAGAAGCTTTACGCTTAGCAAGCCTGTTCTTCACACTCCCCCCGTCTAATCTCCCCCTTGGCCAACCCCCATCGTTAAACCCACCCTTCTTCATTCCAGGCTCATGGTAAGTCCTCGACCAATGGAATTGTTGAAGCATCGAATATTATAAATTATTGTTATAATATTTTATTTTTGTTAATTTTAGCGTAAACTAGGATAAAGCGAGTTAATATAATACAAAGAAAAAGTCTAGAGGATCGGAATGAATATAATTCCGGAATTTCTGTCAGTGGTTTTATGTTTTTTATACATTTTGATACTCAAACAATTGATTTATCAAGCGTTTGTCAAAGTCCGAGAACCTTCGAAAAATTGAACATTTTTGAACCATCCTTCTCGACTGTTTTAGGGTCTGGTATTTCAGGCAGTGATTCAGGATTTAGCTAGGAAACAGTGATATAAATTCCAGAACCGCAGGTCAAAGTTCATTTTTTGGCCCAAAAATTCGTCAAGGGGTATACCCAGAAAAATTTGTGACAAAATGAATTTTGAGGTAGGGCTCTGGAATTTATATCACTTCTTCCTTGATGTAAAAAAATATTCTCCACCAAATTACAGCCCCGGAAAATGTCGGGAAGTATGAAAAACATAGGAAAAACCTCGAAAATAAATTATTCAAGATCGGTTTTCCATGTGTTTTCTGTACAATTCTGGCATTTCTGCCAGTAGTTTCATGTTTTCTATCCGTTTTGATACTCAAACAATCGAAATATCAAGCATTCATCAAAGTCCGAGAACCTTCGAAAAATCGAAAATTTGTGAAGGGGCACATATGCAAAAATTTGCGAAAAAATGAATTTTGAGCTAGGGCTCTGGAATTTATATCACTTCTTCCTTGACACAAGAAAACATTCCCCACCAAATTCCAGCCCCGGAAAATGTTGCGAACATTAAAAAACATGAGAAAACCCGTCAGAATTACATAAAATTAATTATTCAGGGCACTATTTCCAAGTGTTTCCGATACAATCCCAGCTTTCCTATCACTAATTCATTCATATATATAAAAATCGAATAAATACAACACAGAAAAAAAAGTCTAAAGGATCAGAATGAATTTGTGACCGAACAACTTAAGAATCGTACACTCGACGATCCCTGTTGGAACTGAACAGCGCGATTGAAAAGCAGGGAGAAAGGAAGCAGCAGCGATGAGGGCGACATATGGTGTCCCTCCGCAATATTATCAGTAATAAAGGGGCTCGACGGTCCATATGGAGGGCAGGACAATGGCAAAAGCGAGTGCGAGAACGCGGCACACGACCAGGCGAACACGCAAATCAATATTCCCCATTGCTTCTAGTGTGTACAGCTCAAAGAGAAAGAGAAAGAGAAAGAAAGAGAAAGAGCGCGCGATGCGTGTACATACGTACTCGTAACACATAGCTTCTCGAAGCAGGATAGTCGTGTCAACAGGAAGCCTCGTCTCTGTCTCTGGGCAAACAGGGCGCAGGAAATCCGGGCGTATTTCCGCGGTAGAAATAAAGCTTCCTTGTCAAGAGTCGCAGTGAGAAAGAAAGAGAACGAGAGAGAGAGAGAGAGAATGGAGAAAGGAAAGTAGGAAATCTCTGATACGACCGTCCCTTCGATCCCCGACACTCTGGATTTCGGAACACGTAGATTGCTAAACCATGTCCTGTATTACTTCTCTTTATAATAGAACTGCAAAGAATACCAAATATTTTATTTTTTGGTTATTTATTTCTTTATTTCTAATATCAATTTCAGTATTCTTAATAATGTTCATCGAAATGTCAAGGAATTCGTTTGTCCTTCGAACAGGATTACTTCTCTTTGTAATAGAACTGCAAAGAATACCAAATATTTTATTTTTTGGTTATTTATTTCTTTATTTCTAATATCAATTTCAGTATTCTTAATAATGTTCATCGAAATGTCAAGGAATTCGTTTGTCCTTCGAACAGGATTACTTCTCTTTATAATAGAACTGCAAAGAATACCAAATATTTTATTTTTTGGTTATTTATTTCTTTATTTCTAATATCAATTTCAGTATTCTTAATAATGTTCATCGAAATGTCAAGGAATTCGTTTGTCCTTCGAACAGGATTACTTCTCTTTATAATCGAACTGCAAAGAATACCTAATAATTTGTTTTTTGTTTATTTATTTCTTTATTTCTAATATCAATTTCAATATTCTTAATAATATTCTTCGAAATATCAAGGAATTCGTTTGTCCTTCGAATAGGATAAGGAAAAGAAGAATGTTACAGTAAAGAAAGAGAAGGTTGCTCTAGTTGAAAGTCAGGGGAAGCTAATAGAGCGAATGCACACGCTTCGGTCACTTTCATTGTTGTCGTTGTTGCTTTCTCGTCGCTTTACTCTAGCGGCACACGAGTGACGATATAATAGCGAGCCGAGCAAACATAATTCCGACGAATTCGAGCGTGGCGAACACGAAGCCGATAAACGCCCGACGGGGAACGAGAACCCTGGCTGAGCTGTGAGAGAATTGCATTTACAACCATTTGCTTCGTCAGCACACACGCGCGAGCGCTCTACTCGTTTGCGTTATTGTAAAGGTGAAATGGCTGGCGACAAATTACTGCCAAGAGAGATAACTCGCCTCGGCATACGGCGGACTTCGACTAAAGCTACTCTATTACTTCCACTACTATGCTTTCATTATACTCCCAAGAGAATCCTTTCTACATTGAAAACGATCTTTAATTCTATTTCAATACTCGTATATTGTGATTAAATATTAATGTCAATATCAAAAGAATTAGTTCTATTTTAATATTATATAAATTTGACAAGATTCCGGAAAGTAATGATTAAAACTTATCCCAGGAATTCAAAGTATTATAAAAGACACTTTAAACTTAAAGTATCCCCACATTTACTTTTCCCCGATAATACTTGGCGCGAAAAATGTCTGTAATCTCAGAGCAATTGCAGTATTCCGTAATCTCGAAATCAAATCTTAGCAATCATTGCTCGAGTCGTGCAATGAAGTCTGAGATAGAAAACGTCATGTAGATGAAAATGTCGGTAACTTCAAAGAATTCGACTGAATTCCAAGAAAGAAGGAAGGGTGAGGATTGTTTAATAAAAATCCTCGACATCGACAGTACCGCTAATTACGTATTCACAGTGGCCGCGTGATTGTTCGCTGACGAAAAATTCAAACTACAAACAGAAAGAACTGACGAAGAAAGACAGAACGCCGAGGGGAATAAAAGGAAGGGTGAAAAGGGGGGAGGTAAAAACGTAATAGAATTCACGGTGGCAGTGTAATCCGTTAAAAGAATTCCATGGCGCATTCGTCTCGCCGTCATTCCCTTTTATCCTAGATTTCGCTTTTAGCCCCAACGGCGGCGGCATCGTCGGCGGCGTCGGCGTCGGTGGATGCCTGTCGAGAGCCACTATGACTCTCTCGAGCCGCGCGAAATCGAGTTAAGCTTTCGAGTGTTTTGCGGAATAAGCACACGACGAGATCCTACTATCCTTCAAACCAGCCATCCGCTCGAATGTCCAACACCAATTCTCACCAATGCCAATCTCCACTCTGTCTTTGTCTTTCTATCTTTCTTTACCAATAAACCTACCCTTTAAACGAACATTGATATTCTTACGAATTCTTTGGTATAATATTGCTTAGGAATTATTTTATGAATTCTTTTACCTTTTGTTGAGAATTCTTGAAATAGGAATAAACTTCGATCTTTGTAACTTCGATAAGAATACTCGCGCTTACCTGAAAACAGAAAAAGTACTATCGTTAGATTATAATTGATAAAATAAATCGATAAGAAATAGATTCGTAGATATGAATTGTTATATGTTGGAGAATTATTATGCCTGTAATAGGAAAGATTGATAATAATAGATGTGTTTAATTAATACGTTAAGTAATAGGTATGTTAACGTTGTACTTAATGTACGTGCCGTGGCAACCTTGATTAGAGGACACCGGTTGAATTTCAGGCAGGAACTCCTCTTTGGAACTGTTCCAAGGAACTGAAGTGGATTTCACTGGGCCATGAAAAACTCGATCGTTGAATGTCAACGCGCAAGAGTCAAGCAAAACACACGTATTGCAAGGATACGATCACCAACGATAATACTAACATTCGTGTTGGTTGCATGAACTCAATTAGAAGAGCAAAGACATTGCATCGCGCAAGTTTTAATTGCATCATGCGTCAATGTGAATATCGCACGGTAGCGCTACATTAACCGCAACATCGATTACCAGCCGCGAACGGGACCGCAAGAATTACATTATACGATCGGTCTTAAGTATGCTGGAATTCACGACACCTCCAACAGACAACTTTCCCGGATAAGCATGCCTCAATGGATGGAAAAGCAATTTCCACTTTCTTCTTGGAATGACAAACTTCTCGAGATGATTTCTCACGGGAGAAATACCACACATTTTTCAACTATTTCATCAGCCATTTTTCAGAATTTCATCAAAACACTCCTTGAACTTATAAAATACCAATAATAGTACATATTTATATTTCATTTTAATTCGTATGAAGATATTTATAGAAATAGCATAATATATTATTTAAGATGCAATCATTACGAGTGATCTTAATGCGCATTCATTTCCTTGATAGTCAAAGCAAGAACATAATTGCATGTAAATAGATCAAAGAGTAAAAGAGTGCCAAAGAGATGAAAACAAATATTTCGTCCTCTTAGAAAGGAGCTGATCAAGCAGAGTTTTCCTCAACGCGAGAAAGAGAGAGAGTGCATCCGTTAGCGATCTCCAAGAAGCCTGGAAACACGGCCAGGGTCGACGGCGAACACGTTTTAGGTCAGATTGTCTCGCTGAATTTACTACGAGCGAACGTAGAGAGAGAGAGAGAGAGAGAGAGAAAGAGCGAGAGAGTATATGTGGAGAGTGTAAGTAAGCGCGCGCAACAATTCCGTTGGCTATCGCCGCAGCGGATCGGCGAGTCGCCTTCGGATTTGCTCATTGCGGAACACATACAGGGTGATTCACTAACTTTGAAAGTTCGAAATATTATTCACTCACTACATTTTATTAAATTCAAATAATATGTAATTATATATAATTTTATATATAATATTAACTGATATATAATTTATTATTTAAATTATAGTATCACCCTGTATGTATAAACCTTCACTATCGATGTGTGTTCGAACTTGAAAGTATTTCGGCCCCAACTTAATTGCCGTCGTGTAAACACTCCTTTGCTCTAAATCTGATGTATTAACTGTGTCTGTGTATGTGTGTGTGTGTGGCGGAAAGGCCGGCTTTTCGTGAATGATTCGAAGCCTTATTACAGAGGACAGATTGGCTTCGAATTTCCAAAGGGATCGCACTGAAATGGAGCAGCGGGTCACGACGCTCTATTCATAATGCGCAGGTACCATTCTCGAAGCACTGCTTGCTAGTCCAGCAGCTCGTGTGTCACCCATTGTCAGACGACTTTTGTCACCGAACGAAACAAGACGACCTGGAAAGAAAGATACCCTGACATTCTTACCGAAAGCTAACACAACCAGTTGTATTATACTAATCTTCAAATATTTATAAATGTTTTATCTCTGACTTTCCCTTTGTTACGAATTTTTGTAATATTTAGTGAAGCTTTAATCGAACTAGAATTTATTATTAATAAAAGCTGATACAACTTGTATTATAATAATTTAAAAATATTTCTAAATATTTTATCTTCGACTTTCCCTTTTTTATGAATTCTTGTAATCTTTAATGAAGCTTTAACCGAACAAGGATGAAGGAATTATAGAACAGTGTGGTTTTGTTACAGCAAAAGCAAAAGCGGTTTTCTCTATAGAATATTGGTGCGGTAAACCGCAAAAATTGATGGAGGTATCGCTCGGATACTTAAGCCGTGTGTCGATAATTAGAAACACACACGCCTTTCGCCGCACGACTAGCTTCCTCCTTGCATGGCGCGATTACGGAAAATTGACTATAATAACCACCGCTTATCTAGCAAGGGACACATTGTTTCCTATTGGCGGCGTTGGATAATGGTGTGAACAGTAATAAAATATTGTCGCTCTTAACCGAATATTACACAAGCATATCAAAAGCTTCAACAAGTAAAAAGTCTCTCACGGTAGTTTAATACAGGATTGGTCGTCCAATGAAATATCCACGATAATATAATAGAATTTTTGCGTATAATACATGTCACGCTTGACAGACACACCGAAATGGGAATGTGTCAAGCGTGCATATGAAAAACACAGCTTTTACACAGCAATTTCCATTATTAAGAGAAAAGCGATTTTCCAACCAATATTTAATCTTGTAAATAATTATAAAACTCCAATACAAGCTTACAAACGATAGACACGCAAAGTAGTTGGATCTTTTTTTTCCCCTCAACATTCCTTAATAAAGATATTGCTGACATTGAGAGCTGGGATTATCAGCTCTCGCGGGGCCAATTAAAATCGAGCGGCGGCTTATCGTTGAGGTACTAAAATAGCTAAGCATGCAAATGCCGTCTAATTACGCTAATCATGGTTACTTGAGTCCCTGAATGTAAACGTCCTTCGAGATCAGAACAAAGATCCCAGCTCATTAACACTACTTCGACAGCTTTTCAATTTTCCTATAGAAATTTCTCTTCGAAATCATTTCAAAAAACAAGAAACCTCCTAGAATTCATCAGTAAAGTATACAAATAAATTCTCCCCCGCGTGTTCCCACATTTCCCAGCTGAGACATCGTTTTGACCTTGGCAAGGAACGTGGCAGCTGGAAAGGAAAGAGTCACACACACACACACCAAGCAAGATCAGCTGTCGCACCTGTCAAGCATCGTAATTTAATTCTCCCTCTTTCTCTCTCTTAAGAGGGAATGCTGCCATAGCTTTCCTCCCCTTCGTCACCATTGCCAACGAAATCCCTCGTCTCTCATAGTAAGAGAAAAAGACAGATGTATAAACCAAGGGAAAAAACAGATCGGAGAGACCAATGCCTGCCAATTGCCAGTTCACATCCGTTTGATTCCCTCTCAAAGTGCTAAAGGATGATTCGCAATTAGTAATGGAGAGTCGATTTAAAAGCGGCTGAATTTAATTGGTAACTGAATCTCCACTTCGTACATGACTCTCTTTTCTTTCAAACTCTTTGTATCCTGTCGGCATGACTATGTAATTGCCATCGCACCAATGATAAACACTCACATCGATAATCCCTTTCGTTCCACCATTCTCGCATACCTTCTTCTCCACGCATATGGACTTGTACTTTGTCCAGCTATACCGGTTCCCACCGGATGTGTATCCTTCTGCTGGTCCCTTCGCCCGATTATATTCAACGAGCCATCTATTAACGTCGAACGGTAATATCTGCGACCATTTTTCAAAACCTTAAGAAAGCCTCAAACATAAAATAGTCGAAGAAACTAGCTATCACAAATTATAATATCTTCAGCCAAAATATAATATAGTAAAAATAAAACAGACAAAAGAGAAGTATAAAGAAATAAGGAAGTAATTTCTAGTAGGTGTTCAAGGCAGCGATACGATTGCGAAGAGAACTCTGTGTTATCATGGTGGACAGAAAAGTTTCTAAAATAACGTTATCTTGGCGAAACCAACCCTCTTCGTCTATCCTTTGGGACCAAGGACAATCAAGAGAGAAAGAGACAGAGCGAACTTTTCCAGGTATAGTGAAAAGAGATGGGGTGAACGATGCTAGGGAAGCAATCGCAATGAAAGTACTTGCAGAGAGAAAAGAAGAAGGCTGTACAAGGAGAGCTGCTCCTACGGCTGAGGTTAACTTTCAGAGAGTCCTGGACTGCGCGAGCGAGAGTGCTCCATGCCAGAACTTTCTACTATTTCCAAGTTATCTCTCGAACAACGGGTGCAGTCTAGTAATAATGGCGGGAGCTGTCTCTACAGGAGAATCCAACAGCCACCAGGACGAAGAGAACCCCTGACGAGAATAGCACTTCGTCCCTTAGTCGTTCAGAAGAGCATTGTCTCCGAGGAGTTAGCGATATATATCGAGAAAAGAGACAAACGAAACTGATGATTTCTTTGTTGAAATAATGACTGCTACGAGTAGAAAAGTATAAATACGAAAGTACAAAGAAGATAAATATTATAATAATTTATGGGTAGAAATCTTACAATTACTGATAAGTAATTCCGAGAGATAATAATAATAATGACTGGGTTCGAGTGAAATTTATATCCGGCGATGAATCGAAATGCGTTAATGCATGAATCCATTTGTACGATTGCCTGTCGGGTTGAGTTAAATGAGAGCAGGAGTGGTGCTAAAAATATCGCTACATTTAGCTTCGACTCCCATTCTTCCTGACGCATGGTTGATGGCTGAGCGCGTAGCGTAGTCTCTCTCGACGGGTAGTCGGCCCCCGAACCCCCATGGGACCAAATCCATCTGTACTCTCTCTCTCTCTTTCTCTCTCTTTCTCTCTTTCTCTTCGCGAAAGAGCGAGCGAATAAGCGAACCTCGTATTTCCCATCGGGCAGAACCGAAATTAAAATTGCACGACCATTCTCCTGTTGGCCCTTGCCGTAACTTGCAAACGATGCATATTCCAAATGACAGAGCGATTTTTCTCAACGAGCAACCGCTGCTTCTCTTGGACTAACCCTGAACACCCTTTGTGAAGAGAAATTCGAGGGACGCCAAGGGTTCTCTCTTTCTTTCTCTCTTTCTCTTTCTCTCTTTCGCAATTAGGGCTAACGCAGGTCCGAATAAATTTCGTTTTATTGCACTTTATAGCGACAGTCGCACAAAGCTGAGGGTAGTAGTAATGAGGCCAGCAAAAAGTCTGCTAGGGGGGGGGGGGGGGGGGGGAAAGGAGAACTCTAGAGTTCCATAGAGATACTACGCTACGGATGGACCATTATGCTACCGTCCACCTAATAGCTTCTGATTCTCCTTCCACCGTCTGTCCTCGATTGCCAGCACTCCAAAGAGATGCAACAGTACCTTACAAAAATTCCTTACAACCTCATCGATCCATTCTATCATCTTTCGTATAACAGGCTCTGATATGGCAAAGATGGTGTGTCAAAGATCCAAAATAATAAAGTGAATTTCCAGGTGCGATTACCGGTGCCAGCAGGAGTCGAACGGCCAAACGAACGCGTTATTCACTGCTCGAGCAAACCAATGCAATTACCGGCATACTCACAGATAAGAGGTTCGTGATCCTCGTCGAACCTGTGATTTCACCAGTTTCAATCGAACCAGCTAGTTAACCGTAGCAAACCGTAAAAGGCGACTCGAATTACATCCACCCACATACACATCAATTTCCATGACTGTTCATTACATTATATCGTTTTCATCGGATATCTAAAAGTCTGAGTAGCTTGGATATCTGCCATCGAGTATAAGCTTTCTTTTGGCGACCTTCCTCTGTCAACAGCTGCCCGCTATTGATACATACCAACTGACCTCGGTCAGTGAAAGGCTAAAGCCCAATTCACATTACAGACACGCTTCAAGAACGAATGATTGCATTGACTGTGGAACATTCCCGTTGGGAGTGAGGCCAATTCACGCTCAGCTGGTAGAACATATATGAATAGGAGAAAGGTTGTCGTGAGAGAGATTGTAATATGAATCGAGCTTAAGTCACGTAAGGAGAAGGGTGAGTCACGTAAGGAGGCCTTTGAATTTGCCGTCGCTGTCGCCAAGCAAGTACCAAGGCAAGTTGCAACGAGGGTTGGTTGGTTGGTTGGTTGGTGGTAGGAATGCGTGCGCGACACTGGAAGAGCTAAATGGCAACTGCGGAGCCTACTCGCATTAACGCCCCGGGGATAGAATTCGCTAACTGTGAATCGTTTCGTACATATCTCTGCGGCCGTGAGGATCGATACGGTCGCTATGGCGACGAGAACGAGGCACTCGCATCTCTATAGGGATACAGATACAGGGATACATCTCAATACGAGTGTGTATACCCTCCGAGGAGACTAGCTACGGCAGCTCGGCGACGCCAGCATACTCCGCAAACCGTTTCCCCTCCCCGCCGAGGGGAAGTGCCGCGGCGGGAACGAACACCGCGCCGCTAGGCAATCCACTTTTTCCCTTTCGCTTCCACTTTCCTTCCTATTCTCGAACTCTTTGTCTTCGTTTGCCACCTTATCATCTAATCCTCCTCTGCGCATACTGCATTCTTGTAATTATTAGAAGTCATGTGTATTAATACTAGTAAAAAAGATGACTGTTGTAATTTTCTTGAAAGATCGAGGAAATGTTTTTACTTTGGTAAGAGTAAGTTTGATTTATGAGGAAAGTATAAAGTATGATGATAGTAGATAGTTCATAGGTTTCTGTTCTGTGGGATCGAGGAAGAGAAAAAGTTCGGAAAGTAACCCTTGCCACGTATCGTTAAGGATGCCTCGAAGATTTATGAAGCCAAGCCAAGGCGAGAGAGGCTGTTCCACCTGATATTACCCATATTACACGACCTTATTAACTTCACGGGCCGTAAACAGCCGGGCACACTGCTCTCCCGGCTGCCATCAACGATATACCTTACCTATGTCCATACACGTAAAGAGTTATATTTAGAGTCGACAGCTATCACCTGCCAGACTTAATTAACAATTTTCCCCATTAAATTCAACCAAGCACAACGTACACTTTTTATCGTGAAGAATGAAAAGCTCTCAAAGCTTTCATGGTAATGCATTGTCAGCAGGATTTTCTTTAATGGGGTTGACAGTGGAGAGATCGTAGTTTCAGCCAAGTCATTAACTATTCGTTTTTACAGCAGGGGAAGATCTTCAGTTTTTCAGCGCGATTTCCTAGGGAATCGACTTTAGAGAATCCTGATGACGATGGCGAACGAGGGGCTGAACACCGAGGATCGAAGAAAGAGAATATTCCAGAAAGAGAAAGAGAAAGAGGGAGAGGGTCGCATCGTACAACGGGTTTCGATCCGATTGAGAATCCAGCGAGCTGCTAGCTCTACTCCCCGTGAAAGCCGGCTCTCCTAAGTTTACCGGGTGCCCGCTGGCCCGAGAGGAAAGATAACGAAGGACACAGGAGAATAATACCCCGATAATGAGCGGCCACGGCTGGACGAACAATTTTTTAATTCCCTCGTCACGCTGCCATTCCCATCCATCTACTCCTTCATTTCACTTGCCATGAAATCTTCCAGGAAGAATAGAATCCTTCCCAAGTCAGATCGAACTTTGTAATTAATATCAAGTATTGACTTACTCATCATTAAATATCCAACTTCGATTTTAATGACTAAAATTAATTCAAATATATTCGAGTGAGAAAGAAAATAAGTTTTTGATAATATAGAACATAGTTTTCTTTTTTTGAATCTCTAACAGGTCGTGTATAAAGGCCATCGGCAGATATGATTGATCGGTTCGATCACCCGTAAGATCGAAATGCCTATCATTGTTTCCTCGATGGCGGCGCTTTAAGGGAGTAAAGCGCATCGACACGATGATCGATGTTCCATCAGAGGGGCTCTGAGCATGGAATGAGGTCAGTGTGAAGAGAAGGATGGGTCGCGCAGTTGTGTATAACCCGGCAGTGTGTCTGGCAGGGTTCTCTCTCGCGTGTTCAAGACACACTAAAAGCACCAGGCACGCTTACACGCATGCAGGTTCAATTGGTAATCTGAGAAGGGAGAGTGTTGCTGAGTGTGTGAAGCATGTATACAGAAGAGAAGCGCGTGACGTGATGGCTGGTGTGTTATAATCAATGCGAAATATCGAATTACCCTTAACGAGCTAATTGCTCTATGAATGAGGCGCCTTGCTATTAAACCAGACGAGAAAGTGAGAATATGTCACTTTAGAAGATACTAACAAACTTTAACATTACTTTCTCTCAAATCAAATCTTACAAAAAGAAAAAGAATTTCTATAAAATTCTTACAGATCAAATCCTTTCTACTTTCCGTTTATAGGATTTTCTTTTCTCTACTCTTACGTACATCGTATTGTACTTGGGATTAAGAAATGCCATGAGTTCTGCTTGCGTGGGTTCCACCACCATGAAATACGAGGGAGCAAATGACTCGTCATTAATCTTCACTTGAGTAGAAGGTAGCGCACACTGGCACTCTTTGTCTCAAGCTATTTTTCACCAATTTTCTTGGCTTCGCTAGTGATATAATGATCGAGAACTTCCACTCGACCAAGTGTCCAAAGCTTGCTTTTCATTGGTCAGTCGGCTATGTCTTATTTGGGGTGGTATCATAGCTGAAAGAAAGGGGAGTTCATGTCGAACACAATCTAACGCGTGTGATTTGTCAGGAAAGTGGAAGAGAATGATAGGACAATGGAGAGCCGTCCGGGTTGGTTGGTTGGTTGGTTGGTTGGTTGGTTGGTTCTCAGTTTCACGCGTATCCAGATCGCAATCGGTCCAGCGGAATGGAATGCATTGTTCGGACGCGATCGAATTCCTTTTGAGATGTGGCCAATGGACCATTTCCTCAAGCGACCAACCAGGATAACATGAGAGAACGGGAAAAAGATAGTCTAACACTTTCGCACTCGTATATTCTACATTCTCTATGAAAGGACAGAAAGACGGAAACTAGAAGATCACCAAGAAAACGGTCAACGACACTCGCACGTACTAACGGTACTTTTAGCCTCTGGCTTTTCTCAAGGAACATATAATTCATGTCGTCCCTTGTATTCCATTTCTTCTACTACTAAATCAGTGTACTTTAGATCCCATCTGAATTCATCCAACACAGAACATAAAAGTCTATTGTTTCCTGTCTAGTTTAATTAGACTCCAAACATATGTTCAAACCTAAGACTTCCTATTTCAAAGGATATAAGAATTCATAATTGTACAAGGAAAGAAAGTGAGTTACATGGATTCTTCGAGATGCGAGTAGTAGTAAATGTTCATGTGCCAAGTAGGTCTCTCGCTTTTTCTCTTCGTTCCGCGTTACATCACACTCAAGCACATCTGCGGGTGGCTGCCTCGTAAACCAGAACATACATACGTTACCACCAATTTTCTTGGCGATGTCTCTACTGACTAATAGCTCGTACCGCCTCCTTCTCTTTCGTGAAATCGTGAATCGCGTCTCGTAAAATGCAAATCCGGAAAGCGGAAGCACAACTTGATACATGTGGGCGTCTCTGACTCACTAGAATTACGTACCAACCGTGAGTGAGCACTAGGTGAAACCAACTTTAAGATATGCGGCAAACTCGTGGGAAGCAACTTCCTTCGCACGAACTTCATTTTTGTGTTAGCCTTTTTTTCATATCATTTATAAAATATAAACACAGTTATACTGATAAATGATTCTATTATTCTTAATAATTTAAGTTTCTTAATTCGAAGAAATTAAATAAAAAGGAATAAAGTATATGTTATAAGAGAATGTTACTTAATATACAACAGAGTTTCAATCCAGTATTCATGACGCAATCTATCCGGAGCATATTTAATCTCCATGTATTTGGTGCATGTTGATCAGAGGTATTGAAAAATGCATAAGAAAAACGGAGCTGATCTCGTCGAGTATGTGTACAGACGAGCGGTGACCAATGAATTTGTTAGAGCTCACGTTGTCCAATTGATATTCTTATGCTACTTTGGTACTAGGAAAAGGGAACAAGGAGCCAAAGGAACTTCAAGTACGATGAGTGACATTTTCTAGACGAGGAAAGCAGTAAAGGAATTTTCTCTGCTAAATATATTTCCTTGACTGAGTGAACGCGTGTGTGTCTAGGGCAGCAAGGACTGGCGTGTAATTTCCAGGAGGGCGCTCACATTCAAGGGAAGCCCCGAGTGATTCAAGAGAACACATCCTTGAAAGTTCGTAGCTCCAACTTCTACATACATAGGAATATACACACACACACACATAGACTTGCAATTCCTCTCCAAGCCAATTACTTATGAATCAATGCAGCAGCAGTAGCAGTAGCAGCAGGAGCCTAGCATGGAAATATCAAGAGATACGATATTCAACCGGCTGGCGCAAGATCGACCAACTTCATCCAACATCCATCCAACATTCATCCAACATATCCTTGGCATCAAGATATTTTCCTCCCATTAATTACAAGCTGGCAAATAAAATTAAAGGCCCAGCAAAAGTTCAAAGAGGAAGTAAAAAAAACACACACACACACTTTTTACTTGAAAGAAGAAAAGAACGGCTATGTTCTTCTCCCTTTATTTCCTCCTGTGGGATACCTTGGCAGGATTGGCCAACGAGGAAGAGGAGTGCAAGGGAATTTTAAGTGAACTACCTTACTGCCTTGAGATATATAGGAGAGCAACCCTCAATTTTTCCCTCGGCCCTGTGTGTCTCTGTCAATATACACGCGGCACACTACCAACCCCGGAAGACCTGACCCAGGACGAAGAAAATTTCTCTGCCCAGAGCCGCCTCTGGAACCTTCGGCTCTTTCTTGTTCCCTGAGGAAAATATGTTGCTGCTTCAATGTTCGAAGGCTGTGGAAGAAGGAAACTCGTGGTTGGTGCGCTTTCGCCTGAATACACTGGACTCACCGGTATCCTTTGTCAATAGCAATCTCCTGGCTATCCCATTCTGGCAGGCCAGTGTCCACATACCAGGATAGTCTGGGATAAGAGTGTTGTGTCGACCAAGACCTATCCCCTTTTCCTTTCGATTCTAACTGATATTTTTGAAATACAGTAAGAAGAAAATCGATTGTATTCAAAGGATCGACATATAAATGTGGAAATGAATTCCTTTGCTTTCGATGGTTTGAAATAGGTTTGATATCGAAGGAAAGCGTTATCAAAATATAAGAGTATCGAAGTAAAAACGCTTGTATTTCTAATATCAGAAAAACCTTTCTTTTTCCTTTTCAATTTTTTTCCTAAGGGCTACGCTCCTTCAAGCATTGGAACCGTTTCGACGAACCACAGAGAGCTTGTGGCTGCGTTCTTCTCTCTCTTTCTCTTTCCCTTTGTATGCGCAAACCACCACCATCTGCGGAGCGAGCGAACCCCGCCATTTCGCAAACAGCCAACCAGTAAGCGATCAGAGAACTACTAGCCTTGTGTCTTTTGCCGACGTTTCTACTGTCCACTTCAAATTTCAAATATTAGGACTCTTTACTATTGCGATGTACAAAAAACTCTTCAAACTTCGAACGACTTTGTTTTACCTTCCAAATTTTAGACATACTATATAAATATTAAAATAAAATTTCAAGAATTTTCTATTGGTTCAATATTTTTCTCACAAGGAAGACTTAAATATTCCTGACTTATACTGAATTGCTAGTACACAAATATTGTATGAAATGGTAAGTTAAAGCTCGAAGTCAACTCTGTCGACGAGAACTCGACAGGACGATTCTGAATTGCGAATTCCAAGGTATTGCGGTGGCTGGCGAACGCTGCTTTTTTTCTTTCTGCTCACTCGTATTTTATTGCCGTTGGCGATCAAACACCTGGCAGGGTGACCTGCTTTCGCCCGGAAAAATAAGAGTTATGGGAGCACGCAACGTTGAGAGAACAGCGGTACCTGCCGCCTCTCTATTGATCGCGTTCTCGCACTCGCTTGCCTTTACGTACACGGCATAGATAGTCGAGCATACGTGCGATTGATGTCGATCAAGCATCGTTCTTTTTTTCCTCCAGCAAAAAAACATTGCAACAACACACGCGAGTTCGTTCTACTCTCGATTCTTATCTGATAACCAAATGGAACACCAATTATAATGGATAAAAGCAGTACTTGAATAAAGATTGTTAAAAAATATATTTTTGACTTAATAGTATTATATTTCAATTTTCTGTTTTTAATTTATTCTAAAACTTGTTTGTTGTATGTTATAAAAGAATTTCATATATGACTATCGGAATTTCGTTGTGCGTCCGTTTATATTTAGCCGGACGACATTAATTCAGTTTAAAGTGCCATGGAAATAACATGAGGCCCGGTGCGAAGCATCGGCTTGTAACTGGGCAGGCAACACCTGCCGTTTGTTAGGCATGCTGCAGTATTATCAGCCAACACCGACATCGGCCTGGTCATTGCCACTGTTATTGTTGTAGGTCGGAAGCCTTGTCGCACTCGCATGCGCATTGTCCCGTTCTTTCTCTCTCTCTCTTTCTCTCTTATTCTCACCCTTTGCTCATAAATATAGGCGACTCTTTAATCCACCAGTCGTGGTAATACGCACGAAAGTGTTAATCCTGTATTATAATTTGAAGTCACATACATTTTCTCTATCTTTGCAAGATTTTAAATATAGACTTTAGAAAATGTAAAGTTGTAAGAATCGAAATTAATGATTGAAGTTTGGTATTAAAAAAATGATAACTTAAGTTAGGAACGATAAAAAGTATGTTTTTGACAACGAAAGATCATAAAAGTGAAAATTCGGTTGAAAAGATCGAAGGATAGAAATTGATAGAGAAAAACTGATGTTTTTCCAATAATGATTGAGGAATTGGATCTTGCAAGATTGATAATCGAGTGGCTCAAGACTATTTAAGCGATATTACAGCCGAAAGTTTTTCATCCTAGCGAATGCCTCCGGCTAACACGGCGGACGTTGGTAAGCTTTTTGTGAGGAAAAGACGCCGGCGTCGGCGACGTCGCCGAGGGCGAAAACCGAGCGTTAACAATATACAACCAAGAAGATTGATGCGCTCTCTCGGTTTCAGCCTTCTGGCGGCTTCCATGGAAATTCCAGGACTTCTACACTACGTGTATTTTATATAGAAATCTGCGCTTGCGTCACAATAAACTTGACTATTCTCATATATAAAAAACCTGACACAATTTAAATAATAAATTTCAATCCTTACTTTCCTTTTAATACAAATAAATTTCACTAACTCTAAAAAAAATCCTATTCCTAAAGAATTCAACTCTACCATCCATTCATATTTACTACTTCGATTTCCTGTTACTACATTTTCTTCCGACTGACTCGATGTTCAATCACAGCGAAATTTTCAATGCACTCGTACTGTTGTAAAGCGACATAGCGATTTTTCTATGAGAACCATGACTGAACAATCGCGCCAGCTCGTTTTGCTTTCCCAGCTAGTAGTTTTCCTTGCAAATTCTCCTAGCTGATGGCGGTGGCGGCGGTGATAGTAAGTACTAACATAGTCATAGTCACATGAATTCCCTTCGTCGTATTCTCTCTATTCGACGAGCAAGTGGTAAAAGAGAACGAGTGGAAATGCAAATCGTCAGGTAGCCCTCACTCTCGGTCGCTCCTTTTGCAATTGTGTACGTGTGCAGTCCGATTCCAGCAGGAACGTTTTCCTTATTTCACGAGCACCGCTATTCCTCGAGGAAATTCACTTTGGTGCAAATCGAAAGCAGCATAATGCAAGAGAAGAGCGAAGGAACGTTGCCTCTTTATAGACTTGAGATAGAAGGAACAGGGCAGAAAGAAGGCCGTAGAAGAGTACCAACAAACAGAAAGAAAGAGAGAAAGAGAATGATTCCTTCTCAGAGTATTTTACATGGCAATTTCTCCGAGCGAACCGGAAGGTATTATAAGACAAGCCTCGAACCATGATAGTGTAACGTAACCTGTTACGCTAGCCTTCTTACATACGCGTGTGTCTGATCATTACTAGAATAACTACCAAGCCAACCAACGTCAAAGTACCACACGCAATAATAGAACGAAATTTACCACAAATTCCTACGAAAATCATTAACATAGAAGACTTTCTTCATTATATATTACATTCCCTTTTTGTAACCTTCTAACAAATTGTTTCTACCCTGTTAAAAAAAGAAGCTACTTTTAAGAACATATCCTGTTTTTCATAGCAACATCGTATAAATCAGCCCGGTGACCAACGTTTTCTTAAGCCGCAGCCGGCGGTGACGGTTCGGTCCTTTATTGGGAGAAACCACAGCTGCAATTAGCTGACCTTAAGAGAGCCGAGGTCGGATAATACCGCTCGTAAAAGGGGGAGCATCGACTTTTTCTTGAAAAACCCTTCGGCATTTCCTTGCGTGGTAAACGAACGAACCAGCAGTCCAAGTCAACGGAAGAATTATTGTTGGACTTACACATTCGAGAAAAGAGGCTCGTTAGAAAACGATTTCCTGTATAAACGGGCAAAGGACTTCTGGCATGTATAGAAAGGGTTGGTAAAACGAAGAGAAAATAGAATAGATAGGAATCAGTGAGGACGAACGAATCCCGCCAATCAAGAAGGTATACTCGCGGCGATATATGGTTTCCGTCATAAACGTAGTACATCGGCCACCACTCATTCCGGCCTCGAATACGAACGCGGCAGTAGATACACTCGGATAATTACATTGCGGCTGCGCCCCAGGATCCCTCGTATGTCAGGCCAGACCTTATTTTCCAACGCGAATAAATTATCCGCTTCCGCAAAGCCCGATCGATCGATCGATCGCTCTTAAAAGACACAGGGAGACACTTACGTTAAGGTAGAACCTATCATTATATTGAGAAAGAAAGAAAGAGAAAGAGAAGTTAAGGAAAAGTCAATGAGGATTTATCATCCCACGCGTCTCATACCAAGCATCCCACACATTCGCCAATGAGGAATAACCATGTAGGATTTTTCAGGAAACGAATTCTGTCCAGTCATCATATTTATTGACCAGACACTCCAAGTCATTACGCTACTTATTCTCAGAAGATCGAATTTCTCGTTGAGTCCGACTTGGTACGCGCTCTCGATTCGCCATAAAGTTTTGGCCGAACGTGCTCTCTGCTCGAAGGGAAGAGCGCAGGCATCGGTCGATGAAAACCGAGGTCCCTGAAAGCCCTGGGAAAGCACCCAGCTGCTTCACTGTGTCTGGACTTCTCCCGTTACGTTTGTGAAGAACGATTGATCATTTATTCATTTGACCGATTGTTGATGACTACGAAGGAAACGACCAACGCTCGATACTTCTCCATCTGATACTATTATTCACACGCGAACAAATTCAAGCGTAACGCTTGCTTTTAAACTTTACGTATGTCATTTTTATGTACGAAAAAAATGATTGAATCGATTTTATAACAGTTGAAAGAAGTATCAACACAAATATCGAATCAATACTTTTATGAAGAATAAATGAAAAGTCGATGCCGAATAAGCTCGAAGCGAGTCAGCATTTCAAGCGACGAGCATGACGATCGAAAAAGAAAGGTAAGAAGCAACAACAAAGCGCATTCCAAAGACTTTCAACCATAAAAACAACCAGCTAGGCTCGTCTTGAACGATCCTTCTTTCAGGTACTGATTGGAGAGAGCTTGGCAAAGAAATAGAAAGAAAGAAAAAAAAGAGTAGCCGTGAAAACAAGCGAACTAGTATTAATCTTGGAGAACCTGGGCGAAAGTTATCGACTAACCGCCCAGTACTGTCGGCGTTCTTACTCGACGAATCATTCGCTGATAAATTGCCTTGGGCAAGTAACAAACTGCGTGTACGCGGATCCGAAAAAGCTGCTATTTACTGCGAGCTTGGTAATAAATACGATCGAAGCAATCGGGTAATTAGGTAGTGCAAGGAGAGAGAACTGGTGAAGATAAAGGCAATCTATCAATCAGTCGGTTGAAGCCTGTTGATCTAATCGGCGGTGGTAGAACGGGCGGTGCAAAAACGTGTTTGCCCGGCTGATACAAAGGCAGCAGAGCTCAGCCAGGCTGGGATTAGCTGCAAAGAAAAAGGAAGGTCTCGCGTCAGGCTTTGTTTCCTCGGGGAACAGCTTGGTCACGTTTCACTGGTAGACGCGAACGAAAGAGCAGCCAGAGTCCTTCGTTTATTAGCGACGAACGTCTCTGTGCTGCTGCTCCGCTCTGTTCTCACTTCCTTTCTGTTAGCTTTCTCTCTCTCTCTCTTTCTACCTTGGCAGTTTGACACCTTGCCTACCCCGAAAGAAACAACGACTCGACGCCTAACTCGGCGAAAAAACAAGCCAGCAACCAACGAAAGTTCGCGCTCCCCAAGCACAGCCTGTTTTTAATGGGGACACGACGAAAGACTCTTTATACGCCGGCGTACCACCTCCTCCTGCTGCTGCTGCTGGTGCTGCTGCTGCCGTTGGAACAATATACACGCTTCCCAGCACTTTCCTCGTAATTTTAGAACAGTCCCCGACGGTGCCCGCTGTAATTACTCGAGGCGAAATGCGAACGCGGCGCATTGAAGTCGAAATTCTTGGTAGAACGAGTGACTAAGCTCACCCGGAGATTCCGAATACCAACTTCCATGTTCAGAGAACTATGAATTCCTTGTTTTGCTTGAGAATTGGTGAGTAAGGAAGATATTGGAATTGATTTGGAAAGTTGGGTGTTTAAGATAGTCGATATTATTGAAGATATTCCGTGGAAGTGATTGTTTGTCTCTTATCATTTCTAGGACACTGACAATCGCACGAATTTTCTAGGAGGGAAAGGTATACTCGTAGAGCATCGGTGGTTCAGTGGTAGAATGCTCGCCTGCCACGCGGGCGGCCCGGGTTCGATTCCCGGCCGATGCAATTTCTTTTGAAGTTTTGAAGTAACATTGAGAGAATATCTATTTTTGGATTGCTTGCTTCTTTGATAATGCGTTAAGCTATCTCTAGGATGATTAAGAAGTGGAAAGATCGGTTCGTAATCAGTTGAGTAAGACTATCCGAACTCTTTTAACCTATTTGGAGTACCATGCAGAAGATACGTTTCAGCTGAGAAATATAAGGATCAGTGGTTCAGTGGTAGAACACTCGCTACCTTTGTTTTTTTCTGAATTTTACGAAATTGGTAAATAAAAGATAGAACTCATCCAGGTTTAGCTATTTCTCCGCACGAAAATGTATTCACCAAGTAGCAAAGATGCAAAAAAAAAAAAAGGTAAAATCCTTCCTGATACACGTGTCCAACTTGACAGTATTACGATTTCAGTAGAATACAACAGTAATAGCCAAACTCCGAGAGAAATGTCCGCAAAGTTTTCAACGAAGCATCGGTGGTTCAGTGGTAGAATGCTCGCCTGCCACGCGGGCGGCCCGGGTTCGATTCCCGGCCGATGCAATTTACTTTTTGCCACAGTTGCTTTGTTCAAAAGAATAGCAATTGTGTCGTTTATCTTTTGCATCTGCCAGACAAGGGAGAAGAGGATTTCGCACAGGGAGAAACAAAACAGGCAGACATTCGCTATATTTATACGACTTATAACTCCGATCCACAAAGAAGTATTCATGCACAGACAACAGTAACCCATTCCATTCATTATTCATACCACCGATGGTGTCATTGTTCTAACTCGATATCACAGCCTGCTTGGGAAAAAGAAGAAGAGTTAAAACAAATGGGAAGAGGGGGGGGGGGGGGTTCGGGAGGGCTGGTTTTGTGTTAGCCTCTGGATGGTAGGATCTGGCGGCAACATCGATCCTGTAGTCCCTGGGAAGATGCGGCCGTGAACTCTGCAAAGAGACACACAACCGCGTGGCCAACCTTCTCTCTTCACCCCTTCAACTGCATCCGAAGGTCCAAGAGGACAAGGAGCAAAGCCCACCAGCTCTGTAATACCTTTGGCCCGTTTGCCTTCTTTTTCTCCTATAAGATCCCCGAGGGTACCCTCTTTTTCCTTCCCCTCTACCTTTCCCGCGTTCCCTTCCCTTCCCCTCCTCGACCAAGCCGATCACTGTTGACTCCTACGCCGAGAAGAATCGTAATCCTTCAAAGAGATCAACTCTCGTCAGGGTCAGACTAAAGCAATAATGGAATATCGCTTGGGAAAAATATACCACGATAAAAAAAAAAAGAAAGATACGTCTAGTGAAGATAGACTCTGACCAGGACTGGGACTTTTTTTATCTCTTAAGGAAGTCTGTGGACGGAAATGAGAAGCAGTGTCAGAGAAGTAGTTGGAGGGCTAAGTTGGGTCTAAAACCTTCGTAGCATCTGGAGTGGCAAGCATGAGAGTCGAGAGAGGTAACTACTACATGGCCATCTGTTAAAATAGAAAGCAAAGTCGCGATGAAATTGAGTATCGAGATAACCTCGACACAAAGAGCGCCGTTGCCGAACACACGAAATACGATGCCAAGGACGTGTCTACTGGCTCGCTGGCGACAAATGTCAATTTAACTGGTTAAAGTAGCTTTTCGTGTCGAAGTCGGTGGGCGTAGGAGCTCTCCGCTTGAATCGAGAGCTGCTGCTGCTCCACAGGAAACGCACTTAAGGTGTCTCGCAACTTTGTGGGGCGTCCAGCTGGAGTAGGAGTCAAATCATCGGTCGATGCTCGAGAACCTGAAGCGTAAAGGAGGCAGCGACATTTCGACGGGAATCTCTGTCCCTAGGGTCGTCGCCGTCCCCAGGTAGAAGGAAAACAGCCTGGCGAATGAAACAGACGCCGATGGAGAAGCGTTCACTTGCGTAAGAAGGAGACGCAGTTTAGAGATCGGTTCGGCATGGCGGGCCAGGTGCATTGACTTCATTCCCTCGGCAAACCGGATATCGGCCTCTGACTCTCTTCTCTACCTAACCTCCTATCACCAGTCCTTCTTCAAGATACCACTCTCCGCCCGCTCACTCTCTCTCTCTCTCTCCCTTTCTTTCTCTTTCTTTCTCTCTTTCTCTTTCTCTTTCTCCCTGCTACGTAGATTATGTCCGCGTGGATTCTGCCCACGTTCCCTCTCGTAATTCAACACCCGAGTGCGCAGTCATGCTTAAGCCTCAGCTGACCGACAAAGTTGCAGCCTCCAGGACACACCCGGGGATGCGACGGGTGTGCCAGGTGGCAGAAAAAGAAAGGGACAAAAGCCAATTTCAAGAATGAAGTTCCTTAAAAAATGTAATCAACTAGTTTAAGGACAGATAGAGATAAAATTATTATTTTGCGATAGTAAATGACCTTGCAAGATAGATCAAAGGAAAAGCATTCACGTAACAGAGAATCTTTTAAGAATGCGCCAAAGCCTTGTTGGAGATAATGCCTGTAACGAGAAGGGCTTGTGCACTAATGCTGAATCGTGAGCAAACACAACCAGTACACTCGTCCCCCTCGGCTCGTTCTCTTTGTTGTGGCCGGACCACGAAAGTGCAATGGCCGACCCTGAACCAAAGTCATCGGTGAAACGGACGAGCGATGCGTTATTGTCTCGTTCGTCGTTCAAGCCTTGCTCGATTTGCTTACTTATTAAAACATCTGCCAAATCTCGAAGGTATAATTTCAATGTAAACAATATTTCTTTTTGTTTTGTATTTAATAAAGGTGAGGGAAAAAAAATGAAACGTAGAGCGGAATGATCTTTGAGGTCCCCTTGAATGCTAAAACTCTCGACTTTTTGTGTCGCGCAAGGCCAAACATGCGAGTGGTCTTTCTCGAATGTTTCTCCACGTGACCCGGCTGTTGTGTGCCTGGCATTCGTTCCTCGGACGACGCTCTCAGTGGCTCACACACTGAGCTCGTCTGTCACTTTTAGCCGGAGATTGCCGGACCACCGTAAATCCTCGAAAGTGCCTCGCAAACAGAAAGCATTCTTACAGAATGCTACATGTTCCATTCGGTACAGTCGTACAAATATAACTTCTGACAATCTCCTCTAGAAATTCCATGATACACGTGTCGTACTTGACAGTTTTACGGTTTCAGTAGAATAGGACAGTAATAGCCAAACTCCGAGTAGAATATTCTCAAGGTTTTCAACGAAGCATCGGTGGTTCAGTGGTAGAATGCTCGCCTGCCACGCGGGCGGCCCGGGTTCGATTCCCGGCCGATGCAAGGTTATCTTTTGCCTTTCGATTCAAGTGAATTTCCTAGAAATTCTAGCTCGATTCCATGATATTGAAAAGACCCCCCATAGAAGCATCGGTGGTTCAGTGGTAGAATGCTCGCCTGCCACGCGGGCGACCCGGGTTCGATTCCCGGCCGATGCAGCTTTGATTTTTGCCAAAATATAAACAACATTATAAGAAAATTCTTACCCTATCTTAGTAAACACAGTAAGGATATCCAAAGCTTGGTAAACAGAGAAGATAAACACAGTATTTAATATTGACACAGCACATAGTCTGGCATTTGAGACGAAAGTTGAGATCGCCAGTAACAAGGAGGGATAAAAATGTATCACGTTGTCTCGGAGAGAAGATAAATAAATGAGAGGGTACGATGAGTTAAAGCGGTAGTCGGTGCGCGTCGGCTTACAGCCTAAATTATCACAGGCAATCAATAAAGTACGAAATAAATGACCCGCCAGTAGAAGCTCTTACTTTACGTCGCGATACTTAATGGATTTGCCGCTGCTAATTGATGTCGCCGTGACTTCATACTCCGAATGAAAGTAGGCGTGCGAGGGAAAAAAAAAACAATTACTGCCCAAGGAAAAAAGTAATAGCAATGCGTCGTAAAGCAAGACGATAAGATCAGCGGGAGCGGAATAGCTGGGCAAAGCCCCGACGAGAAGCGAAGATATATTGGTCTGGATGCGTCGCCGCGAGGGAAATCTGAGCGAGGTGAATTTTTCGGAATAATAAAATCCACGCGCTATAAAGCAACACTTTTTGACCGAGATGAGTCGAATGATAAGAAACGTGCAGGCATTGCATTCGGTCTGTGAGAGAGAGCGCGACTTGTAAAATCGGTTGGAATATTACGAAGAATTATTATCCGATTGTTGCAAGCGGTAGAGCGAAACTCGGTGTCCAGCAGGACTCGAAGCACTCGTGGAATCAGTATGAGGAAAATAGTGTCGCCTTAAATTACGACGGCCTCGGCAGAAAAGCAATCATTATTCCTTAACGCTCCAAGTCCGCGCGCACAGATATATATCTGCTTTACTTTCATGTTCGATCGGATTTCGCCGATTCCCGATAAGCCGACTCTACTTGCGAGTAAACTGGAATTTAATAGACACACTCGACTTCACAGTTATTTTACTTTTAAAGTGTCGCACGCTTAAAAAAAAGGCACTGATACATACAACCAAGGTCCCAAGTCGTAGCCACTTTCATTCGGAGGGAATTCCACGAGAACTTTTTAACTCGACTCTCTTTCTAACTAGCGCACGGCTCTAATCGTTAACGTTAATTGCATCGGCCGGCGAGGCTCGATTTAAAACATCCACTTGGAGAACCCAGCAATAATCTCACGGTCAAATTATACCCAATTCGAGAGTGTCTCTGTGTGTTAGAGACAGTCACACAGAGAGAGAAGTTCCCTCCGCAGGTTTGCACAGGTCGCACCAACCACCTTTGCCTCGACTTTGATAATTAAATGCCAGACAACCTAGATGAGACCCTTTAAGAATACCGCATTCGTAATCAAAGCAGGCACTCTTTTGATAATAGTTTTACTCCATTAACCTTCTATTTCATTAACAATTTTTTACATATTTCTTTAGTTAATAGATTGAAACAAGTAGTGAATTGTTTAAAATTAAAGTTTGCATGCGAGATAATACTTCGAATGTCACTGTTCCCTCAAAAGGCTTCCCTTTGGTCAGACAAAGTTGGTACATACCACTCGGCCAGTGAAGCACCGGTTGGTCGAGCAGAGAATTACGCTATGAGACGAATTTCAAGCGAAAGCCTTGCCCCTTTCGTACCGCTAGCTTCGGTCCAAGAGGAAAGCCAGCAGCAAAACGGAGTCGAGGCTGTGTTCCCTCGGAGGAAAGTTCACGGTAAGACGGTAACAATAGTTCAAAACTCTACTCCCTGCCGAGGCGCGCCACGCTTCAGAAGGACTTAAAGTCTTTACGATCCTTGCGTGAGTCGACTTGCTCCATTTGCTAGCCTTCCTATCTCAGACTCACCAACAATTCTACTACGAAGCCCTATTGTCTCACCAATTGTCCAACAATCGAGACTATTTACCACCAAAAACCATACTAACAATAGAAATTTATTAAAAAGATTCTACGTTACCAACTCTCGTAAACACGACGCAACACAGAAAACAGCACTCACCTGGAATCAAAGGAACAAGTCATTACTTTCGTTCAACTATTTTCGTCGCAATATGTCGTACTTTTGTGAAATTTTAGCTTTGCTCCGAAAATAACTTGGAAAAGATTTTGCGTCGCATTTATCCACAGATGAATAACTTCGTATGTAAATATTCTCGGACTCTTTTCGAATAAAATCATTTTATATGGTTTAAATTATTAGTAGTAATAATTAGGTAGAAATGATGAAATTTCCTGATGTAAATTCAATGGAATATATGATAGAAAGGAAGATAAATTTGCTGTCTGGAAAAACAAGAGTTTAAAGCCAAGTGACGGGGTGTCGATCGATGAAAGGGTTAGCAGGGCCACAGGATATAATTCACTCTAACGGGCTACGTGTCGATATCACTGGTCAGTCCGTGGACTCTCCTACCATAGGCAATTACACCACAGCCTACCAGAATAATCAATATGAGCGAGAGAGAAGCCCAGAACAGGCTCGAGGGAAAATTGAATAGTAAATAACTGGGCAACAGCATGCTAGAATTGATTAATCCAACTGCGGTGCGGGATGCTTTATTACTCGGCTTTTAATACCATCAATTTCATCGCTTCAAGGATGCATCGCGTGAATATTCGTATTACTACCAACCGTTACCAAACAGTTATTAAACAACTCGTATCTATCAAACTAATCTTTTTATTAACCAACTTTGTGTCATAATTGATTCATTATAATTCTTGAAAAGTAACAATTGTAAATATTAATGAAAAAAATCATCCCCATCAAATAATAATTGACAATAAAACCATGATATATTTATTCGATAGAATTCTATCACTATATAAAAACATTAAAACAGACTTACAAATAATAATACAACATCGCTAAAATTCAAAACTACACAGATATTCAACTACTGAATAACAACCCAAGCAAATCGAGCATCCAGCCATCCGGTAACTACACCCGAACAGGTACAACGGGTTCCAATTGGCGCGCTTCTCGATTACACCAGTTTCGAGTTTCGGGTGAAGGCTTGTTGCGCGATATACCACATTGGTAAATTGCGCCGAGCATGTCACACAGAAACACACAGCCAAACACACACACACATAGTAGTACAAGTTCGCTCGACTTATCGAGAATATCCAAGTGATTTTGAAGCCTGGTGGTCCATAAGGCGAGGAGCAAGTCCGCGTATAATTCCATGCGAAATGCGATTCGTAAGTTATTCCGTTGGCAAACCTCCAAACTTCTACCCAACCGGAGAGAGAACCAGTGGGCATTCCACTTTCTTCGGGGGCGTTCTAAAAATATTCCCATATCTGATTCTTTCGGCGAGGTAACCTCTAATAATCCTAGGGTGGTTCATCCCCTTTTCGGTTACAACTGGTCACGTACAAACCAAGGGAAAATCCTATCTATGTCCTGTGTGTCTGTGTGTGTGTGTGTGTGTGTGTTTGGCGATCGCCAGCTTCGGTAGACTCTGTTTTGCACGGTGGTTTAAGGTCATCGCCCAAGGGTACGCATACTGTGGATACAGGATGAGCGAGAGAGAGAGAGAGAGAGAGAGAGAGAGAGAGAGAGAGAGAGAGAGAAAATAACAAAGTTTCAGTATGCTCTCGCAGGATACACACAAGAGAGGCATAGTTCGACCATCACGCTCGTCAGGTTAATTGAATTTATGGCTCAATATCGGCCCACCTAGACCCGAGATACCCGATCACTGATAAGCCCCGCTCTGCTGGCTGCATAAATCTTTTGTGGTAACTCTCTTCCTCGTTAACCAATCCACTTCTCTCTTACTGATCCTACAAATGCTACTCGCAATCGACTGTCAATCGACATTTTTCCCAATTGTTTTGTATTATAGAATTCGATATATTAAAGATAGTTGGAAATGTGATAGTAAATAGTAGTGAATGTTTTTTTTTGTTGTGGGAGTTGGTTTTATTGGAATTCATTGTAGAAAAGAAGTTTGGCATTTTAAATAGAATGAATTGTATTGCTAACCACGAATCTAGTTAAGAAGTAGTTTTACAGACGCGTTCAGGGAATAATGAAATGATATATCTCGTAGTCGTGAAGTGAGTGTTGGAAAAACGGGCAAGTTAAGAAGTAAGGGAAGTTCGAAGTTCGTGTCTGAAAGAGGGTGGCTGAGAGAAGTTTGTAAGGGAAGTGGAGGGAGAATCGTTCAAATTCAGATCGTGCTTACACTGTAAGGGGTGGTTGGTGCCAGCGACAACAGTTCCCTCTCGTAACTTATGCGATGAAGCGAGCACTGTGCGTACTAAACAAGAAGAACATATTGGCAAGGAGACTTTCAGAGACAAATATCTTCGCTTCTAAGTTCTTGAACGTGATCCTTGCAAATCAGATAAACTTACGACTTTTTCGTAACTACCAAGATTTATTATATAAATCTCCAAATTATTATACACTCGAAGCTATTATGTTTTTTATGAAGATTTAATAGGAAAATAGTATAATACAAATGAAGTTTAGCAGTCAAAGACAACGGTTGAGATAAACGTAGCTACGTCATGGATGGCAGTGCGCCATGAACGCCGACTCGTTATCCCGTGAAACCTCATTAACCGAGCTGCTCGATGACTCGAAACACGCTAATGCTCGCATACGCGTTCCCACAGATCGACATCAATCACTGTCGGACTCGAGAACTTCAAACGCCCGACGTGCATGTGTGATTTATACGCCTCGCACGCTCACACTGCTGCGAAGCTCTCGCATTAAATCCACAGGAGAAAAGCTCCTAAGAGCCATTTTCCATGACCCACCATCGCTTCTCTTCGCTCCCTAAGGAATTAGTCTCTTTCCGGTCAACTTGTATCACAGCACCTCCTATTTGTTACTACCATTTAAACTAGTACTTTACTAGTTTAAATTAATACATTTATTAATTAATACAAACACTATACGATGTTTTTTATAAGTCAACTTATTATTGGTTGACTTTAATAGACAATGATCAGACTGTAACAGAATCTAGTTACATTGTTCAGACCTTTCAAGGGCCTTTTAACCCTCACTTTCTAATATTGCCTTTAGATATGCAGTCTCCTATTTGTTACTACCATTTAAACTAATACTTTACTAGTTTAAATTAATACATTTATTAATTAATACAAACACTATACGATGTTTTTTATAAGTCAACTTATTATTGGTTGACTTTAATAGACAATGATCAGACTGTAACAGAATCTACTTACATTGTTAAGACCTTTCAAGAGCCTTTTAACCCTCACTTTCTAATATTGCCTTTAGATATGCTGTCTCCTATTTGTTACTACCATTTAAACTTATACTTTACTAGTTTAAATTAATAGATTTATTAATTAATACAAACACTCTGCGATGTTTTTTATAAGTCAACTTATTATTGGTTGACTTTAATAGACAATGATCAGACTGTAACAGAATCTACTTACATTGTTAAGACCTTTCAAGGGCCTTTTAACCCTCACTTTCTAATATTGCCTTTAGACATGCATGCCACTCTATCTATAGTTTAGGGTCATTTAAAACAGGTGCAATCACCTAACATAACCTCCTCAATTTTACCTCTTTTTCCAGATTAACAAGCTTTCCGGACGCCGGTAATGGAACGAGGGGAACAAGACCGTCGATAAATCCAGCATTTTCAATGTAATCACTGGTAATATGCGGTACAACGCAACATCGAAAAACACGATAACCCACCAACGCCGCTGCCACCGCCGCCGCCGCCGCCGCCGCCATGGAAATACCACCCCTTTCAACGTGGCACGCACCGTCGACCATGTAGACACACACACACACACACACACTAGTAAAGGCTTATTGTAATTTAACGCAAAAGCGACATGCGCTTCAGTCCCGTCAAGCACGGCGTTTTATACGCGAAATATTTCACTGGGGAAGAGGACGACATACCATCACAGACTCGTGTCTGCTAACGTAACATAACCATACATGGAATCTAGAAAATACATATGCATGGATCCTGCGAAAGCTTGGGGCTCGTCAATGCATAATATTAAGGGGAGTATAAATTCGTCGAAAAATTGGATCAGCCAAAGCGTAAAAGGATCGGTTGCATTATCAATATCAGGAATTTCTGATCGTCCCTTAATTTAATAGGACCGACGATGCTATGAAATACCCCATCGATCATCACTATCGATCGTAATTTCAACGAAGGTAGAGAGTAACAATTGGCTTTCAAAAGTAACGGTGAAATTTAGTAAAAGAATATGTGCGCAAGACTTTGTACGAGGCAAAGTCATAAAATGTGATAGTAAAGGCAAGAAGGGAAAATATTCAAGCGCAAGTGTGTTAGTAATGGGAGAAAAATGCAAATCGTTCGAAGGATTTTAGAACCGGCTTAACGCTCTTGCCAGTGAAATTTTCTTTCTTCCTTGGGATAGAAAATCGGATGTTTGCGAAGAAGAGCGCTTGGAAATTTAAGGAGGAAAGTTGCTGTACACGCTGGATGATCATTCCACAGGATTTCAATTAATCCATGGATTTCCGTAGGATGAGAGAGAGAGAGAGAGAGAGAGAGATAGGGAGAACGCGGGAGTGGTCGGTGCGAGTTAGATTCGATTATTGGGAATGACTGGAATTATCCAACTCCGATATCGAGGCCTAATCACATTATTCAAGCCGCAGAGCACCGCCGGCGCGTCACCTTGAGCTCGCTTCCCCTTCTCTACTCTCTCTCTCTCTCTCTCTCTCTCTCTCGACAAACCCATCGGATAATTCAGTGATAGTTAGCTCTGCGGTATTGATAGAACAGTTGCAGATAATCCTAACGTTTTCACTGCCATGTCTATCAAGTCTCCTCATTTTCTATCCCTCTCGTTGATTACTAATATCTTTTGTTCTCCTTGTACAGGGTGATTCACTTGCTCTTGAATCGTCAATGATGGATCTAGGCCGTTGAAAATGGTATAATTATACGATGTTGAGTAATTTTAATATAAAGGAGTATTCACCGCTTCTTTTTCACGCACTGATATTTCTTTATAATATCAAATTGTACGAATAATGGAAATAATTCGAACTCGAGTGTAAAGGGGATGATTAAAAGGCAAGTGACTCACCCTGTACATTCATTAGTATGAACTATTGAGGATAATGCTAAGAAAAAATAGAAAAAAATCATTAACAATTCTTCCACTACTCCCACTTGATACAAGCATAAAATCACCTGGCAGATAGAATCCCACTGAAAAAAGCCTTCGGACGAACGTTGGGCTACGTTACTAGTGTTGACTCGTATATGTGTACTCGTATACCAACGACGACCGCATGCATTTCCATAAAGCCACTGAGGAAAAATCCAAATGCCCGAGACCATTTAATCTAGATTAACGTACGCCCGCGCCACCGCATAGCTAGCCGCACTTGCCGTGGTAAAGTAAGTTTTTTTTCCCACTGGCGGCTGAAAATATTTCCGCCTAAGCAAGCGAAGCCCTTCAGGCAACAGGGAACGGACGATCACCCATGCATATTTCAACTCGACCGTATTTAATGAAACGTTTAAAGTAGTTGTATTAGAAAAACAGTTTTCTATAGATTTTGTTTAAATTTTGATAGAAAATACGAAGAAATATTGTCCTGAATAATGAATTTCGTCAGATTCTGACGGTTTTTCTCATGTTTTTCAATCTTCCTGATTATTTCTGGGACTGAAATTTGGCGGGGAATGTTTTCTTGCATCAAGGAAGAAGTGATATAAATTCCAGAGCCCTCAAAATTCATTTTTTCGCAAATTTTTCCAATGTACCCTTCACAAATTTTCGATTTTTCGAAGGTTCTCGGATTTTGACGAAACTTCATAAATCGATTGTTTGAGTATCAAAATGGATACAAAACATGAAACCAGTAGTCAAATTGCCGGAATTGTACCGAAAACACATGGAAAACCGATCCTGAAAAATTCGTTTACGACGTTTTTCCCATGTTTTCCATACTTCCCGACATTTTCCGGGGCTGAAATTTGGTGGGGAATGTTTTCTTGCACCAAGGAAGAAGTGATATAAATTCTAAAGCCCTAGCTCAAAATTCATTTTTTCGCAAATTTTTCTGGGTATACCCCTTGACGAATTTTCGGGCCAAAAAATGAACTTTGACCTGGGGTTCTGGAATTTATATCACTGTTTCCTAGCTAAATAGTGAATCACTGGCTGAAATACCAGACCCTGAAACGATCGGGAAGGGTGATTCACAAATTTTCGATTTTTCAAAGGTTCTGGGACTTTGACGAACGCTTGATAAATCGATTGTTTGAGTATCAAAACGGATAGAAAACATGAAACCAGTGGCAGAAATGCCGGAATTGTACCGAAAACGCATGGAAAACCGATCTTGAATAATTAATTTCATGTAATTCAGATGGTTTTATCCATATTTTCCAATCTTCCCGGCTATTTCCGGGACTGAAATTTGGTAGAGAATGTTTTCTTGCATGAAGGAAGAAGTGATATAAATTCAAAGCATTTCCCGGAAAATACAACTCTTTAAAAAGCAAAAAGAATATCACTTTTTCACTACAAAGTGTCAATTACATTTACATTTACACTTCACGAAACTATGTATAATTATACATAAAACATGTTCTCGAGACTGGAAAGTTGAAAGACAGATGTATTCCTTTAGAGCAGTGGCCCTGATGGTGAGCTGCCGGCTGAACCCTCATTGGGATCATTAATTCGTAAGGGTATAATGAGGGTCTGCCGAAACCCCCCCAACCATCATAACATTCTGTAAGTAGCAGGGAAAAAAAACAACGTGCGGCTTGCACGATACACGGTGGGAACTCAGACAGAGGGGGGGGGGGGGGGGGGCCAGTTTCCAAAGTTAGATCTCTTCACGTACACACAACACACGTGTACATGGTCAATTACCTGTCAACTAATTCCTGCCTATGCGTTGAATTAACTGTGGTTCGGCACCACTTGTGATGAAATTGTTCATTTTATCACGTATTTCGAACGCATCTCTCATTACTGCCAATTTCGTAGCCGCCGGGGGCGCATCGAATATGAACTGTCAATTAATTAACTTTATTACGCCACCCTCCGTTAAATAACGATCGAGAATAATCTCAAGGGATTTTCAATGAAAATATATATTCCATGAAAATATTTAATACTAGTATTTCTTTCGCGTAGCATATGTGCAAAGAGTAAACATGGAAAGAGAGCGTATGGATATCCAGATTTCCTGGAATTCAGTGCTCACGAAATCTTATAGGAGGCCGGTGACTCCAGCGAACGAGAGCGAATACGCTCTGTTTTCTCCTTCGCCGTGTCTGCTCTGCGAGTGTTTTCTCTCTTTCTCTCTGGCGCGTGTTGTTCTTTTTTCCTCGGCCTTGATCGCGCGCGCGCACGTTCAACTACGTTGCTGCTCTGGAGAAAGAGAGAGAGCATGCATCTCACAAGCGGAGAAAAAGAAAAGGACCGTGCAGCAGCACACGTGAAAACACTGAGAGACGAGAATCCAGCTGAGATCTTCTCCCTCCTCGACTGACTCCGCTTATGTAGCCAAGTTATACATAAATGGAAGAAAGAATCTCGGAACTTGTACAGTTTTAAATCCAAGCGAAAAGAAATCTTGGCACAATCTATTTCCTCCTGGAAGTAGACTCTATAATAAGTCGCATCGATAAGAAAGAAGGGGCACCGAGTGCAAGGAAACTATTTCAATGCAATCCTTATCACTCGTAGTACATTTCCATCTGGTAGTAGTGCGTAATTGAAGCGCGAGACTAGCTCTGAGAAACTCTCCGTTGATAACAACAACACTAATTATAAATTACCCATAAATAAAAGAAGCCATTTAAACCTCACACGTGCCAACCCGCAACACTTACACTTTGTATGCACGTTTGATATAATGAATACCACGAAAACATCGACTCTCATGCTTCAATACTATGTGAAAGGCTTGCAAGGTTTCAATGAACCTATCTTTATCTACAAGAACCACTGAGAACGGCCAGAAACGGCCTGTCAGATTGTCCGGCGCGGCGAAAGGCATCCGAGTTCTTTCCAAGCACCGGCACTTTGTTGATTGGTGCCGACAGCGAATAAATTAGTCCCAGCTTCACGCTCGATGCTCTTTACGAACACGAGTACTATGTAGCAAATTATTATCCACTGCTATAATGGATACCTCCGCGAACGTCCCCCTCTTCTGTAATAAGTGCACAATCGGCTGGGATCCGAGCGTGCTCGAAGATTGGTCACGCGCCAAGTCGATTATGGGGATACGAAGTTAAAGCATCGGAATTGACAATCTCAACGGGCGCCGGACGAGCACGTGGTTTATGTATATAGCTTCGCTCTCCAAGGAACAAGGATGGTACGAATGAAGCGTCCTTGCAGCCAACTCATGTCCCACAGCCTGTTGTTCCAGTGTAACAAAAGAATTCGCATGCATGAAATTATTTATTCACTTCCGGCAGAATAACGGGTGGGATAAGCACGGAAGAGAGACGAAACTCTCGGCGAACGCATCAGGCATCGTTAAGTGAGAAACGAACTGACGTAACTGAAGTCAAAGTAGAGCTCAACGGAAATAGTGACCTCACAATTCTCGAAGATGAAAGAGTCATGAGAAGGGAGTTGCACGAGTGCTTGAAGAGAAACGTGACAATGCATCATGGAGATGGGAAATCATTAACCTTGCCGCTCCATACCAACGAGGTATGGAATTCGTATGCGTCATGCGGCATGTGGCTCTCTTAAACGGGCCTTTAAAGAGACCCAAGAGTTACAATGCTCCGTCGGACCGCCAGCTGACAAATACTTCCACAATACGCACGTTTCGATGGTAAAACTAGTCGTAGCAATTTACTCTATTCAAGAAGAATTTTCTATCCACATCGGATGTAGTAAGAGTATGCTATAGCAAGCTATTAGACCACGTGCTTCCTCCCTTGTGGATTTACATAGTATAATCCTGGAATACTTTCTCCACATAAATACACATTTATCTCGGTTCACTTAAGAAACAATAGTATGAAATCCTGAGGGTCTAGTTTCTACTGGAACGAATCCAATTAGTCACTCACCTTCCGAGGGCTTCTTGGAGATGCCGAAGCCAGCAATAGGTCGGCGCCATCCTCGCCAATTGTTGCAAAGACTCTCGGGTTCAGTGCTCCAGCTACATAGGGAGTCTTCTTCGAAGCGGTCGGAATCCTCGAAGGAGAAGCGATCGGTTTCTTCCCAGTCGATGGTGGGTGCACCAGGTTGACCGGCAGCTTCGTCGGCGGCCCCGGGACCGCCCGACGTGCCTGCCGGCCCTGTACCCCTCGAACCACCGCCGCCCCCACCCCCGCTCCCACCAGCGGACGGTGCTCCGCCACCGGCGCTACCACTGCCACCAGCGGTTCCACCGCCAGCGCGTCCACCACCGGCGCTACCACCACCCACCGCCACGGGAGACCGAGCCAGGTTGCCCGCCAGTTTTAATTGTCGTAGAAATAGGCGCGCACGACACCAAAAACCGGACACACCGCCACTCGGCACCCCAGCCTGCCGATTCTCTATCACCGCTCGACGGATACGACGACGCCACACACACGCTTCTTCTTCTTCCTCCTCCTCCTCTTCTTGCTCGGCAGCCGCCCGGTCTTCGGCAACGCCAGAGCACACACGCCACAAATGCTTTGTCCCTGGCCAGGCTGCTCCACTCTTCTCTTTTCTCCTTCTATCTCGCTCCCGATCTTTCTTCAGCCCACAGATACTTCTTATCCGTAATAACCAGCTGCACTCCTCCTCCAACCGTCCTTCTCGCTTTCCTCGATCCTTCTCAAACGCCTCATCCACGCAAGCCAACCCTCCTCTTCTTCTCCCTTGTACAAGCAGTCTCTGGGTTACTCGGCGATTCGGCCGCTCCACGCCGACACGCTTCTACGACCGCCACACACTCTGCAAGACCAAGAGCAAGCGTGCTACTTCTTGCAAGCTTTTTCTCTACGGAGATTCGGGGAAAACGGGCGCGCTCGGATGCCAAGGTGGACGTGTACAGGATGATGATCCAAGGATAGCTTGAATTTCTAGTTAAGATAACGGAGAAATTGCTTCATCGAACGCTCATCATCACTAAATATAACTAACGATACTCTACCCCTGATGTTTGTTAGTTTGAAATTATCGAATGTTATATGTTTTAATAGTTTTATAGTATTTTATTATGTAAAAAAGGACTAATAAATCTGATATAGTAAGAATTTTGTGTCTGTGTTAATTTATTGTATGGTTAGTCGAAAATGCAAAGTCTAATTTTCCCGCCAGGAGACAATGAGTTTTCATGTATAATTGATTCCATTATATTGTTAATCGGCCTGTAAGGGAAAGCGTATCTTCGTTGTGATTGGCGGGGATTAGTAGCGCGTTATCAGCCAACTGACGTTTCACGTAAAGCGAGTAAAACAGAAACAGCTGATTCACGTAGCTTTAATGTTTGGAGAAACGTATTGATTTCTCCCGCGTGGGGAAAGCCTTCTTTATTGTTGGGAAGGATTTCTGATGTGTGGAAAGGACAAGAGAAACGATAGAAGAATAGTTGGAGACAACAGAATAGAAGAAAAAGAGGATCCAATCAGTTATAAGAGAAAAGCGGAGGTGTGGACACGCGACGAATGGCAATGTAGCCAACGTGATTAGGTTGTAGAGTATTAGGCTAGGTTAGGTGAGACGCGTAAGAAAAGCAGGAAAGTAGGACTCTGTGAACATATCGTATCAGCAACGTATCAGGAAAGGGAATAGGCCGAGAGCAGCACAAGGACCTTGGCGGGTCGACAGACCCGCGTCAAGAACGTACGACGACCCCGACCTCGTCGCAGGGGGAGCAAAAACCCTCTTTCCTTCGATAACGCTTCGCTCAAGATTTCCGATTAGTCCGTCTTTCACACCTATCATTACACCGAGAGAATGCAATCGCGCGCACACCTTCACGCACACGCCTGCCTGCAAGGGATCGCGCGTATCCACATTACAACCCTTTTCCTGCTTACCTCACCCTCTATAACGAGTTTATCGTTCCGTCACTGGTCCACTTCACACCCCTCCGTCTTTCTCTACTACTACTACTCTACTACTAACACCGCCGGGCGAACAGTGCGAGAACAGCACAGAATGAGGAATAGTACACAACATATATATACGTATATACTCTGCATGGAAAATACACAGAGGTGCGAGCCCAAAGTGAGCGCGAGGGAGACAGAGCGCGAAGGAGCGAACGAGCGAGAGGGAGGAAGGAAGGGTGAGACAGAGTGAGAGAAAACTATAGAGAGAGAGAGGGAGATAGATGGATGCACACGCACATACACAGCGGCGTACTCGACAACAGAGTAGGACAGCTGAGCCACCAGTGCCCCACCAGTTTTATGTAAGAGACATCTCGCACTTGGGACGCGGTACCTCCCGCGAAGCCTCCGCACGGCACGGCCTCGCGAGCAGTTGCGCTACTTTATCTTGAGATTATGCACTACCACCGCACTAGGTCCGAAACTCCAGCTAGCCTACCCCATCGACGACAACAACAAATATGGCGAGCGAACCTCCTCCTGCGCCTCGCTGCTACGACTACCGACTGCCGCCCCAGCGGCCCCTCACGGCGGTTCCCTCTCGGCCAACCCTCGGCTGTTCTCGGCATTACTCGGATTTTCTAACGGCTTTTCGCGCGGCATCTCCTTTGAGTTAGATTTCTCACCGCTGTCATTCTCTTGCTTGTTTTTCGTAATGATTTTAAGAGAATGCACTTGGTGGATTGTGAGAGTATTACCTAAGATGGTAGATAAGTTGAGAAGATCGTTTAGGTGGTGAGGGAATTTAGTCATTCTTTTTGCGGTTTATGAAGTATAATTCTTTGTGTTTGTTTAATGTTAGGTGTAGCGTAGATCGTATTATGTAGGATAACTGTATTAATTTCGTATGCACTTCTGTTTGATTGTAATTAAGTCTCTTTGAAAACACTTTAACGAAGTACCGAACCGTCTTCACGAACAATACCGGCAAACTGTCGCTGTCATGGCGGACAGTAAAATATAGTTAAGAATGCATGTGATTGGCTGTGATGGGTATTCGAATACTCTCTGCCAATCGGGCTTCACAATTTCTACGCGGTATTTTTCATGGTTCTGTGATGTCATATTTAAAATGGTGGCAGTCGGCAAGTAGAAGCTGTGGTACGGCTTAACCTAGCGATTGGCGGAGTTTCGAAAATATTAAAGTATTTATTTAATGATTTGATATTGCATTTCGATTTATTGTACATGCTATGAACATTTATGTGGGAAATGTCTTTTAACAGGTTCCAACGTATGACAGTGGAGAAATATATGCGTTATAAGAACAGCAGTTCGTAAGTGACAGTATCGTTATTGTCAAGGGAAATTAATTAGAGTTACAATCGAAATGTCGGCAGAAAAGAATAAGGATAACCCTGTCGATCCGAACGATACTTTTAAAATCTTAATAGCGACCGATATCCATCTCGACTTCGAGCATACAAAACGTAAGCACTGTTATTTGAAAGCAACTATATTATTCCCTTGAATCCCTTTTCCAATGCAGTCCAATTAACCGAATAGATTTACTTGTATATCACTTATACAGAAAACAAAACTGAAGATAGTTTCGTAACGTTCGAGGAGATTCTTCAATATGGCAAAGAGCACGAAGTAGATTTCATCCTACTTGGAGGAGATTTGTTTCATGAAACAAAACCAAGCCAATCGGCTATGATAAAATGTGTGGACCTCCTGAGAAAGTATTGCTTGGGACCAAAGTAAATATTGCAAAGGATATATTTGAAATATAAGAATTATATTTACTACTATTTTACATTTAAATTTATTTACAGAGAGATTAAGATTGAGTTCTTGAGTGATCCAGAAGAGATATTCAAGCATTGCACTCATAAAACAGTGAATTATGAAGATCCGAATTTGAACGTAAGCATGCCTGTTTTTTCTATTCATGGAAATCACGATGATCCCAGTAAGTACATTATTATATCCTGTACTTCTTACTTTAGGAATATTTGTGTATCTTATGAAAAATGTTTGTCTAGGTTTTTCAGCTCTTGGATCCATGGATCTGCTAGCAACTACTGGTCTTGTTAATTATTTTGGAAAATGGCCCAATGTGAGCAAAGTCACCATTCCTCCTTTAATTATGAAAAAAGGCAAAAGCCATATTGCCCTGTATGGTGTAAGTTACATTAATGACCAACGATTATCCAGGCTACTCAGAGACTTTAAGGTATTAATCATTGAATATACTATGCTTTACTAATATTTAACTACCATTAATTTTCATTATAATTATATTTTCCTATAGTTTGACCTGTTACGTCCCTACAACATTCAAGATTGTTTTAATATGTTTGTTTTACATCAAAATCGGGCCCAGCATATGCAAAATGCATATATACCTGAACATAAATTGCCTGATTTCTTGAACTTTATAGTCTGGGGGCATGAACACGAATGCCGTATCATGCCTGAACTTATACCTGATGCTGGATATCATATATGTCAACCAGGTAAAAGATGCACCAGTATTTTACAAACATTAGAAATTTACCATTGCAATATCATATATAATATTATACCACAGGAAGTTCTGTTGCCACATCACTGAGCGAAGGAGAAGCAGTACCGAAACGTGTTGGAATTCTATCAGTCAATCGAACAAAGTTTAAATTAAAGCCATTGCCATTAAAAACCGTCAGACCATTTGTTTTTGATAATATGTGTCTGAAGGATGAAGCAATAAAAACAGAATGTGGTAGATCACTCTCTGAAAGCATCTGCAATTTTGTTGATGAGTACATAGAGAGTGTAATGATTCCAGCAGCAGTCACACAATTAACCGGTCACCCACAACAACCAAAATTGCCACTATTACGATTGAGAATCTTTTACACTACTGAAGAACAAAAGTTTGATATAATGCGGTAAGTGTATTTTGTTACATTTCACAATTTTTTGATTATATCAAATCATATTTTCATTGACAGACTATCACAAAAGTATTGCGATGAAGTTGCTAATCCAATGGACATGATCTTATGGAGAAAAGATAAAGGCCCCACAGAAAGAAAAAAGTCGGGTATGCATAGCGTTCAGGATGGCATGGATGATATACAAGATATATATGACAATGAAACAGTAAGAGCTTATATAATTTGATACATTTATAATATTTTACATCAAATCTCAAGTGTTTACCTAACACTCTCTATTAACGCAGGATTCGGACTTTCGTGATGGGCTCAAAGATATTGCACAAAAATTGTTTAATGAAAATTCATCCAAGTTATCAGTCTTAAGTGCTAATGGATTGACCGAAGCCCTAAGTCGATTTGTGGATGGAGGAGATACATCTGCTTTTCAAGATATAATGAGGTACTTATAATAATGATAATACCTTCGAGATTCAGTCTAAATATCACAGAAAAAAATAATGTTTTATATTATTCAGTCACCAGATGAAAGAAACAATGCTTTATTTGGAGAAAACAAATGCTGACACCACTGATGATTTACGAGAAGAAATTACGAACTTCCGCGATAAGAGGATCGGGAAAGAACAAGAGGAACGGAGTGAGGTAACTATTAATACATTTTTGGGTGTATGCACAGTATTTGAGTTGTTTGTAAATACGTAATACACTACGCTAAATTGTATGATTTAGATTCAAAGTTTCCTGAACGACTCTGACCGAAGACAACAGGACCGGTCCGAAATGATGTCGAAACAACATGATTCGACAGTTAGCAGTAATGAGGTAACAGGAAAAAGCATTAGAGGAAGAAAACCAAGGGAAACAAGTAGTAGAGGAAGAGGTAGAGGAAGAGGCAGAGCGACAAGTATTGATACAATACCACTCAATGTTTCTGAAGTATTTGGTAATAGATCCAGTCGTGGAACCGCTGTTCGAGGGGGGCGAAAGAAGCAGGTATGTAACTAATTTACAAACGTTTCATAATGAAACTATTTTCAATAATATTAATTTATGCAAACGAAAGTTTTTAAATGTTCATATTTGTTTATTTAGGAGGAATCTACAATGCAAAGCTTTATGCGGATGGGATCACAAAAAGCAGTTGTTGATGGAGGTTTCATAGATGATTCCGACTGAAGTTTTCTTATTATTTTGTCTTAAAAACATGTTTCATACAATATTTTTATATTTTCTTATATTGTTTTATATCTATGTATCGTTACAAATAAATAAAACTCATTCCCATTCGATAATCGTCAAGAGAATTCTTTAAACACACAGACCAATCAAACGCGGTATATGTTCGACCTAAATTCAAATTTCGAGTTTCGATACTTGCCGCAGTCGAATCCACTTGCGCACGGTCCGCCGGAAGCGTTCTTCTTTTGAACTTCCTGTTTTCACCGTGTCATATCGGGGATTCTCGATAGGTCCAATTTTCAGGTATTTTCTCTGAAATTACTCTCCTTTTAAAGGAAATATTACAATAAACATGTCTGGGAAATATATCCGATACTACTCTTGATAATATTCAACCCTTACCGTGTCTTTAATACACGGATGTATTTGGATGAATTTACAGTTGATCCATTGCATCCCAGCGACACTGTCATTTCATAACCTCTGACAGAATACACATTGTTTATTGCCCCCAACATTGTACAGAATAGACCAACGAGTACACAGAAGTGACGATATCTAGAGAATAATAACATTTGACTTTATTTTATTCAGCGATGCCACCCAAACGAGGAAAGGTACAGAAAGAGGAAGTTCAAGTGTCCCTTGGACCTCAGCTTCGCGAAGGTGAAGTGGTCTTTGGTGTCGCTCACATTTTCGCAAGCTTCAATGACACGTTTGTGCACGTAACTGATCTTTCTGGCAGGTATGTCAATATTTATCAATTGGAGCATTCATTCAATAGGTCATACTGTGATTTACCTGGTTCATCTTTTTTCAGGGAAACCATTGCCCGTGTTACTGGTGGCATGAAAGTTAAGGCAGATCGTGATGAGGCTTCCCCTTACGCTGCTATGCTTGCTGCTCAGGTAAAATTTTGATTGAAATAAATAAACTACAAATAAAGTATTATTAAAGTACATTGAATAACTAATGCGCCACGCTCAGGCAGCACCTAGATGATTGTTTCATAATCTGAGGCGCGTTCATGTGTGTGGAATATTAACTTACCTATTTGCGTCCGGAAATTTGTGTTGTCAATATCATTTTTCCTTGTGCAAATGGTGGACACTTTATATTTTGATCAATATGATTTAAAGTTTAGTTTTATGTTAAGTATAATAGTGTTAATTGGTGAACTTTTGTGTGTACAGGATGTAGCTGAAAAATGCAAGTCCCTCGGTATCACGGCTCTTCACATTAAGCTGAGGGCTACTGGTGGAAACAAAACCAAAACACCAGGACCAGGTGCGCAGTCCGCATTGCGTGCTCTTGCGCGTTCAAGTATGAAGATTGGTCGTATCGAAGATGTTACTCCCATTCCCTCTGACTCGACACGTAGGAAGGGTGGTAGACGTGGTCGCAGGCTGTAACTTACTATGGTTCTGTGGGTGGTTTACTATCTTTCAACAATAAATATTTAAAAACAAGCATTTGGTTTTCGTAATATGTTTCACTGATTATAATCACTGTGATATTTATTGTTTCACCTCTCTCAATAAACAAAGCAGTTACATTAGTATAATTAGATACAAAACACGGCTTGTTAATAATGTGCTTAATTATACAACATATACAGTAAATTGCGCTGTTTTTAAATAATGAGTATATAAATTATTAATGCACATCTCTCCATCAGCAGTATTTACGCATTATGCACTGCCAACAAGATTTCCAACAGTAAGATATAGTTTCACTTTAAGGTCCAATTTCTGAGGTGCTTTGTTCTCCAGAGCTGCAATCGTATTTACATGCTCGTGTTGCATTACAAATCCTATGATAATTGGTTCGTGTTTATCTTCGTCTAACTCTGCATGCGGTGTAACATGCAAACGTATCACAGCTTTATTTCCTTTCCGCCATACTACAAGTCTGAAACAATTCATTTCAACATTTTATAGTTAAACATAGTTCATTCTATGAAATGATAATTCAGTCCTTACTTTGGGTCGTCTTGGAAATTCTCACTATCTTCTGCATCATCATACTCAGCCGCATCATCCCTTGCAGGTAGAATCAAAGGGCTATGCGGTAAAACTAAGTCTGCGTTTATTTTAACTTTAATAGGCTTAGGATCTTCTATTATAGGCACTTGGCGCATGATAGAAGGCAACAGGTTTGGTGATTCTGAACCCTACAATCATATATCACAGATTGTTGTCCTGTTTGATTGTCATATTAAGTTTAAATAATACTTTTTCTAATAATGCTCACTTCATTAGATTCTTGTTTTATCTCATCCTTGTCGATTGCTACACTTGTAACTGGTGTAATTGACGTATCCATGGGAAGCAAGCTTATTTGAGTTTGGTGTGGAGTGGGATTACAAAATTTTAAAAGTAGCTCGCTCGACCTTCCTCGGCGTAACGGTTCGCAAGTAACTATTCTAATTTCTGGTATATAATAACTGTAACCAAATTATTCATTAGTTCAAATGTAATTAACTAATCTTAATTGAGAAATAGATTATGAGACATACAATGCAGCAAGCTGAATTTTGAATCTCGTTGATTGTGGATGAAGGTCTGGTTTGCTAACAGTATGTTCGCATATTCGACAACGCTGAGATCTCTTCACTAGAAATTGCCTGTGTTGAGGACGTAAATCTTCAACATGTTCAGCTTGTACATCGAGATGCTTTAATCGTTGCTCCAATGTTGTAACTTCAATTAAAAATACAATAATTCATCAATCACATTCTTCATTGTGATCTTTAACTTACTTACTCTTAGTTATGTCTACTTCGTTCATAAAAATTTCGGGAGGTAATTCTTCTACATCCTCTGAAGCAATAGCAGGAGATGGTTGAATAACTGATTGAGGCGAAACTTGTGGGATAATACGATTAGCAACTCTTTGCCGTACAGCGGATGATGTTAATTTCATTGCCGCCTTGTATAAAAACAATTTATAATCAGCAAGAGATCAAATCATGTTATAGTCTTCTATCATTGTTACTTACAATATGCATAGGATTCTTCAGAAATTTCTTCTTTTCTCTTTGTTGCTTCTCAATAAAAGCCAGAATTTTTTGATAGTCTATCAAGGCATTGATTCGGTTTGTATGAGGATTCTCTTGTTGTGGCCAACCGCCAGTAGCTAAATATAGAAATTATAGAGCTTTCATTCCAGGAAGATATTGTATTCAAGAATTAACTTACCGACAGACTGATCTGGAATACCAGCTTCTCTGGAAGTCCATCTACATAACGAACAAGAAAGATAATATACTTTCTTCGGTGTAGCTTTCACATCTTTTCCATCTTCACCTTCCTGCGGTACAACCCTTACTGGTGCGTGACCAGCTCTCGTTGACAAAGTTTGAAAGCAACAAGGGCACTCGAAGCAATTGTTACACCTGTCAAAAAATAGATATAATCGATCAATTGTACTTGTGCAAGTATGGCATTCCGAATTACCTATTTTTTTTAAATCGAACTTCTGGTGAAGGCCAATTGTCCATACAATTTGGACAGTAATGAGAATCAACCTATCAGCAAATGAAATCATTTAATTGAATGACCCCAATTAGTAGTGATAGAATATATCAGATAACTTTCGGCCTCATACCTCTTGACAGACACAGTAACCGCAACGAATTTTTAAACAGTGTCGGCAAAAATATATTTTCGAAATAGGCTTCAAGGAACCGCAATTGCAAACATATCGAACGTATTCGGATTGGTTTAAGTACGACATTCTTACAAAATTCTTTGCTAAATATATTTAATAACGGGGTTTTGCCAGACTTGACTTGTCAGTGTAATGACTGTAATGACATATAGTTATATACATATATATGTCTATTCGGAACTAAATCGCCATCTGTCGAATAAAGCAAGAAGCTGGACACAAGAAGTCGGAGTAGTCGGAAGTGAATCGAGAAAGGGGCCCTTCCAGATCGACCCGATATTTCATGAAACATAGAGGGCCTTCTATCTACTTCATGCGCCTGAAGCAAGCTGAACGTAAAAATCATAAAAATGGTGGGCGCCGAAGATGATCATCACGATCGTCAAGAAATAGATACCGCTGAAAAGATGGACAGTAATCCACAAAATGGGCAATTGGTTTCAGCGGAGGAAACGACTGAGGAGCGAGAAGTGCGTCTTCATTATATTATGTTGAGTTATACTTGTAATGTGATTTTTCGTCTAATGCTGCTCAAGGCTTAGCCAACATTTATGTATTTTAATTTCTCCCTTCAATGTTCCAATGGAAAGTTTTGGATTACACATAAGTTAGACTTATTGCTTTTATATGTGACATATCATAGTGGTAGTTAAAGTAAAAAATCTTATTAGAATACGATTTCTGATTCCGTAAACATAGTGTCTGTAGTGTTTGCAACCTGTTTTCACGAACGATGTTACGTGTTAGTCGTAATATATTCCGTGGAATAGCGGAGGTATTTGATCAATGGTTTTCTCGAATTTTGCAGGTAAGCCCCGATACTGAAGAGCAAAGGAAGAAATATCAACCGAGTCGTTTTGAGTCATTTTTTGCTATAACAAAATCTTTAATTATACGGGCTGTGATTATATATTTTATTAGCAGTTACTTCAGACGCATCCAAACTGATCCAGTAAATACTGCAGTCACCCAGTCCGGTGCAGTAAATAATCCAGTCCGTGTACAAGCTGATAATATATTTGAAAATGGCACCCTGTTTGATTTACACGTGTATCTATCGGAGTTAGAAGTTTTTAAGCAATTCGATGACCCTCAAGCATTGATATGGACAGAACGAGGGCTTATTTATGGAGATTGGTACAGTGGACCAGATAGAGATGGTTCTAGAGTACTTCGCCATAAGTTTTCCCCATCTCAACAATTGAAGAATAATGGATCTATATACCTTCATGTATATGTCACTAAAGCTGGCAAATCTCCAAATCCTAAAGCAGGCGCTAATGTCTATGCTGGGGATTACATGTCTTATTCCAAAAAGATGTTGAATAAGTTTAAGAAGATTAAATATGAGAAGACACATAATTTGTTAACTGGTACAACGATAGCCACTGAGGAAGAAATGCAGGTAATATTGTATTAATATTATATTTTTACAAAAATAGCTTTGGATAAGAATGAAATGAGCACTTATCAAATATCATTTTCAGAAAGCCGAGTTAATGCAACAAGAATATATGTCGCATTGGCATCCTAATTTAACTATTAATTTTGTAACTGATCAAACAAATTGGGTGTATGGTCAAATACCACCCCCTTTAAATACATGTAAGTTACAAATTCTCATTATAATTCTCTGTTTGAAAAAGAAATTTCAATTTCATTATGATTTATGTTCCAACAGATATCCATTTCTTGCCTGGAGAATCATTATACAAGCCTGTAATATATATGAATGATTTTTGGAATATGAAAAGGGATTACCAACCGTTAAATGAGACTATAACAGATCTTGAGCTTAGACTAACTTTTCAACCACTTTCTTTAATTAAATGGCAAATTTATGCAGCACAAGCAGTGAGACATGAATGGGTCTCGTCATTTATGGGTAAATTATTAAACTACTGATAGTTGCATAAATATGTAACAAAGTGTGGGACTGATAAAATCATGTTGTATTATTTTTGTAGGGGATACTTCGGATGAAGATGAGAATGATCAAGATACTCTTATAGAAACACTATTAGAAACCAATGCGTATCTCTTGGGTATGACAATAGCGGTTTCAATATTACATAGTGTTTTTGAATTTTTAGCATTTAAAAATGGTAAGCAATTAATGTCCTTTAAAATATCACTGTAATATTATGGCAGATTTTTTTAGCAAAATTCTCTATTTTTTCAGACATTCAGTTTTGGAATAATCGGAGCTCTTTGGAAGGTTTATCGGTTCGTTCCGTCTTTTTCAACGTTTTTCAATCAGTCGTGGTTCTACTCTTCGTTTTAGACAATGAAACCAACACAGTTGTACGAATAAGTTGTGGGATTGGTTTGTGCATTGAAATATGGAAGATAAACAAAGTTGTAGACATAAGTATTCAAAGAGATTCAAAGATCTTAGGTATCTTTCCAAGAATAGCTTTCAAAGATAAGGGGTCGTACTTAGAATCTTCCACAAAGGAGTATGATAGATTGGCTTTTAAATACCTATCATGGGCTCTTTTCCCTCTACTTGGAGGATATGCGATTTATTCTTTAATGTATTTAGAACATAAAGGATGGTATTCTTGGGTTCTCAGCATGCTTTATGGCTTTTTACTAACTTTTGGTTTCATCATGATGACGCCGCAATTATTTATCAACTATAAACTAAAAAGTGTAGTGCATCTTCCATGGCGTATGATGTCTTATAAATTTTTGAATACTTTTATTGACGACATCTTCGCGTTTGTTATAAAAATGCCAACTTTATATAGACTTGGCTGCTTCCGGGACGATATTGTTTTCTTTATATTTTTATACCAAAGGTGGATATATAAGATAGATCATACCAGAGTTAATGAATTCGGATTCTCTGGAGAAATGGATGCACAAGTAGCAAAAGACAAGGATCAACAATCCAGTAAAGAGCGTCAAAAAGATCCAGTAACTAAAAAGAATCAGTAACAAAAACATGCGAGTAGAATTAGTGTTCCACGAATTAATTAAAGATCGTTTTAAATTAATAAAAATATTAGTGCCGCAGAGTATATCTACACGCATATGAGTTTATCTCTATCAGTTCGGTGTTACCATGAGTGTAAGCATATATTCTGCTGGTTTCTTGATTTAGCCAAATAAACAGCCTCGCAAGGATGTAAACGCCTGTGGAGAAGTGTACTTATACATCCAACATCAAATTGTGTGTTACTGCTGATCGTGATGCAGAGTATCTTTGATACACCATCTTCTCCTTCACATGTGTTCATTTTTTTTGCAGTATTTTTTTCAAACAACATTATAGTTTATAACCAAACTGAATTTCCTTCCAAGCATAGGTACATTGCAAATCATCTTTTGCAGTTTGTGATATATAGTAATTAAAATGCTTTCATTACACACTTTATGCGTACACAAATCGGAGGCCCACTTGCAAAATTTGCGTGAATCATTCCCTTGACTAATTTTTCTATTTTGTCTATTACACACTTATAGAAAATACCATTGAATATTTCTGACAACTTTTGATGACTCAGTGAGCCGTATAATAATTGTAAATGTTGAGAACAGTGGGCGAATCAACACACGTAATATAGTTGTTGTTTTTAATAAATCACTGTCCCTTTACAAAGCGTTTTTATTATTCTCAGATAAATAACTACCATTTGCATTAACCAACAAAAAACAGCCACCAAATGTTGATTCTCAGTGTATGCATTTGTTTGGAAGGATAAAGACTATAAAGAGTACAATGATGAGATAAATTGTGTGAACAAAAATAAACTATTTTCTTTCATTCGTTTTATCATTACATAGTTGTGGAATGGCCCACCATAAGATGCAAGATCATAATGGTAACAGGATTATTTACTAAACTGTATGAGTGTACAACAGTATTGTGTAAAATATTCTATAGACGTAATACAATGGTGCAATGTGGAATATAAAGCTGCAAAATTGGACACACTTAACTCCAAAAGAACATTTTCTGACGATATATCCGGAACGCGACATATAATTGCTCGTATTTGGCAAGGAACCCATCGGCACAAAAAGAATTATGTTGTGTTCATGACGAAATCGAAAGAGCAACTTTCAGAAGACTAGACTTATTATGTCGCTCTCCGAGCATATCTTGTTAAGTGCTAATGAATAAATTTACCTACAGTCCAATAAAAAGTTGTTGTCTATTTGATACATCTACTAGCGTTTTTAATCATGAGCATGTATTTGGTAAAAAAAAGACCCTCTTCCATATGTAGAAGAGGCATGTGATTGACTTTTCTTATCAGTCGTAGAATTAAAAGTTGACGGAGTATGTCAAACAAAGAAAAATTCAAAATCGGAAACCTAAGGCAGTGAACAATAAAATATTCTTACAGAAAGGCACTTTTCCCTTTTGCTTTTAATATACGTATAATGTAGTTTGCATATACTATGTATTGCCTATCGTCGAATACCCATTCGTAGTGGTTTATCTGCATTCTTCTGAGATGTGACAAGTTGCGTTGAATGATCAAATTACGTATATGCTTTAATTCGCAGTTTTCTTATATCGTAATCGATCGTGTATAGAGTATGTAAACCACAGGCAAGCATATTCCAAAAATATGAATTGACATAAAGATTCAAGCGAGAATATATTGCAACATCACAGTCAGAGCTTCGAATTCGAGCAGTAATTCGATACCATAGAAGTTCACATATTTGAAAAGTTGTAAGGAGCTGCAGTAAAACTCATGCATCTACATGGTGCAACTATTAATTGTGCGAAATTAACTATGAAGCTCATAATTATTTGTTCAACTTTTTCTACACTATAATCTGTAATCGAGGTAACAATGCTATTTTCACATATTTTCCGAAATTCACTGGCTGTTACGTAATTGAATTACATTATTCGACGTTCATTTTTTATTCACTAGTGTGTGGGATATCTTTTCTTATGAATCGAATTCGTCTGCGACTTTGAATATTGTAGAAATTCTGAATATGAAACAGTTAGTATTCTTTCTATATTACAGTCTAGTTCTTCTTTGTACAAATGCACTATAGGATCAATGTATCTAATGACAAAAGTCATGAAAGGTGTGCACATGTGATCCAAGTGTACAGCATTGTATGTACAACCCATTCGCATTGAGCTTAAAAATCCAACTGAGCCTGATGTTAGTTACCTTTCTTTTCTCTCTCTATTTATGACAGTACCGTCGATACATTACTAGAATTGACATCGTAAAAATACTATAGGATGTCCTTTAACAGCGACTGATCATTTAATAATCGCTACACTCATACTTTTCGTAGAAAATTGCGCCATTTGCTGATAGTCTTGCATTAAAATATATTGATTACAATGAAACCCTCGTGCAGTGTACAGTGGTTTATAATGGATATTATACGTTTGTGACCTGGAATTGCCAAAGTTTGAGCCTTGCAATGTTCATTTATAATTTGAAATTCAATATTGCGCTTCTACTAGTGAAGATGATCTTATCCATTAAGTTTAAGTAGTAAAGTGTGCCTCATACAAAGATAAACATATAAGTACCTTCTCATATCAAATTTGGCAACACGAGGAGAAATTCATTCACTGGGTCAAGTACCTTATTTGAACAGTAAAATATGGATTAATGATACGAATAAATAATACTGTCAATATGAATGAATTGTAAATAAAAAGTGTAAACTGTTGAGTATGGTAGAAGAACCATTGAAAGAGTCTACATTTCCAACTATACAGAAAGTCCAAGAAATTCAAGAATACTGCCCAGTGCATCAAATATACCTGTGCAGAACCAAATAAGTGGAGCTTCTATATTTTCTAAGTTTACTATGTATTTCCTAATGCGATATTTGTAGACTTTGGCTGGCTGTTAGTAAATACTGCAGGTGGAAGCTACCCAATGCGGGGTAAGCTACTAAAATGGCAGTATTTTTAAGTAAGAAATGTGTCTTGTAATCTATGTGCAAATTAAGTGTGCTCGGATAATTTTAGTTCGTCGCAGTATAGTTCTACAAAAATTATTCTTCACTTTCCTGATCGGATTGATCCTGATATTAAGCTACGGTTGAAATAGTTACTTCGCATTCGCTCGAACTACTAGCCTCGTATATCGGATTTTTGATCATATTTTTGAGATTTTCGTTGATGTGATGCTTAACAATTTTTTGATATGTATTTAAAGTTTTAAGTCACTAAGCCTGCATCTTTAGCCATACTATAAAAGGCGCTTGATGTGTTACGTAATAATGTATCTGGTGAGTTGTACTCTACAATGAGTCCTCTATCCAATACAATAACCCTGTAAAATATAAAATGCAAGATATGTTAAACAACTGTAGTTCATCAGGGCTTCTCTTAAATTCTGAAACTTACCTGTCTGAGTCGAGAATAGTATTAAGTCTGTGGGCTATTGTAAGTACTGTGCAATCCTTAAATTCTTGTCGAATTGTAGTTTGAATTAAGTCATCAGTTTCTAAGTCGACTGCCGCTGTAGCTTCATCCAGAATAAGTACTTTTGTTTTGCGAAGTAAGGCTCGTGCTAAGCATATCAATTGCCGTTGACCGATACTTAAATTATCGCCACCTTCACTTACTTCGTGTAAAAGACCATTTGATAAACCTAACACAAAGTTAGAAGACATTAGCAATTTCAACATACACATTTCTAATATGAATTGTAATATAAACATGAAATAGATAGATTTATACTTTTTACAAATAATTTAAGATGAGCATGTTCTAGTGCTGTCCACACTTCTTCATCATTGTGCTTATTAAAGGGATCTAGGTTCATTCTTAAAGTGCCAGAAAATAATACGGGATCCTGAGGTATTATAGTCAGTCGAGCACGCAAATCGTGAAGACCCAACTTCGAAATATCAATACCATCAATGAATATTCTTCCATTCGCTGCTTCGATTATTCTAAATAGTGACAGTGTCAACGAAGATTTTCCGGCACCTGTTCTACCAACAATGCCAACCTTCTCTCCGCCATTCACACCGAACGTTATACCATGTAGAACTAGTTCAAGTCCCTCCCTATAACGAACTTTGAAATCTTTAAACTCAACCCGTCCTTCACTAGGCCATTCCTTCGGGGGTGTAAAGTCAGGATTTTTCCAAGGTGCTTCTTGAGGTGTTTCTCCGTACTCTTTTATTCTCTCTACCGCAACAATATTCGTCTCAACATCGGAAGTCATTCGAACTAACCAGTTTAATGTTTGAGTGATCTAAAATAACAACATATGTGAGTAAAATGAATAATTTCATTAATTAAACAAGTAGTATAGGATTCTCTTACTTGCAAAGCATAGCTAACTGATAACCCAGCTATACCAGGATTTGTGGTTTCTCTTCCTAACACAGCGAATAAGGCAGCAAAGAAGATTATTAAATTTCCCACCATCTCTAATCGAACTGCTAGCCACCTTTTGTCAATAAATACAAAGTCAATGATTAATATCTTTAGATAACAGTTTAAATAAAGAATTCAACTGTAACAGTTCTGACGTACCTATTTGCGATAATACTCGGGAAATAGCACACCTGATTAAAATCAACTCTATTTTCAGATTCATGAATGAATCTGTCTTGTACCCCATAGGCTCTAATAGTTTGTGCTCCTATTGATTGAAATATGACAATTAATGATGGTGTTGTATGATTAAAAACCAAAGGTTTAGGAAACTACTCTACACACCAGTTACTGATTCGCCAAAATGTGAATATATCGGAGATCTTGAAACAGACTCCAAACGTTTTAATTGGCGAGATGTTGCAACGTAAAAACGTTGAATGAAGTAATAAACAAGACCAATCGGAACTATTACCACGATAAAAATCGGTGTACTACAACTTATAACCACCAGAGTGGCTATTACCTGTAACATGCATATATTATTTAACACAAGTTTGTACAACACATAACATAAATGAATTATTTCTCAAAACGTAAAATTAAGAGCGATGATAAAATGATATGTCACATGATATGAGGATATATTAATGAAATGGCGATGTGTGTCTATAATCTATAAACGATGTGAATTCCCAAATTGACTTAATGTGTATAAAAAATTTCTGAAAATATGGACATTCAAAACTAGATGATCATGCAAGATATATGATATGTGAGGCACCCATGTCTATCTTTCGAGACACCAATACACAAAGAAACACGATCAATAAATTTATTTATAGGCCCACCAACATGTACTATTATATGATTACCAAAATTGTGTTTCTGACGTGTATGCATATATAAATAGTTTGTTACTATGATGTATCAGTAGCAAGTCACACTTACAGACACAATTAGTTTAGTCTCTTTTCCCTACACTGTAGATGCATTTTTACCTATGATATTGTTGCTATTATAGTGATTTTCAGTTGGCTTTACCATTGGAATGGACACAATTATACTCAAGTATAGCTTCTCTATTCCTTCTTCGTGATATATAAGTATTTTAGTAATCAATCGACTAATGAATTGTTTGTATAGCATTTCAGCTTAAATGTATTGCAAGAAAGCTATAATTGAGATAGCGTGAACGATATATAGAAAAAACTTAGCTTTATTTCTTTCCTAAATGCTGCTGGATAGACATATTGCAACAGTGTGCTTGGACGACATTCCGAGCGACTCAAGACTTATACAAACTTTTTTTGATGAAATATAGGAATATCTAGAGATTGATTTAATGAATGACTTGGGAGGTTCAGGAAGGAAATAATAAGAACCAATCATCTTAATATGTTTTGGTTCAAAGCATTTCCAAGAATTACCTCGAATAGACAATAGATGCTATCAGAAATTTGCGGGGGAAGAGATGTATCCAGTACGTCCACATCTTTAGCAAACCTGGAGATAATACGACCAGTAGGAGTCGTATCAAAGAAGGTCAATGGAGCACGCATCACAGCACGCAGCATCAATATGTGCATCTGGCGAGCAGCCAGCCAGCAACCCAGCTGCGGTGCCAAATCGCAGAAAAAACTCGCCATCGCTACAACATCAGACATCGATGGCTTTCATTGTAACCGCTCTCACAGAAGTTTAGTATTTCATTTATTTGCTATAGATACACGATATTCATCGAACTAATCGTTAGTTTCTTCGCAACAGCTCACTTTCCAATATGTATTTACACTATCATAGTTTCTGTACAAATTTTTTTTTCTTGGAATTGTAATGCGGTATTACTCCAGAATAATTCTTTTGTATTATTTCTTTAAAAAAAAGTCACATGTTTATGGTACCATAAGTTCAGAGAACTGTCTTGTCTCATGTTATGCGAGGGATGAAGTTTGCTGTGGCATGCCAGGCACTTCATAGCAGAATAGATAAGTTGCACAAGCAAGATGTAGAAAGATCAGAGAAAAGAGAAGTTTATAATAAAAGAGTATAAAACAGCCATATATACATGTTTAAGGATTACCAAGCACAAGCAATATCTACCATAATATGCAAGTAAAAATTAGTCGTATAATTGTGTCCATTACCTCACTACTAAATTGAATTTAAAATACACTCTTGAAAATCTGACTCATAATCAGAAGGTAATGCAATCGATATAATATAACAGTTTATATCAATATTAAAAATCAGTGCAGTCAATATAGCATCAGTACATCTAAAGTAACTCCAGAGAAATGAGAACACGAAATCTTCGAAACGATAATAAATTAATTAAGCTTTCAAGATCGCAAAGAAATGTGCTTCAGTCCACAAGATAATAAGCAACGTACTTATTGAAAGCACTTAAAATACCCCATAAATATAAAAATTTTACCAATAATAACTATATATTATTGTTGCTTCGAGAATAGTTGCTCTTGTCTCAAATGTCTTACATTCGTTCTGTACACTATGTTATAGAAGATATAGCATGCAGAGGAATTTTTGGAAACATTCTTGTGATGATGGAATTAAATGTGAAAAGTATACTATGGAGGAATTCTTATAGCGGGTTTTGTTGATCTGCCCACCTATAATATATTGCCCTAAGCATTCCGAGGTATAATGCAGCTATAGAGAAACTTATGCCCCAAGAACGATGTTGCAACTACGTGGCCTACTGTTACTATGTATATACATAGAACAATGACAAATGGCCGAGTAATCATAGCATACACATATTCCATTCGATACGTAAATATCAAATTAATTTGTCATACTTTCAAAGGAGTCAATGTCTGTTAAGCGCAATAGTTACAACATGAAAATATCATACCGAAAAGAGGCAAGTGATCCAAGAACGCAGTATAGCCGGTAGAACATTGTCAACGACATCGACATCTTTACCGAGTCGACTAAGAATTCGGCCGGTTGGAGTTTTGTCAAAGAACGACATTGGGTTGAGAAGAACGTGTTGCAGCGTTATCTCAAAGAGGCGTACAGCAGAAATTATTGTTCCTTTTGCCATGAACAACCCCACTGCAAGTACTGCTAAGCCTACAATGATCGATGATAAGTGTGATATATGATTAAACTGATTGTAATATCAAAGATTGTATAAGTATTGACAAGGTTTATGTTCGGCATTGCTCAGGCAAAGTAAAAGTATACATTGTTTAGAAACAATGCCAATTTTCAGTACTACTCGCCACCTGTTTATACCATATGAATATTCCTCAATGAAGTTACAATATATGACACGTTGGGTGAATCTGAGACTTTTGAAAAGGACAAAACTACTTTAGTGCAACGTACGTGATTAATCGGAAGAAATGACAATTCTGAAGAAAAGTCAAATGGATCAAATGAACGTCAGTGATCATGCACCACGCGTATTTTATACGCATGTTATAAAAGTGCAATACTAAAGTCTACTAATAAGTACGCGACGATGAAGCCGGTATATATTTTTTATGAACTCCCGTAGATTCCCATGAGAGTTAATCACATTTTGTACCCATTGGTGGACCAGTATATAATAATTGGTTCTTCAAGAGACATAGGTGTACATTTAACTGATATTGAAAAATATTTGCTCTTTCTACATGTGAGATTAACTCTAAATCTCACATACCGATGCAAGACAAAATAACCACGTCCCAATGTTTGACGGTAATACGTTGTCTACCACGTCAATATCCTTTCCAAAACGATTTAAAATTCGGCCTGTTGGTGTGGTGTCAAAGAATCCAACAGGCGATCGCATTGTGGCAAATAATAATTCGGATTGCAGCAATTTACTGCTCCGAATGCAACCGACAACCAATGTCAGCTGTGCAATCATCACAAAAGTCGCTGAAATTCAGTTTGAAATTTCAAAATGCCTCCTGGCAAATGGGACATCATGACTTTTAAATATTGTGGTCAAAGATTATGATATTAAACTAACATTTTGCCCACTGCCAGTTTATGCTTCGTTAACAAGTCATACCACAATTTAAGATCTAATTATTAATTATTCTAATAATACACTCATAAAAAATGCCATGTTAATGTGACACACAATATTTTCAAACAATGATAAATTGTTTTTAAATATGTATCACAGTTTCTAATCCGTGGTATTACTTATGATACGCGATATTAGTTGAAATTCTATTCGTCATGAAAATTGGACTATATTAGTTATCCGCGAATGTGCCTGGTTAAAAAGTTCTATTTTCTTCTAAAGCAACTATATTAAAGTAACGAACAAAACTCGGGTTTATGACTGAGTTCTTGCATCACGAATGAATAAATTTTCATGTCACATCGACTACGGGTGTAAGGCACAACACCCACTATGGAAAGCTTTCTAATACTCTAGTGTTCGTATGAACACCACAAGCTTTTCAGTAGAATAACTCCATGCGAATGTCATGTGTTAAAAATTGTTCTACTTATTTGATTAAGATTCAGGATTCTACACTATGACTTGCAAGGATTAGATAGATATGTAAACATTACACGCATGCGAAATTGAAATTAATTAATTTTTAAGAATATAATAATCTAAATAGTAATCTCCAAACATATGTTACTAGAAAGCTTGAACTGTTTAACAGTTTGTTAAATGCACAATTACTTTATCATTACTTTTTAGGCACAGCAAACCACACTCGCACTAGCGGCTTGCACAAAACCGCATTATCGAATTTCGTTAGTACATTATTCTAGGGAATATGTAACATTCATTGAATATTATGAATGTTCAGATGTCACTTGTTAGTGGCGCATTTTAGAAGACTCAATATCTATGTGGCTTTTTCAACTTTCTAATAGTAGCGTTTAAAATTAGTCTGACAAACACAGTTTAACATTTGTGTAAGTTGTGACAAAACATGTTCGTTGGATAATTATGAGAAACGGTAAAATCAAATGTTGTTAGCTGTTAGCAGTAACAAATTACATAACGAATTGTTAGACATCAGGTAAACATATCACACCGTCAGCTTACCTTATTTAGTCGTTCCTTTGTAAATATACAGTTCTAAAGAATACTAATAAACTCTATTTGTCAGTCGAGTAAAAGTAATTGAAAAATTGATATGATTTAGAAAAACATACCTTGCCCAAGACCAAGCGCGCCATACACTCCAAGGTACATGTCTCGCCGTCCTGTGTCGATTTTGGGATTGGTATCGTTGTCATTGTAAATAGTTAAGTTGTCGTTTGACCACATACTAAGCCAAACATTGGAACCAATACTGACTGATTGGAAGATTGCGTTCATAATAATCGTTGATATTGACAAAAACCATCCAATAGATTTCAGATAATGGGAATATACTTTCCATTTCACCTATTACATGCAAAACAAAATACACATATACCAGCTGGTCATAAAAAAGAGTATTTTCCAATAAATATGGTTAAAATGCAAAATTACTTACACTTCCCGTTTCAGCTTTCTCCACTTCAATCAGTTTTTCACCTACTTTTGGTAATGGTATTTCCTTCTCCTTTATGCTGTTACTTCTTATGTAACTGGCTGATTTCTGACTTTCTGTAGAATATTGCCTAATCAAGTTAAAAATCAAAAATTAAAATCGAAATTAAAACATAGTTGATTGCATCAGTAGTAAACAGGTCTAGAATTGTAATACCGCACCTTCTTAGAGAACCGTTCAGAGACTTTTTATCAGCAACTGACCCTGAATCGCTTTCTGACACTCGAGATCTCGCACGTGTTAACTTCTGCTGGAGTTCATCAGCTCCCATAGTTGATTCCAGCTGTTGCTTAATCTCATTCAAATCTGCTTCTGAAGCATCGTCTGTGTGCACTGTTTCAAATTCGTCATGTTTCTTGTTAAGTATGTAGGAAACACTTATGTTTAAAATCCATTATCCAACAAATAAAGTAACAGAAAATCACAAGAGAACGCATGATAGTTCCTGCGTATTAACTACATAAGGAGAATTACTTTACGGGAATTGTTAATTTGGAAGTATTTAGTTGACATTAGTAATACTATAGACTGATAGTATTTAGCTTTATAAGTTAATAGACAATTACAAATAGCATCAAATAGAATCATGCACTATGTAAAAAAGGATTTTCATGCCTCCTAATATCACATGGAATGTCCTAAAGTAAATACTGCTGCTGAAATACAAGTTTTAAGGACACTAGCTCGTACAACGTTAAACTAACGGGTTACGAAAAATACTAACATCCAGAATCATTAATACCACAAGCTAAATGCAATAAAACTAGTCTCCAGACAATCGCAAAAATTGAAGTAGGAAAAGGAATCGTAATTACTTTTTCACCGACTTACGATTTCCAACTTAGATTCATGAAAAATATAATTGTAAATTAATAATGCGAATTTCTTATACTCTGTTGAAACCCATAAAAGGATAATAAGTACCTTCTTGAAGATGTTGAACTAGGAAATCGGAAAAGGCTCCTTTTTTCTCGAGAAGTTGTTTGTACGTCCCAATCTCTGTTATTTCACCGTCCTTCAGAACAACTATATTGTCGACTTCTGGCAAGTACGTAATGCCGTGTGTAACAAGGATTCTTGTCTTTTTCTTCAATAAGCCAGAACCACCAATTACGTTTTCAAATATGTGTTTGCCGACATGTGAATCAACAGCGCTCAAAGGATCATCCAAGAAAAATACGTCAGCATCATTATATACTGCTCGAGCCAAAGCAACCCTCTGCTTTTGCCCTCCTGATAAATTGATTCCTTTTTCTCCTATTTCTGTTTGATCACCGGCAGGCAACATCTTGAAATCCGGTGTTAAGGCGCATGCATCGATTACCCGATTATACAAGGCTTTATTCAATGGTTTTCCAAATAACACATTGTCTTGCAAAGTTGCATTTTGTATCCACGCTTGTTGCGATATATAAGCAATAGATCCCTATTGTTCAAAGAAATCATTGTACTATTGATTTGAATTTTATTCAAAGTAAAACTATAAAATACTGACCTTAGTGTTTACCCTCCCACTTAACTTATCCATTTCACCAAGGAATGCTGATATAAGCGAACTCTTCCCAGAGCCCACTGTTCCAACTACAGCCACTACTTGGCCTTGTTTTACTTGAAGATTAATATTTCGTAAAGTTGGTTTATCAATATTCTCGGTGGCATCCCAAATGAACGTTCCATTCTCAATTAACAATGCATCGGCTGAATCATATCATTGTATTGTTATTACAGTTAATAATAAGTTGTTATGTAAGCAGGAAAAATAAACTTACGTTCTGATGGATCATGTTGCACATTGTTCGGATCTAATTCTTCGCTATTCATAAATTTATTTATACGTTTGACGGAAACGGAAGCTTGTACAATATTTCCAATCATCATAGGCAGCATAGAAAGTGGAAATCGTAGGATATTAAATAAACTAAGTGAAACAAAAGCAGTACTGCTATCAAGTACATTATTTTCATCTATAAGTACATATGTTGCAAAGGACACTAAGGACACCTGAAAATTTGCAAAAGAAAAGTCAGGAAAAGAAGTTATTAAACAATCTGAACAAGTAATCTATGTAATAATTTAACTTACCAGAAATGGTGCGCAAGACCAAATGAAACTGGTTCCAGCATTTAAGTAAGCTGCTTCTTTCAGAACCTGTATTTCTTTAACTCGTATTTTCAATATTTGTTCTTCGAAAGAAGGCTCCCACGCGTATAACTTTAGTACTTTAATGCCATTAAGGACTTCATTCATCAATTTTACTCTCTCATCTTTGCTCTTCATCTGTCTTATTTGGAGTGTTTTTACTTTATTCGCAATCAATCCATTTATAGGAATAAGGATTATCATAACAGCTAAACCGGCAAGAACTGCTGGTCCCAAAATTTCCCATAAGAAATATAAAGCTAATGCTATTTGTAGAGGAGCTGACCAAATCATATTTATATAGGCTGTAAGATCCATAAATCTTTGGGCGTCGACAGACATTAAATTCACAATCTCGCCCAGTGTTGATTCTTTTCTGGCGGAATTTGACATTCTTAATGCTTTGCGATATATAGCTGCAATTAACGCAGTTCGTATACGCAATCCGACTAAGAACATACGATGAAAATACTGTGACAGTATTAATGTTTGTAATATGGCGGTTATTAAGAGCAATATTGCATATACATAGCCTTTCCACATAGGATCATCGGAATCGACAAAATCGATAAGGAGTCTAAAGTTGAAAAATTACATTAATAGTTATACATTATACACTCAAAATAAAATAATTCAAAAAATATTTGTCTAAACTTACTTTAATATTTGTGGGCTGATAAATGTCATTACATCTTGAATGAGTTTTAGAAATGCTCCAAATACAAAGGTAGCCCCAAATGCCTTACAAAGTGGTAGTAAAATTGAGGATTCATTTTTCTTCCGATCGTTATTAAAATCTATCTGCCCGGATGCTTTCCTGAATGATGCTTTAGCATTTTGGACGCTATAAAAGTAGATGAGTCATATAGTGAGTCAGAGTAAACACTCAAGTTAATGCTTTACGATAATGGATGTTTGTCCCATCGCAAAGAATTATTCTTTCAAATAATACGTTTGTGTCACATGCTCTCCCTGAACTTACCTAAAGTAAGTCCAAAATACTCTTGATAGCAAGTATGAAAACATGCTATTATAATTCACTCTTAATGATATAACTACATGGGTATATTTGTGTGTGTGTGTGTGCCTGTGTTACATCTTTGTACAAAAGAATATAAGATCGAAATTAAATATGCAAGCTTACTTCTCTGATTTCTTTGATGCTTTGCTCCAGTATTTATCGAACTTCGGAACAATTTCACTCGCCATATCTTCTGGATTCATCGACCACAAATCGTTTGCTTCCAAAGGCTTTCGAAAACCTTTCCATGCCAATGCATCGAACCATTGAAAAACAAGTCTTGATGGGAAAGATGCATATTGTTCCGGGCATGGTTTTTCAACCTAAAATTTGTATGATTGAATGAATAATAAATAAATATGATCGTGTCATTCACAAGATAGTGGAAGAATTGAAACATTACCAATGGATATTCAGAGTATTTAGGTTCCGCATCCACAAAGAAGTTTAGAAAGAACAATATTACAACTAATGGGTAATATATCATATATGATACAAATGAGTATGACACTTCTTCCTGAAATAGATTTTAAAGAATTTTAGGACCAACATATTAAAACATCGTCGTATAATATAAAAGTAGATGAATAATTCTAAAGGTATACCTCGCGCATATATGCCCTTATTATACTTCTATATTGTACGACTCCGCATAGGGCAAGGAAGAACCAAAATAAACATAGTAATCCGGATGTTCTCATTCCGTATTTCTTGTTATATATTACTAAAACAACTGTCAATATCTGAAACAAACAGATATGATTTAATTGATATTATTAAGGAATTTAAATTATAAAATTATTATGATAATCTAGAAATACTTGGGAAATACTTACAAAGGTTATAATCTTTATAAATGGTGTATAATAGTCAACATTGTAAACAGTTTCATAGTTATTTCTGTATACGGCTCTTCCTAGATCAACAACGGTGAGTAAAATTAGTGCTAGTGTAAGTACTTGTTTTGAAATAAATATCCATGTGTAGGGCACATTTTTCCTTCTACTATTTAGCACATAATAAACTTCCATCACAGAGAAAACCCATAAGAATGCGCAGGGCACCCATATCATTACAGTTTTTTGGAAACATTCTGTTACATCTGGGTCATCCGTATTCCATGCTAAATCATTATCCTGCAACACCGACAATCACGTGTTACGCGATAATTTAAGCAATTAAAATTTCCTGCGGAAGGATACATGTAACACCTATGACCACATTGTATCGAAGGACTCGATCGAGAAGAATACAGAAATTTTGCTGTCACAGCATTAATTCGAACGTGTGATTCCTTTCCTTCCGTGAGAGCTAAATCGAAATGGCTTAGAAGTTTCTCTAGCGAATATGACATCGACGAACTCATTCACGAATCGTAATAATTACGTGTAAAATAATGACGAACGTATTATTGGCTTTGGAGGAACAAGACAATTAAGATTTGTCGAAAATGTAAAAGAATCAGGGAAACTTACCCAGAATTTGGTTCCACAAAATTGATCCATAGTTTGATTCTCCATGCTGATACATTTACCCGTTTAACGTTTACTCGACGAGGTTCGTGAAGAATTGTGTGCTTGCCGAATCTGACCCCTCTATCTACTTCTTTCTCTTGCTTTGTCTCCCTCTGCAGATTCACCAACGAATAAATGAGAGAGCACACGGTGGATCACAAAGGCGTTCGATCTCTCGGTCGTGCTCGCCGATAACTATTTGTAGACGTTCAAGATCGTAACAATACACTGGTCGAGGGAATTTACAGTTAGAGTAAAGTGTAACCAGTAACCAATAACAGTTATTTGGATGTAGATTGTGGGAAACAGGCTGCCAGAACTTGTAAAATCACATTTCCAGAGTCGTAAGTCTTCGAAGTTGCAGAAAACACCGATCACTCTCACGTCTGCGACTCACCTCACCGATGAGGCAAATACAACTGCCTAGGCTGCCTAGTACAGAGTGTTTTACTCTGTTTCTGTTCGTTCTTTACTGGTTCACCCTCTTCAACTGTGTTGCCGCTAACCCGAGTGAAAGTCTATTCACACAAGCGGCCTCAAGCAATTCGGCCAATCAGTATGTCTTGCGTCATGCTTTTCAACATATAAATCAACAACCGCCAAGCAGCATTCCTTATTTTGAAAGGTTCATTGATTGTCGATCGGAAATAGAAGTTTATACCCAAATTTTCTTCCTACCAACCCACATTAAATTCAACTAAAACTAAAAACGGTGAAACATATATATATATTATTATAAAATATTATATGTTTCAATTTAAAAATAGTAAATGTAATAAAGATAAGATAATTATTGTGCAATTCATTGAAGAAGGTGGAGTATTTAAATTCAAACGAATTCACTCAAGAGAAAGACATATATGTACTTTTCGAAAGTTGAAGTTCATCTTTTATTCAAGGTTTCACTATAATATAATACATAGTTCTATCTATTGCGAAGGCCTATGGTGATGTAACACATCAGTTTTTACTCAAGGTAACAGAGAGACGATACTAAGCCCTCTCTTTTACCGTGGATTGCGTTAACGGTGCAATCAGATCTGACAGAATGACTCTGCTAAATTACACTATACACGTCGCGCCAATTTGTACATACGATGGAAAATAAAGACTTCTAGGAATTCATATCATGAAGTTGCAATGTATTATACGGATAGATTTGATATTGATACTCATAAAAGATAGACAAAAGTATACGCGTGTTCACCTACACACTTTTGTCTTCCGTATTTAGATCTAACTACTTGAATTCATTTAGACGATTTTGATTAATCTTATCGCGTTCCTCGCAATATATTTTCAAATAGACAATAAAGTATTGGGCATAATAAATTAATTTATCAGGCCTTCGTACTCATAGCACTTTTATAGTGTCCATCAACTCAATTAAGGCAATGACTGGACTTATATCATTGACACGATCAATAACAATAAAACTCTACGTGTCATGCAAGTAATGCCTTGTATGTATACGCAACTGATAAGACAAACGTCGGCTGAGTGAGCACTCAGTTTGTTACTATTTTATCAACTTGTCCCGTTTTGCGATAAGCAATACATATTTCACAATTCTCAGTCATCACTTCAGACTTTTACTACCAGGCTGAGAGTTCTGCTTTTCCTTTAATTGTGCAACAGTGTAGAATAAGTTTCAAATATATAAAAATACGTCATTGATATAATATATTTGGTTTAAAACACTTTATAGACGTGTTACAAAGATATTTATTTGTTTAACTATTAAAAACGACCTTGAATATAGAATTGGCACGTGGCAGCATAATAAACTCGAATGGACTTTTATACGAATCAAGCAAAATGTATTATATAAACATACAATTCGAATTGAAATTTACTGAAAAAATATATCACAACAACAACTTTAAGACAAATTGTCTATCATTGTTTTCCCCGTCTTTTCTATCAATCTTTTAGTATTCGAATACATCGTTGATATAGACATGCCCTCCCTGATTAGAGCGATTACGTCACACGCTAAGAATGTCCTAACAGCTACATTAGTAGCACAAATTCGTTGAATTAAGAGCAATGTTCCAATTGTACAGATATATGGTTTAGTCAACATACTAATGTTCACCACACATTTGTAACAGTAAAAAGTGTTTATTTGTCATACCCAGTAATGAAATATGATTTACGCATAGTGTCAAAATTAATATACAATTTCATATGTTTTAAATGTATTACCATACCCATATGTGTACATAAAAGGATATGGAAATAAAATGGGTATATTATGTTAGTTTGATCGGGTATTTTCAATACCATCAATTTAATATTTACATTTGACTCGAATAATAATCATTCTCTTGGAATGTATTTTTTTAACTTTCCCTGCAAACCTAAGAAAAACCGACACAATACTGTCATGGTACATATATATTAATTACCAAATGTAATTTATATTTTTGGACTCTGCATGTCCAATGCTTTGATTCTTTCACCCTTTCCATTGGATAATTACAACTGATAAGTTTGAGGACTATTGAACAATAGTGTCAGCAATTCAGGATCTGACAAGTCTCTTCTATATCTTTGTACCATCTCTTGAATTTTTAGTCGTCTACGTACATGTGGTGGATGATAACTATAATAATATAAGAATAAATGTAAAAGATTTATTTATACTCAGCAGAGGCGATAAACATACCTATCATTGTCTAATCGTTTCCTTCGTCCCATATTAAGTGCTGTTTGCCTAACAAGTGTACCTAATACTCTTCTGGATACCACCATTCCATCGATTAAAGGTGTAGCTAAATTGATTCTTGAAATAGGACCTTGCAATCTGACTCTCATCAGACCATTACTGAGTGCTTGAAGAAACATAACTTGCACATCAGTAGGCTGTATCATTCTGGATTGTTCAAGGCCAGTGTGTGTACAAGGTAATAGATCACCTGAAGCATAATAATAACTTTCTCGCATAAATATTCTTAAGATAACAAAAAGTCAATACACACCTATAGGAAATTGGCTGAAATCCTCCAAACTTTCAAGCCATACAACCATTATTTTGATATCTGTTTGAACTGGCAAAACTGTCTTCATAGTTTTCCTCGGTCTAATTGGATCCGCACTAGTAGAACTTGGTGGGCCAGAACCCGTTAAACTTGATGGCTGTTTCTCTAAATTAAGCGACAATGATCGTGAATTTTTCAATATGTTAACAATCAGTATAAATAATAAATATATTTCTTATTATTAATTAAACGGCATACCTTGGCTACTACTAATATCACTTGAGTAACTCGTTTCCTCTAAGGAATCACAACTTTCTGGTGCATTTGATTGTGTCGGTACAACAAAGGCAATCTCTGAACTAACATCAGCCCAGTATAGAACATAATTATCTCCATTATAAAGAGAACCACCATGTTCACTCTGTGTTGGTTGTGGTACACTCAATTGTGCTGTTACTTTCCAGGAAGTAGAGACATGACCAGTCCAACCTGCGTGCGCGGATACAGAAACTGGCCAGCCAAGAGAACTTAGAAACTCAAGGAAATTGGGTGACACGTTCGATTCATGAAGCTATTAAAGAACAGTTATATGTCTTACTATGTAATATGAAAACGAAGTATTTTTAGTATTCAATTACTTACAACGTTTGGCAAAATTTCTTGCGCCGTTTTCTGGCCTGCTTTCACATAAAATATATATACTGTATCGCATGTTCTTGGACTGATATTATCCAACATTTCTAAATCTGAACAGAATCCAGGCACAGTAGGGTCTAAAGCTATTAGTCCGTTATTCCTGGTTTCTTCATTATCTTTTGGATCCATATTCAGAAAGCCAAAGTGACTTAGAAAAAGACGGGCCGTTTGAAACTCGTGACATATTTGAGGCGGAATGCATTCCTCTATCTTTTCATCCATAGTCTTCTCATTTCCGTTACTATACTTTGACTCAATATTAATTTGTCGTTCTAATAGTTCTGTTAAAACTAGATGTTCATTCTTTACAACATCATTGTCATTCATAACTGCTTCAAGACTAGGTATGGATTCGTCTCTAGAACCAAGAAAAGATGATAAAATTAGCATTGCATAGTAATTGAAATAAATTAAAAATATTCAAATATCGTACACTTTACAATGAGGTATTCGATCAACGTTATCAGGGAAAAATCTAGGCTTGTAGTCTGTACGTGGAGCAGCTTCATTGAGTGGCAACGGTCGACCAGGACTTGTATTTATACTTCGGATGCTACATCTGTGACGTGGTAAATGACGAAGTTGCATTGTCCATGCGTGTCTTCCAAATGGTCCTCGTATTAAAACAGTGACTGTCGGTTGAGGATCTTGATCATTTCCTAAAGGCTCTTCTAGTAAAGCTAATATAGTTGCATTTTCAGCAACAAAGTAACGAAATTTTTCGACCGCGGTTTGACGAGGAACATGACCGCCAGTCCAACTATTACAATGACGTAAAAGCGAGACTTCATCTAATAAAGAAGAAAGAGATTGCGCACCACACGCACTAGGAAAATATCCAACCTGGAACAAACATATTATTTTTATTTATTGACCTTTATGCTCAACAACGAAAACTTCTTTAATATACCTGTTCTAAAATAACTGTAAGAAGTGCATCTGCTGCATCCCTGACACGCATAGATGCCGGTTTAAGCTCCTTTTCATCTTTCATTTTAATTGGCTCGCCAGGTTTTCCAACACTTTTAGTTCCTGATACACCAAGTTCCACTACTTCAAGAACTGTAGTCAGGCAATCTTTGTCCTAAAATGTAAAAGCGTGACTATTACTGTTTTCATTTTTCATTTCAAACAAAAGTATACTAACTTGTAGCAACTGTGGATGAGCTGTTAGCCAAGTAGTCAAACAACTAAAGGCTGCAACGATAGATGAATGTAAATCCTTTGAATGTGCAGGTGGTGGACGCCAACATTGGTAAGCGATATAATCGCAGAGCCATTTTACAGCTCGTTTGCACTCTAAAGCATCTGAAACACACACAAGAACTTAGAAAATATTATTGATCTTTCCTTTATATTAAATGAAACAAAGGAAATGCAACCTGTAAGTTTCCTGGCTGCATGTAGACATTTTCAATATATTACAAATTAGCTATTTAATGTACAAGATAATTAATAAACACTATTAATGGGTATCTTTACCTGTTTCACGTATACGAGTTCTCGCTAATCCTGATAGCATTTCAAGCGCTGCCAGTGATATGTTTAGATCCGTTTTCCACGATGATATTAATCTATGACATACCAAGTATGTTGCACGTACAAATAGTGCATGAGCTGAATCTGAAACAGTATTTTATATATCCTGTATTGTAATAACAGCATATATTAACATTTGAAATACACCAATTATGAGATACAGCAGCATTCCTAAAACGCAAACTTACTTTACCACAAATTTCAATAAGGAGTGCAGAATACCCCACAAAAAACATTTGATAACAGAATACTTAAATATCACTAGACACATGGTATGTAAATAATGATACCAATATAGAAAATACAGGTATTTACCAAATACAATGCATTCCTCTTGAAGAGTTGCGATATCAGAGGCTTCGCCGAGCGAACGTTGATCACTGGGTATGCTTATTTGACTGGCTGAATCGCTGGTGACTATCAAGCGATGAAGAGACGATACAATGATTGCACAACAAAACACAACTCAGAATAATAATGAAAAACAGCTAACAGTTCACAAAAGCATGTGTAAAGCAAGGTATGAAGAGAGTGGTATTAAGCATTATGCTTTCACACTGCGTATATTAATGATCTGTTACAAAAGTAATGTCCAGTAACCAATAAGTAAAGAAACGATACAATTAAAAGAAAAGTATCGTTTTTTGACTGCTATTAAAAAAGATACTTTTTCCTCTAATAGATGTAAAAGTTGTGTGGCCAATAGCACTTAAGACTAGTATAAACAAGCGATTTAATCAAGATTAATACAGTCAACCAACCTGATGATAATAAATTAGTTGTTGAATCAGTAGTCATTGTATCAGGCTGAGTAACTTGGTCTACTTCTTCAGCTGCTGCAGAATCTTGTACACTCAATAAAAGAGCGCCTACACGAAAATTTGATAATTAATAAACGTAAATTTTAATATTTTAGTATAATTTAGATCTACTATATTTATACCTAATAACATATGTGTATTTTGTGGGTCACTTTCCACTTGTAGAGCGTTAATGAGTAAATTCATTAATCGTGACTTCAATTGTGCAAATGTTACTTGATTCTTTTCCATAGCCATTGTACTAGGGAATGTAGGAAGTTCTTTGATAGTGAGATTCTGAAATGAAAATTAGCGATAATATTAATATTTTCTATTAAAGAATGTATTTTATCTATTAGAATACCTGAAAATGAAGAGGTAAAGCTAATATTGATATAAGTAGATGTATCGATGCCCTCCTCAGGTCTGACTTTGAAACTGTGTTTGATTTAAGTTTCAGATCTTTTTCCGGAAGTACGATCTCTAACGCTGATAATACTGATGGTACTAACACTTGTACACCATTCAGATCTAAACGAAATAGATCAGTGGAATTTAACAATATGCTCGCCAAAGTTTCTCCACATTCCCGAGACTGTAAAAAAATAGAGAAAGATACAAATTATTACTTGACAAATTACATTATCCACTTTTAATGAAATAAGCCATTATACTTCATCAACTTTTAGTCCATAGTGCATTGTTTGATAAAATCGAGCTAAATATACAGGTAAGATTTCTTCCCCAGTCTTTTTAGCACAAAAAATTCTACAAAGCGCACCAATTGCTTCCGCTCTTCCAGATTCGTAGCGTTCTATACATAGAGCGGACGGTATGTCGTTCGTTGATTCCTGTAAAGAACTGGGCCCATCTACAAGAACCGACGACGGGCGTTTTGTTGCACCCGATGGTTCTGTTTGAAAAAAAGAATACCTTAATTATCCCAATGTAAAATATTATTAAATAATCGAACACGACTGCTTACGTGGTAAAGTTTGAGACCATCCATCGGTACTTATGAGTGCAGCTTCAAATAGCCATTCACCAAAGAGGTGTAGTATACTATTACATTTTGGACGACCAGGTGCCAAAGGCGGTCTAACATCTTGAATTAAAGATGACATTGCTACAAATAAATGCAAACATAATATGATCATTTACAATTAAGAATAATATTTACACCTTAAAAACTGAAACTTTACAGGCAGTACTCGATGCGGATGACGGTCCCGAGTTGGAGAATAAGATTGGTGGAGTACTTGTAACTCTGCTTGTAGTTAGACCTATTAACGATGCTTTTGGAATCCCTGTACAATCAATTATAATATTAATTAAGCCGAAATATATCAATTATATTTTCTTGGTCAATATTTAAATCCTATAAAACTTTTTCATAATGCACTGGAGACTAGAAGTGTGTATATACATAACAATGTAGCCATTGAAGGAAAAAGATGAGATCGGTGCTAAATACCCTTAGTTACTGCAGAAGGTGTAACACTGAAACTTTTTGCAAGTCTGCGTTGAGTCGGAGGTGTAGGAGAAGGTTGTGGCTGATCCTTTGTACCTGATTTATCCCACCCTAAACCTCCACTACTATTAGTAGTGGATCCTGATGAAAGGTTTGATACGCAACACTCTTCCCAGCAACATGCCTGAGAAACTCCTAAAACATGTCGATTTACATGCAACCACCACCAACAAAGCAGTTCGATAAAAGAAATCTGTGCTATTCTTGCAAATATATTGTGCTCGTATATTTATAGCATTGTGATCGATAGATGTAAGCTAGTATAATAAACGAGAATCCCCAGATATTGTGCTTTGTTGTACAGTACAAATAATAATTTCTCTTCTGATAATTGATTCTAAATTACATCATTTACCCAAGAAAGCATCCACTTGTCCAGCAATCCCTTTTACTGCCTTTAAGAATATCAATGGTAAAGTCTGAAGGCATGGATGTTGGCAAGGATCTACCACATTTGGACTAACAATAGCATATTGCAAGAAAGCTTGTGTTTGCGATACAACAGCTGGCCTGCATAAATCAACAGGGTCGCCAATGGTACGCAATAGCCTGTACCATGCTTGCGCGACAGCTTCATCCGACATTGTAAGTGGCACAAGCTGCGAATCTTCTTCACCTAAATCAAAATGAGTCAAATGTTAGTACAGATTTATAATTAGCAAGTAATTTCGCTAATAGATTACTAACTGATTTTTAATTCAGGAAACATTGGTCCATACATAATTTGTAAGAGTCTTGCTGTTAAAGCAAGGCAAACACGGTTCCATTGTTCCACTAATGCTAATCTATGCCGCCATCTAAGGCATGATTCTCTTAATGTACGCCATAAAGGTGGAGATGGAAAATTACGTTCACACGCGACAAGCCATACCTACATACCAATTGTATTAAATACAATTTACTTCATTTAATCTAATAATGCAATAATCAAATTGAATCTTGACTATTAATACCTCTAACAATACACCAAGGACTCTTTCGCATAACTGTTCACCAGCATCTTCTCTTGTGGCAGGTGGTGATAAAAGAGCATCATTAATTCCAATGAGAAACAATAGTAAACTTTCCCAAGTTTCTCTTTCTAGTGCTTCTGGTCCTCTAGCTATTTGTTGTAATGTTCTAAGTACTCTGTGGCAAAGAACTGCTTGCCTATTAATGGTATCTGTTCCTATAAACAAATATACATGGTACATAAAACAATGACAATGGTATATACAACAAAAAGAAATTCATTCATTTAGCGTAATCTTCATATTCATTATGCATTGGCTAATCACATTTAGAATTGATAAAAATAATATGACATATTTGTGTGTAATATATATTACCAAGATCCTGATACAAAAAGGGCCAAACTATCAGAGAAGACAGAAACAGGCAAGCTTTTACATGTATTCTAAGAAGTGACTAATTCACTATAAAATAACGTGTAAGAATAATTGTATACCTTCCCCTTTCCTTGGTACAAATAAATTGTGGAAATGACTTATTATCTTTCTTGCATAAAAATTAGGGTCATCCACAATTGGTTTCGGGACGGAAACCTTAGGTACGGAATATAATGCTGATAGCCATTCGCAATATACATTAACACAGTCTCTAACTGTATCATGTTCAGCCAAAGGCAATGAAAGACCAAAACATATCACTTCCATACACCATTGAACTTCTTTATCCGTGCATAATGGGCTAGGTTCCGGTGCTTGTGCAATACCAAGATTCGACGCCAATTGACGTACAATTGATAATGCAACTTCTCTGCCTGCTCCAGCTGGAAATTTCTCTAATACACTTTGGCTCTCTTCCGAGCCTTGCTGGATCAAAGTACTTAGAGAAGCCCATTCTGAATACATTCCTCCTTGGGAATCCTAAAATAAATTATACATGCGACTTTTATTATTTGAGTAATTATCATGCATCGAATGTAGTGTGTGTTACCTTAAGATTAACTCTATTAAATACGCCTAAATTCATAGATTACTACACAATTTCACGTACTCAGCTTGAGAATAAAGAACTTGCAAAATTATATGTCACTTATCTCTGCTGGATAGTTATTATAAGTAATATCACAATTTATTTAAAACCTGTCGGTATAAAGAAAAACTATTCGTTCTCATAATGCGATCAAACATCACAAGAAATTGGTATTTGCACCAATTGGACATTTATATGTTTTGACATAACTTAGCATTTATGTCCCACTATGTTAATTGCTTGCTATTATTAATCTTTGTAGTGTACACATATACTGAAAAGAGTATAGTATTGCTCGACTGGGCTACTTTCTAGATAACACTAATCACGCTAAACAATTAATATTTGATACATATCACATATGACTGTCATGTGCAGAAAGTGCGATGTAAAGCAAACCCACAAAATTATTCACTCGTGGAAATATATGGAAATAGTGATTATATGTTACAGGCACTTTGGAGGCGCTTCGTAGTTGTGATAGGTATGTACAATTTGGTAGAATGCAGTAGAATGCAAAAGTTTTGACGTATCTGGCTGATAGATAAATGTCAATATGTCATTTGTTAAATCTAAATAAAAACGTAATATCCAGAAAGCAGACTTCACACAGTTTCTATTATTGAGAATTTAAAAGAAAGATGACTGCATCGAATAATTTAATTTGAATCGCGTAATGGAAATAAATCTATTCTGTAAAATTTCATTAAAGTTTCCGCCAGTTTCAGCAATGCATATAAGTGAACTGTCCAATATCCGAAGATTCGAAGTTATCTATCCGAAGCTCGAAGTCAAAACACGCGATGGCATAAGATGAGCTTCGCATAATTTTGTTGTCTACTTTAAGAAGGGTCCTGATTGGACGCCATTCAGCTGGTATCTAAAGCTGTATCTACGAAAGGGATTCGTTTGTATATAGCTCTACCTACAGGCTATGATGATAAGTAATTGGTTCGTCGTGGTAAATAGTAAATGGAACATGGCGTTTGTTTCTTTCGTATGCCCTGAAAATATCACTCCTTGACTTTTCTCACGTTGAAGATAAATTTTCATCGCGAACACATCGCCGATGCCATCGATGTCCTAAAACCATAGCATTCATGGCACTTTATCGTTAATGTGGGAGCTGTTAATTCTTCTGTATGTGCCGTTCGGGAAAAGGCTTGCAGAATGAAGAAAGATATCTGTTGTGTTTGTTGAAATGCGAAATGTTTTTGAAATATTGAGGAATACACTATGACGTCTCGCAGCTACACGAAATCGTACAACCGTAAGGTCAGCAGTGTGACGCCTGGAAGTATTCAATTTGACAAGCTTTTTAGAGAGAATAGTAATCGACCTTCAGCTGCAAAATCGGCTGGCACAGTTGGAAAATGGGGCATAACATCTTTTACATCCATCAGAAGTACCAATATCAATGGTGGGTATTTTAAAACTTTCTGTTGCAGATACTATCTTCTATAAACCACCTAGAACTTATGATATAAAGAGACATGGAAAAGTGTTCGAGTACAATAAATCATTTCTAGGAAGGCGAGATGACATCCATAACACATTCGGTGCAAAAAGAATAAAACTTGATTATGGTAACCAGAACACTCGTATCAGTTCAGGAAAGGACCCATTTTCTTTCGAAACCGATCCTGATAATAAGCCGGATGCTGCGCCTCCAGTAGTAAAGCCCAAAAAGTTTTTTAAGAGCAGAAATGTTCCATCTACGGTAGAAGAATCTCGCCAAGACATAGCTGTTTATAAACAAGTACCTGATTCACAATACGGCAAGCATCGGGCTCAAAAACCGCAAACATCTCCGAAACAGTCAGTAGCAAAAATACCTCATGGTTCAAATAAGAAAGTAAATGAAGTCTTGGACACCACTAGTGTCGATGTACCAGTTCGAGAAGAGAATAAACCACCAATTGTATTAAGAATATGCAAAGGTACAGCAAGATTGGTCTGTGGAGCAGCGGAAGATGCATCAGAACCAGAACCAGATACATACAGGATTTCTACACCAATTGCCAGCCCTACCAAAGTTGATGTCGAACGAAAACCTCCTAGTACTGAAACTGCAGTAAAAGCTGATCAGAGAGCAATGCGTTCTCATCAACCAGTGGTTTCCACTGTGTCAATACCAATTGAAAATTCTGAAATGCGAAGAACGACTCGCAGTCGTGCTAAAAATCTTCAGTTAGACATTATGCCTTCTACCGCACCTGCTGCACCAGTCTCATCAAACTCACACAGTTCTGGTCTTTCTTTGACTCTTAGAAAGTCTGTAACTGACTCGAATAACACTTTAATATCTCATTATGATATTGTTAAGACTGATTGTGGTTCAACATATACTTGTAAACCAACAATTGAACCATTGATTGGGCGTGATCAGCCACTGCCAACAACAACTCAAGAGTTAATTGACATACTCTCGAGTGATAATGATTCTATTCATCCAAGACCAGCAGTGAATGCTCCTGAAAAACAAGAAAAGACGGCACCTGTTCCAGATGAAGTACAGCATTGCTCAATAGATATTTCTTCAAATGTAGTTGCATCTAAACCCGTTGATCCACAGTCAGAATCTGAACTTGGACCAGAACAAGTTTTAGAATCAGAATCTGTACCAGTCACAGAACCAGAACCAGAACCAGAACCGGAACCCGAACTTGAATCAGAAGCAATACCAGAGCCAGAGGTAGAACCTGAACCAGAGCCAGAAGCAGATCAAACAATGCGTTCTGCGAATGATAATGAAATTGCTGCAGCCAAAGTATTAGTGGATCAGGACTGGTTTTCAGGAAGCGATGATAGTGAAGGAGCTGGTGGTAATACTGAAAATGATGTACCCTTGCATACTAGGAATACAATTTCCGAGGAAGCAATAAGTACCCCATCTGCTAATACTCCTGCGAAACCAGCAACAAAAAAAGGTAGCATCTTTAAAAGCCGCTCTACAGGTGCTACTAATGGGAATAAAAGGCGCGCTTTATACAAACATAAGTGGTGCGATAGTGATAAAGAATCAAATAGCGCAGACACTCCTAATGTAGGGAATAGCATACCTATTACAGCATCAGGATCCCATAGTAATACTGGCGCTGTAGTATATAGTGAGGAATTTGATACAGCAAAACTGACCAGGGTAACAATGTACCCAGAAACTGATGTAGACTTTGAGGATGAATCTGATATTATAACGAGTGTTCGATGCGACAAAAAAGTGAAGGGGGTATGCAAAGTTTACTGCAGTCCCATTTTTAAAACAATTAACATTCAATAATAATAAATCATAACTAATCTATTCCAGTTCTATACGGTGGTAAAAAATGTTAAGAAGGCTCATCAAATTCAGGAAAGTGGAGAATTTCAAGAATTTAATGATGATGTTGAATACATTCTAGACACTTTAAGAGAGAACAATCCAAATGCTACTCGTTGCCTTTCAGCTATACGCTTAGCGAGTAAATGTATGGCACCTGCATTTCGAATGCATGTACGTGCTCACGGCACTGTTGCAAAATTCTTCAAAGCTCTACATGATGCAACTAAAGATCAGGTATAAATTCGAATGCACAAAAAAATTTGATTTCCAAATTATCGAGTATATCATTGCTTTATTTATAATTTTACTTTATTTGCAGAGTCTCGGTTTATGTACTGCAACTGTAATGTTTGTTTTAAGCCAAGATCGTTTAGCGATGGATTTAGACAGAGATTGCTTAGAATTGATGTTGAGTTTATTAGAGTCTGATGCCAGCCACAAAGATGCTTTAGATGATTGTGGTCTCAGTCGTGCTGAATTACTAAAGAATAAGGAGAAAGTGCGGCAGTTATGCGCAGATATTCAAGCACAGGGACATGCGAAACACTTAAACCTAGATAATATAACTGTAAGTACTTTGAGTACTAGAAAATTTTCTAGACACAAGTTTTTAGCATAAGATAAATGTATTTGGAAATGGTTTTCTTCAGGTCGGTCAACTGGCTATGGAAACACTCCTTAGTCTGACATCAAAACGAGCTGGAGAATGGTTTAAAGAAGAACTTCGAGAATTGGGAGGCTTAGAACATATTGTTAAAACTATAAAAGATTGCCATCGGCATATCGATGCTCAGGATATTACACGATCTGGTTGGTCAGATCCTCTATTAGACAAGTTACGCAAAGTTGATAGATGCTTGCGAGTATTAGAAAATGTAAGTATTTTATGAAAAAATATTATTGGTCTTAAACAGTATTTCTGTAACTAAAAAGAGTGTATCTAAACATAATATCTATTCTTTATCAGGTTACCCACATGAATGAGGAAAACCAAGTATATTTATTAAAATACGAAGAAGGAGTTTTAGTAAGCACTTTGGCGAATTTATATCACCTTTGTGGACAAGAAATACCTATTTATCCAACAATAGACCCCAGTGATAAAACTTCAACTGGTGCTGTTATCAGAGAATGTCTTTTTGCCATTATTAAAGTTCTTATTAATCTGACTCATAGATTTAATAGACAATGTAAGTTTCAATCTAATGTTTCGAGTTTCGAGTGATGTCAGTAATATTTCTTAATGCATGTGTATCTATTGCAGCTTTTGGAAGTAAATCTGTAGGATCACAAGCTGGCGTGATTGACTGCAGTTTATATCTGTTGTTGCGTGTTCCCGAATCATTACCAGAGGAGAAGCGTTTCGATATGATGATGTTGGCTTTAAGTTTGTTAATTAATCTTGTGGAACAATGCGACGATAATAAACAACTTCTTCTTCGATCGAAAGCACCACCTTCGCCTGAAAATATTTTTGATGGTGGGAATCGAATTACTATAAGTACTCAATCATAATTGAGTATCAGAAAATTGTAACATCTATCTAAAACGTCTCACATATATTTTTATTACAGCCGAAGAGACCGGAGTGGAATCGTTAATCGATCTTTTCTACAAGCAAGAAGAGTTAGCTCGTGCTGAGGAACAAAAAACTGATGCCATACTCGATGGCAAAAAGGATTCGGAACAAACAGAAACAGCTTCTACAACAACTAAATCTCAGGAGGAGTTTATTGAGGAAACGGTTACTAAATGTATGCGCTACATAATATTGTATTTTATTCTGTATAAGTCCTTCAGGGTTGTACATAACTTATAATTGTATGAAACTTCAGTGTTACAGAAAGCTGGTCGTCATATGGAACACACTTTAATAGGCGCATATGTAGTCCTGTTACTTGGATACTTAATAATGGATAACAAGGTAAAATTAATTTTATTAGTCTAACGATAAACCATGTTAAAAGGGCAATATGTTGCAGGAATACGAATCACTAGTGCGCAGTAAACTTCCAGACAACAAATTTGCTACAATGGTATCTGTACTCCAGAAGTTTTTCAATTTCATGAATTTGACAGCATCGGTAAATATTTTGACAGATTATTGGATGAGTATCGCTTACGCCTTTGTTTTGACGCTATCTGATTTTATGTTTTGCAGAATGAAGTAAGCAGTTGCGGTATTGCAGCTACTGAAAAAGTGATCAAGTTCCTAACATTGTCAGATGCCAGAATTGCAGAAAAGCAAAAGGAGCCATCATCAGCTTTAGAGGATCCAAATATAATGCTTGATTTATCTTCGTCTTGATTGACATGTTATGCACACATTTGACACTTTTTTATTGTCGCGGCATACAGAGGAAGCCAAAGTCATTTGTGTCTAATGAAGAATTTTTTTCTATTTCAGTATGAATGGACCTGTTTTACATTGATCCTATATTTTGATATATATTTATTCATGTACGTAATTTATTGCTGTATCTTTCATCAATTTGGCTTATTTCAACACTCGCAGTAGTATATTAGTCGTTAAGAATTTGTTGTTCTTTAAACATTTAGGAATTAATACGAATGTTAAGAATACATCCTGAAACTACATTAACTAGGAAGTGAATGTCGTGGCCGTCGCACTTTTTGGGCAATTCTTCTTTTAAATAATTGCTTGCCAAAGGGGAACGACCTTTCGGCAATGTATACTTTTATTTACTGTATAATAATCCACCAATTTAACGCTGTACAATCATTTAAAGCTCGGATTTTATCTGCCCCTAAAGAACTACGGAGTGATTGGCAGTTACGATTATTCGTGATTCGCGAAAATACGGTATAGTCTTGCGTAAGTTTATTTTAGTATTAAGATTATATTATACTGTAAGCCTTGTAAATGTAAATTTATAAATTATAATTGTACCTTACACTCGCGGCTCCAACTTATTACACCCCTCAATGAGGCGGAGATTCTTTTTGACCCTGTAACAAGTTTGCCGAATAGAATATCTGAGATGGAAGAGAAAATGTACGTAGTACGTATATTCATACATCCCTATATTCGTATGTACATACGTGCTAAAAATGCCTATTGAAAATTAAATAAAATGTTTTTTAATCAACTATGGGAATTTTTCAATCCAAATATCAATATTATATTATATATCTTTCCTTTCCTACGTCTTTAACAGCTCAACTGTATTTTTGGTTGTGCTATCTGAATGATTGCATTTACAAATAAGACCGCCACTACTACATCGACTCAAGCTGACTCCGTGGGCACACAGTTATAAGCGTATATGTGTACGTGATATCATGTACGTGCCACACATGTACGATAGTTTCATAGTCGCAATATAAGATGTATTTAAAGAGCTAGGAACACACAAATAACAATTTCTTTCCATAATATTTCCGAATTCTACAATTGAAAAATGATCTCCGCGAACATATTTCGAAGGTATCATCTAATTTGTTAAAATCTATTTACACCAAAAAGATATTGGTTGTTTTAACCTACTCACTTAGAATCATGTGTTACACATAGATATAACAGTCGTACACCAAGTAAATCGAATCCAATTTATAATCATGTAATTTTAGAGTTATTAAGTGTCAGATTGCACTATCAACCCATTGGAAAAGAGAATGGATTCGTACGTTTCCATGTTCTGGTTTTGCCTCGAAGGAACATAGTGAACATGATACGGAAAACAATGTTGACAAGAAAAATACAGAAGACAGAAATTTAAAAACACATAATGAGAATCCCGTTGAAACGAAATCTCACAAGAAGCCAGGAATCACCAATGAGTACGTAAAACATGCAAGCATATATTCTTTGAATAACTGTTAATTGTATGATTTCTGAATTTAATATTTGGAAACATTATATTATTTACTTGTTTAAGGCGTATGAAGAATATCCGTTCGGACATACAAAGACATATATTAAAAGTTATGGGTGAAGAACCACCAGAGCAACCTAAGCCACTAAAGCGACCAAAGCCATTGAAAGATGATCAAAGGATGACTGAAAAGACGTATATATATTTTCTATATAAACAGTATACTTTATCGCATATACAATGTAATTCAAGTTTTTAATGTAAGTGATGTATTTTCAGTAACAAAAATAACGCGAGAATGTCAATGACAATCCCTGAAATGTCAAAAGATGTTCAAAGGCATATACAGAAACTTCAGAAGCTAATGAATAGTACAGAAAAAAGCGTAGAGTAAGAGGAATGCTTGAAAGGTATAAGTTAGTTAGAGAATATTGGTGTACAATACAATCTCACATGTTTCAGTAAAGAAATAAAGGAACACAAAATTGAACATAAGCAGAAATATGTACAAAGAGTGCAAAGAAGAAATATCAGAGAAGCGGTGAAGGATTCTCCAAAGATAAACGAAAACGAAGCATTCACAGAGTAAGAACAATGCTTTAAAGGTATAATTCACTCAATTGAAGAATGTTGGTCTACAATATGATCTTGCATGTTTTAGGGAAATAAAGTATGAAAGAAGAATTCAACTTATGCAGAACCATATACAAAGAATGCAAACAAGAAATATCAGTGAAGCGGTGGAGGATTCTCCAGAGATAAACAAAAACCAAGCATTCAGAAAGTAAGAACAATGCTTTAAAGGTATAATTCACTCAATTGAAGAATGTTGGTCTACAATACGATTTTGCATGTTTTAGTAAAGAAATGAATGAAGGAACATATGAACAAATGTTTTCGGTGAAAAACACAGGGTAAGAAGAATATTTTAAAGGCATGTTCGATTCAGTTGAAGAATAAAGTTTTTATATTTTGTAGACCTCCCTCCAAGGCGCAACGCATGCCTAGAGTGATACGCGTAGATGTTGAACCGCAAGTTATGGAAGAAATAATTGAAATGCTGAATAATTTTTCACCAAGCAATAAAATGAGGTACGGCATACATAAACTGTTTAATAATAATTTTTATACCATTTCATAACAATTGTATTTCAAGGTCTCATTCGGACACCAATACAGTATCTATGAAGGTATGGGACACACTAACAGCACGTGAACTTAAATCAAATGTTACTTACAATCCTAAGAGTCCCTTTGAAGAAATGATCATGTGGACAGAGAAGGGCATCATGTGGAAATTCCCAGTTAATAATGAAGAAGGTGATATTATTTTAGTAACTTCGACTTTAATAATTCCAAACTTTATCTAAATTCCAATACTTTGGTTTAACATAGGGTTGGTAGAAGAAGAGAATGTGCATTTTTCTAAGCACATATTTTTAGACCAACATCTAGAAGAATGGTGTCCCAAAGTTGGGCCAATACGACATTTCATGGAATTAGTGTGCCTTGGATTATCAAAAAATCCATATCTCACCGTTGATGAAAAAGTTACTTACATAATGTGGTACAAAAACTATTTCTCGAACCAGATTGAATTGTTGGAAAAAATAGGTGCTTGGGATTCAACCGCTACTCCGCAATTAGAAGAATCGCAATCTACAGATCAGCAACAGTCCCAGTCGATGTAAACATAGCGAATTTGAATAAATTAAAATTATTACAAAAAAACATGTGTAATTATAAAATAACCATTTTAACTAACGAATAATAAGTGGATTTTATAAATAAAAATTAAGTTTTCTTTTCCTATCGCTTACTGTCGAAATTGTGGGGCAATATTTTTGTCTTATGATCAACCATTCAGAATTAACACACCTTACGATTGCAAGTTGCAAGGCGGAGTGTTAGTATACGATCTTAACCTCGAATGGTTCAATCGCGTGTTAGGATTTTGTGTGTATGAAACGTTTGTCAAACAACAATAATGGAAGTCGAAGTTTTGGAAGATCAAGGTGGTTTGCGAGCAGATGGTAGGCGTGCACAAGAATTACGACAAATTCGTGTAAGAATGGGAGTATTTGGTCAAGCCGATGGTAGTGCATACATCGAGCATGGAAACACAAAAGTTTTGGCTGCAGTTTATGGCCCTCATCAGGTTATAAAATAATAAACTTATGTTTCTTTTACCACTAAAATCTTTCGAGATATAAAATAAATGTTTTAATATAGCCCCGTGGGTCATCTGCAAGAACCAGCACGAAAACTGCTAAAGGAATTGTTAACTGTCAATACAGCATGGCAGTGTTTAGCTTATCTTCCGGCGAACGTAAACGAAAGCCACGAGGCGATAGAAAGTCACAGGAACGATCTATACAATTAAAACATGCTATGGAAGCAATTATTCATTTGGAATTATATCCTCGTTCGCAAATAGATATTTTCGTGGAAGTGTTACAAGTTGATGGCAGCGAATATTGTGCATCGGTGAATGCGGCGACATTGGCGTTAGTCGACGCGGGTATTCCGATTAAGGTAGTATATTCAATGAAAAACATTAGCCAGAAAAAAAGATGATATTTTTCGTAATAATATTACTGAGGATATGTCATATATTGCAGAATTATGCGATTGGGTGCACTGTAACACTGATGAGTTCCACATCAGTAGGTGATGGTGCCACACAAGAAACGGGAATATTAGACGCAAATTATGTTGAAGAATGTTCTCCTGGTGTTACCTTATCCGTAGTTGCATTACCGAATAATGATAATTCGTCAAAAGATGGGTTAATTGTAGTGGCGCAAGGCGCAGGACAGAGATTGCATTTATCACGACTTGAATCCTTAAAATCTCGCGCGCTTTGCGGTTGTCAAGATATTAAAGTTATTTTAGATCGTGCTGTGCGGCAACATCTTACAGCTCACTCGTCACTTTCCCTTGGTCATGCCAGATTAGATTAAACACATAGAAGTCAATAATTTACATATATTTTCTTAAATATTGTACTGTTTATAGAACAATCTTTAACAAGATAGAAAAACGCTGATATAAAATGTATATCTACTTAAAAAATATATTTGTACAGCCTATGACTTATGAATTATTTTAGATATAAAATTTATATCCGCGGTATGCAAAAATAACTGTTTTGGCAACTTGTTGAATCTATTTAATTTATATTATGTGTTGTGGTATGCAATATCTGTTGTCTTTTGCTTATGATATCAAATTTTTGCACCTGGATACCTTTCCATAATCATTCCAACCGCCTAAAATTCACAATAGAACCATATATTAAAATATAAGTGCAAAGAAATCGGTAAAGTAACCCTGTATTGGATATATTTCATAACATTCACGCACCTGTCCTCCTGCTGCACATGCGGAAATCAACCCAAATTGTTGATCTTCTCTAATCATTCGATTTGCAGTATGTGTAGCTAATCGAACACCAGTTGCTGCGAATGGATGACCAATAGACAAAGATCCTCCCCAAGCATTCCATTTCTGAAGATCTGGATTACCAACTTTTCCAGAGGATCTTCCTAAGTAATTTTGTGCAAACCAATCTGAGTCCAGGGCCTTCAGATTTGATAACACTTGCCCAGCAAATGCCTCATGAATTTCCCAAACTCCAATATCCTTCATTGTTAGTCTTGCCTTGTCTAAAATCTATAAATACCAATAAAATACAATTATACATATACTTCAACAAATTGGTAAGTGTACGAATCAAAAAAGAATATACTTTTGGAATTGCATATGCTGGTCCCAGTAACAATTGATCAATAGGATCTTGTGAAACATATGTAAATTGTCTAAGATATGCTTTTGGAGTGAGACCAAGTTGAAGAGCTCTTTGCTCAGTCATTATTAGAGCTGCGGAAGCTCCATCGGTTAAGAAAGAAGCATTTGCTGCAGTGACAGTTCCATATGGTTTAACAAATGCTGGTTTCAACTTGGCTAATTGCTCAGGGGTTGACACACGAATACCATTGTCCTTGTTTACAACCTCGTTTGCACCTGGAACTATTAATCGAATGAAGTATGAAAGCCAAGGTCCAATTTTATACAATGATTCAACTTACCCTTATATGGTACAATGTCAGTAAGGAACCCATTCTCTTGAGCTTGCGCAGCTAACATATGAGAGCGTAAAGCATAATCATCCTGTTCCTTTCTTGAAACTTTAAATGCTGCTGCCAATCTATCACCACTGTGACCCATTGTTTCGTTACTAGAAAATTCAGCCACTGCTGGCAACTATAATTGTTGAAATTTACAATATTTATTATACTTGTACAAGTCATATATCAATGAGTGAAAGTACTAACAAAAAGTACTTACATCAGGTACAAAATGACCTGGTCTAATACTTGCAAGAAGCCCCAATTGTTTTGGAAGGGTCTTTGCTTTATTAGCTTGTAACATTAATGCTCGCATTTTGCGACTGTGTCTAATAGGAATATCGGACATAAATTCAACACCACCAGCAACTATAACATCGTAGACACCACATGCAATCAAACCCATACCAGTTGTCAGAGCTTGATTGCTGCTAATACATGCCATAGTCACTGTATGCGCAGGAGTGCGTTCACTATATCCAGCAGCTAAAGCTGCTTCTCTGCCAATATTCGAAGTTCTAACTTCTTGCATTACAGTGCCATAGACTATATAATCTACTATCTCTTTAGAAAATCCTATCTTTTTCTGTAAACCCCTGAATAATTCATATAATATTTAATATTTCATGTTTAATAATCATTTATAAATCATGAATTGGTAATAATTGCTAACTTACACTAACGACTCCCTGGCTAAATCATATGCCATAAGATTTTTGTAAGATGTTCCGGATTGCAAAAATGGTGTTCTAACACCATCTATGTACACTATATTATTAGCTGGATTATCATTTTTAGTTGCGTATGTTTTATGAAGTAGTACATTCCAAGACTGTGTAGCCGGACCTAAGTTATAATAATGAAAAAGAGAAAGTATGATTAATAATCTGTTAAATTATTAAACAAATATATTATTAGATTTAACTTAATAATCTTGCGAAGTTATAGAATCAGTATTAAGAAATTTCGGAACTTCATCGTTGGACTTTGATCCCATCCTTGTTGAAAATAGAAAAGTTTTTCACGCCCAGAGTATGGTTATAATTCTTTACGAATGCAATAAAATTAGCCAGTGGGAATCAACATACCATACTTCATGAGACCGTGCTTCAACATAACGCCGGGTTTGAGAAGCGTTACCATTTTTACACAATTTTGTGAACTAAGACTTTTTATCAGCAACCGGGCCTCACTATACGGCTGAGTGTCACCACAAGCACAGTACAAGTGACCCACTCACATAAACCCACATGAACTGTTCATATTCATATATAAACATGTGTGCAAAGGCCTTTTATGAGTGTGATTTTCACACAGATATCTGTTACATATATACCATTACTTTTGTAGTACTCTGACCCCTGCGTTTTATGACTCAGTTTTCATGAATTCGCAAGCATTTATCATTTGATTTTCGATATTAAAGAACTTTAATAACCAATGTTCTGCTTTTCGAACAAAATCCATATTACTTTTCGTATAAGAATCAAGAATGTCAATTTTACAGGACTTTATCTGTCTTGACATAAATTTTGCGATCGCTTTCGTGAAAACGTATAATACTCGAGAAGAGATCGACGATTAAATTTTATGGCGGGAAGAATGTTACTGCTATGACCGGTTAAAAATTGTCAGTCTTTCAGAGCTCGGTATATGTAAACATACTTTCTTCAGATTGTCAAGAATATTATTTAACATTACAAGAATAATAATGAAGTGCACAACGCCAGAAATTTCTTGGCACAATCGTGACCCAGTTCTAAGCGTTGATGTGCAAGGTGGATTTCACGAAACATTGAAATGTACAGGCTTCTGGCGAGCAGCAACTGGTGGTGCGGATTCCCATGTTTTGGTATGTAATATTTCACTGTAATACTACATTTCCAGAAAAACAGAATACGAATTAATATGTTTAATCCATAGATATGGCATTTGATTGCAAATGAGACCAGCGGAGTTACGGCAAAATGTGTCGCTGACTTAGAACGACATCAAAAAGCAGTGAATGTCGTACGATTTTCACCATCGAGGGATATTTTGGCATCCGGTGACGATGGTGTGTAAATGGCATAGACAATTTAAGTCTTACACAATAATGATTATTATATTCTACAAAAAACATGCATCATTTCATCATTTTCAGAGTCCGTTATTATTCTATGGAAACAAAGAGAGGACTGTGAATTCTTTGTGCCATCTGATGACGATGATAATAAGGAACAATGGGCTTCTTGGAAAGTCCTTAAAGGTCATCTTGAAGACATATACGATATCAGTTGGTCTCCGGATTCTACTTCTTTTGTTTCCGGATCAGTAGACAACACAGCTATTTTATGGGATATTCATAAAGGCAGATCCACCGCTATATTGTCCGATCATAAAGGATTCGTCCAAGGTGTATCATGGGATCCTCTTAATCGATATATTTGCACTATCAGTACTGACAGGTATTTCATAACTCTTTATATTCATTTTTCTTTTCTAATAAATAGTTGCTAATGTGGAATTATTATTTTTAGAATATGTCGTTTAATAGATATTAATACCAAGAAGACTGTACAAAGGGTATATAAATCTAAAGTTCCAACGCCAGAGGATCATCCCATAAAAGATAAAGTTATACGATTGTTTTATGACGACACATTCAAATCTTTCTTCAGAAGACTAACATTCTCAATAGATGGCACGTTAGTTATTGTACCTTCTGGCATAATTGAACCATTGGAAACAACAGAAAAGATATCAAATGCAACTATTGTGTTTTCAAGACATAATCTTAAAGAGTACGTAAATCTATTTTTAGAGATATGGAATGTTTAAAATGAATAAGTTGAAAAGATTTTAAAATAACATATAATTACATCTTTAGACCTCTTGCAATTCTGCCTTCGCTGGATGAATGTACAATTGCAGTCAGATGCTGTCCTATTTATTTTGAGCTGAGGGAAAATGGACCTCCATCTTTTATACCTTTACCATATAGAATGGTTTTTGCTGTTGCTACACAACATTCGATTTTCATTTATGATACTCAACAAACTACACCAATGGCTTTAATATCGAATATACATTACACAAGACTGACAGATCTTGCTTGGTAAGAATTTATTATTGTATCAGAAACCATGTATAATTGTTTTATAGAATTTCAAAATGAATCACCGACTTAAATTCTTAACAGGTCGAGCGACGGTGGTATTTTAATTGCATCTTCTACTGATGGTTATTGTTCGATAATACGATTTCAAAAAGGAGAATTAGGTATTGAATGTAAGCGAATGGATCAAGAGAAATGTGAAAAAGACAATAGTTCGAAGCCATTACCGGTGCCGAATTCCGCTACTCAAAATTCAATGAAGAATCCTCCACCTACAGTCGATGTAGATAATAGCGCAATGGATATTGATATTACAAAATGCAACAAATCACACATGCATGTAGCAAATGCAATACATTCAGAAATCAAAGAAAATGATCGAGTATCAAGCGCAACAAATACATTAGATAAAAGTAAAACTGAAGAGGAGACGGAAGACATTAAATTGGTGTATAATGAAGAAAGTGCCAGTAACGTAAAATTAGCGGTAAAGAAAACCCCACCGAAATCTGATGCACAACAAATCTTACTTAATAAAACACCAAGAAGAGTTCAACTTATAACACTCTCCAGTCCTAAAAGTATTAAGAGAAATGAACGTAAACCAGCGGACGGTAATGAGTGAATAAATATATATAATATTGGAATGTATTTTTGTAATATTCTTAATCGATGTATATAAAACTACCGGCATACACGTTACTATTATTGAAACATGTTGGTATCCTGAAAATATTTAGATAAAATGTTAGCCAACAAAATTACTCATTTAAACATGTTAATGTTAACACCATGTTTACTTTTTATACTAAAAACTCATGAGAATCGAAATAAATTAGTTATACAAAAAGTAACATTGTTGTACAATTATATGTACATAAATCTATATATTTCTAAAATCCCCACCACGTGCTATTCTATTCTCCTATAACAAATGTGTGAATTGATTCGATACATACAGCTATATTGTATACTTGTGTAAATTGTGAATACCATCGTGCTTGGTGCGTGCCGACAAAGCTTAGAATTGCTATCTATTATATGCGCGCGGAGTATTAATATGGCGAAACGCGGTGATCAGAGTATTTGCTAAGGCAGACGGTGGTTGAGTTCCGATCGAACTTGTGACGCTAGTACATTTCCAGTGGAAACATCTGCAACAATGGTACGTACTGTTATTTCATAATTAATACCGATTCAACTTTTATTTTATAGTCTTATTGATTTAAATAAACTGTTGAAGTAACTTTTTGAAAAGAATTGCAGTTTATCGTAATATTACGCCGGGTGTTGTATTTCTCTATAATTAGAGTAGTGGGTAAAGAATTATTAAACATTTATGTATTTCGCAACATCAATAATTCTACACTATTTAATAATTCAATTTACTCTACGTTCCAATACGTTCTCGTAAAAGGAATTTTACCGCGGTGTTGTATATTTTAAAAAATCGAATTCTGTCGCGCGTGTTTAAATTTAATTGAATTTTATATAGAACAAATGTTTAATTGGTTTTTATTCATTCAAAATTAAGCTAATAGTGAAAATCTGTATTAATTAATGATAATTCTTGAGTGAATAATATAATACGTGTAGAATAGTTGGAAGCAAATTACGATCGTTTGGCTTATCCCATGGGATTTTTATTTATTGGAATATTGCAAAATTGTGTCACGCACAGCGAAGGAATTCGATCAAGCTGCTATGGTTACTCTGTGTCAACCTGTAAAAATCGATTTTTATCATGATGTGCATGTGGAATGTCATGCATCGCAACCGTTTCACTGTCTATCTATATCGACGTCTCTATAATCGCACTAGGGTCTTGAACTGAAACGAAGAGCGGCAACTTTTTCAGGGCAACGGCAAATTATTAATAAAGTAAACTGTAGGTCAAGGCAAGAAATGCTTAAAGACTTGCTGACAAGTAAGGAACATATCGATATGATTTCGTCGAGCCAGTTTTTACCTCTTCTTGTTGAGTGGCTCACGCGTTTATTCGCAAAGCGTTGGATTTATAGTAGTTTACTTACTACCAATTATTCGAAAATTATCGGAAATGAAATTCCACTTCAATGTCATAATTATTTAGTTACAAGTTCCAAAATTTAAAAAGCATGGCCAAAAAGGTATAAATTTTCATATAAATGCGCTAAAATGGAATTTGAAATTATTGAACAGTGAAAGATTTTTAATACACAATATAGTAGAACTGTTGTTACTCCTCTTGCAGAGGGAATGCATATCCATTCACGTAGGGCAAGCGGGAGTGCAGATGGGCAATGCGTGTTGGGAGCTTTATTGTTTGGAGCATGGAATTCATCCGGATGGGCAAATGCCCAGTGACAAAACAGTCGGCTACGGTGATGATTCGTTTAATACATTCTTCTCGGAAACCAGCTCCGGAAAACATGTACCAAGAGCAGTATTCGTCGATCTTGAGCCGACGGTTGTTGGTAAAAATAAATTCATATTTGTACACCGAACGACGAACACAATTTAAATTAATTTCAATACCTTTTAGATGAAGTTCGTACAGGAACATATAGACAATTGTTCCATCCCGAACAGTTGATTACCGGGAAAGAAGATGCTGCGAACAATTATGCACGCGGTCATTATACCATAGGTGCTGTTTATAGTTACAAAATTTTGTATTTTACACTTTTGTATGTATGCATCGAGAAATGAATAAGATGTGGTTGATTATTTCCAGGCAAGGAAATTATCGATTTGACATTGGATCGAATTCGAAGGCTTGCCGATCAATGCAAAGGCCTTCAAGGGTTCCTGATATTTCATTCGTTCGGTGGCGGTACCGGATCTGGTTTCTCAAGTTTATTGATGGAACGCTTGTCCGTCGATTATCCAAAGAAGAGCAAGCTGACTTTCAGTATTTATCCCGCACCTCAAGTGCGACAATTTTCATGTATTATCAATACTAGTAAATGTTTAAAATATTACAATGACTTTAACATATTTCGTTAATTTATACAGGTATCAACCGCCGTTGTTGAGCCATACAATGCGATCCTTTATACGCATCCAACACTGGAGCATTGCGAAGTAGCATTTATTGTCGACAACCAGGTACGCTCAAGTTTCGCGAAACCGATCTAAGATACGAATGATTTCTCTTTTACACACCTGACAATTTCCAGGCAATTTATGAATTATGCAGAAGAAATTTAGATATTGATCGTCCGACTTATACCAACTTGAATCGTCTTATCGGGCAAATCGTATCATCGATCACTGCCAGTTTGAGATTCGACGGTGCTTTGAATGTCGATCTTACAGAATTTCAGACGAATCTTGTACCTTATCCGAGAATACATTTTCCTCTGGTGAGGAGTATTGTTTCTATACTTCTGTTATAATCAATTTTTACGAATATGTAATATACTTTACAGGCTACATACGCACCAGTTATGTGCGCCGACAAAGCAGGCCACGAAAGAATGACAGTCGCCGAAATAACGAGCTCTTGTTTCGAGCCTAATCATCAGATGGTGAATTGTGATCCACGCCGTGGAAAATACATGGCTGTATGCATGCTCTATCGAGGAGATGTTGTACCTAAAGATGTGAACGCTGCAATTGCGATGGTAAAAAAGCAGAAGCACGTTCAATTTGTTGAATGGTGTCCGACAGGATTCAAGGCACGATAAAAACAGTATTACGAAAATATTTCACTTACGTTCGATGATATTAGTTCAAATAATATATTTCCAATCATAGGTGGGCATAAATTATCAACCACCAACTGTGGTTCCCGGTGGAGACTTAGCCAAAGTCGAAAGAGCCGTCTGCTGTCTTTGTAACACTACAGCGATCGTAGATGCGTGGGCGAGAATTGACCATAAATTTGACTTAATGTTCGCCAAACGGGCATTTGTCCATTGGTGGGTCGGTTAATTGATTAATATAAAAATCATTTTGAATAATTGATTATGTTTCTCAATTATAATAAAGGTTTGTTGGCGAGGGTATGGAAGAAGGCGAATTTGCAGAGGCAAGAGAGGACTTAGCGGCCCTCGAACTAGATTATCGGGAAGTGCAAGAAGATGCTAACCATACTGAAGAAGAGGATGAATACTAAAATTTGCTTTCCATTTCCAATTTCCACGTGTTATCTTATTCAACATTTCAGGCTTAAATTCTACAATTAATCAAAGTTTATTCGATATATAACACATACACACTACTCGACCTTTTTTATTAATATTAATTAATATATATATAGGATTTAATCTTCTTACAATGATGGAATTGATACCAATGCATAGACTATGTATACAGAATATGTAAAATAATAAAGTTCAATAAAGAAAACTTATCCAGCCTCCTTTGTCATCAACCCTTATATCGTTAACTCCCATTGTTGAGGAGTGTGGCATCACAGCTGACAAACATGTGTATAGTATGTGTGTCCTACAAGTTAATGCGATGGTTGTATACAGTACTATAGTAAATGAGAGAATAATATATTTGATATTAATGCTTCGAAAATAATGTAATAATTTCGTACTTGTGTATACAAACATACCAACAAGTTTTCGTGACAGTGGGACAAAAGTGTACGGTTTCGTACGTGATTGACAGATTCGATGTGTTGTGGTTATCAAATGAACGTCGATTAAAATGTTAAACCAGCAGCACCCAATTCTAAATTCGGTAGATCCATTTATCGAACCATTAGTAAAACGTGTTTTACAAGCCGAAAAGCTCGGTAAGATCAAACGCGAAAGAATTTATTAAGGTTTGATTTCTTCAGATGTTTATTGTTTATGTACGACAATTTTTCAGGTGTATGCTGCGGTGTTATCGAGCTAGATTCTGTATCTTCCAGTTGTGAGAAGGCAAGAGGAGATAGACTAAAATTGTCCATCCCTTACGCCAAACAGAATCTTATCTGGAATGTATTTTTCGATACACAGTGCCCTGAGTTGGGCCCCGACTTTATTTTCAACGATGACACCTTCTTGGCAGATCCACATGTAGATACTTTATCAGCGCAAGTTCCTAGTCTAGCGAAATGGGATCCTACTGACACGGATTCTTTATTTAATGTTCTTATGGAACTTTTATATTGCTATAAACAACACCAGGTGATTGTCAGTTATATATATGTATATCATTGTATTCAGATTTATAATAATGACAAAGTTTCATCATTTTTAGATACAATTACTTGCTAAACAAAGCGATAGATTACAACTGGAATATAGTACGCTTGTAGGAGAGACTGATATTAATGCAGGAGATGTTGAAATGATCCTTCTGCCATTAGGGACTAAACCTTTGGAAGCCAGATTTTTAATAAGCCTTTCTATAGACTTTTCTTTGTTACCATCGCATATGCATCATAGTGAAAGCGACACAGCAATGTTAATCGTTACATTTTACGGCCCTGACTGGAATCGTATCATACCTCAGTTATATTTGTCAAAATGCTTAGAAAAGTCATTTGGTGGCGCAAGTTCTTTACATATACCACCTTTTCCACCTGACAAATACTTGATGGATTATGTACCGGAAGTTAAAAAGTTCATTACAGAAAAGGTATGGAATATCCTTCTTTTGAAATTCTAATATAATAATAGATGCATTCTAATACTGTTTTGATTCTATCAGATAAATTCCTTGGTCCAGAATTATGAGAGGAAGAAAGATTTAATCGCAGCCCTGCTATTAATTCAACGTGGATCAATTGTGGAATATGATGCTGTGGATTTTTCATACATAGTTATATTACTAGAACACAGGGATTTTTGCTTTCTAGTAAAACTCTATCTCACATTGAGCTTTCCTAAGGAAAAGCCTATTATCACATTAGTATCAATCTATCATGTTACGCCGCAAGGTGACATGTATTCGGAAGTTTTATATGATATTCCTTATAGTAGAAGATGGAAGTCAAAATATATGGTCACTAAATTGTTAACGTACATTATTGAAACGGCAGTTCCAAGATTTCAAACAAATTCCCTGAAAAACATCTGTTTTTAATTCTTCGTACTAGCATTAAATTTCTTTTCTTTACCAGCTGGACAGTTTTATATAATAATATAACAACTGATAAGTGTGTATTAATAAAATTGTTACAAAATATTTATTCTATATCCTCGGAGTTACATTCATTTTCATAATTCCTCCAAATAAAAAGAATAAATAGTCATCGATGATTAATATTGTGATAAATATGTAAAGTATTTTTAAATAGCTATACGTCAATGAACATTGCCGGACACCGCTGACTCTCACGGTGATATACGTAGAAATTTATATATCACAAATAAGCATATATTAAAGTACAAGGTTTTGTATTTCAACACTTGTTGCTTCCTTTGCTGAGTTTTCGAATAAAGAATATTATCTACTTCGTACGTATTTAGAAATTTTCTAGAAACTTTACCGACTGTGCAATAGCAAGGTTATAACAATACATTGGTTCGCTCATATTCATATTTACTTTTGAATTGCAGGGAAATTACTAAATCAATGTTATTTAAACCGAACAGCAGTGGCATTTTAACAAATACAAAAGTTTTACAGGTCATACAGAAGATAGCACGTGCCACTATGGTGAAATATTTGAATCAAAAAGAAAGCATTAATGTTGATAAGGATTTATTTGAAAAATATAAATTCAGTGTGGATCAATTAATGGAACTTGCTGGGCAAAGCTGTGCCATTGCAATTGCGAAAACCTACAAATTGGATAGCAAAAGAGTTTTAGTTTGCTGCGGCCCGGGAAATAATGGTGGAGATGGACTTGTATGTGCAAGACATTTAAAATTGTTTGGATATCATCCAGAGCTTTACTATCCAACAAGAACAAACAATACACTTTATCAGAACCTATTGCATCAATGTCTTGAAAATGACATTATGCTTTTGGATAACAATTTGGAAGAATTTAAAACAGACAGATTAAATGAATTTGGCCTTATAGTAGATGCGCTCTTTGGATTTAGTTTTAAACCACCTGTGAGGGAAGCTTTCATACCCATTATTCAATTATTGCAAACTACAACAATACCCATTTGTAGTATAGATATACCATCTGGTTGGGATGTTGAAAAGGGACCACCTGCAGAGGGTGGTATCAAACCAGATATGCTTGTATCATTAACTGCGCCTAAACTATGTGCACATAAATTTAGTGGAAAGTTTCATTACTTAGGTGGTCGATTCGTGCCTAAAAAATTGGAAGCTCAATATAATCTTGAATTGCCCAACTACTCTGGAACTGATTTAATAGTTCCTCTTCACTAATTTGATAATGAGACAAGGAATTGTTGAAGTCGTTATGTTTGCTTACGTTATTTTGTACCTTAAATGAGAACAAATAAAAAATACCTAAGTAAAATGTCATATATGAACGTTGTATTTGATGAGAAGCCCTCCAGAATAATTGATATCATCCAATTCTGACGGTTTCTTCCATGTCTTCCAGTCTTCCCGACATTTTCCGGGGCTGAAATTTGGTAGAGACTGTTTTCTTGCATCAAGGAAAATGTGATATAAATTCCAGAGCCCTAGCTCAAAATTCATTTTTTCGCAAATTTTTGTAGGTGTATCCCTTCAGAAATTTTCGATTTTTCGTAATTGCTCCAATTTTTCAGATTTTTGTAAATTTCCAATACCAAATGACATTGTAGAAATGATAGACACATTTCGTATGTGCCGCCAAATAAAAGTTAGCCTGCATTGGTCAATACCGAAGTCACGTGAGTTTAGTTTATCCCTTGTTTCCCCGGTTTCCCTATTAACAATTCAATGTCATCCCTTTTTCCTGTCAAGTAAGATTTACAATCGGGCAATTTAATAAAAAATCGTTACCATTCATCGACACTCACAAATTATAGGAATTACCAATTTGTAGCATGCAAACGCGTTCTTGTCGGTGAACTTACATTGCGGTGTAACCTATGAAGATTGATGAAATATTTTTGTAATTGACGTGCAGTGACTGCAATACGGTATAGTAAAAATGGTAAGTACATCGTTGGGCGTTCAATTCGTCGATATTGGAATGATGAACGTTTGTTTTAAAGGCACAAGAAGTGGAGGAAACCATGAAACGCATTCAGTCGCATAAAGGCGTTGTCGGAACTATAGTAGTAAATGCAGAAGGTACGTTCTAACATTCTTATTGGATTCTCCTATACTTTAATGAATATCACAAATGAATTTCCCGGGTGGCAGGTATTCCTATAAAATCTACATTGGATAATACAACGACAGTCCAGTATGCAGGCTTAATAAGTCAACTCTCCGATAAAGCAAGGTCGGTCGTACGCGATCTTGATCCAACAAATGATCTCACCTTTCTACGTATACGTAGTAAAAAGCACGAAATTATGGTAGCACCAGATAAAGAATTCATACTTATTGTTGTGCAAAACCCAGTCGATTGATGCTTTGTACTATCTGATTTATATTTGCTATATTGGCTTTTGTTTTCTCGCTCACTGATGACCGTACACTTAAAAAGGATTAAAAACTTCGTATTTAGAAACGCCAATGAAATGCATTAAAATTAATTTAAAACTAGTAGTGCCCTAAGGAAGATTTGTTTGTACTTTCTTGCACTGATAAATAATTGTACTATACCCACAATGTTTAATATATATATGGGTATACGATTGTGAATTAATAGCCGTTGTAATTAAAAACCTTTGTATTTTTATTTCTATTTATTATGATGTATGTATAGTATATCGATTTTACAGCACATGTCTTTACTTACAAAAATAAACATTTTATAAATGCATTGTATCGGTATCAGTCTGAATCCCATATATATTTATAAATTGCATATAAAAGTTCTCTCGTTATATTATAATAGTAGTATTTCTATATTATGGAACGTTGTGAGACTCATAGTTTATAACTAATAAAATATTCACAAAGTAGCGTTTAGGATATTAGAAAAGTATAAAAAAAATTGTACGTGACAGATCAAGGTCTTCCTCCTTTTTAAAGTTGGTTAAAATTGGTAAAATTCTTAAATACTATTATTATCTCTTGTATCCGTGTTCGTTGGTTTCTGAGTTTTGAGAGTAGGATGAAAGAATAGGTAATAAATTATCATGGCAGTTACTCCTAGTAGGAATGGTACAATACTGAGAATAATTAGAACATTGAAGTACCATGCGTTTCGTACTTGATTGGATGCAGTAAACATCCATACTGTGCTTGCTCCGACATTCTCTACGAAGCAGATCACATAAAAGAATATGTGTTTAAAGAATGTTTTACCATCTACTGGATTCAGATATATGAACACATGAACTACACCGAGGACTAAAGCAAATAGTACAGAATAAATTCTTTCTTTAACATTTGGTCTTGTGTGCGGCGCATTGCCGTAATCCCTACAGAATTCTAATATCCCATGGGAATCTATCATAATCCAAACCAGCATACACATCCAGTGGCAGACACAGGCAACTCCAGTATAAATAGGCCAAATACTCGCAGTGATACTCAAGCATAAAATTCTTGAAACTATGAACGTAGTAAAACAGTTGGGTATAACATAATAATCTGGTTGTAAAACACTCTTATAGAGGAATGGAATTTATAACTGAAATACCTGTTATGAAGAAATGCCACAAAAGTTGTAAGATGAACCCAGTTTGGCCTATGTTTGTTTTATCTGTTTGAGCCAATCTTATACTACGGTGATAGCTAGCCATCGCCCAACCCATACTACCAAGTGAACTTAAAACACTTGCAATCTGATGAGCAACTGAAAAAAATATTACAAAATATTATTTATGATTTTTTTTTGCGAATGGGTATTATTGATTTATAGTAATTACATTCGAAATTGATCTTGTTATGGTAATGCTTTAATAAGAGTGTCAGCTGTAGCACCTGTTGAGGTGCTGCTTCAATAAAACATTCGAACACTCTCAACAATGCGACATCTTGATCCTCTTTCAACATTTTGATGTAGTAACGCCTTTGACCTTCTGTGTCCCCTTGTTTCTCACACTTCTTTGATTTCCATGCATACTTCAAGGTTTGATAGTATCTTAAGACAGGTGCTAATTGAAATACCACCATAAATAGGAAACATAATTTATTTTCTAACAATATATGAGCACACTTTCTTTTCTCCAATCTACTCGATGGTGGATGTATCTAAAATTTGAACATTCTCTCAAACTCATTATGCGTCGCTTAAGTTGCACTTGTTTTAATTTCTCGATACCTTTTTATCTTGATAATGAATCCTTCTGCTTATTATCACATTTGCCAGAGATGGTAAGAAAATGAAAGCTGTTGTCCAAACAAAGTATCCTATTTTATTTGCTAAAAGATATCTAATAGCGAGATTCAAATCAATTCCCATGTCCACGACGTGCATAATTATAGTGGTGGAAATTGAGAATAGATCCCAATATGTTATGCACTTTTTTATTGGAGGAATATCGACATCATCGATGTCGAATTCCATCATCGGTAAAATTCCGATCAATTTTTGGGGCTGCTGAATTCTATTGTTTTCTTCCATTATTATTTATTCCTGTATATTGCTATGTTAACCTTTTGTGTCACCGAATATCGCACATATATGAACAATTGTAACTTGTTCGCGCACGAAACCACATTAAATCACAGCTCTTCATACGAAACTACAGTTCGTACAATGCGTATGATGCGTATTTCTCCTCACGAACTGAATCAAAGACTTTGCATCATCTCATTTGTAACGCTACATTACAATAAGATTAAAACGAAACCATGGATTACACAATGCAAGCCATTTTTTATTATTTTCAAAATCAAGTTGTGTAGCATCCATGCTGACTCCAAGCTTTCGAGTCTGCCAATATCAGCTGATTGAGAATTGAACTGTCTACAAATAGTTGAATCTGTCAGGAATAGTTCGGAATGGTTCGGAGCGCGTTGTACTTTGACGGCCCTGTTAAGTCATCCATGAATCATTTTTATAGAAAGAAAATGTATATACCCTCGCATTTTCATCAATATGAAGAACATAATTACGCGGATAATGTTTGAATTTTGAAAAATATGTCCTATATCTATTGGTAATATTGATATATTATGATGATTAGTCAGGTTGCTATAGCAACCGCAAACACCCGCACACTTGATGGCAGACTTTGTAGGAAACAAAAGCAGTAGATATATATATTGTTTAATTAGCAAGACTTTTTACTGCTTTTACAAACAAATGATCCCTAAATGAGTTCTCGCTATATAATAACGGTTGTTATTCAGCATGCTCTTTTGCTTTTCGATCTGTGTGTTAATTCATTCTCAAGCTTCGCCCGGGAAAATACAACGAACTTGTTAATTCTTTATATGTACAGTATACTTCGAACTTTATTTACATGTATATTATTTTTGTGCATATTATTTATTTGATTATCATTATTTAGAATTCAGGACTTCGCTATCATCGTCGCTTTTACCTTATTACTTCTGAGTTTCTTTTCCACATATATCTTCCAGGTAAATCAAAATACAATGTTTCTGTGAAGTACATTTGTAGCTATAGTTGTAGTGTGAATATCAAATGTAGTATACCATTTTTCATTCCTAGGTGGGATTGATACAAGTTCTATATGTAAAATATCGATTCACTTTAATCCTTTGTATAACATACCTAATAATGAGCATAACTTTACACACATGGCACATTAAAGTCGAATGGTTACACTCGTCCAAGTATCATTGGACGAATGGATTTCATATTATGTACTCGATACATAGGACAGGTACAATGCGTATTTAATATAAAATACACATCTTGAATAGTATTCATGACATGTTTTAATGCGTATCTATGTAGTTGCAGTTTTGTACTATTGCTTCTATAAAAGAGCATCCCTTACAATTGCTGATCCAAGGTTCTACGAAGGCTCTTTCTGGGTTCAAAAGCAATTTAATTTACCTTAATTCTTATAGATGATATATTATTTATATTAAAGTACATTTAATTACAAGTATAATCGTTGCGCGTGCTCTAGAATACAAACATACATAAAATAATACTTATGTATTTTTTACAATTAGTATAAAACGTATCTTTATATAAGATTGACTGATATGAAGCTTCATTAGAATGTATGTATTTTGTCAATGGTGATAATTATATACAATATAAAAATTACAATTTCTTACAAAGTGATTTTGTACAAGACTTGATGACATTTAATAAAAAGGGGGCGACATTTTGTTCAACAAGAAAAACTATGTCTTTAAACTGTATGATTGCCATGAAGAAATAGCATTTTATCGACTAAACGTGGCGGCAATGCTGCCCGTCTTGTATCATACAAGACCTGGGTTTCTGCTGGAATTCTGGATGGCGGTGCGCAACATGCGGGTACACAATTGTATCTACAAGCTAGTTTCCCAAGATTAGGACACTTAGCAGAGATTTTGCTCCACCATTGGAGAGGGCAACAATCGAGCGGTGCCGTTGATTCTGATTGGTATTGTACTAGTTCGAGATCCGCTTTCTCCTCAGCAGGCATTCCATTTTTGTTTGCACACAAACCCCCAAGGAGTAATTCCATGCCTTTTAATTACGAAACTCAGTTGAAATATGATCAATTATCTTTTAAGTTATTATTAATATAGACATACCTGATAATCGACTTTTTTTACTCGGTGGCTCATTGTCAGTCTTTATACTGATGGAATCACCAGAATCTTCTTGAATTAATTTTGTTAACATTTCTTTTATAGGGGTTGCAACTAAATTCTTGTCTTCATCAGTTGCATAAGGAAGTTGTTTGAATCTAGCAATAATAATATACATAAGATAATTATTTCAATTAACCATTTCCATAATGTTATATTTAAATAAACTTGTCTTCACCTGGGATCGAGTGTTGTTGCAATTTGAAGGAGTAGCGTTACATTATAGTCCGCATACCTTTCGCAGAGCATATCTGATAAAGATTCTTTAAATGACCTTGCCATTTCACTGTCCGAGTCTTTGACTTTAAGATGAGACGATACCAATTGCCAAAGCAATGGCTTCAGAAGAGATATCAAGGGTATTTTTTCTTCGCTCAAAGTCATAATCGTGACCTTGAATGGTTCAAGAACATTGACAAGGTCACCAACAATTTTCCACTGTTCGGCTGAGAGATCAACTGTTTCTTGGTCAATACCCTCCATGCTTTCTAAGATAGATGTTATTGTATTGCGCCGTAGTTCGATCTGCTCGAGCATAGAATATGTTGATGTCCAAACTGGTGGATAATCCATCACCATAGCATTCTCATCCAGCTGTTATAATCAAACAAGGTACCATTTTAAAATTTGCAATCTTAAATCACATAGAATTAGTCAAACTTTCTTTTTCTTACCTCCATTAATTGTTCCTGCATTGCTAAAGATGCAGCTGCAGCTGGATGACTATCAATAATTCCAATTGCTGCTCTACATTTGGCTAATATTGCAGCCACATCAGGATTCTCAAAACATGCCTGAGCACAGATTTGCAAAGTATGCAAGAGACATGGTACTAATGTTAAACCTCTACTGTTCAATGCAGCTAATAATTCAGACCTCGATGTAGCTACTACCACTGCTGTGATTTTTTCTATTTTCAAATCCCAATCAAGTAATAAAGAATCTATCGCATTACCCCATTGAGATTCTTCCCAATCCAAAGGAGCATGCATTGTACATAATACTTTATATTCTAATGTTGCTTCTCCAGCATTTTGGTAATAAACAGATATGGTTACAAAATTCTCTTCTGAGTTTGATTTCCATTCTTCAACAGTCAATCCAACTTCGCTAGAAATGCATGTTAACGTGGTTGCGACTGATTCTCGAAAAGTTTCATAGATTTTAGGTATTATTTCTTCTTCTAATTTATTTTTACTAGGAATTTCACACGGTGATCTTAATGTGGCAACTAGTCTTTGAAAACCTCGGCCTTCGACTACTTCTGGTAATTGTAAGTCCATAATGATAAACTCAGCTATAGCGTCGGATACAGTCTTTCCATCTAAACTTGTTTGATTGATAGCATTGTCCTCTGGCATCAAAAAAGCCAAGTTTTGGTTATTTCCAATATTTGAACTACCTTTGATCATTACTCTTAATGGTTGCCCGATAGCAATATCTTCTTCGATATTACTTAAATTAATATTAGGGTCTGTCACAAATTGTATATCACCATCTATTTGGACAGTGCCATCCGCATTTGTAGTGTATATATGTTGCGGAGCTTGCAAGCCTGTTTTTAATAATCTCTTTTGCGTTCTTCTATCTTTTGTATCTTGCGATATTATTTGTCTACGTGGAGGATTCGATGCCTCTAATTCTAACAGCTCTTGTGCATGCTTGTTTTGTAAGTGCATACGCAAATTACTTGTATTACGATTGTATGCAATTTGTGTTTTGCATAATATACAAACTATTTTAACTTTAGTAAGAATGTCTCCATCATCCGTAGCTGGAAATCCGAAGAATTTCCAATAGATACTACGCATGGACATAGGCACTACTAGCTTTTTGTAAGTGTAAGTATGTTTCTCCTCCATCATTTTGGCGAGTACCATTTGCATCTCATTCTTTGCCTCTTCCGTTGTCATACTTCTACTACTGTTAGAAGTCATTATTTGCTTTTCCATTCTTGTACATAGAAATATGCGTGTGCCGACATATATTATTTGGTAGGCACCAAAACATACATATACAGTATTTTCGACTAACTCGCTACCTCATATCTTTGGTTCTTCAGCAAAATGGATGTCTCACATTGCATAATTTGAAGTGCAAGCCTCTTAGGCGAGACATATTTGTTTGTAGCCGCCTTTTCCCGTCTGGCTAGTTATCCGCAGGATAACAAATTTACCGCGGACACTACGATATCTCAAAAGCGGTATTTGACGAATTATTTTATAGATATCGAACTTCAATTTCTCGCTTGGAAAAGAACGATGCACGATCGGGTATCGACCACCACTCGTTGCGACGCTATCGACTTTGCTGCGTTGTGCAGTGAAGTATCGCTATGTAGACTTCTCAACTAATCGATTTCGAAACACGGTCTCGTTCATGCAGCGCCACCTTCAGTCCAAAGTTTTGATCGTTCAGTGTTCTACCGCCACAGTGTATCAAATTTATCAGAGTGAAATTAAACTATCTGGGTTGAGTGTTGAAGTTGATCGATATGGAGAATACAAAGCGTTTCAGACGGAGAATAGAAGTTTCAACGGGAATGGGGTAAGTAGACATGTCATATCCAATAGAACATTTCATGAAATTCGTAATTTTTCGTGAAATTGAATTCACCGGCGATCACAGCGTACTCTATCCTCTCATGTCGTATGCATACGTAAAAAACTTACACCCTGCACTCTACATACATTTACATTGCTACATACACAGAACCACATACTACCGGACACTAATAAATAATGCCGCGCGCCGGTAACGTAAGACACATCGACGTGTGAGAAATACAATGTACACTCCAAAAATGCACTTTCCCAGGGGAAACAAAGTACTATATGCATTAATCTTGTGGAGATTGACATCAGTATACATTGTACAAACTGCCCATGTACCGGACGAGTATTGGCAATCGTTAGAAGTGGCGCACAGCCTCAGTTTTGGATATGGATACCGAACATGGGAGTGGACTGCTGGAATACGCAGCTATATTTATCCATTTCTGATTTCTATTCTTTATCGAATACTTGCATTCTTGTCTCTGGACAATGTGCAATTTTTAACGATATTGCCTCGTGCGATTCAGGCTATTATCAGTGCTTACGCAGAGTACAGATTTTATAAGTGGACTGGAAATAAATGGACACTCTATAGTCTCTGCGTAAACTGGTACTGGTATTATTGTGCTACTCGCACTATGGCGAACACAATAGAAACAGCAGCAACAATGATAGCAATATCAATGTTTCCTTGGCGAGACAGTAACACCGCATCGTTAAAGTTCTTGTGGATAGTGGGATATCTTTGTACGATAAGACCTACCGCTGCTATTATATGGATACCGATGTGCCTGTATCATTTTTGTACTAGTCCTAAGAGTAAGATAGTGTTGACGTATCAGTATTCTACTGTAGCTGGAGTTTGTTTAATTTCGTCCATATTATTAGATAGTTTCTGTTACGGAAGCTTTGTGATTTCCCAATGGGAATTTTTTCGGGTAAATGTTCTTTATGCTGCTGGTGATTTGTATGGCAAAGAACCTTTCTTATGGTATATCTTTTCTGGATTGCCTATACTTTTAGGCTTGTATTATATTATCTTTATTCTATGTATATGGCATATAGTACAACATCCCGCAAGCTATCATAGACAAGCTATTATGTTAGTTGTTATAGGCTGGACACTTGGTATATATTCATTACTTAGCCACAAGGAGTTCAGATTCATACTTCCTCTTTTACCTATGTTAATTTACATATGTACATCCTGCAGGTTCAGGTTGAACATAAAATTCACGCAAATAAGTAGAAGCATTTTTATTGCTTTACTATTAACTAGCAACGTCTTTCCTGGATTATACTTTAGTGTGATCCATCAGAGAGGCTCGTTGAATGTGATGAAGGTACTGGAAAAAGACATTAATGCTGATAATTGCAGTATCTTGTTCTTAACACCGTGTCATGCTACACCTTTATACAGTCATTTACATATAAATGTACCAACCAAAATATTAACATGCGTACCTAACTTTAATGGTACCAACAATTACATGGATGAGTCAGACACGTTTTTTGCTCATCCAATTGCTTGGCTCGCAAGTAATTACAATGACGTTAGTTATAATATGATGCCTACGCATGTAGTAGTATTTGATAGTATAATACCAAAGATAAAGCCGTTCTTTACTAATTACGAAGTACATGCCAAAGTCTTTCACGCGCATTTTCCGCAGCGGAATTATGGGAGATTTATCTATGTTTATAAGCGAAAACAAAGACTGTTGATGCATTCCTAATTCAATAGGGTTATAATCTAAATATTACATTATCTACTACAATAAAACATTTATTGTCGATCATTAGTGTATTTAAAAATTTAATGATCACTTCACACCAAACATTCCCATTCTCCATCGCAGTGTTAGAAATCCCTAGAAGCTTTAAATTTTCCAAATTTCTGCAATACCATAGGGGAAAAAAATAGAAAATCATTTTAATTGAAAGGGAAAGTGTGATTAGATGTATGTGGTGGTTTCTATGAGTGTGTTCGACTTGGTACGGGTCGAGAGGAGTCCCCGAGGGCGGTCGCAATGACAGAAATAATTGAGTTCTGCAGCGGGAGGAGTCGGCTTGTTGTCGGGTGGATTACCGAGTGGAGGGCCGGATCGGGAGTGGTGGTGGCCATCGACAGTGGTGGAGGAAAAAACGTGGGAGGAGAGAGAACTAACACCATCCCGACTTTTCTTCAGCCTACCACCATCGATGTGAGATAGATTGACTTCTAGCTGAAATAAAGAGCGGGATGATAGCTCCGCGCGGTTTTCAGTCACTGAAAATTATATCCAAGAGCGAATGTGCCACTGAGTAAAAGGAGCAACTACCGTTAGGAAGTAGGGCTCGGATCCCGGACGCGGGAACGATAACAATTCTAACGGTACCTTCCCAGAGAGGCATCTACCGAATCGTAATCGTCGCTAAACCGATCTACACTGATTCCAATAATGCTAATTCCTTTTATCGTCTAACATTTATAGATATTTCTCGATCATATTAAATATATTGACGATTGATGGAATCCGAGAAAATGCCAAGTTATAGTGATAAGCACCGAAAGACATTCAAAAACCTGATTTCCTTCTTACGAGGCATCATAAAAAAGAGGAAGCGTCCTTCAAACCTTCAAGATTTGACGTAGTTGATGTACTATTTCGATTTATCACTTCCGCCTATCTCATTATTTCATTATTCTAATCAAGAAGGTAAAATACGGTATTGAGGGAGCGTAATAGTGGGAATGAGAATGAGTGGCAGATTAAATTATTATTATAGTGGGAGGATGGGAGTGGAATGGTGATTTTGCGTGCGGAATGCGGCGGGGTAGTGCAGTTCTAGGCAAGATAAAGGAAGTAATGTGGCGCAAAGTAAAGTAAGGTAACTTGGAGCCGTAATCGAAGGTACAGTACGATGGTGTGGTTAGAGCAAGTAGGATGGAAGAAAATATAAAGAGGGGACTGGCTACATGGAGTCAACGCTCCGAGCGGGTCAGCGACCAGGCTCTCTCACTCTCTATCTCTCTCGCACTCCTCCGAAGCACCTTCCTTCGCACTTTGCTTCCTTCACGGTTGTCTCTTCGTGTGTATCAACGTTGGTGAAACTTCGTCCTGTAGTGCTGTGTTCGGTACCTAGACAACCGGTGGGTATCCAGCAGCACTGCCCAACCATTCCCCTCGTTGCTAACGAGTTAGCCCGAACTCCTCAATGTTCTTCCAACTCGGAAAGATTGAGCATCACTCGTAGCCATCGTCTCCACATCGAAAGTTCCGCGCAGCACTCTACACGAGAGCTGTGCGCTCGTGTAGGTATAATAATCCGCGTTCGAGAGAAAGTTCTGTACAACGGTGAATCCGTTCTCCTTCCTGTTATCGTGAAAGAGCATTTGCCCAGGATCGTCGGCTCGCTCCAAAGCAATAAGAGTAATCTACAGATTCAGTACTCAAGTCACTCGATTTACGACCTTCGATAAGTACGCGTATACCTGATTTCAGTCGGCTTGCAATACGCATATTCCTATGATTTCTTGGAGAAGCTTCTCCGAAGTGAACTTTCGCCCGGGCAATATAATTTTAAAGCATGACACCGATGCAGCTTTGGGATTCCCCGACTGGCAGGTGCTTAACAGGTGTTACCATCCCTCCTGCGCATTTTTCCCACCGCATTCCTTGTATCCCCCCCGTGCGCCCCACCGACGCTTTTTCATCCAGTGTCTTGAAAAAGTACTTTTTTACCTGTACCATACAAAACGCAGCGCAATATACTGGTTCCTCGATCAAAATCTCCATACGACCTTGCATCGCGAGGCGAATCACTGATTAGCTATTTGGCGAGGGTTTGCATGTCCTCAATACGAAAGTGGCTTTCAGCAGTCAAACTCACTTGTCATACGATGCTCCTCGAAATGTCACGAAACTTGCGTAATACTAGGATTGTGCAATAGAGATATCTTGTGTCCCTAACAATTTTTAATAAAAGGGAAAAAGATGGACAAACAATACAAAGCGAACATTTGATGGATGAGATAACGACTACTGAATGAAAGTAGTAATTGAGTAAAATTACTAGATAAGGTCTGAAAAATAGATTTCCTTCCGGACGCATTGTAGTCTTGATCCTGGGCCATCGTAGAGCAGTTGACGATGCACTTGTGCCACTGTGGTGGTGTTGTTACGGGCTGCCGGGTTCAGCCAATGGCGACCGGCAAGCAACAGGTGACTGACCAATCCGTACTCAGGATCAACACGAGGAACGTTGCTCTTACATAGCGCGAAGGATTTCGCTTCACGGTGATTCCTACTGAATCCAACAAGTGCTTTTCCACACTGCCGCTCCTCCTCTGCCTCTTTCTCCCTCTTATGCTCCTTCCCTTCGGCCGGCGCCCTTTTCTTCTTCTTTCGCATGGCCGACACAACTTCCCGTTCCCGAGAATTCATTCTTTCGGCTCGCCGACGTACGGCACCTTTTGCTTTACCGGCTTTCCTTCACTCTCTTTTCCAAGGTAGCCACACGCATACTCTTGATAATGTCAATATTTCCCATCTCCCGCATACTCGCACGTACAAATTCCCGGCTCCGATTTCCACTCACACTTAACTATAATTCCGACGTTAACTACGCCAGTTTGCGTTCGGCGATCCTGATGACACGAAGTACTCGGAAACTGCTGCTGGATATTGCGACAATTATGTCCATTCCACGAGCTAGCAGCAGCTATTCCAGTATGATGTCGCGTCGCCATCAACATTAGCCGCGCAGCGAAGACTTACAACTGGCGAGGTAGTATTACGTAAATAATACCTGCGCTATCCTGCCAACGAAACATGAAATTGGTAATTCTATAGGTCTCGGCGTGCGCGTACTTGGCACACTTCCTTTGAAAAATGTACTACCAGCCCTATTCAGATCAAGTTAATGTAAGATTCGAAAGATCGTACGATATCGAAAGCATTTACAATTGCTTTCTCAGTCCTAGTGACTAACGACTAGTATCGAAATAGAGTTTTTGTTGGAATGTTAGTAAGAGGCAATGCCATCTTCGAAAATGAATCTGGAAGAAAAAAAAGAGGGGCACACTGGAGGGAGACGTACTCGTAGATGCACGGCATCAAGGCCGAGTTCTTGTGGAAGGAGACGGAATCGGGGGCACCGGTGACGGTACGTACCTGTGATTATCTTTGAACCTCGCTATACACCGAGGGAGCGCTCCAGGTACACACTGCCATATCTGCTCCTCTCTCTCTCCAGCGCAGGTACAATTCTACCCAAGGATAGATCGAGGGGTTCTCTAGTGAAAATCGCCTAAGGCAATAGAGGGGGGGGGGGGGGGATCGGTGAAGCCAAGCTCGGACAGCGGTACTCCACTGGCCGATGGCCCTGCGAGGAATCCGCCGTGAAAATGTAAACGTGGCGGTTTCTACTCTTCCAGCAGCTTCCAGTACAAGCTCGCTTCGTTTCGTTTGTAAGTTCGTTGAGCACCAGTGGATTCATTAAACCACGCCGCTCTGACCTGTCTTCTTTCCCCTTTCCAGTACCCAGTCTCGCATTTTCACCCCGAGTATCCAACAGGCCATCTTCCTTCGAACAAGCTGGAAAAGATGATGCGAGTAAGATGAGTCCTTTCGCTGAGAATGAGCGTCCCACCTCGAATGGGCTGTTCATCTCAGATTGCTAAGTATTAGTAGATCGAACTCGTCGGCACCGTTATTGTCATCGGGTCTCGTTGTTTTTGGCGTGTATACGACCGGAGACTCGGTCTGCCTCTAGCTCGCTCTCGCTCCTGCTGGTGAGCGATCCTCCCCACCTGCCCGGTCTCTCTCTCTCTCTCTCTCTCTCTCTCTCTCTCTCTCTCTCGCGCTGGGGCGTCCGTTCACCGTGCGAAAGACAGGAGGCCGAGCGAGCGAGCGGGTCTAGCCAAGGTGCACGGTGGGCTCGGCGCGCAGTCGCCAGGTGAGCCAACGACGACGTGTGTGCGCCGTGTACTCCGGCCAGCTTGATCAGTGTGCTGCACGGTACCTTGCCACTCTCGACGGTGCTCCGTCGACACGCGCGGAGAGGAGCTAGACAGCAAAGAGAGAAAGAAATAGAGAGGGACTCGGGAGGACCGGAGTAAAGTACAAGAGAAGGAGGAGGTCCTGCTGCCGCCCTTTCGCCGGGAGTGCGATCGTCGGCCGATCTGGCAAAGTGCGAGTTGGACACGCAGATCAAGAGATATCGATTCGCAAAGAGATCTCGTTGGGAGCGCAGCCGGCTCATAACCTCAACCAATCGTGGGGCATCGCCGAAAAAGGAAGTCGCAATGTGCGCCGATCAAAGGAGATTCTTGTGAAAATCGGCAATAATAGTGCCTGCGGCCGTTTGATCCTGAGATCGCTACTTTTTCCTACGGGACACGCGAGCGAGCGAGCGAGCGAGCGCGCGCGCGCGCTACCTTTCCTGAGGATCGCGAGTGTACTACTGTGGCATTAGCTGAGTGTGTACGCCGATATCTGTTGAGCCCGAGCCCAGTGGGGTTCTGCCGATACGATTCAATAGGCTCCATTCCCCAAGAATGCAGACTACAACGGCGGCGAGGGGTCCGACCCACCTGGTCGCCCTTTACGTGGCAACGGCCGGCCTCCAGGGCAACTCTCTCGGCTCCGATGAGGAGGAGATCACGCTTCTCGTCTACGTGCTCATCGACGTCCTGCAGAACAAGGTATCCCAAGATATCACGTACACTAGCTACTCAACTCAGACCTGCAATTACCTCTACTGATTCACGCTCTCGCCTGGACTCTATCTCTCTGTGGTTTGCCTGCGTTTCCTTACCACTCCGCTTCACCGGAAACCTGCTTTTAGAGTGCCCGACGGTGTCTTCTACGATTTTATAATAGCACCACTGACAGACTCCTAGCAAATCACAGTCTTTCCGAACTGTTATGGTAGAGGAAGGTTTCAAGCAAGGATACTTGTACAAAGTTATTAAGTAGAAAGTGCCGCACCTTGCTTGGATCCTTTCGACCATTCGGATATGTCGATCGAAGTTGGGATCTACTTGGAAGTGACGCGGATTGGTTCGACCGTATGTGATGTAGCTATCGAAGCGGTATCATCGGACACGCTTGAGATTTAATAGAAATCCTTCGGCACCGTTAATCCTGGCGTGTGCGAATGCTTGGGTGCAGCGAGGCAATGGGGGCCCATCGTGCCGCTGGCTGCCATTGTTTCTCGAATTATCCGGTGGGGGCGGAGCGTCGCGCCCTCGAAAGGTCGTCCATTACCTCCAACTTTGCCGACCAGATTACCTGAACGCGCGTATACGCTTGGCGCCGGCGACTACTCTCCTCGCTGCACATTTCCTAGCATGCTAACACACCTTCGCACTACTCCACACCTACACGCGTACACTCCCCCACGCTACTAGACACTGACATAATAAACACGCGCTAATACCTCGTCCCAAACATCGCACACATACAGTATTTCAACTCCACGCATCTGGAAGTGGGGAAAAAAGTTGTAAACAGACGTTTAATCCTTCGATACAACACACTTTATTTAGGTATTCCATTTCAATGATGATATTATAAGATTTGTAGAAATGAATTTCGATGAATCTTAAGAACTATATTTGATATTTTGTAAATATCGATTTATTGTAATTGGAGAGTGGTTTGGGGATGAGAATCGTTGGATTGGTGCATGCTTCCTGGAGGGAACAGTGGCGAGAGCCTGTTTCGAGAAATCGGCTAGCATCCGGCGAGACTGCGACAGGTGCGTCTAGTTTCCTTTATTCTTTGTTGTAAATCGCCTTGTACGAGTGCGCCCGAGTTCCAGCTGGCCGCCAGTTTCCTTTTCCCCCCGAGTTACATACCTGACTATCTCCGATCGAGGCTCGATCGGGGACACTGGCCGCCGGCACCGTAAACCTCCTCTCTCGTTTTGCAAGGGCCTCGAGAAAACCATATATACTCTGCGTGTACGCCTAAGCGTTACAAGTTAGGATTTAGAATCCTTTATTGATCTTGTTGGTGTGCTTCTCAGTAAGCGTCCTTTTTTCTCTCTCTTTAGTCTTCCACTACCTACCCCGACTTTCACGAACGACGATCGATCCGTATTCATTAATTTTTTTAGACCCGCACGCACGAGGCTCGCTCGGATGTTGCATAAGGTCGTTGAATATTTCAATCGCCATTTCCGCGATTAGTTTCGTTCGGATTATCCTTATGTGACGATTACACGCATTCAAGTAATTGTCAAGTTTTTGGTATTTAGATTTAAGTAATTTGAATGTTAAAATATTATAATTTAAGTAAACTAAACTCATATCTTTTACTAATTCATCACACAAAATTACATTTTTTTCTTACAAAATACAGTGCAGTTGACTCGTTTTTCCAGTCAACTGGAATTCGTCGATATTTCTTTCAGCGTTTTTCTACGCCACTTTCATTTCCCAAGTTACGCACGACATTCCGCACTTTGTCCGACAAATTACAGTGGTTTAGAATCGCTGGCATGAAAAAGTGATTCGATCGTTAGTATTTAACTGAGCCAGAGAAAACTTATATCGAAGGGTGAAATATTTTATAAAATCCAGTACGCGTTATTCAGTCTTGTCAGGTACATTTTCCAAGGTTACGTCTGGTCCTGCTCTTTTCGGCAGAAGACTAACCTTCACCGTGCGTGCGTGTATGATTCTCTGACGAAATCAACATTTCCATGTTTCACGGTTCTGCAGTATTCCATTGTTATGCACCCATTTCTATACGAATAAGTCATGTGCGAGTTAAACGGCATTCGTAGGGATTTGGTAAGAGGAAATCTTGTGAAATGCAGATGAGCCGAAGGCAAGACCGGGAAACTTGCCCTCTCATTGTGAAAGGCGCCCACGGCCTCATTAAGAGCTCGGCTTGTTTCAGGAATATTTGACCGAGTCAAAATCATTTTAATTCGTATCCGGCAGTTAAAGCTCGTTTATTTGAATAGTAATAACACGATACAAACACATCAAACATTTAAGCTCAAGTATTCCCAGACAATTTCAAACTATACTCTTCTTTCTTCATAATATTCATTCTGTATTCTTAGTTCATAAGACTTTGAAATATTACAACGCGGCTTTCGTCTTTTCATCTGCTTTTCCACGATTTCTCTCTACTCAGGTATTGCGGGCACGGCCTGTTATTCTTGCCTGGGTTCGTCCCCGATCCCCTCTCATTCCCTCGAACTTTTGCCCTCCTATCTTTCCGTCCTTCTCTTTCTACCGCCACTTGTCGACTATATCTAATCCAACAAGACGACCTCTAACTCACAGCTATCATTGGGGATCTTGGGTTGACCGCTGGTGAGGAAGGACCGAACGTTTCTTGGATTCCTTTTTACAAGGCTCCGCTTCCCCTCACTGTACTACTACCTACCTACTTACTTCCACCAATCGTATACTCTGTGTACATAGTCGCCGTGTGTAAGCACACCATTCCCCTTCCAATTTTCGACTCTGAAATCGGAATCTCCTAGTGAGCGGCGAGAGAGCAGAAACGAGTTTCACGATGATCCGACAACATTCAGTGGGAGCAAACCTTCCAACCAGTCAGTCGTAGCAGCACTTTCAATGGACCCCGCAAAAATCACGACTAACACTTGAATTACAAGTAGCTCTTGCTTATCATTAAGCTTTACGTATGTTATATAAATCTAGAATTTTCATTTATCCATCGTGAATGTTTATTTCTCGTTAAAGTCTGATCGAGTATGTTTATTAATTACGTATGATCAATAAATAGAAATTCTGGACAATATCTGGGCAGATCTATTGGTTATCATTTATCTCGTGTAGGCTTCCGTGATCCAGTTTTCATGGATTGAAATAATTACGATCCTTTTAAAGATTTTTCTTCCCTGTGAGACATAAACTGACTCTTGGCGAGAAAGAAACCGGCAAAAGAGCGGTGTTTCAAGGTGCTCGCGTGACATGTCGGACATGTGCAGATTCACGATTCCACTTTAAAGGGAGAGGGAGAGCGAGAGAGAGAGAGAGAAGAGGAGGGGAGACAGGCGAAAACAGTGGACATTGACGACATCGAGAGTACCAGCGACTGGTTTTTCTGCACGCGTGCAGCAGCACTTGAGAGTGCGTGGAGGAAGGCAGAGGCAAATTTTGCAAGCTACGTAACGCGCAACCTTTGACCCCTTAGCTTCTTCTTCCCTCCCAGCTCGGTTTCCTTTCCACGTGTATATCCCCTGCTCTGACCATTTCCTACACTCCTCTTCTTCCTTATGTGTGCGTGTGTCTGTCTGTGTGTCTTCCACGCCGCCCGGCAACTCTCTGTATTTGCAATTTATGAGGCGAGCGGTTCTCTCGAGCTTCGGCGTCCGACTTGCCCTTGATGTGCGCCTCTCGCAGGCATGATACGCATTCAGGGTTGTGACACTTTAATGCGTATCAGGATTACTGCATTCTTCTACCTCACCCGTTTTTTCCATCTCTCCTTTTCTATCTACTTTCCTCGGCAAGTCCTAACTCAAAGGATTGCGAAGGATATCATTCTTACTAGGAATTTACTTGGACCCTGTAAATATAGAAGTATCTTATCCTCGATGTTTATTAACGAGTATCATTTGACAGTAATAGTTGAGATTATTCAAGCTAGAACTAGTAAAGTATATGAATTAGATTGGTGATGCTGGATCCACTTTAGCATTTCTTCTTATCTGTCTGATATCTTTCCTAGCTGTTATGGCTGGTATACATGGCATTGCTTGGAACGCAAGGAGTCTCTACGACGTTGTTAATCGTTCGAGTAGGAGATGCTGAGATTTCATGTTATCAAGAACGCGCTCGAACGTGCAGTCGGCCTTTATGTTGCTGTATTGCATAATATGCTTCTCTAACACTTAGAACTTAACGTTCACTCTTCGTTTGTAGAAAGTTCTCCTTTCCTTCCGTGTGTAGGAACGATTTCTGGCTTGGTTTAGCAGATCGTTAATTGTGGATTAATGGAATTCAGTATGAACGCTGTAAGAATAAAGTCTGCAATTAAATTTATAATTGTCTAATAAATATTTATATTACTTACTTTAAACTGATTGTCAGCATGCTTTTGCAAGAAAACATCATTAACGTCATCCTAATCAATCAATCGATAAAAGAAAATGTTGAATTGTCTCGTCGTTGTATGGGAAAAAAAAGTGATGGCAAGTTTATACGTATTATACATAGAGGAAGAAAACAAGGAGAGTTGATATATTAGTTTTTAAGTAGAACATTTATAATCTTAGCTTCGAATTTGTAATTGGGGAAATATTCCTGGCTAGTTGATATTTACGTAATCAAAGCGCGGTGGTGCACTTGATCGGCAAGCGCATTCTGCTACCGATTTTACATTCATATTCATTGGCACTGACGCGCAAGATAATTCAACGCTTGGTATCGGTGACGGAGAGTGCGCGCGCGTACTGAACTACCTTGATCCGTTAACCCCGCCTCAAAGAACCTGTCTATTAAGTTTCTTGCACGAATCCACCACTCGCAAGTCGCTCGTATAATGCTTACTTAAAGCCATTTATTATTGCAAATCGTCCTTCTTCGTCTCGAAATCTTTCCCAGTTATTACGATTATCTACCAACCTATCCTTCAATCAACTTTCATTAAACATATAATTTAAAACAATATTTCTCATTCAAGAAAGAATATCAGATAAATTGAAATATTATTATTCTCAAGTTATATTGAAAATATCTTTATTATAAATTCCATTTATGATTCGAATTTTTGTAGTATCTTTAAGGAAGCAAGATTAAAATGTCTGAGATCTCCAACTGAAATTCTTAAATAGTAGCATCGTATAATAATGTCTGTATTAGCATATGGTGAAAGTAGCGGGATGCTAGTCACATTCTATAGAATGTTTCTACCGTAGACCCGTTGTAAATCCACCTGTGGCTTTAGCCCACGTAGAAATGCGACGACAAGCGCATAGAAGGTGTTCGCTTGATTTCCAGCACAGACACGTGTCAATCAGATGCGGGTAAAAAGCAAGCATACTTTCCATAAGTGTTACAAAGCCTTCTCTGCACGATCTCTAGTTCGATGAAAATGGCGGCATCAGGGTCCGCAAGAGTATATTTACATTACCACATGTAGGCTACGAACATGATCGACTTTTTCTTTACTCCTTCCTATATGCAACCGATGCAGATTGCAGCAAGGAACGATAACTGGTCGTCCAGTCACCGGGCGCTTCTTTAAGTGATCTTTCCTTCCAAGCCAACTATTCTGCATATATGTAACGAGGAAAGAAAAATGTATGACATGAAATAAAACTCTTCTTCTTTTTCAACTCTGTTAAAAAGACACTTTGCACGTCCAAGTCTAGGCGAGTCTTGAAAAATCACTACTTTTGTTCGTTCTGCATTCTTCAGCTTCTTAAGTCACTCGAGACATATAATATCAAATTGCCTCAAGCGGGATTGTAAAGTTTTTGAGTAGGACTTTGTTTTTTGTACGAAGAAGCCGACGAATAGTAGATGCGACTAAGAGTAGGATGAACTGGCATGTGTTAGGTTAGGATGGCAACGTTAAGGTGACCCGTGACAAGGACACGGTCATCATTAGCAGCTGAGTGATAGCCATATCAATTTCTTGTCGCAGGTGCTAGGCAGGCAACAATACATCGTGAAACCTATGGTGATGGACGATAGCTGTACTCCAGGAACTGGATGTGACAATCCTGCTGTTGCTGGAAGTAGTGGAATCATCAGCGAAGCAGCTTTAACGCACGCACCAGCCTTGACCGAGCGAACCCTTCGAGAACACGGCATTTCTCTAGAACAAGCTATCGAGCAGGTACCTTTAGTCATAAAAACTGATACTGTTACTGCTATTGTTAACTAAGCAATACGTTTGCTTATCGGTTGACATTCGGGTTTAACTGGATTATAATTTCGCTTACGCAATAATCCTTACCCGATAACTTAAAGCTGTCTTTTCAAGTCTCTTTGTTACTTGTATCATTCTGCTTGGTAAGAAAAGACGTTTGCATACATTCACGCGTAATTCAGAATAAACAGTGCAATCATTGAAGCTAACTGCAGGGATGGCCCGTTATGCTATGTGATCACATAACAAGCAATGTCGTAATTTCCGAAAATGCCACACACTGTAATCCTACTGGTTGATTGACGCGATATGCAATATCAACGATTGCTATCCGCACAATCTGTGCCACGATAAATTACGTTTCTCAAGCCACGCGCGCGCGCGTATTAATATCTACGTTACTGATTAATGATGGATTTAAATTGGCAAAACGAGCTGATATCACAGTCAGCACATTGTAAAGTCAAAGAATTACATTCGAGAGAAGAAAATTGCTGTTGCGATTGTTTCGACTTTCATTGAGATTGAACGTTCGTTGAAAAAAGTTCTGTTTGGGTTTCGCCAGGAATCTATTTTTAGCGTGGTGCACCGGGCGTTGAGATAAGCGCGGCGCGCTGGAGACAGATACCTTCGACTTTCTTTTTATGATTATGGTGTTCGGCGAAAGGAGTTGAGACAAACGTTGTTAGATTAATGCAGCCTGGTATATCATTGTGCAAATATTTGATTCCACCCAGTGTTAGACACGCTTGCCGAGCATGGAACCTACGTCGGCACGCGAGAACTCTTGTTACTCAGGCATTTCTTCAACTAAGCATATATATGTCCTTTTGGTTGTTGCTGCTTGTAAATGCGTTGATACCGTTGCGTTGCCGTCATAATGCTCGCTGCTTCTTATTTTGACCTAATTGGACTTGCATTTGCAACCTGGAACAGTACAACTCCGGGGAATTACTATGGGAAGGCGACTTGCTAATTGCTGTGGCAAGAATAAGTTTAACATAATTATACATATTCAACAATTGCGAGGTCTCGTATAACGAATAATGTGAAACTGTACGGGAATTTATGAGGAAAACAGAAAAACATTCACATACCATTCTTTTCTCTAAAGTTTGAAGCATGGTGGGCCTCGATGTCCTGCGTAACGGCTGGTGCGACACCTCGTTTCGTCGTTGACGGCCAAGCACCGATAAGGCAGTGTTTGCATCCGGAAGCCTGCAACAAGGACATTGAACTACCGGAGCACTACACACTTTTCCACGATTTGAGGAAGGAATTCGTCACCTGTTACTCATCCCATGGCGAGCTCTCTACTTCCGGCATACATGAGATGCTAGAATGTATCCTTTTTCCAAAAGATTACCCTTGAAGAATGCGTCGAACCCTCGGCGTCCTTCACAAGCACATATTGTACTTGCAATGAGTCTCCTAGATAAGTCAAGTCACAATATAATGGACTTTTAAATACGTAGATCGCACATAGCTAAATGCGCATATACATTTGCTTTGAATCTAACAATGTCGGTATTATTGAGCACCTGAAATATTATATAGTAATAATACACTAAACAGTAACACTACTGTGATGAAACTACATTGATGATAAAAATGAATGCAAGTAAAAATAAGTTGTTGATTCCAAGGCAAATGCATTATATGGCGCACACGAAATTTCCGATAGTCTGACACTGGTAGGGTCCACTTGGGCTGTGAAAAATCTCCTTAAGTATGATAACCGGTGATACGCGCGGGGGAGGTCAAGACAAGCATTTCGAGTAGTTCAGCCGTCAGGCGGCGCAGCAGAAGTCGAAGGAACGTCTCGTATTCGACAAAGCCCGCGAGCAAAAGTGGTCGCTGCCTGCTGCTTGGCTACGTCAGTCTGCAAGCGGACGGAGGATGCAACCACAGCCTAACCGAGCACTTGCAGGCCAGCAGCCCCTCCGTACCCTCCGCACGCCCGGAAATTTTCTTTCTCTCTGTTTTATCGTGTCTCTTCGAGTGTGAAATTCGTTACTTTCGATCGTAAACGGCACGATCTTCCTGTACGCGTGAGTGTCCGAAACTTAACTGTGTTATCAGCAGCCTGTCGGCTTCCCTGCCCAAGTTCCTTCAGACTTCTGGCATTCAAAAGCCATTCAGGTATGTTTTCGTCGAGTGTTCCGTATGCTAAGCTACGCCGTATTATACCACACTGGCAACCAAGTATCCAGTCTTGATTCATTCGTCTCTCATTTCGCATCTACTGCATTTACATCTGATCCATACGTCTCTCCTGTACGCGTGATTCAGGTTAAATGAAATCGATTTTCAGTCAAACATTACGTCTAGATTACTCAGTTTTTTTTTTCAGTCAGTATTCTCAACGTGCCAGTCGTTCCGGCGAAGTGTCGGTTATCTCTCGCACGAGATTCAATCCATACAGGGAAAAAGACTCAACCACAGTGTCAGTGTCTATCGAGACACGGATTTAATCCCGTCTGTGTATCAGTTCGCTTATAATTCCAGACGTGATGTTTCTCTTATTCAGCCGAGCGCTTCGTAGCTATCTGACGCTAATAAAACAGAACCACCTGTGGCTGATGAAGTGTGTATGCATATATAAGTGTACACACACACAAGTATGATTCGTCTGCGGCTAACAGGAGTGAACAATCGTAGTCGGCTCTCTTTCTCTTTGTTGGCTTCGAATGTCGAGGTCTTGGAAAGCCCGGGGCCAGCCGAAAGTGGCTCTAGTCAATGGTCATAAGGGCGGAAGCGAGGAGAGCGTCCCGCAGGCCATGGGGACACCACGTGTTGTCCTTGGTCAGTCGGGAAGCTAATCCTGAAACTCGTTATTCTCGGTCGCCCCCGTGAGCTGGCTAGCCGGCTGTTTATTTCGCCGTAACCTTTTAATGGAATTCGCAACTCTCGTCTTCCCCTCCCCCTCCCCCTCTTTCCCTCTCGCACTTCGTCTCGTCGCATTATCTTTGCAAACAAGCCGAGAGGAGTCGCGCGTGTGAAAAATACAGCGGGCGTGCGCCGTATCAAATACGCACTTCTTCTTCTTTTTTTTTCGTCCGTCGACGATATTGGAAATGTGTCTCGAAATTGTTTTTACGGCGTACCGGGAAAGGCAGGGCCGGACGAAGTCGAATTTCTACGTGGCGTAGAGAATGTGTCGGTCGAGTCTCACTTGAGAAACTCCCGGCTGGTCAGCAGGTCTTATCGCCCGCGGAACATGGTTTAAAGGTCAGCGCCGTAAAGATACTGGCAACAGCCTGACGACTAAACGAGAGATACGTGTATATAATTATGCGCGTAACAAGTTTCGTCGACTCCTCGACTTTCCAACGTTGGTCCTAAAACGACGAAGATATATTGTCATTGTCGAATATCCAATGACATTTAAATATAGTTTATAAGACCCTCGTGCAGACTATCGTTATATCAATGAATTCCTTGTTCATTTATTGCTGACTTGCAAGCTAGGATTGTTTATAAAACAAATAATCGATGATGACATTGCCCATCTCTTTCCCGTATACTTTTTCTTAACTAGTCGAGATCAGATTTTGGATTGCAGCCGGATACGGATAACGATTATCATGTGAAGGAAATCCAAGATATGATCAGTGTGATACAAAGGATGATTAAAGACGGTAAGCTCCTCGTGTCAATATCATCTTAGGCAAATTAGCTTCTACTCTCTTTGGACTCTCTCTCTCTCTTTCTCTCCTGCTCGTTGCACTTGCCTTCTTTTTGAGGTTGCGGCCAGGGGCGCGTGGGTTTGTAGTAAGCTCGATATCTAATCGTAATCCTGTAAATAAAGCTCGGTATTTCGGTCGATAACTGGCGCATTCGGTAATTAATCGAAAAGTTTGGTGTCATCTGAAAAAGAAGATAATCTTTAATTATGTCTTGATGAAAACGCGAAGGTCGCCGAGTGATACTTGTATCATGTCCAGATTACAATAAACCTGACACTCGTATGCTCCTCGATATTTCGATATATTTCGATATATTTCGATATTTCGAGGCAGTGTTTGCCAGTCGTTCCAACCAGAGTTGTACGTGGCACACATCGACGCTAGTTGTGGATGAACCTCTGCTGTTCTCTCCCATAATGGGCAAGGCCGGGAAGCTTTCAAGGCAATAACTCACAAGGAAACCAGAGCTCTTCCCACACGATCGGCCACGAAAAAGTCTCGGAAAGGAGAAAGTCCCATTTTCCTTCACGCCGGAGTTCTTCGTAATATCATAGCCTAATTTTGAGAATTTTAATATGCCTTTCATTCTCATCAACATAATATGCAGAATTGCTTCTTCTTATAGTTATTTTAACACAGAGAAACGTAAAGATGATTAGAATTAGAGAGAAAGGATTAAAGGGAAAGGAATGAGAAAGAAAGATGCATGGAGAGTAGAATACAGAGAGCGAATGTATGCATTTAATAGCGTGTATGTGTTTATGGTTTACGGGTACGGGTCACGCTGTGTAATGTTATAAGTGGCGACGGCCAGACCGTGCCCCTTATCACAGTGGCGCTCAACCGACAATAAATTTCAAGTCGATCGTGTTCCTTCCAATCGTTGTACATATGCGCTTCGATATGCAATGTTGTTAAGCAATCATACGCGCGCGCGCGAGAGATGCCTCATTTTTGTTAAGTTCCGTATCACTCAGTCATTCTTTCATCAATAAAAACAAGTTGCAAGATATCCTTCGGCACATATGTGCCGAGCGAATAGTTGAGGCAGTCAGGTCTTCGTAGATCGATTCAGGATAGCGAAGTACACACTTTAAATGATACGCTGACGCATACCATCCATGTTGGCAAATCGAATAAACGTTTTGCCTCGGCTGTAAGAAATCGGAGACTAACTCTACGGTATTGGGTTTCGAAGGAAATGCGTAAGCTGATGATCAGCAAGCCAATGCCTTTTTTTTTTCCTCCTCTCTGGCGGTTACAGCTCCAAACGAGGAGAACGCACCTGCGTGCTAGTTTACACCAATTCTCTACGAGATTCAATGATGAATCAACCGCGAAGCGCCAGTTGTTGCATGTGCTTTCATTAAAATGTATTAGTAATATATATTTCTTTATTTTAGGTCACATCTTCCAAAATCCCGAAGTAGTTAATATCATTTTGGAACCTGGTATATGGTGAGCTTGTGTGTTTTTTTTTTAGTTTAAGTTACGAATGAAGTATAGATAATACGCAGCATTTCTGACCATCTTCTTCGCAGCTCAAAAGATGAGGAAGTAGACAACGGCTGTGTAGTCAGAGCACGTGGTCTTCCTTGGCAATCTTCGGATCAGGATATAGCGAAGTTTTTTCGGGGTCTCAATGTTGCCAAGTAAGTGAGAGAATTTTCCACTTCTCAGTCAGAGTTAACCGTAAGAGGAACATCAACTAACTTTCGTAATATTTGTGTACAAGCTACTTGGATTTATATAAGAAAGGTAAATTAGATTACTGCGGTTTGTAGTTGTGAGAGATATGAAGGGTTCACGTATTAACGGGTGAGATCATATTTCGATTTTGCATGAGGTAGTAAACAAATTTTCAAGCAATTTTCCTGGTTATTCTTATCTGCCTTATGCAATGATAAGTATTATCTGGGGTCATGAATCTAAATCTCCGTTTGACTCTAATGATTTGCAAGATGACTGACTTTGCTCTACACGTATAAGGACTGCTATCATCTCTAGTGTTAGACTATCTCTTACTTACTGCAGACAATAAAAATAATATAATATAATAATGCATTCTATGATTTGGATGGGTATCTGCTTTTCTAGGGGTGGCGTAGCTCTTTGTTTAAGTCCTATGGGAAGGCGTAACGGCGAGGCATTAGTACGATTTGTTAATAAAGAACACAGAGACATGGCATTGAAGCGTCATAAACATCACATGGGTGGACGGTACATAGAGGTGTATAAAGCCTCTGGGGAAGATTTTGTTGGTGTTGCTGGTGGCGCAAGTGGAGAGGCTCATGCATTTCTTTCGCGCGGAGCGCAAGTTATAGTTAGAATGCGGGGTCTACCATATGACTGTGTTGCTAAACAAGTGGTGGGTTGCAAATTTACTATAATCTATTTCTCACCTGACTTCGACTTTACGCATGTATTTTATAACCTTGGCGGTGTTTGTGTGTTTTGTGCAGTTGGAGTTCTTTGCATCTGGTCAGAAACCTTGCCACGTGCTAGATGGCGAAGATGGTGTGCTTTTCGTTAAGAAACCAGACGGTCGTGCAACGGGCGATGCCTTTGTACTTTTTGCAAAAGAAGAGGACGGAGTAAAAGCATTGAGTAAACACAGAGATAGTATAGGATCCCGCTACATCGAACTCTTCAGAAGTACCATCGCTGAAGTACAACAGGTGCGTACGCATACATATGATGCGGGTATGAAAGAAAGTGTAGTTCATTAAATAAAATTTACATAATGCCTCTTATTGCTTGCAGGTTCTAAATAGGGCAATCGATCCGAAACAAGTTGTGCTTCCGACACCGCCCATTCCACAACTCCCTCCGATACTTCCGCAGCATATTATTACATCCGGCACCCGTAAGGACTGCGTCAGATTACGCGGTCTTCCATATGAAGCGCTGGTTGAACACATTTTGGAATTCATGGGCGAGCATTCGAAAAACATTGTTTACCAAGGTGTTCATATGGTGTATAACGCACAGGTACTTTCGCATTCTTAGCAAGCATAATTGAATTTTACGCAGCAAAGTTAATAAAATGAAATGTTGTTCTGTTGTACAGGGTCAACCCTCTGGTGAGGCATTCATTCAGATGGACAGTGAAGGGTCGGCCTATGCATGCGCTACGCATCGACATCATTGCTACATGATATACGGAAAGAAGCAGCGGTATATAGAAGTCTTTCAGTGCAGCGGAGACGATATGAATCTGGTATTGACAGGTGCAGTAACTCAGCCGTCCACCAAGGCTCTACTATCACCCGGTACGTTGACCACACAAACTCCTGCAACCTTGACACATCCGCCCCCGCAGACGCCGGTACCCTGTCAGGTACCGACGCCACAATCATCCCTTTGGGACATTCATGCCTTAGTACAGGCTCAAGCACACGCGCAAGCGCAAGCGCAAGTACAAGCTCAAGCTCAGGCCCAAGCCCAGGCTCAAGCCCAAGCACAAGCTCAGGCACAGGCCATTAGAAATCAAGATTTCTGGCTAATGGCCTTGGCTTCGAACCCGCCTCCTACGTCGACTACACCTGCTTCCCCTACTTCATCGGTGGGGTCGAAAGCTCTGGCTTTACCGGCACCTAATCCTCAGCATCAGCTTCCTGCATATGCTGTTGCACCCTCTTCGGCAGCAGCGGCTGCTGCCGCGGCTGCTGCTCTTCACTCCCAACAATCTGCTCCTCCGCCCTTCCTATTATTTAACGTTCCCTCTCGCATCCCTATTTTGAGAGCGCCTCCACCACATCATGGCCTCCTAACTCCTCTGGTTCAAGCTGCGCCTTTCAATCCAGCAGCTATCATGGGCTTAAAAAGGTCTTGGGAATCAGCTTTCCCACCTGATTCACCAGGCTCCGCTGCAAAACGCGCTACGTGGCACACGGCAGCCGCTGCCTTTGCTCCTGCTTCGGCTGCTGCACCCGGCTTGCCGTACCCTGCTCAATTCTATCCCCAACTATAATATATCTACTTAGCGTGTTTTGCTCGCGACTTCTCGTTGAATGTGCATCTCCTCATAGGCAACTACCGAAGTATGCAGGATTAGAACTAAAGTTAAGCTCCAATAATTAAGCTGTTCCTCTATATTCAATTCATTATCGCGCAGTGAGAGGTTGTGATTTTTTTTCCCGGGCGTTTACCGTCCTCATTGGCGCTAGCCGCGATAAACGTCAATTCCACTTTCATCATCATTGTACGAAAATCAGTTTTCATGCCACATTCCGTACGATCTTCCACAGCGGACTTCCTCGGCATTACTATGCGAAGTAGTAATTGTTGATTAGATGTGTCTTTTTTTTGAGAAGCATTGTTTTTTACGCGTATATTAAGGCTCGTCGGAGACTGCCGAGTCTCTTTAGATTCTTATTGTTACTTATGGAGTAGCAGACCGCAGTACTTATAGCGTTGGATATCGATCGTGTAGTTAAGAAAAATATTAGACGTCTTTTTGGTGATGAGGTGTTACATTGTTTGTTATAGGATATATATTGTACTGTACACGATCATAATTTTTCTTCCCCCCTCTCCTCCCTTGAGTTAAGTGTATAGGTATACTTTGAGTTCTCATTGTGTGCGAATGAATTTTTTGGTCACATATAATGTGCAGCACAGTGCCTTTTTTTGTAACGTCGGGAGTTTTGGGACGTGTTAATCAGTTCTCGAGCGAACTCGCGAATCGTATCCGTGCACGCGTATGTAAATATATAAATATCTATATATACAGAGTTAAACGAATGCACGCACGTAGTTATATAAATATTATATATATATAAGAAATCTGAATTATATATTTTGCTAGGAATATTTTTTATTAAACGAGTAAGAAGTGGACATTCCATCCAATCAGACGTAGAATATACTAGGTTGTAATTCTCACAAAGGAATCTTTCAGTTTGGCAACTACTTTTCGTGAGTCGCGCGGTGCCCTAGGAAGCACGATTGTGCATTGTAATTTGCCCATGGTAGATGGTTGAATTGAACTCCCCACTCTAATTCACTCTGACCCAAATACTTCCCGTCTTCCAGATCCCCCATTTATATACTACACTTCATCATTCCGCATCACGCAACACATGTATTTACGCTCACAATCAGTATCGACCACTATTCCGTGGGAAATGTTTACCAATACGACAGACTAGCATAGTACGATCCATGGATTAGAACCACAAATGTTTCACGAGAGCTGAATGAGCACACCATCCAAGGTTATATTAATGTTTGAATCAGTCTGCTTGATAAATAGCATAAGGAAAAGGAATTTATACAATGAATATTAAAGACAAAGTTTTAAAGGACTGGGATGGAAAAATGCGTAGAGCCTAACGCGATTCGGCTCTCGTTGGTTGTGACTTAACTTGGTGTCGGCGGTCTTTACCTACTCGGCGCTCTTTTATGGCCTAATCTCTTGTGATAATGTAGTTGGTGGAACGAATTGGGCGAGAGGAGGCGTGCAGAGAAATGATTACCGAATGTACGAAAAAAGACGGCCTCTTGCCGAGTCTCCCTCGTCAAATTACCATGACGTCAACACACACTGCCCGGGCGCTCACCGAGCATCCCAATGTATCAATGTATAAATGTTTCGTATACACGCAGACCAACACACGCTCTTTTTTCGTACCCTCGGTGCCTTGGTGTTAACGCGGAGGATGCGTGAAGTGCTGCCGATATAATTATTACAAAATACTTTCTTGCCACGTTTTCAATACTATAGCCGTGGAACCGATGCAGAGACACGGAAATGGCACGAGACGCATTATTAATCGCCATTATTATCTCCAAAGTATATACGAAGTCCACGGGTATAGAAGTGGTTGGTTGCATGCCGTGGTTTGTAGAGGGCGGGCCGTGTCTACAAGTACCTGTAATATCTTTCTTCGTCATCTATCGTTCACCGACGAAAGAAATCACGTAACGCGTTAAGTCCTCCCCCCTTTTTTTTTCGTAGTCCATAACTATTACGAATCATTATGATTTAGCAGACGTTGTTTTTTCTTTGGCCGCTGGTTTCCTGTGTACACCCCTCCTAATTCTTACGTTCCTTTTACGACCTACCATCGCCATATACACTTCTCGTAACACAATTCTCCTGTACTTTTACGTGTAATCCTATAATCTCGCATAAGCCTCTCTCTGTCTGACAGGATGCGGTAGCGTTTTTACCTAGGCTCGTGTAGTAGTACCTTGGTATACCTAGTCCTACTTTGTCATTGCCATTGCAGCGTAAGACGCATGCGAGCCGCAATTCTAGCATACACCTCCGTGTGTGTTTTGTACGTGTCTGTTAGATCGTCCAGAGTAGAAATTATAGGTTAACGGAGCGTATGAGTAAAGGTTTTACGCTGCAATCACAAATATGTGACTCGAGAAACCGGGTGTTGCCTTGCCGGCGTGTACGTCGGGATTACGCTTCCTGATTCGGCTTCTCATAGCATAAATAGACATCATAGAACTAGACAGTAGGACAACGCGCGGTCAAGTACAAAAGCTACTAGGGGGATTTTGCTTTCACGAAGTAAATGTGAACAGTAACTCTCAGCCATGCCAAGCTCAATGATCAATCCTAATCACGCGTTGTCCTCAGTGGGGCGCATTTTTGTTTGCACTTGTCAAACATGAGTGTCGGGTGCGTCGAGAAAGCTTCTCTCTCATGGAACTCGTACCTTCCGACGGCACTCGAATGCTGCATACAAAGATTTTCTAATAGCATGCGGTACATGGGTATAGCACGATCATCAGAAGCTGTAGAATAAGAGGAAGACACTTTGTCTTATTGACTATACAGGAATTATTGACAGGTGACTTCTCGATGCACCTGGCATATCTTCTCTGTCTCAGCATTAACAATGCTCCATTAACTATCTACAATTATCAGTCGCCTTTAATTGGTGCATCCGTAATGCGCCCCATTCAAAACGAACTGAGCGTATATTAAATGTGCATTATCAGCCGTTAGCTTTCGCTGGCTCAATTCACTCGTGATGGTACGCGAACCCTTTCTCTCTTCGATTGGTATACAAGGGGCCAATTTGTGGGGTAACGCAAGCGCGAAAGGGTTATCGGTACCTACAAGTGTTGGCTGGTTATTGGTAGAGAGGGAGAAAGAGTGAAAGGCAGAGAGGAGAAATAAGGAAAGGTTCATATGTGCCGCGGCTATTATTACATGATCCCTCCGTACTAACTCCGAGGCTCGCTGCGCCAAGGCCGTGGGCACACTTTCTTGTGCGTTGAATGTGTTGTGTCTGGTTTATTGTGAACCGCTAACCTGGTGACTGACAGTGCCGTCCTCTTCCGCAAATGACTTTTAACTCATTGCCGTCATTAGTGCCACCGTTACAAATACTCTCCTCGCCGCTATCAATCGTGCCCGGCTCTTAAATAGAAACGAAAAACGGTACGACAGGAGTGGATGATGTCTTTTAATTGAATGACCTCTCCGCAGTGGACTCTCGCTTTGCTTCCAACTTTCCTGTACCTGCACTCTTCTCTCTCTTTCTCTCTCTTTCTTTCTCTCTCCTTCTCTCTCAATTATACTTGGAAGTGTATCTATGTATTTACTCCGGCAAGTTGCATAGTAGAGCAAGAGTTCACGCTGCTCGGAGTTGTAAGGGGGTGAAAGGGGCCGCCACGCACTCGTACACCTATCACAGTGATTGTCCTGGCGAAAGCTAATAACAAACGCATATTTAGATGCTCTAATATAACGTCGTACGTTCACACATATAGTCGTATAATGCAATGGAAACCGTTGTGCTCGGTTAAACGCGCGCCTATATAGCACGATGCTGGTCCCCTCTTTTTCGCTAGACAGGAGGACACCCCCCACCCTCTTTTTTGGAAAAAAAAGTTGGAGAGATAGCGTTTGTCTGAAATGTTGGACGCACATCCGCATACGAACCTAGAGTATATTAGTAACACGTTTACACGAGAAACAACACTCAGGACACGCACACACACACACACACACACACACACACACACACCGAGACACTGGAGTAAAGGATGCATACCATAGTTTTTTTACCCCTTGTATACGCAGAGACAGAGACTCACACAGTCACACACACTTCTCTGTATACCGATTATTATATCGATAGTGAACGATCATGTTTAATAAATGTGCCTTGTGGACATACATATCTTTTTGCTTGCCGGGTTGGTGGACTCTTACCCTGATTATACGACCTGGTTCGGTGGTGGTAGTTTTCCTGTACACTCATTTCCTGTTCTTTCAGTAAAAAAAGAAAGAAAGAAAGAAAGAAAGAAAGAAGGAAAGGTATTTGGAAGCGCGCGGTCGCAGTAAGAGCGAGATAGAGCTCTTTTTACGACCCTGAGGAGTATCAGACACAGTCATACTAGCGCACAATTGTGCGCCCGTGCGCGCTATAATAAAGTCTTTTATGCTCGACCGGTGAGAAACGCGAGAGAAAATTACGACCACCGCACTTTGTGTTGCGTTCTATACATTTTATTTCACTGGGCTCTCGCAGGTGTCTTTGGTGATCTACAGGTCAACTTGGAGATATTTTCTCTGTGTCGTAATTCTTGCTCTCTCTTTCTCTATCTGACTCTTGCTGTCTCTGTTCCCTTCTCGCTCTCACGTGTACGCCCGGGGGATTCGCCGCCTCTCTTTCTCTGTGTTGCTCTGCCTATTTTTTTGTCTCTCCCGCTCTCTCCGCCTCTTTTGTATGTTCACCCTCCTTTTTGGACCCTTTGGTTGCTCCGCGCTCGACCGACCTTTTCTTTTTTTACTTGCCCTCGGCGCCGGTCACGCTCTTCAGGGCCTTGGGGCTACCAATATTTGTCATTAACATTGTCGCCCCGGCGCGGCGGCGGACGCGCCGTACTTATCTTTCTGTGTATCAGCTTTTACTTGGCATTACTAAAAAAACTTGGCCGGAACAGCTACTTCTACATAGTAATGTCTCGATACTTAACGTGACCGTAATTTGTAGACATTTATATATACATATAAATATATATATATATATATCTGTCCGCATTGTCCTCTACAACCGGAAGGGTTCCTCATACTTTCCCCGCACTCACGTGCACAACGTACTGCCGAACATTGCTATTGCAGAGATTTCAATTAGACGATGTTGTAGAACCGCGTTTGCATAAAAAGGTTCGAAATACTTTGGGAATGCGATAGGAATGTTCGCGGTACGTTGAGCACCATGTATGAGAAGAGGGTCGCACGCAAGGAGGCTTCTAACGCTGGGGAGGCATACGGAAAGAGCGAGAGGCCGAGCAAAAGAGGGGAGAGTGAAGGAGAGCGAGTAGAGAGGAGAAAGAGATGATGAGTGAGAGGAGATGAGAGAGCGTGAGGCAGGGGGCGAACATTTTGAGTGGATATCTGGTGATTTGGCAGAGGGGCGAGATCGCAAACTTGGTGCTGCATATACATATACATATATATATATATATAAACATACGTATATATCGTGTTACAATGGTGCAGTGTCGATTGCTGTTTGGTAGCGGGACACCTACAAATACTAACTTCTGTGCTTCCAGGTAGGCCAAGTCCAAGTCATTATTCCTTTGGATAACGCGTCTTTCCTACGGCCAGCGCTGAAGCTATGCAAAGTAGCCTACATCGGGATTACAAAAATACTGCTGTTGCATTCATCACTTCTAATAATTTCACGATCGCTTAATTGGCACTATTAATTTTATTAGCCAGACTGCACTTCACCGGGCCGTACGAAACGTCGCGTATGTGGTGATATCGTGCAAATTGTTGGTTTAATAGAAGTCATATTTAAAGAAACGCGTTACTGCTTTCGTACATAATAATTGGTCATGGGGAATATTTCACCACTTTGATTTTGCACGATGTCACCAAATACATATCGTGGAGTGGTTACATAGTGGGCACTCTTTAAGTATGTACATACATAGAAATCATGGGGGTGTTATTAAGTTCCTATTTTATTTTTTTTTTAATCGGGAGGTTCTCATTAATTGCACCAAATTTATTTCTTCTATCAAGTAATTGACAGAATTAATATCATTGTTTGTAATTTGGAAACGGTAGTTTGGTCGAAGAAAGACCGGTTGGCTCTCGACGTGTTAGTTGTGGGTAGATTAGTAACGAACGCCCAGATCGTGGTGAGTTCCGTGAAGAAGGCTGGAGCACAACTTGACACATTCTCCTTTCTTTTTTTTCTCTTTAGGAGGCACGATGTTGCCACCGCCACCCGTGGCGATATTTCCACCTGCAGCGGCAATGTTACAACGTGGCCCACCTCAATTTGCAGCACCATATCCACCACCGATCTTTTACTGGCCGTACCCTTCGCCGCCAGTTAGTCCCACTAATTATTATACCCCAGCGAATGTCGGTGGCATAGCTGCCATACCTCAACAAGCTGCCCTGGTGAGTGCAACTTTCTGTCGAGTCTTGTAAAAGTCACGTCGCAAGCTCTCCACTAAGTGCTATCTGTTCTATAGCTGACACCGGCTGACTGTCTGCAACTTCCTCCTGGGGCACAAACTGTTCCTGCAGGGAGTCCTCCGAGCGGTGAAACACGAGTGGATCAATTTCTTCCCCGGATGGACTTAGAGAAACGTGTACAGGTAGCCCCACCACAAACCGAATGCAATCCGTTCGTAGAAGTCTTTATGGTTTGAAGTGGGCAAACCAAGCAATAGTTGCGCTAGCGTTTAATCCACCTTTGTTCTTCGCCTCCTGTAACTTCAGGAAATGCGAGGAAAGTGTACTGTCTCGACCTCGCACAGTAGGAATTTATAAAGTTACATCTCCTCTGTTACTGTTACTAGCATAAAGAACACGCGTGTGATCGTTTATTAAGAGTAACATTCTTTAAGCAACGTATTAGTATGTCGACTCTTGATTACGATAGTTTTGAATGCGCCAGTAATCAGAGGAGCGATCCGATGAGCATCTTTCATATATGATGAGTAAGGCTCGATAAAAACAATAGAGTACATGAGGCCTATCTAAAATCCATCTCGTCTTCGGGGTCCGGAAAGTATCCGGCGTGACAATGTAATCACTCTTCTTATTCTCGAGCGAAAACTCCTCACACTTATTCCTCCCCCAAGATATATAAGTACAACGTGTCGCCAAGTAGCACGTTTCTTTCTAGTCTAGAAACAGATGCAAGTCGTTGTAGCATAACCCAGTGACGTTTTCCTCTCTCGTCATTCATTGCCGTCTTTGGCTAAATAGCATATAAAATGCTATATGCCTTGTCTTTCTATTTTCCTTTCACTTACGTTTCTGGTGCATTTTTCACCGTATATCTACACTGATTACGATAACGGTAATTTAGTTCCCATCCTTTGTATCTTGGTCCACTGAACGCGGGGCACCTCGAACTCCCAAGTTAAAGGCGCTATACTAGTGATATGTCGCAGCCACAAGGAAACTTCCCGAAAAATCTTAATTTATGAAGATTCAGTTGACACTACACTTTAGACATAGTCCGTAATCTTTTACGTATAGTCTGTATAAACGATCCTGACAAGGACACCTAAGAATTTGCAATACCGCGGGGGTAGAGTCCGTAATTAATTCCATTGAATTCGAGAATGAGTTGCAATTTTCGAATCTGGGCTTTAAGTACGGGCAACGTTCCTCGGGATCATACCGATCGATTTCAGATTCTCGACAACTACGAATTTGATCGATCCCGTAATCGTCGCCTAATTTAGCCCTTAAGTACGTTATGCCTTGTTTTAAGAGTTTTAACGTAATTTAATTTAAACTTTTATTAATGAAATTTAATATATACCCTATCCCCTACCGTTATACGAACGATACATTATCGTTGGTTATCGCCGTCTATCTTCTATATTGAAGTTCTTAAAATGTCGGCCGACGACAAGCTCCGGATCGATGTTGCGAAAGTGTTACGTCTAAAAAAAAGTAATCGATGTCTATTTAAAATGGTGCATGCGAAAGATTTTTAGTATGTGTTACTATTAATGCAAGGTACTTAATTGAGCACGACTAATCGGATCATCTTGTGTAGTTACCAAAAGGTACGCGTTACAAACCGATCCGGAGACGCCTATCTAGAAATCTAAAAGAAAGCAGGGATTGTCTTCCACGCTATCTGCTAGTTTTAGTTCCTACGTTAAAATTCGCGTATTTACAGTAACAGGAAAGAATCGTGAGAGGACAGATCGTGCCGTTTAGTATCGCGTATACACCTGCCGTTCGAATGTACCTGCTACTTTTATTATTGTTCAAGATTTCTCGTACACTACTAGAGCAGTACATAGTAGGTACTAGCACACGATTTGTCGTATTTAATGGTTCTCATTTCCCATACAATTGCAACCAAGACCAGCGTTATCACGGATCTAGAATTTGTTACGTGATATACGTTCCCATCACTCACGAGTTTGTACTGTCGCTTAAGTTCTTACGTTTACTTATTGCAATTATTAAGTAGATAGTCGCGCTTCGAGCGAGAGGCGTGTTCGCTTCGCGATCATTTGGTGCAATAGTTTATACACACCCTTCCGCGTGTAAATTGTGCAATAGAGATCAAGCGGGTACTCTACTTGGCGTTTATACGGTTCCATTTTTACTGCGAGATATATTGGATGAACTTGTCGTAGGATACCCATTTGGTCGCAGTACCCGCGGCTCGATCTCGAAATGACTTCCCCTGTCGTGCTAGATTAATGAAAGGAAAAATACTTGTATGTACATATCGTACACGCATAATCGTAGCCGTGCATTATGTGCATACAGGGACTCGCATAATTATACACGAGTTGTAATTGCGAATGATACGTGTCGGCCGAAGGGAACTTCGTGCCTTGAAAGCAGAGAGCTTTATTTAAGATTTCAGGCGAAGCTCCCGAATGTCGATGATCGTTTGCCCGATATAAAAGAACAGTTACGACAAATCGTAATCTGATCCCGGTATTTAATAATGTTATTGACGATATTAATATTAATATATTCGATATTGTTTTAAAATGGTTTACTAAATTTATTTCTTCCCTTATTAATAGTTTCATCTCTTTATTTCAGATTGTGTACATTTATAAAATCGGATAATACAATACATACTACGCAATAGAAATGCGTAAAAACGTCATAAATTATCAATCGTTTCCTGACATTGTGCTGGAAAACAATGCATACAATCAGTATGCTTGTTTCCACTGGTCGAAGCGATAAGTCTTCAAAAGACACCAGACATAATCGTAAACAAACTCGTTTCGTTAACTTATAAATTACGGACGGATAGTTTATTAACATTTACAAGTATTATTCTTAATAGTTGCACGAGATCACCTTACTTTAAGAAAGACTAATTACCCTATTTATTGACGCGATCTGTGTATAAAAAGCATTTATGAGATACAGTCTTCCTTAAGACAAATATTCTTTACGAAATTACGACTATTATAGCATTACTATTACTCCCATAACAACATATCACAATGTCAACCACGTGCGAAGAATCTCTTGCTTTGTGAGTATGAGGCACTCGAACAATTTTGGCAGTGACATACCGTACACACGTAAAGTCAAATAACTCGAGTGCTAGAACTGGAGAGACACAATACACAATCTCAAGTTCGAATACCTCGAATGTCTGTATGTGTACAGGGTAATAAGAAGTTTTGAATTCATCGTGCCGTAAAATTAATATTCTGTACAAATTGCTTTACAACTAGCAACAACGTACGTATAAAGCAAAGTACTATCCTATGTAATTAGGTACAGACAGTACGAAAATTTAATACTACAGGGAAAGGTAAAAAGGTACATTTTAACATTGTTTAAAAAAAGATTTCGAGATTTATATTACTGGAAGAACCTGAATCGTCTAGTAATGTTAAAAACCTGAACACTGTTTCAACTGCACTCACACCTACTTATTAGCTTTCGATTGGCCAGACTATGCGTTGATTTTTAATATACCTTTAAAGCTCGGTGGGCTTATTTGAAACATTACGCGTCCATTCATTCTATTTTACCTCAAAAACACGACAAGCATTCATACTCAATTAGAACGATGAGTCAATAGTCGCATGATACACATTCAATAATTTAATCGAGTGGAAGTGGAACAAAATCTCATGCCCAGCAACTTACATCGCAGTTTCCAACGGTTGACTCTTACTCCTAGCGCCAGAGGAGAGTTGAGTGAGTTCCGTTGGCTCGCTTACCAAGAATGAGTCTAAATTAGTCTCCAACAAGACTTCACTTTTCGATCGCAAAGGTTTCTCTTCACCCGTATCCAAATTCGTCTCGAGAAGGGCTTCGCTTCTAGGTCGACCTTCGTCGTAATGATATGGATGTGGTGGTATGGGTGGATTAAAATCAGATCCATACTCTGGCACTGGCTCAGATGCTTGGCTAGGTGTTAACGTAGCCGTGTCATAAGTGCGTCTGAGATCATAATCGATCGGACCGTACGCTTCATTAGTTTCGATATCGCGTTTTAATTCACTCATGGAATCAGTCAGTGCCATGCTTGAATGCAATGGTAAAGTGGATGTATTGTTCATGTACGAACTCTCATGTGTAGCATCAACCACAGGGATTTCCTCGGCGGTTGTCCCTGGAGTGGACTCGACTGGCCACTCTGTGTTGTTCCTCGACGAAAATGTAGAGTGGTTCCGGAAGCCCTCATTACGATAAGTTAAATCGAAGACAGGGTTATCTGCACTCTGCGCCGCACCGTACTTATGGGCGGTGCTTTTGAAGTCACTAGTGCTCGGAGAGTAACGGGGATTATGTGCTTCGTATACGTCGTAACTCTGATTATCTTCCATCGAAGAATTTAACTGGGATTTGTCCATTGAGTCAATGCTACCCCCATTTAACATTCGACGATAATCCAATGATTTAGAATTTAATGTGTCTGTAGAGTGCTTCGTCTGGGAAATGCAAAGTCATTCTATTATAACTAGTATATTAATAGACGATAAGTAGACAAGGTCAAGATCACTTACCGCGATAGGTTTTCGCCGATAAGCAAGCTCCGTAAACCCTGACGCAGAACCAACTGATCGTAACGAATGCAATGATTGCCTAATGGAATTGCGCCTTTCCAGTCGTTCAACTTTTCGCTTTTTTGACTTGGATATCCAAAGTGCAATGGCCGCTGTTAGTAGCACAAGAGCAACACCAACTGCTCCTAAAACTCCTACAGCGACAATGTCCTTTCTCCATGATAAAGGATCGATGTTAACTCGCGGATCTATAATTAGTATTAAAAGATTATTACTTGCAAATTTAAAACGTGTGAATGCGGTAATTAACTTTGCTTACCAATTTCGCATATAAAAGGACTTGGTTGGGCACAGTGATCTATTTCAATCGTTTGATATGTAAACGTCGAGCATTGGTCAACCCGTTCCAATTGCTGCACCCAAGCACGATCTGAATAATCGTAACGTTCTTGCTGCTTGCGTAAGAAATGCCACAGTTCTAAATAGTCACCCATAATAAACGGCATGGATGCGTTTGCAGACTAAAATATTAACAATTTCATAAATTAACAAAAATATATCATTTATGTCGTATTTTCGATTTTATATTTAATAGTGTACGTACTCTGCAGAATTCGCGAGCACTAAAGAAGTCCATTGGAGCGCCAATGTATATGTAGCATGTATCACCGACAAGATTCCATGCTGGTGGACATTTCCCATTTAGTACTGATTGATTGGTCATATGAAACGGTTGATAATCAACCTGTAGTAATTCTGGGGAATCACCGCGATCCCTTATTCGTCCAGCAACAGCTAGTGAATCATTGTAAGACCACCAATTGTGTCGAGCATCTACGTGTGATCTCCACATTTCCAATTGTCTAATACGTTTAAAAAGTTAGTAAATTCCACAGTTTTATGTATGAACTGTTTCGAAAAGTAAAATAATATTGACGTACTGCGATCTATTTGTCGTCGACATTTCGTAATCATTATCGGGATTGAAGAAGACATTGTCAACATATTGCTGTCCTGGTGTACCAGCAATTATTGTGCTACGTCCTTCGCGATCTACCGCGTAATTTCTGCAGGAATTTTCAATGAGAAAGTAATTTACAGGGTGTAACAGATAGAATGGAATCAGCTTTTTACCATCGAATTATCGGTATAAATGTCACTTGTGTCGTGTGTCGTGTGTCGCGTGAACTTACACGGAGTGAATCACGACAGACTGTTTCTTCCATGTTTTGCAATTATCCCGATCTTTTCAGGAGCTGAAATTTGGTGGAGAATGTTTTCTTGCATCAAGGAAGAAGTGATATAAATTCCAGAGCCATAGCTCAAAATTCATTTTTTCGCAAATTTTTCCATATGTACCCCTTCACAAATTTTCGATTTTTCGAAGGTTCTGGGACTTTGACGAACGCTTGGTTTTTCGATTGTTTGAGTCTCAAAACGGATAGAAAACATGAAACCAGTGGCAGAAATGCCGGAATTGTACTGAAAACACATGGAACACCGATCCTGAATAATTGACCTGGTCTAATTTTGACCGCATTTTCCATGTTTTTAAATCTTCCTGACCTTTTCCGGGGCTGAAATTTGACGGAGAATGTTTTTTTGCATCAAGGAAGAAGTGATATAAATTTCAGAGCCCTAGCTCAAAATTCATTTTTTCACAAATTTTTGTGGGTATACCCCTTGACGAATTTTTGGGCCAAAAAATGAACTTCGACCTGGGGTTCTGGAATTTATATCACTGTTTCCTAGTTAAATACTGAATCACTGCCTGAAATACCAGACCCTGAAACGGTCGGGAAGGATGTTTTAAAAATTTTATATTTTTAATAGGTTTTCGGACTTTGACGAACGCTTGACAAATCGATTATTTGAGTATCAAAACGGTTAGAAAACATGAAACCAGTGTGCTCAGCGACACACGACACAAGTGACATTACACGGCTACCAAAACAATTACGCAATGTCGGTATTACCGATAAATCAATGATAAAAAGCTGGTCCCATTCTATCTGTTACACCCTGTACATAAAAATAAAATCAAAATATACTTTTGTTGCTAGGACTTACTTGTAAAATCCATTGTGGGATGTACTTTGATAGATTGGCAGGCGAACCCGTTCGAAACCAGAAATTTCCAAAAGGTGTGCCCCTAGATTTCCATGTAGGTAATTTAGTGTCATATTACTCACAACTTGTTTTAAGATAATATTGTTGTCGTAAGGCGCATTGTTCTTCGTAAAATAGTTTCTGTATATAGTCACTTCTTGGTATGGACTACTTTGTCGACCTTCGATGTATCTAAAAAAGCAGGAAGATAATCTGTTAGTCAAAATTTTCCATAAGACAAATATTGATGATAGACTACGTACAGAGCTGGTTTGTTAAAGTTTTCGGTAAATAAATTATTATGAATCCATCCTTTAAGAGACGTGGCCGAACCCCTGGAATCGGCACGAATCGAAAGGCCGCCTTGGTTCCTTTGTACTAAATTATTCTGAAAATGAAATATCGAATTAAATATCAAACAAAATTATATTGTTGATAATAATTCGTTAAGTTTACTTACTCGGAAGTAAAGAGATTGGGTATTCTGAATATCCAACCATACAGCCGATTTACATGTCGAAAAATTACCATATAATTTATGACAATTATCCTTAAATTGATTACGTTCGAGTGTCATTATTGCATTCACTTCCCCGGCACTGGCGTACTTAACTGCGCCTTCTCGGCAGTTCGATATCACAGAATAAGATACATTGTGCTGTACATCGCGATCTACGAAGAAAGTTATCTTTAAAAATCCATACAAAAAATAGGAATTACTATGACAAATATACTTACTAAATCCAATAGCAGAAATTGGTAAAGTAATTACTTCAGCAATGAAACCATGAACATTGCTCGCACCATTTGCGAACAATCTAATACTGAGGCTCGGTTCCTGAGTTCGAAATAATCGCTTCTCATGAGGTGTATTAGCTTCTAAGTGACCTATCATCTTGGCAGTAACATTGTACACATCACCATCGTATAGTGTAATGCTATCAGCACGACCCGGTTTCCCAGTGGAATTGAACAAATTAAATTGTAACAATCTAAAATATAAATATATTCAATTTTACTATGTCTGCTTGAAACATATTTGTATAATCATATACAATCTTTACAAACCTGAATCCGAAAGGTTTTGTACGATAAGCACTGCGGAAGATCTTGACGCAATTGACAGGATGGTTATCATACTTGTAATAAACTATAACACGCTCTTCAATGGTGATTTCCTTTGCAGTATCACATATGTCAATCATACTAAATAAATGATATGGTATGTTAAGATCTTTTAACGGGGTGAACGAACTCTCATCTGCTTCGCGACCCTCTCCCGTAATCGAAAGGAAATTTACACCATTTCCAAGAACATTGTTTACAGTGTTGAACAAAAACTCCACCTACAAATCATATCAAAATAAATATTTTTCATTGAAAACTGCTTTGTCTGGTCCCGAAAAAATTAAACTCACTGTATGAGTCGGGGATATGACATTAATGCCATGATATGCACTATGATCTATATTAACGTGCGATATCGTTGGTGATTTCATAATAGTTTGAACAGCAGCTGATTTTTCGAAATGGAGAATCCCAGCACCGCTGATATTCACGTACTTAAGTACAGATTCAACACGTCTTAATGTTTCATGCGTTACTACATCATGAATACGATGTTCGTACAAATGATGTTCAAATTCACTGTTTGCAATGCGTATTCCACCCCAATAATCATGTGCTTCGTCAATATTACGTTCACCACAGTGTATAAAAACGAATTGACTGTCCCACGGACATTCGTGACGGTGACCAAATAATTGGCCATTCAATCTAATTTGACAGTCTTCTAAATTCGTCTCTTTTCCGGTACACTGCATAAATCATCATATTGTAATTTCATGTTTGAGTATTTAAATATCAATTATGTATTAAATCTATTTTTAATATACCTGTAATGGTTCAGGCCAGGACCAAACGCGTGTCAATGACCCAGGATGAAGTTCGTATCTACGACCGTATGATACATAAACATTGAGCGAATCATGTCCTAATTGTCTACAAGCTACTTGTGCATTTCTTTCTGTAAATCGTCTATCACATAATGGAATCCACTGTAATGTGGTTTTATTGAAGAATTCAAGAAAGCCTGTAATTAAAAAAATTAATTCCAATTTTCCACTCATATTGAAATGTGTCGAAATTAATGTGATAGTTTACCTTCATTATATAAAGAAGAACATCGTCCGTCCTTGCAAAGTCGTATAGTTTCCTCAGATATGGAAATAAGATTCGCAGAACTTCTAACTGGCATTTGTTTTACGTTACCACTATTATTAAGATTACTCGATTCGGCAGGTCTCATTAATATTTCGTGATCAGGTGCACCGATAGCTTTTAAAGTTCCAAGAACAAGAATGCCAACGTTTGGTGCAAATTCCATTATGACATCGGGATAAATGTGTAAAGTAGCTTCTGGCATAATCGTAATATCTGATCGTATAACATAAGGCTTTTCTCTTGCGTGTAAAGATAAATTTTCGATTATACGTCCCCCAAGATTGTCCAAATCAATTTCCTTCGCTATTTCCCATGACGCAGAAATGGAAGCGTCAAAAGCATCACTCATTAAATATGGACGATAATTGGCCACCGCATGATTATTCCAATCATCGAAATCAAAGATTTTTTTCCTGTAAGAAATAAGAATATAAACAGCGTGAATTTGATATGATTCTAGTATTAATTCTAAATGTTTTTACCTAATATCCGCGTCTTCAGCTGTACCCCACCAATTTTCAGTGACGTCTATGTCGTTGTTAATTTTTGCTGTTCTAATGCCAGCTAGAAGTTCGTAGTCCAAGGTATTCTCACTAAAGAAGTTTCTATTGACGCGTACTTTTTGTATACCGTGAAAACCAACGACATAACTGGGACTGTCATCGGTTCTACGTGGTCCCATATTAAACATATCATACGTATTTCTTCTAATTTCATTGTAATAAAATCGTGCGTACACATTGCCCAATATTTCTGATTGACTGACAATGTTAAATTCCACCATGTACATCCCAGCATTGCCTTCGATCTTATTATTGTCCACTCGCATCTTCTTCTCCATGCCACGAATGGAGATCAGACCAGTCTTGCATCGGTTTCCCTCGTATCGATTATGTGTTATATTCAAAGTAGCGAAGTGGCCATCGACAACAAAGCTGAAGTACTCATTGTTTCGCCAGGTATTGTTCCCAAAGTATAAAGTGTGCGTGAAGTTCTCATTGTACTGCCACACGTCTGGTAGCAGTACTTCAAAGCCGCCACCGCGATTCCTCTCGATTGTACTATCTTGCATTATCCAATGGAATAAATTATTCGAATATCTAGCATCTCGACTGAATTGATATATTCCTCTTCCATTGTCTGTGATTAAACTGTCGTTAATATGAATCGCAATTTCAGAAATATTAGACTCGAAGATATTCCAATATGGAGAATGTACAAAAATTGCTTCCTCTTCGTTATGCGATACTTCGCAACCGACTAATTGGATAGTTTCATTTGCTTTCCGAAGGAAGTGATCACCAATTTCATCCAAATATCGATTGTAGTATGAAGCAAAGATACCACGTTTATTATTTCTGATTTTGCTTTTGGTAATTACCAACGAAGGAATTGGTCCTCTCACTACCTTGTTTCGTACATCTTGTACTGGTGCTCGCAGTGGAGTTACTACCATGACAACACCGCCTAATGCTCTGACACCACTGTCATATTCGAGAACCATTGCGAAGGAACTCGATGTAAGAGGGAAAACAGCCAAGTCTCTCTTTAAATGCCAACTATCACGATTGGGATCTCTATTTTGTGAATCATATAAAATGATTTCTTCTGTACTTCGATTTTGAATTGGGTTCAAAAGTTGGATACCAATAACATATCCTGGTCGACATTTAATGTCAATGTGACGACGTATGCGATCATCGCTAACTTTAGTTGTAACTATATATTTAGTCTCGTCGTTAGGGAGATCAATGAAGGTCCGAGAGCTAGGAATAATAATTGGATCATACGAAGATTCCACAGCTTCCGGCACCTTTAAAAACCATCCAGCAAATTCCCTTTGTTGAACAGCAGACAAAGCTGGATTATGCCGAATACCGGCAACTTTATTTCTCTCGATTCGAGAGTTACTGATGCGCATTCCCAATTGTTTAAAACTGATACCGCTTCCTCCATTCTGGGAGAAGTCACTGTTTCGTACAGTGTTGACAGCATCGGCAGAGTAAATATTGGAATAAAGAACTCCTAAGCCATCTTGCAGATTATCCACCACTCGCACACCATCCAATGAATGTCGTGAGAAGTCAATTTGAAGAGCTGTTAAATCGAAATAAATATTACATACAGCAATATTACAGAAATTTTCCTTATAATTATTTAAACATGTATTTTACCAGGTTTGAAAGAATTTGTAGAGTAATCTAACAATCCTGCTCGTTCGATCGTTACGAATTGAAGATCGCTTCTCTGAGCTAACGGTCCAAGTCTAAGACCAGCCCACGCAGCGTCGGAACATCTGACACCAACATCGTTATCGTGGGTGCAGGAATTCTCAAAGTGATCTTGAGTTTCCGCACGGCATTTGGAGATATCATTGTCCTCCTCAGTGCATCTCACATTGCTCAATACAATATCCTCATTGATCCCAGCATTTGGAATTTGCGAACGTTCCATCATCCAGTTATCCGCGTCAAGAGTGTAACCAAGTTGATGGCAAACCAAAGCAGCATCACGAATCGTCCATCCATAATTACAAACTGTTCCCCACTTCTCACCAATTTTTACCTTTAAAAGTTCAAATACATTGAACGATTGTTCTAAGTAATTTACTGTATTTTAAAATAATCAAGCGATATGAATTATGTACCTGCAATCTTCCTTCAAGATTAGTCTTTCCACCAAGAAGTCTCACGGGAACTTGTTCCGCTTCCGTCATACGATTATATTCCGAATCATTCATTGTCTCGTTATCCGTATCCATAACAAGTTCTTCTTTAAGGGTGAACAATATATCACTCGGTCTCTTCCCGCGGGCGTCGAGTCTACCAGCAACCATCATACCAACAGCTGGTGGAAAACGAAGCGTAACTCCTGGTTGAAGTATTAACTTGCCATCTGGGCGAACGTTAATGTCTCGTTCGACTATATATTCGCCGGCATTCAGTACTTCCAAGCCATCGACTTCACCGCCCACTAGATTCGTTCCTTGTGTCACGAATCGAGGTACAAATGTTGGATTCGATATTATTGTATTGGCTACGGGATTACTACTGTGTAGGAGATATGGCAGATATTCGATTTTAGCCAAATTATATCGATCTTTCCTAAAAATGGTAATAATACATATTATAAACGCGTTTTGCCTTCGACTATTTGTGTCTTATAAGTTTTTATCAACGTACCGGTGAAATAGTCTCTCAAATATTTTATGTTCTTCCGAAAAACCAAGCCAGTTGTAAGTGCAATTAATGACTTTACTCTGATCTTCCAGATGCGATCCGATCTCATATAAAGATTCGAGATTATGCAGAATATTGCGGAACACATTAACATTGCTTGAGGAAACAACAATGACAGCCGCCACTCTGGATCTTGGTATTAATTTTGATCTCATCATACTTCCATTATCGAACAATTCTCTTACTCGATTGTCTCGTAAGAAATTCCTTGTAAAAAGTAATGTCTGAACATTGCTGTATGGCGAAAGCCCAATACTGACAACATAAGCTCCTCGATTACTATAAAACTCGTTGTGACGAATGACAATATCCGCTGGTAGAAAATTGAACTCCTCAAACAGTGGATTCTTTATTAATATACACCCATTGGATTGTTCTCTAAAATGATTATATTCAATGGTAGCATCCATATTCAAGGCAGGGCTCAATTTAATTCCCAACTTAGAGTTCTGTACGAAAGAATTATGCCCTATCTGCAGTCGTAAAAGGCCTTCATTCTCTTTCCAGCTTGACTCGATTTGTAATGCAGTCTCAGTGCTACTATTAAACCAATTACCAGTTACGTTGACGTACGAGTAACCAGTCGAATTACCGACCTGCAATCAAAGTACATTATAATACTTCTGGACAAATGACGGACTATATAAGTCATTGAAATACAAAATTCGATACCAACCAGAACTCCTATGTCTCTGTTACGAAAGACTTGAGAATATTCGATGACGGTTGTCTGATTAAAATGCACGTATTCAGTGGCTGTGCTATCATTCAGCCATAGTGCAAAACCGTAGCCTTGATTAGAAGATATACTTGTGCGAGAGATATTACGATTACCACCTGCATGGGTGATGTTGATACCATCGCCCAAGTTGAAAGATATACGGCTGCCCGTGACATTCACGTCCGCCACACCATCTACTACATGTATACCAGCGACATGCTTATTGCTCGAGACAGACGTCTCGTGAACGTGTAATGCTGAGCGCAATTTCTCTACTGCGATACCTCGCCCATTGTTGCCGGCTATGATACTACCAGTCACATTGAGATCGTACGTTTTCTCTGCAATCACAATGACTTCTTACTACACCAGAGTAATAGGCCGTGTAGCGCGACTAACTTTTCTACGTACTGTAACCAGATGACAGACGCACGAAAATGATAGTGTTTGAACGTGGTTCAGCAATGAACTTAATGAACATATTTTGACGTGTTGAAGTGACACTCTGAGGATATGTTCCATTCCTAACTTTTATTTCAGCCAGACGTTTTTCAACTCCGTTAATACCATCGTAAACCTCTAAAATGGCACTATCATTCCGATCAGTCTTCATTTGAAGGAAATGTAGAGTAAGAACGTGGCCGGGTCTCGTGAAAATATGCTGATGATAAATATTTATGAATCGTATAGAAATTCGACGAATCTTTCTATGATTTATTGTAGTATCATTCTTACTTGTGGACACCGTTTTGTTGTGGGTGCATATTTACTTTGTTCCATGGAAATAGTAATAGGGAAGGTTTGACTGGCAGTCGTCGGGAAAGTGCACAAGTCGAAGACCTCGGTGCGATCTAAGTTCTCATCGAGCCGCTCGTTAAAGTGAACGTACTTGATTCCATCGGCACCATTGTCAAGTACAGAGCAATCGTTAATAAAAGCCAGTCCCGAGGAACTATTGACGAATATCCCATATCCTATGAGAAACTAACGAATTTAGAACAAGATTCTTCTTCCATAATACATAATATTTTATGTTCATTATATTAATATCTCGTACCTCGATTATTTTGCACTGTACAATTATTGATTGTAACAGGCGAATTCGGTGTAGTAACATTGATACCCGTAAAAGCGGCATGAAGGACCGAGATTGATTCCATTTGTGGCGGTACGCCCTCGACGTCGATCGCCGCGGTAACATTATATTCACGACCAGTACCCGCATGCCTTTGAAAGGACAACCAGATCAGTTATACAAATTCGATCGACTAGACCATTCTAATAACTCGACACACATACTCTATCACAACATTTCGTAAAATCGACTTAGACTTTCGTATATAAAATGTATTCTCTTGAATAAGAGGTCGATCAAAGAGAGCATCTTCGAAACGAATTCCTCGCCAGTGTTTAATAGCCTTTGTCGAACCGTCGTATCGAGGCAAACAAGAAACACCTAGATCCGGATGATAATCTGTAATACGTAGAGCATGGAATCATTACTTTTTTATCATCACCATTGAAATGATAACAATGATTTCTAATTGTGTGCGAAACATACCGCAGACACCAGCACCTAGTTGCCTTTCGGACCATCGTTCGCAATTTGTCAGGGAAGTCTCAGTGCCGCGGCAACCAGGTTGCTCGTAAAGAAGCCGTGGCTTAGCCGGCCATTGTCTGTCTATCCACGACCACCAACGACCGCCCTGGAAACCGAGTTGCCGACAAGTCGTCTCTAGATCGGCTCTAGTCCAGCTAGATACATAGGAACGTTCAACTAGTTAATCTTAACTCTTCTTTACTAACGTATAAACAAATCTTTCCTATAAACGTACTTCCTCGAATTCGTGCAAACCGAGCGCCATTCTCCACGATGGAACAGTTGAAGTCGTCCGTCCAGTGGAGTTGGACCGTCGACGAGCCGTATCGAGAGTGGCGTTTCCACGGGATGCACCTGGCTGCTCGCTTCTGCCGCTGTTAATAGGATCGGTGCGCTAGCCTCACCCTTTAATAAAACAATTCCTTTGTCTATTTCCATTCATTTTTCAAAATAACCTCATTACAAAATTTGGACTATTCAATTTAGAATCTGAAATCCTAACTTCTAAGTGTGAAGAGGCTATGGTTACTTTTGAAGTATTGAAGCAATTTTAATTCATACGATGGTCGAGGGTGAATGAAGGCCTCGTCTTGACATCGTGCGTAAGAGGATTAGAGAGGTCGGAGGTTAATAATTCGGAGCAAGAACCGCTGTTTGATCCGTGACCTGGAACGTAACTCTCGCCGGGCGAGACAGAACAGGAGGGCTCGGGCAGAAGGCAGTGCACATGGGCTGATTCATTCGTTCCTGCCTCTTACACTGTGCCCACTCTTCGCATCCCGCTCTTAATCGGGTGATTAGAGCACTGGCTGCGCCTCCTTGTCCCAGCTGCCGTCACGAAAGTACTCGCGCGGAAATGTTCCGATTACAAGTATCCTTTACTTAAGCCGATTGCTTCCACTTGCTTTACTTCAGCCCTTAGTCAAGTCTACAGAATTTTTTTCGCATTGATTTCGGCACTAATGTGGACGTACTGAACGCTGTTTTAATTTCGCTCATATATTGTACATCATTTGAATCTTTCGTTTGTCGCTCGGCGAACGTTACACCGAAAACATTGAGCTCAATAATAGTCAGGTGCGCACCGATGCGTGTACGTATATTACAGGGAGTACGTAAATTGCTCGGTGGTGTGCCATGTGAGTGAGAAAAGCGACAATACGTGTGGCTCGCGTGTCTCTGGAATTTCCGGTCACGCGGCATTCTCTACAGGGATAGTCTTGAGCCCTTTTCCTGTGGTAAATGACTGATGTTATCGAGAATTCGTTTAAATGAGAATAATCGATCATTTAATGTATGTACATCATTATTTTATCATCAGAAATATCCAAGGAATATTATATATTTTACTTAGTCTACAAATATTAAATAATCTTGCTTAAAACACTTTGCTTGAAAGGCGCATTTTTCTTTTAGTGGAAAAGTGCTGCAAGCCAAAGTTAATAACCGTGGTGACAGTAAGTGCTAAAGGGAAGTAGAGTGTAACTGGAGGCGAAATTAGTAAGGCGTATCCTCGAAGAGCGGCGATTACAATTATACCGGAAGGGTGGATTTAAAGACGACTATAAAGTTACCAGGAATGCTTGAGAGTAGATTCTACCTATTGTCAGATGAAATTTCACATCGGTCGGGTACATATCTCTGCCTGGAAGGAGGACTTTGGAGGTAGGGGAAAAAAGTTGCCGCTTGAAATGACACGCGCTCCACTTCCTATTTTACGAACTGCAATCCTGGCGGGTTTGAAAATAACTCGTTAACTGGATATATGAAATTAGTAGAGTATAACCAATGATTTAACTCGCTGACTATTTATGCAGGTAACACGCAACACTATTTCTAATTGCGGTCCGATTACAATACTGATTCACCTTTATCTATTGTTTGCGTTACCGTGGAATCCAAGCGATAATCAGTGCACTATGAGCACGGGTGTGACTTATCTTTATCCGATATCGGCTTGTTATCGATTCCGAGGAAAAGGCACTGTTTTCAACCTGTACATCAAGCCCCAGTAAAAAAAGGGTAGAGAGTGGAATAGCCCTAAAAAAGATACTCGGTTTATTATGACGCTCGAAACTTCCTGGAGATTTAGTATCACCCGGTCGTTTTGCACGCAGTGAAATTTACCGGGAAACGTGATCGTAAGACTTTCTAAGAAGTTAAGTCATTACTGTCGGTTGCTAGTACCACCACGTGTACATGGGATGAGTCACATTCATTCAACCGGTGCCGGAATGTATATAGTGACTGCAACACCTCATATCATCGCTTCAAAGCGAATAAAAAATATTTAATAATTAGTACAAAAGCGTTGAGGATATAAACATAGAGAAGATATGGTTATTGAGATCTCAGACCTAAGATTGCATGATTATAGAGTTCTTAGAAAAATTACTTTAGTAGTTTTACCTTTGCTGTGATGACGCCACGAATAGTAATGCCGATCATGGGAGCGAAGCGAATTTCCACGCCAGGTTCGATGATAAGTTCAGCATCCCGTTCGACGACGAGATCTTCACGCACCAAGTAAGGACTCCTTGTCTTCTCGATGAACCTCTGTCCCCGGAGAATTCGTCCTCCAGGCAATTCCGTGAAGTCCGCAACTGCATCTTTATTACTTGCGTTCACTAAGCTTGGCTCAGTGTAATATATCGAAGTTTGATCGAATCTTTCATCGGATTGTCCACATGCAATAGCCAGGAAGGCCGAAAGTATTAAGGCAACGAGCATTTTACTTCGCTGAGCTTACGCTCGATTGCTCGAAAGTAGTTGTCACTGCATCCAAAGGATAACTTCACTGTAGCACTTTAAAGTCTCGAGAAAAACAAAACAGGATGATTTGTTGCGCTAGAGAAAATAATCAAAAGAAGTATTCTCTCGACTTTCTTGGAGACTAACAAACAAAGGTCTCCTAGTCTTCTGGCAGTAGTCTGGTCTCAGTCTTTCCCCTGGCATTTACATGGAACTACGTGTGCAGATTTCCAAGTAGATAAAGTCCTCGCCGATCAGACAAGCGCGGAGTTTAGCACAATAGAGAGAAATCGCGAACTCCGAGATTTTCTTCACAAGTTTTAAGAACACCAGCTTATGCCTGATGAATCTTCACTCTTATCGAAGTGGCTGTTGATGCGTCAGACGATGATTCGATCAGTGCGTGCCAGTGACGCGAAATTCAATCTCATACTTTCACTCGTCGACCCATTACGTTTACACGCGCGGTGATTACTCCCGCTGTTTGCCATCTGATGCTTCAAAGAAAAGTCTGAGCACCTTGTTTTACAACATTACAGCAAAGATTCAACAGTTCGACGATCTTTTTTCTCGGAAGGCAGTCTTTTCCCTGGCATCGCAATCACCATGCATTGTCCAGCAAGTTGCTTCATCGATGCCTTCGACGATCTTCGATAACTTCTTTGCACGCTCTATTTCCACCACAAGCGCGATCCTACTAGCGCACGGACGCTCTCAAGAAGCCCTTTCCAACTGGCTCGAGTGTCCTGTTCGCCATTCAGCGCCGAGGACGAGTAGAACAGGTATCGCGCTACCAATGATACCAAGGTGGATGCCGAGGATGCGCCGGATTTTCAAATCCGATCGTTAACCTGCCGGGAGGCTTTTATTCGTGAACGCTCGAGGGGCCTCGACGGGACTACTCTGGCAACTGGCAGTAACTGGCTCGGCGCGCGGCCGTTACTCCTGCACGGCGAAGGGCCCCGCTACCAACGAGAGCAAACGAGACAGAAGAAACAGGCATATTTCGTACGACTACGAGAGAAAGAGAGAAAGAGTGAGAGTGAGCGCATCGTGGAAGGGCTACGAGTTCGAGCGAGAGAACGGTGCGATCTATGTGCGCGCACGACGCGCTGCGAAGCCGTAGATCACCGAATCCTTGGATACTTCGAAGCAACTTGCTTCGTGATCCAGATCACACTGACTTCCTGCGAACATTCGCTAGGATAGAAGATCGACGTGATTAATTTTCGAGATGATAACACGCTAGCGTAAATGTAAAGGCAAGCGGAGGTACGATGGCCACCTGGCTACACGTTGGGCGCGGTTTGACTGACTCGCCTCGACGTCGTACACCTCGCTCTCCTCTTGCTTCGACGAGAGCGACCGACTCCGCTTGCCTGGCGTTCGCTTCCACCGCTACTACACCGTAGCTATAGCTTACACACTAGTATCTTTCGTGACTACGTTGACTACTACCACCTACGATACTGGAAGGTAGAGCTTGTCACGTGACGTTGATGTTGCTCGGACGTCACGCAGGTTGTGAAACAGGTGAAGCCGCTCTTGGGAACCTGCCGCGCGCTTATCCACCTTTGAGCCACCTTTCGGTTGATGATCAACCCGCGATAAAAACATCTAGTCGCTCACTTTGTAGATTATGTTAAGAGAATTCTTGGGAAAATCATATCGTGGATCTATGTGATAATGAATATGGGAAATATGTTGCAGTGGCGGAGTACCGTTGCAGGTATTGTGTGTGAATTCCGAGCAAAAGCGGTCGCAAACAATGATACCTTTTATGAGTAGCACTGTTATGCTCCCATTAGCCTTTCAAAGAATCTAATTTGTAGAGAGTATAGAGCAGGAGTTGTTGAGTTGTATTGTTGTGATCGTGCAGGTTGCAAATTTAATAATATAGTGAATACTTTAACATTGGAAATATTCACAGTTTCAAGATGATAACAATAAAACGAGTTGCATGTTTAAATTACATTTATACATCGATTCTTTTAGTTTTGTATTTCGTATAGAATTCGAAAATGTTGTTAGATCATTCAGATACTTGTTATTGATTTCATAAAACGTTTTTACCGATTGATTAACATCCATCCTGTTGATCCAGATTTCAAAATCTCAAAATGGCGGATGATCACCTTTCTTGGCGCCGGTAGTGTCAAGAAGAGGCAGAACGGCCGTTTTTGAATATTACGAGCTACTCGATTATACGAATAAATTGGAATCATTTCCACGCAATGGGGTTAATGAGACCTCATTAAATATGTCTTACACTGTTTGAAGTCCACCGTCATGGTTAATATTATGGTTATGGTAAAAACCTTACTGTGATACGCGCGGATAACCGTATGTCATAAGGTTATCCGACGTCCTGTCAGATGGATAGTTGTAAATGTAACATTTAAGAATCAAGTAACATACTTGTCGCGTCCTGCGTAACGACAAGTTAAATATTTCTTCATCAGTGAATGAAAAAAAGCATTAGGTGTGAAAATGACATCGTTCTTAACTGATGTGCTGGCCACAGCAGGTACTGTGCTACATTAACTATTGTATGATAGTAAAAGAATTGCAAATAATAATACTATGTTTAAATTGTCATACAATAGGTAGGCTGGAGAAAATCGATCTGCAGGAGAAAATTATTGAGATACAACGGGAAATAACAAATCTAAATGACAAAGCAAAAGAGTTTATGGATGACAATCACATTGAATTCACATCCAAAGATGCCAGGGATCAACATTTAGTTGCGGATACTGAAAGATTGCTTCAAGAAATGAAGAATCTACAAAAACGGGTGGATGATCAGGTAGTCGATGGATTCATTGTTGATGTTATAGCTTTTGATGTTCACCAAGCCAAACTTTCGTATACTTCTTCATTACAGATCAAGGTCGAAATATCTGGATCGACGAGAGAACTGAAAAACCTGTCTAATGCATTAAAAGAATCTAACATAAGCTTACAGTTGTCCAATGAACTTCTATTGCTTCACGAATGTATTAAATCTATTAAGAGCTTACAAGAAGGAAAACAGCATATCGAAGCTGCAAAATCATTGGTACACATGCAAAGCATGTTGCACGCTCCCAACAGCGATTTAAATAAGCTTGATATTTATAAAGCTATCAGAGAAGAATATTTGAATTTGCATAGTGCATTTTTATCTAATGCGACTTACCTGTTGTATGAAGTCATTTTGTGGAGCGGAATATATGATAATAATGGAGTTATCAGTCTGAGTATTAAGAATGAATTAGATTTAATGAAAGAATTGATCCTTGCTTTGCATTATGTTGACAATCTGTCAGAACATTTGCAGACATTTTCGTTAATCCTAATGGATAAAGTTATCAAGCCAATAATTGAATACGATTGTTCAGTAATCGTATCCGACGAAAGAGTGTTTATTGTGAAAATATTGAATAAGGAGAACAGTCCAGACTACAAAAATGTTCTTTATAACTTAGGACTACTGTTTAAATTTCTCCATCAACATTTTAATATTGAAATTAAAGATGGTCAGTCCTTTTTAACAATGATGCAGCCATATTTACTGGATTCTCTGGCTGATTCTTTGACTACACACTGTATCTCCAGAACAATTCCAACTTCCAATGCGGATTTCAAAAAGTTTGACCCTGTTATTGAAGCAATGGAAGAATTCCAAACCCTTTTAATTAAAATCGGTATTTATTTCTTTGTACTACAAACACAATAATGTTAAAAATTTAATACTAAAAAGAATCTTTCCTTAGGATTTATTACAAGCGATCAACTATTTTTATCAGAGTATACAAAAAAAGTTGATGAATTGTTCTTTAAGAAATATATGAGTGAAATATTAGAGAAAGCCAGGAGTATTATGAAAGAGCCTCTGCACATTTCGTTTACCTATGAGATTCAGGTGAGATGACGTGAGAAACTTTGTTAATATTTTCTTAACTTGTAACAAATTTACAAAACATTTATTTATAGGGAACTCCCAAATGCCCAGAAACTGCGAGCGATGGCAACGAATTCCAAGATCTGAACTTGAATTGGTCACTGGACAATGCAACATTTGAATTACCAAAATGTCAAATAAGGTATACAAATTTATATCCCCATTTTAAATTACAATTTCTATTCGTTACACAGCAAATGTCTAATTGTTTTAATTGTTTAACGTATGTTTAGTGTAAGTGCAAGAGAAATTTTAAAGCTAGTTCGGAATGTTCTCGATGAGACATGCCATTTTTCCGACACTTTTGCAAATACCTTATTCTACACATGTAGAACAATTTTTGAGATGTACGCAGGACTAATGCCAGAGTATCATTGGAAATTCTTAGAATCGATACCACAACACGTGGGTAAGAAGATTTGAATTACAAAGAGGACTTCAAATATGTCTTCTAATTCTTGTTCATTATTTGTTATTTTATTATTTAGCACTGTTTCATAACAGCTGTATGTATTTGGCTCATCACCTGCTGACGTTGGCACACGAATATAGAGAGAAATTACCAAAATCAACGGTGGAACTTAATTTAACATTTGCGGATCAAGTAACCACATTACGAAATACAGCGTCCGAAAGCATGTTGAAGCATATGCGTTACCAAAGGGATATAATTATTGATATCCTCAAAGAATCAGGCATGATGACTGTTCGAGTATACAGTTGATTATGTGATGTAAAAATATATAGGATGAAGAGATATTGTATTCTTTAATAGGATTATCAACGTTGGGCCATGCAACCAAATTGAATCCCAGTACTGAATGCGAGTTACGGCAATGTATCAGACAGTTGGAATTATTAAGAACTGTTTGGAAGGATGTGTTACCAATTAAGATATATTGCAAAGCCATAGGTCAGTTTCAAATTATGAATTTATAATTATGTATATTAAAATATGTAACGAATCATTTTTCAGGCTGTATTACTAATTCGATGGTCGAGGAATTAATTACTAGGATAATATCTGTGGAAGATATTCGCGCCGATGTTGCTTCTGACTTACAGATGGTCTTTAGCGTTGTAATTTCTCGTGTGCCTTCGATATTTCCGGTAAGATAGAAATAATATTCCTCTTAGTAAAATTTTCAGGGAATAATAAAAAAAGCAGTATGTTTTATTACTTTCGTATGAATCTTTATTTAGTTATATATGTATTGAAACAAAGTATTGAAATGTTGTTTCGTGTAACTCTCTTATATTGTGGACATAAAAATTCAACCTGCAAAAGTCAAATTTGTGAGATCATTAATATGCAGGTGCATGTTTTCATTCCAGGATCCAAACGAAATTCGTCAGTACGTCCGAATGTGGGAGAAATTCTTACAGATGGTAAAGGTACTCGGCGCGTCAATGAAAGAAATAAAAATTGGATGGGAAAATGGTGAAGGGCCTCTTGCACGTGTATTCACGGCATCCGAGTTAAAACAATTAATACGGGCCTTGTTCCAAAATACTGAACGAAGATCCGAACTCTTAGCTAGTATTAAGGGGTATTAAAGGGGTAAGGGGAGTTGTATAGAATTGTCAATAAAACCTTTTCTATTTCACTCGAATAATGAGACAAATGTGAAACCATGAACATAATACGCCTTTTGTGAACTTAATACTTACGTTAGGTCCATGTTTTAAAATTAGGATTGTGTGGTGCAGTTTGATTTAATGTTTCTTTAAAGAATGTATACTGTACTATGGATTATGGGGCTAATCCATGGCAGTATTTACTCTAAATTCTGAAAGACAGGCAGGCAGGGTGGCGGGCAATCGTCAGCGCAAATCGTTTAATAGACTTTCAATTGCATGTCATTTACAGCGGTGATAAAACATTATTACCATAATTTGGATAAGTACCCTATATGGTTCTAACACATTCTCGAGTGTCAACAGATGCAGCATTGTTTCTGCATGAATTCTGTAAGAACAGAACGTGGTGTTCAAATACGGTCATGAATTTCTCGACCTTGCAATCTAGATTTTATACAATTTGTATAAAAACACGGAGCAAAACTACACTCTGCACTTCTGTACGATTTGTTACATATCTGCAGCAGTTTGAATTTGGGTAATATTGCGCGAAATGTTTTTTCTTCTTTTCATATAAAATTGTACTATATACGAGAACAAGAAGCAAACCTTCACATATATCACTATTCAAGAAAAATAAATAGAACGACTACGAATTAGTAATGCGATATGTCATGTATCGCGAATTTCCCACGCTCTATTAAGCGTGTCCATGTAGTTCACTCTTCACTTTCTTTGTATAAGGCAAAGAAATACTCGAATCCGAAAATTCTCCTAATTTAAAACGTGTATAAAAAAATTCACATAAAATAGAAAAATATGTAATTATCGTTTTGAAAAAATGGGGTACCAAGTACTGTATAGATGCCTACAAGCTAGAGTTTACGAAATAGCTTACAATTTAAGCTAGTTCTGTGGCTTGTACCTATTTCCAACATTTTTCATTTTGCATGAAAACGACTCGGATACTTGCTAGTTAATGAGTTATGAAAAATGTTCTAAAAGGGGCCACAGGTATTAGGACCAAATTATACAATATTAGTGGTATAGCACACAGCTGAAGCTGCAATGGTAGGTCTTGTTTATATACAGGTCGCTGCGTAGATCGGATAGAAATGTAGTCGTCGACGCGGGTGGCTGATTGGCCCGCAGTTCAGATTGGCTATGCAGCGTAGTTCTTTTATGTGCATTCACGAAGATGACGATGACTGTGAACATGGAAGTGCAAAATAGGATGTCATATTACTTTTGCCTGCATCTGGCATATAACTCCCACTGGCTGAGAGTCGATTCAAAACTGCACGATATACGTATTTTTGCGCATGCACTAGGTAAATTTGTCAGTATAGAGATCAAATACTGAACCCTAAGCACCGATACATCTGATGTGGAGTATCATTTTGACATCAAAATTTAGATAACGACCAGTTCTTGAAAGCGAAAAATCTCAGGTACTTGTATCCTTTGGTACTTCGATTCAATTGAATTATCATCACGTTTTTCTCAGATCGGGCTTTTTCATAAGGCCCTGATGAATATCTTAGAATTTAAGTAAGAGGACAATGCTGTAGCATGGTAGTCCACCTTTCATCTACTAGTCTCTGTACAATCTCACTCTATTATATACTTTATGGTTCTGGGACGACCCTCTGGATGGTCCGATTGCGAAAATTTTAAATTCGTGCAGGCTATCAGAGTTCGTTATAACTTTACAAGGACTGCTGTTAGTACCTTCCGCGGCTAGCAGGAGAGCGGCTTCTATACCTCGACGAGCCAGTATCCTTGCCAGTGGAATAGTCAGTGACCGTGTTGGTATCCATAGCATTTGCACCGTAGATGTCTTGCGAGTAGCCGTCTCGCATAACATACCCGCCGGTACGATTGTACATATAGTTTTCTGCGTAGCGGCCCCTGCCTCTACTTCCGCCATCCCTGCCTGCATAATAGCTGCCTCCATAATCGCCGTATGAATTGCTTCCTCTGTAACCCATACTAGCTCCACCCATGGACCCATATCCCCTATTCGTAGAACCACGACCTCCACGGAAGCCTCCTACACCACCCCTGCCTCCCCCACGACCTCTACCACGTGAAATTTCCACCCTCAACTTGGCACCCATAACTTCTGTGCCGTTCATATTACTGCAGGCTAATTCTGCTTCGTTCATATTTAAGAATTCAATGAACGCGAAACCTGGAGGATTGAAGGCAACCCAAACCTTGTTTAGCTTGCCGTATTTTTCAAACTCCATTTGCAGATCTTCTTTCTTGATGCTTTCATTTAACCCTCCCACATAGACGCGCGTGTACCCTTCTGGCGTCATTTTGCTGCAAAAATGATAAATGCATTAATAATATGCTGGAGCAAGGTCATTCTATGGTGCGTATTATCGCGAGAAAAACTACACGGGACAATGACCCATGATGCACCCTACGGGGAATCATATATTCCATTGAAATATTTAACTATTCTATTTCTATACTTTAATCTTCTTGTCTAAATCGCTTTTATTATACTCAATTTTACTTATTTTAATAAGTTTTAGGTTGTTTTTACATACTATAGCCGACTCCGAATGAAGTGCAAAGTGCGTCGACAAACAAACGTTGAAGGGTAGAATTTCGCGCGCGAGTGTCCTCGGAAAACGTCAGAAATATCACAACTTTCAAGCACTTACCGTTGTCACTCCCTCCGGCTTTCCTCTTCGACGTGAATTAAAAAAATCTCCGACTGGAATAATCGGATAGAAAAGCGATATTCAATATAGCGTTGCGAGAAACCACAGCACACAATCAATAGGAGTAGACCGAAGCAGATCAACCGGGGTCCACAGTGCACAGAACCACAGCCAATGTTTCGGCGCCTCCAACCCAGACGCCGATACTTTCTACCTGTGACTATTCAAAATGAATATACTTCCAACGTTTTTACCAGAGATTTTATTCTACCATATTTTTTAAAAACAGAAATAATAACGTAAAGGAGTTTTAATTCCTTTTTTTCAATATACGTTAATGTAACACTTCGAGTTGCTTAAAATTCTACAAAGCGCCGATTGAATATGATTTCTAAAGGAAAAAATCGTTTTCCATCTTTTCCTTTTACAATGCGTTGCTACATTTTAATTTACTTTTATTATGACTATATTCTCTATTGATAAATGATCTTACTTTTTATAAAATCATATTCCGTCACGGAGATGCGATCTCGCATTTTGAATTGGCGACACGATCAATTAAAGATGGCGATCCACATGATTCACGAATCGTTATTAGAGAAAATACATGTCAATAACGAGATTTCTCTGTAGAATTTCGGAATGTAAATGTAATTCGTTTCAGTGAGAAGACATAAGCTATAATGCAGCATTATTACTTAAAGTCATTGGGCAAGTAAAATAACGAGCAGGTCACAATTTTGAAAATTCATATTTACATTCTGAACTGTCAGATTCCAATTACAACATTACGATGCAACAATACGATCTCCTAATTCAGGAGATTGAAGGGATTGATGATTATCTCGGTCCAACTTTTCGGTAAGTAAACTTTATCAACGATACTTCCGATTCTCTGTCAAAAAACGCGCCCCCGAATCAACCCCTTCGCAACCCTCGGAGTAATTGCATATGCGCAAGAAAGGGGTTGATACAGAGGGTGGGCGAGAGAGGAGTAAAACAAACAGCCTAATTCTTGACAGTAGAATGTCAAGATTGTCAATTACTCCAGTTGGCAGTCTATTGTCAAATATGGTTCCAAAACATGAATACTTACTGTTTGAAATTGAATCTACTGATACAAATAGTATAGGACTAGTTTTTAGGTACTTCAATGAACCCATTGAATAAAGCGTACCATATCTAATATAATACTTTATGTGAATTTATTTTTTAGAGCCATTTACGATGGACACGAGCACCAAAAGTTTATGGAGAAATTGGACGAGCGCATTAAAGCTCACGATAGAGATATTGAGCGAATGTGCAATCATCATTACCAAGGATTCATAGATTCCATTCGTGAACTTTTGCAAGTCAGATCTCAAGCTCAACAACTTAATGTTAGTATCTCAAATTATGACTTTATAATATTTTTATTCTGCTTTGATAATGAGATATTAAATACTCCATTAATTATACAGTCTGAAATACTTGAGTTGGATAAACGGATCACTGCCACAGCTACTAAAGTTATAGAAAAAGGGGAGGAACTTGTTAAAGCTCGTAAAGTAGAGAGTAATATGGCAGCAGCAGTAGACAGTCTTACTATGTGTTTGCCAGTGTTAGCTGCATATGCAAAATTACAGAAACAATTAAAAGACAAACGTTATTATCCAGCATTGAAGACATTAGAACAATTGGAACATCATGATCTACCTAAAGTCACTAACTATAGGTTTTCATCGCAAATTACACAACAGATTCCACAGTATGTGATTCAGTATTATTAAAGAACAAGTATTTATGCTATAATTATTGTATTCTATAAACAAAAACTTATTGCAGGCTTCGTGAAAACATAAAGGATGCATCTATGTCTGACTTAAGGGACTTTTTGGAGAATATTAGGAAATATTCACCCAAAATTGGAGATGTAGCAATGAGACATGTGAGTTTAAGTTCTTTTGTATAAATGTTCATAGTGAGACTGATTTGCCATAATGTATTGTTTGTTAGACATCAGAACAATTAACTATAGAAGCAGAGATTACTGGCCGGAAAAAAAGACGACCTCAAATGACGAATTCACTCTCCAATGAAGGAGAGGAGGAATTGAGTGCACAAGACTTGATGGACTTTAGTCCTGTGTATCGATGTATGCACATTTATACTGTGCTTCGAGAAGGAGAAACATTTAAACAGTATTACAGGCAACAAAGGAAACAACAGGCTAGATTGGTTGTACAAGCTGTTATTAATATGGTAATTTTTGCATCGATATTTATATTATCTTTCTGTAAAGTTAATACTACTACAAAGACATTATTTTCAGCATGAAAGTATTCAGGGTTATCAGACATATTTACAAGGAATTGTAGGTTTCTTTGTGGTTGAAGACCATATTTTAAATACAGGCAATGGTTTGGCTACACGTTTGTATTTAGACGAATTGTGGTCTGTTTCATTATCAAATATAGTAAACGCACTTCGCACTCATTCTGTAAGTCATATTTTTTAAAATTTCATACATTTCGTTCAATTATCATATTTACTCCGATTATTTCCAGGCCTATTGCACAGACGCAACACTGATATTAAAGATCAAAAATCTCATTATGTTATTTAATACGACTTTAAGCGTAAGTAAATTACGAAATTATCCAGGCAAATAAATTACAAGTGGTTTGAATATAATCTTTTTGTGTAGAACTATGGATACTCTGTAGGACAGCTTTGGGATTTATTGCAAGAAATTCGCGTACATTATAACGAAGTTTTGATGCAACATTGGGTGCAAGTTTTTCGAGATATTTTAGACGAAGATAGTTTTCTGCCTATTCAGGTATAATTATCGGGAACATCAATGTTATTGTTTTTACTATTAGTATCAAGCTAATTCCAAAGAAATTTCCAGGTATCTACTCAGGAGGAATACACCAACATTTTAGATCTATTTCCGTATCATGATGAAGAACTCCAAAAGGCAGAATTCCCTAAGAAATTTCCTTTCTCCGTTATGGTGCCAAAGGTTTATCAACAAGTCAAAGAGTTTATTTATGCTTGTTTAAAATTCTCAGAAGATCTGAATTTGACCCAAAGTGAAATAGATGAAATGATATGCAAGTCAACAAATTTACTTTTGACAAGAACATTCAGCGGATGTTTGTCATCATTATTCCGCAAGCCGTCTTTAGCTCTTTTACAAGTAGTACAAATTATCATAAACACAGGATATTTGGAAAAATCAACGAAGTATCTGGAAGAATTCGTAACTAATATTACAGGGTAAAATATACATGAGATTACAGAATTCCTTCCTCAATTTCTAAAGTAACATAGTCATATTTGTATATAGGACACCACACGAAGGACAATTGAGCTATGTTAGTGCAGAATCTGCGATGTTCCGCGTTGCAAGGGACGATGCGGAGAAGCAAATTTGTGACAAACTAAAAAACAAGCTCGACGAATTTTTGGAGCTCGAAAATTATGACTGGAATTTAACTGAGCCACAAGGTCACGCTTCTGGTTTTATCACAGATCTCATTGCCTTTTTACAAAGTACCTTTACATGCTTCACCAATTTACCTGTACGTACCTTTTCATATTTTGTATCGTCTGGTATATGGATTTATTAATGTGACTTTGAGAATTTTATAGGATGAGGTTGCTCAAGTTGCTTGTAAGTCAGCTTGTGACCACATAGCGAAAGCTATATTAGAGATATTGATAAGTGAAGACGTTAAGCAAATATCCATGGGAGCACTTCAGCAAGTAAACTTGGATACAATACAATGCGAACGTATGTATTTTTTCTTATTAGTTTGAAATAAGACGCGTAATAGTGATAGTGGAAGTTGATGATATATTATTGCAATTTACAGAGTTTGCTGCTTCGGAACCAGTTATTGGTTTACCAGAAGGTAGTTTATTGCAGTATTTTGCACAATTGCGGCAACTACTAGACTTATTTATGAGTTGGGACTGGCCTACTTATTTTCATGATTATGGCCATGAATCCAGTAAATACAATTTGGTAACACCAAACATGGCTGTACTTTTACTAGAAAAGTATGAATAGCATTTCATTCCCTTTCTATTTCTATTTACTACTATATACTATATTAACTATTGCATGCGTGTATTTGTTTACAGATTGAAAGAATCGGATAAGAAAACAGTGTTTGCTGTGTTAAAGAAAAGTGAGAGAGATAAGAAGAAGCTGTTAGAAACTGTATTGAAACAGTTGCGTCAACTTGCACAAACGACGCAACAGTAAGCGTTGCGCTAACATATTGTATATATCGTGAAACGAATTGTAAATAATTTATAAAATAGTTTTGGAATATAGTAAAATATAGACAATGTTTCATAAATACATATTGTTATTGTAATGAATATAAAAGTGTTCATTTATTCCACAGTTAAGACGCAGACGCATCATATTGTCGTGTTACAGTGTGGTTGTTCAAGTTGTCATGTTGGAGTAACAAAAATTAGCTTGCACTTTAGACTCATTTTGACATTGCATAATTTCTTTGTATATATAATTACACTGTAATCTTCTATTTGCGGATTACCTAATAACATTTTTTGCGTGATATTGAAATACAGGAAATAGAGTATGATACATTGTTTAAATTCCCATACACTTATTATTTTAATCGATTCCTCCTAAATTGGCATTGTTATATTACATATAAATGAGTCACATATCGTACAATAACTGTACAGCAGATAAAGTATGGTGTGTAAAGTCCCAATTCCTAAGACGCAAAGATCCAGTTAACCTTCGGAATTAAATATAAAAAAAAATATAACTTCGCACTTTAAAATCATTCCAATTTTCGCAGTGATTTAATGATACTGAGCATCATACCGAAATATAAAGTACATTACATAGGTAGACAGAGAGTTATATTACGAATAATAAAATAGATTAAATACAAATCAACAATAATTCCAGTAAATTAATACCAAGAGGGTAGAGCTTGGTTCGTGAATCAATTCGATGGGTATTTAGTAGAGGTTTATAGTAGAGGCAAAACAAATTATTAATAATATGCGTATATAGACCAATTATGATGCATGTGGCACAATTTAATTGGTGATGGAAATTATATTGATTGAAACTAATCATCGATATTGTCGGGGTCCTCATCCTCCTCCTCATTCTCATCAGGTAGCATGGAATACTTGTTGGAAGCTACAAAGTTCTGCAAAAGTAATGAAATGAAAAGTCATTCATTAGCATACAGTATTCATAAGTAAAGATAATATACTGTTTCCATTACTCACTGGAGGTTCTTCATCTTTTGCTTTTGGCATTCTTGTAATATCATCCCTCTCTTTTCTCTCTCTATGCAAAAATCACGAACATATTTACATATCGGAGTTTCACATGTATAATTAATATCATACTTTAAATATTAACATTCATCGAATACCTTTCAGGTGCAGCTCGAGTATCGACGGATCTTGGAGGAGCCCTTGTTGACGGTGGCGGGCCACGAGGAGGTTGCCCCCGAGTCTCACTGTGATCTAAAATATCATTGAAACGTTATGTCTCAATCCTATTTAAAATATACGTTCAAAACTATTCGGAGCAAAATAACTACCAGATGGAGTTTGTGGATCTCGCGGGGATGACCTTGGCCGACGGCCTCGGTCATCTTCCGACCGCCAAGTTGGGCGGCCTCTTTCTTTGTCTCGTTCATCACGGCCCTCCTGAAAAGCATATCATAAAATATACATACTTTAAATGACTACTACAATTTATATCAATAATATTCCTGAATTTTTAACGTACCCCATTGCGCTTTCCCCAAGTGCCTTCTTTGCGCTTTTCTTCCCTACAAAAACAAACTCTCAGTAATGAAAAATATCCAAGATTTACGAATTAATAAGTCTATTAACTTTACTTACCCATCTTCTTTCGGCCAAGCATCAGCGTAAGTTTTAGCGAGACGTTCCTCAATTTCTCTTTCCCTGGCTGTAGTATCAACAGGTTTTGCAGCACCAAATATGTTTGCTGCTGGTATCGGTGCTGATACTGCTGCTACTGCTGCTGCTGATGGTGCTGGCGGTGCTGCTGCTGCTGCTGCTGCTGCTGGTGGTGCTGGTGGTGCTGCTACTGGTGCCGGTGCAGGCGCTGCTGGTGGCGATGCTGCAGGTGGTGGTACATCTGCTTCTGGATCATCAGATTCATCTTTTACAGCAATAGGATGCTCAACAGGTTTTGAACGTGGCTGCAGTTGAAGTTTCGGCCTGGTTCTTGGTTCAGATGCTGAAATCATTAGCAAAAGCATAAAGTTTTTCTTTCATCCTATTAAGTAATCATTTTAACAGTACTCACGTTTGTCCATTCTCTCTCTATCTTGTCTGGGACCATCGCGATCCCAATCAGAATCGCCAAAGTTACGACGAGGCCCAAAACTGGTTCCTCTGGATCTATCATCATCCCTATCCCTGCTTCCCCCCCTGTCACCGCCGAATCGAGACCATTCTCTATCATCGCTTCTGAAACTTCTACTATCACCTCTGTCGCGCAATGATGGTCTTCCTCTGTCGCCACTATCGCGCCATCCACCAGGTTTGTTATCATATTCAGATGCTGTGAATAGCAAATGGTTTATGTTTTTCTAATAATAGTAAATGTTATTGATAATGTAAATTTACTCACGTTCACGCTCTCTATTATCATATCGACGGTGGGACTCTCCTTCTGATGGTCCTTGCTCATCGCGTGGACCGCTTCTCCAATCACCGGATGTACGTTCAGGATCATCATATTTATCTCTCCGATTGTTTCTGCCCATGCGACCGCCACGACGATCATCATTAGTGCTATTTGAAACTTCGATTCTTACTCTTCTTGTTTTCATTTGCTGTAAGCATAAGAAGCAGTGTTATTATATTATTCATGCTATGCGTAGGATATTTTATACTTACAGTGTTTGATTTACAAAGAGCATCGATTAAACTTTCACGGTCCTCGAATTCAACATATCCAGAACCCTTAAGTATATTAGTATCTTTTGGTAAACGCATGCTTGCGATCTGAAACATCATTTATATACTCCAATAAAATATATGTTATTAAATAATAGTATAGCAATTGTAATGGCCAATTAGGCCATCGCCTGACCTTCAAATCGGCGAAAAACTTTAGAAGATCTTCTTCATCAACTTCGTACGGAAGATTAGTGAGATACGCCACATAAGGTGGCTTTGATGGGACATCGGAGTCATCGATGTGCCGAGTTGCCCTTGGAGCCGTGGGTAAAACCACTGGCTTTCGGCTTACTCTTGAAGAAAATCCATCTATTAAGTTGGACAAACATTAATTAGTATGTAATAGTGTTTAATTATGTGTGTATTATATATGAGTCGCGGTTCTTCAGAGATCTGAAGAAAATTCGCGAGAAATTCAATTCACCATGATCCTCCTCGACCTCGTCGGCCCAGCTAGTCGCTTTTAGTGGCACAGTGGGAGTTCCATCGCCATCTGCCAAGAATGACATCAGGTCGACGGTTTTGCACTTCGTCTTCTTCCCTTTCTTGCCTGAAAAATGTCGTTCGTTCAGTACGGCATTTTGCATAAGGACTTAGGGTACAACGTGGTACAATATTGAAGGCATGGCCTGTATCATGAGGACCTTTGGTTATGTATTAGAAAGACAAGGGAAACGTAAAGGGACCGGCGTCTTTTGCCTCGAAAATACTTGCGCCCAAAGAGATTGTGCGAAATTTTGGCTTTGTTTAAAGCGAACCATACCTGCAGACATGATTGCGGCTGAAATTTACGGAAAGACAATTCAGTCCGTGTTTCAGTATTCCATACGATCAACCTCGAGATCTGTAAGACATGAAATATGTCCCATACAGATGCACTCCGATTTCAATGGCTGTCTACTTCGAACTGTTCCAAGCCCCAGCAAGTATATATGTATTTTGTTATATACTATATAGTCCCGGAGATTTGCAGGATGGAAACTCGTCCTGAATGTCCTGGCGTGACGATCTATTTCCGGTAATTAATAAAACATTTTTTCTTAAATACTTCTAATTCCTACCACTTCGTTACTTTTATGAAATAAGCAATTTTTTGTAGTAGTTATTATATATCTATATCTAAAATCAATGCGAATTGGAACGCCACAACAATTGTAAAAGCAACATGAAAACGCTCCTGTATATTCGATAGGCTTTCCTATCGCAAAACTCATAATCTATACCCATTCAAATTGATAGCTAATATTGAGAAAATCAATAATTGCAAATTTTCAACATATTCCCATAATGTTTATACAATTGTACTTAAATCATTACAACCCAAGTATTATAACTACAAGGATATTATTTTAAATGGCAAAAATGCCATATATGCTATATATTTTAGCGTAGAATTTAACCGCAGCAGCAGCTAGAGGTTAAAAATACTAATTTAAATAACTATAACTAATTTTCCGCAAGTAGAACAAGATATAACAAATTTTAAATTACAGGAAAGCAATTTTTTAAAAGACCTTTGTATCTTGGCAAATCCGTTATTGGTTCATGCGATTTCACATGAGAGAAAACTATATTGAAAAGTATCTAAAAGGAAATTCCAGAGTCATATTGCGAAAAGTTTCGGAACGCACACGTACGATTTGGGGAACCGGAACGCTGGTTAGTCCGGCTCGGTCTCCCTGTAGAGGTGCAGGAAGCTGCTACGAGAGCTCCAAATCACGTGATCGCAACATAGTGTGCTGAAGACATGGCGGACAAAGACGAGACAGAGAAGACCATCGCCGAAGACTTGGTTGTCACCAAGTATAAAATGGCCGGCGATATTGTAAACCGTAAGGAAATGACTTAATGTTTTCTCGCGGCATCCGGCAAGCTCGTTCGAGCCATCCGGACTTTCACGTAGGCGCCGTACCGTCCAACTTCATCTATGGCCATATGGAATGTGGCGCGCCAATGCCCGGCAATATCTACCATGTGGGATAGACAAGCCCTTGATATTACATTTTCACGCAATACTAATACTCGTACACTCTCGATTCCCGTAAATCCCAATCGAAATGAACAATATATGTATTCTTCTGTGAGCTATTCGGAGTCACTGTTAGCAGTACACCGTTCATGCGGCATGCCGCTTATAACAATGATTACTCAGCCCTCATTGAACCGGGAACGGTGTGTTTCGATTTTCCATATACGGAAACCGCCCTCTCATTTTCTCTATCTATCATGTTTTCTCTGATGACTTTCTCGCGCGCGATCTAATGCTGCCCGCTATATAGCTTTAGCTATATCTATTTCCTTAATTTTATAAATAGGGTATAAATAATAATGTATTAATAGAAGTATGCCTATCACTTCTAGCTTATCAATATAATCCATACTTGAATTGATTTTATTTGCCTCGAGTAATTTTTGAAATTTGGGATATAATTAAATAGTATCCTGTAAATAATAGAAATATTATCCATATTCCAGGAGTTCTAAAACAAGTTTTAGACAAGTGCGTAGTTGGTGCCTCCGTTAAGGAAATTTGTGAATTTGGTGATAAACTTATAACTGATGAGACAAGCAAAATCTTTAAGAAAGAAAAAGAATTGAAGAAGGGTATTGCTTTTCCTACATGCATATCAGTGAATAATTGCATTTGTCATTTCGCCCCAATTACCAGTGAACCAGATCTAATACTCAAAGATGAAGATATGGTTAAAGTGTATGTACAATGATTTAGATTGTCTTATGGCTAATAATTCTATAGAATTTATTTAACTGTAATTTAACGTACACTTGCAGGGATCTTGGAGCACATGTCGATGGTTTTATAGCAGTTGTAGCACACACCATTATCATAGGATCGTCAACAGAAAAGAAAGTCACTGGTAGAAAAGCAGATGTAGTATTAGCTGCACATTATGCGTCCCAAGCTGCCTTGAGGCTTTTAAAGCCAGGCACAGAGGTAATTAATCACCTTTGTAAAAGAACCTTTCAATATCCAAGAATTGATTGCCAGCATTTATATGTATATTCCTTTGCAGACTTATACAATCACAAAAACAGTAGAAAAGATTTGCACAGCATACAAATGTAAGCCGATCGAAGGAATGTTAAGTCATCAACTAAAGCAATTTAAGATCGATGGTGAGAAAACCATCATTCAAAATCCAAACGAAGCACAGAAAAAAGAGCACGAGAAATACACCTTGGAAACTCATGAAGTATATATAATGAAATTTTTATAATAGTTTGTTCACTTGATTATGATAGCGCTTGAACTAATTTTAATTATTATAAGGTCTACGCAATGGATGTCTTGGTAAGCACTGGAGAAGGTGTGGGAAGAGAACAGGACACCAGGGTTACCATATACAAAAAAACAGAGGAGACGTATCAGTTGAAGTTAAAAGCTTCGCGTATGTTCTACTCGGATGTCTCGCATAAGCATGGCCTTATGCCGTTCAATTTACGAACATTTGAAGATGAAAAGAAAGCGAAAATGGCAGTTGTGGAATGTGTAAACCATAGATTGATCGAGCCATTCCATGTAAGTATTTCTAATATCTATATTATTGATTATGTTTAATGATACACAATTAATCTGATGTGTAATCTTGTAGGTGTTGTATGAAAAGCCAAATGAATATGTCGCACAGTTCAAATTTACTGTGCTATTAATGCCAAATGGGCCACATAAAATTACCGGCATACCTTGTGATCTTGGTATTTACCAATCCGATTGCGTAGTAGAAGACCCTGAACTAAAAGTAAGCTTGAATTTGTAAATGGCTAATTAAAAGAAGGGAATGCATGCCTAATGTTGAAAATTACACATTCCTTTTTTGCAGAATCTGTTATACACTTCGGCAAATCCGAAATCGGCCAAAAAGAAGAAAAAGAAGGCTGAAAGAGCTGTAGAAGTGATGATGGAAGTTGATGCCAAGGCCTAACAAAACCACCTTAGCATTCTCCATGACGTATTGACACTGTGCACTCTTCTTTACCATTTATTTAACAGCTTGAAAGCAGAAACTAGGCACTTTCTGGGACAGTTAGATATATTTTATATTCCTTTTTTGGAACGTTCTATCATTGACCATATTGATCACATCATTTAAATATACAAGAGATGTCACTCTGCAGTTTGTGTTCCAGTACTTGAACTAGTCAAGGAAGTGCCAAGTTTTATATTGTAAAAGGAATCAATTCTCTAAACATTACGTCGCAATTCATTGACACTTACGTTTTTATACCAGAGTATCTTCTAACGGACCATGCTATTATTATACATCAAACGATGATTATTCGTAAGACATTTTGCAACTGATTTATTGCATTTCAATCGCCAAAATAAATTCCGCGGAGAGTGGTTTCATATGACTATTTTACCTGAAATAAAAAGGTTGACCGAGCCAAAAGTGAGTCGGAAGTGCATTCAAATAACGTTACCCTGGGTTTCTTTGCGCAAGAAACAGTGGATAAAGATTGTTCTGTTCTTGTGCTTTGTGAAAAGTGAAGTATATCACACGATGTAATATACATGAGAAACATCTGATTTTTCTATTGTACTATCACGTACAAAACGATTCACTTTGAATAATATTATTAGTGATCAATTAGTAAATTGTGGATTTTTGTATTTAGATGCTGGCAAATTTGCCGCAAAAATCGTCTAACTTTATTTGTACAATTGGAATGAATGTCCATACTGGTAGCCGGATAAAATAAGAAATGTTAATGATTCTCAGAGTATTTCGTTGTAAGAATTCCCCATCCGAAAAAGAAGATATTTTACGCAGCTTAATATTCATTATCGCTCGATTCATTTCGAGCATAGGAAATAAAGTCATTAGAATTAATTACACACGCACCTCGTATTGCAGGAAGTTTTGAATGATAAAAGTCGATCTTTACGAGAGCAGAGGTATTCACGTGGTGTAATTGTCTTGCCAGAAAAAAAGGCGTAAATTATGAAATATTAATACTATGTAATAATAGTTTTGTATAAGGAGGATAGATAATGTATCTGTTATAGATATTTTTTCTACACAAGTTGTGCATATGTCGAATGTTGCCGAGCGTGCTTGTAAAACAACAAGAAGTCTTAGGCCACTGTGCACTGTCCTACATTTTGCCGTGACTTTAATAGATTCCCAACATATTTGGTATTATACTTATAATTAAAGTATTTACTAAATATGGACAAACTTGAGACTATGCATGGATCTTGCCACAGTTTAGAAAAACATGAACCATAGGGGCTGAGTCGTATTAAACTTTTTGGGACGGAAAAGAGGACCGTGCACAAAAATTCTTACTTAACATAAACTCGAATATGGTGATATAAGAAATTGTTATTAAAAAGCTAATGACAAGCTAACAAGTATAGATTTTGACACGTGCATATTTCATAAGTCATTACACAGAGTACTTTTACTCTTTTAGGAATGTTCATGCATAATCAGTTTTATGCAATTCGTCGAAACTTATGCAGAGTTAATCGTACGCCGAGAAGAAAAGACAAAAAAATCATGTACATTTTATCAGATATTATTGAATTCTGATATGACTATGAGTACATAATCTTTTGATCGGACTATCCGGAAATGTAACTTAACCGAAAGAATATAAGATCGTACTTGTAGTTAAATCTTATTCCAAATTTTCTTAACAAAAAATTGCGAAATATCATTTCATTTCACTTTAAGAATTACGGGAAACACGAAATCATAAACGGTACCCGTTTATTTGTTGTACGTTAATATATTATCACTGTGTGATATCACAAAAACCTAAGAACCTAATAAGTAATGAGATAGACTCAAATTGTGTTTCACTGCCATTTATTTAATTGCGGTGAACTAGTATAAATAGTATAAATGTATGATATGAAATCTATGACTTTACGTTCAATCAATTCTCTGACATAACAACATCGTTGTCAGATTGAAGGAATCTTAATTTCAATACAATAGCGTTAGGGGTAGTGACATCCGCAACGTTTATTTCACAACCGTTTTCTAGTCCTAAGTCAATCAGTGTTTTCGATAAATTTTCACGAGTTTTCTCCTCAATACTAGCTACAGTCTGCATATACAACGTTTTGTTCCTGCCATTAATACTTGCTGTTAAACCAGGATTTTTCATTTGCAAGTCGGCCCTCTCGCAAAGTAGTTCGATTAAATCCTTCAGTTTGAATTTCGAACTTTTGATTTCGATTTCTTTTCGAATTTGACTACACGCAATACAATCTTCTTTCTTCTCAGCTTCATAAGTGTAAGTATATACTCCATCCAAATCATTGAGTACCTTCGAATAAAATTACAATTAAGTTCTATTTTAACTTAGCTCTTTCATTCTTTTACAATGCTTATAAGCACTAACCATATAATTATTTAAAGAAGCGCTACAACTAGTAGCAAGTTTGAAAGCTTCGGTAGCACAAGCTGCAGCAATAACGGCATTGGTCGATGCTACAGCAGGAATGATGTTTTTAACTACTCCTTGTACAAGTCTGTAAGTCGCTCCTGATATACTAAATTGCGCGGCTCTTTCATTAGACTTTTCATAAATCCAATTTATATGCTGTGGATCATCTCCATCGATCGGACAGTCGAATGGATTCTCTTTCGGCCATTGAATAACTTTTACATATTCTATACAGTGTTCTGGTAATCTTGGAGTATTCGCTATTGTACATAGTGGATAAGTGACCTATAAAATATTTTAAATCATAAATCATTGAATAGATGATTCTAGTTAACAAAAACATTACGTACCTGAGGTGGATATAAATCTAAAGTACATTCGATGCAAGCAGTTAATCCTGGCAATATAACTCTTGCATTACCCTTGAAACCTTCCGTGCCACCGTCGATCATTGGAATTATACTCGACCTATCTAATTCTCCATTCTCGTAAACCAACAATGACAATAACATTCCATTAATCCATCTTCTTGCAACAATGGAATCTAGGCCGCAAACAACTATATGAAACTGTCTATAAAATGACTCGTCCTTCTCTTGAATTTTACAACAATGTGGTACTGCGTTACAACCAGGAATTCTTTGATTCACAAATCTAGCAGCTACTTCTGCTTTCGACGATCCAAGATCTTTATGACGAAATAGGAACTGGCTGGAATTATAATAAGACTATTCTTCTAATCGTAGTACGAAAAACTTAAATATTGGTAGATATCGTCATACCGATTAAGATTGGATAATTCGATGGTGTCCATGTCAATGACATCTATTTGTCTAAAACCCATTAGGGCTAAATCCTTCAGTAATTCGCAACCAAGACCACCGGCTCCGATTACGAGAACTTTACAACTCTCCAAAAGAAATTGCAAAGTTTCTGCGGATGGTTCGAAATCCGGCCTACAGAATGGGCCGGATCTTTCTAACACCTTTCGTAAGTTGCTCCATCGTCTATGAGTATGATCGGAACCCATCATATGCGTTGTCAAGTTTATTGTTGTACAGCAATAATACGTCCACTGTTCGATACTGTTAATGAACTGGTTATAACCTTTTTAACCTCATGGGATAACGAAAGTAAGGTTTGACAGAACGAAGATATCAATTCAGTAGCGCCCAGCGACGCCAAGCAGTTGCGTTCGCCGTCAAAAGCGGATAGTCGAGCCTCGATATCAGCAGGTGTATGTACAGTATTCTCAGGAGTGTACCAATTTATTTATTTAAAACGTGTACGTCGAACAATAGTTTTCTATTCGCGGGATAATTTGTGCTAGAATTTGATAGATGAATCCTTGTAAATTCAGTCACTGACACTTCAGCCAGTTCATCTTTCGAGCGAGCCGACTACAATTGTATTGTGATATTCTTTAAATGTGTGAGACCACTTTGGAGTGTAAATCAACTAGTGTATAATAAATCTATATCGATTGATTCTTTTTAGTAGAGTAAATTAGTAAATATCAAGAATTCGGGAATAAAGAACTTTGTGGAGAATTGTCGCCCGGTTTCCTGCGAATACACGTCTCCTCCCATTGCGGCGTCTCTTAGTCCCGCTTTAAAATCGATATGCAAATTGGCGGTGCACGGCTGAAATGGTGAGTGACGCTTTGTAGTGTTACGTCAGGTTGAAAGCGATCCGATACGTGTAACGACGGGCGTGCATTGACCGCGAACTTTAAGGCCTTTCCTACGATACGCCACTCGCCGTCTCGCAGCGAGAACTTTTCCAACAACTTCAACAAACATCATACGTCGTCCTTTAGGTAACAAAATGAGTCCTTGAACTCGCATCGAAGACCAATATTCGTATTATAGAATTACTCGTTCGACACAAAGCTATTAGGACATTGGCCCAAAATCGAGTGTGCAAGCTCGGTGCAACTATTTTTGTGTCGGCTTTCGTGCAGACAGAAAAGTGCTCGGACTTCGGATCGGATTCGGGGTTCGCATTGACCCAGCATTTATGGGAGTATCCGAAACCATTGATAGACTCTGCCGGTCTATCAGAGAAGCGTATAATTCCCCCCAAAAATAGTATTTCCAGCCAAATTTTATGAATTTCCTAAACAATGGGTGTGTTGTCAAGTTCTATGTGTTCGGCGTCGGAAAAAAGTCGCGCTTTCTACTCCCAGCCATAGTTTCGATCGGGGTATAAAAGAAAGACTCGCAAAGTGAGGAGGCGGAATTCGTCGTGGCTGTCCCGACGCGCGCACGGCGCGTGTAAAAGCGTGCGCTAGCATTCCGGTGGCGTGTGTTTACATGTTGCACGTCAAATCGATACGGCGCGTTGACGTGCGATCGAGTAGAATACGAGAGGAGAATTAACTCGGTGGAAATCAGAGGAGGAAGCAGCTATTCGCACGTGGTTTACGATTAATACAGGCTTTGTCAGTTCTCTGATTTGATGTGGCAGGTAGTAAGGGGCGGCCAGTATTTCCAGGTGCTGCTATTCCGATAAATGATAAGGCGGCTTAATTCGGCGCTACGCGAGCGGAACGAGTGTTTCGGTGAAAGGGACCTCGAGTGAAAAAAACCCCCACCGGCTGGAACGAGCGCTCGGAGCTGGACGGAAGATACCGGGAAAGCAGTTTCTATGGGATATAATATCGCAAATTGGGAAATGATACGTACGCGGGAGGATTACGCCGAAAAATTGGGATTGGAAGCTTCCGATGATCCCCACGGCCTTCTCAACAATATGGTAGACGTGAGAGCTTGTTACAAGCCCAGCGGAAAAGTAAGAAACCCTTTCGCTTGATTATTTATACAAAATCCACCGGCGCGCAGACCAATCTTATCTAGAGAGAAAGGATGTGCCTTGCTCGCTTATCTGTAAATTACTTTCTTTCACGAATGATACGTGTGTGTAGGTTGCCGTAGATTCTGAATCGTCTAGACGGATTAGTACTCGAGTGAAACTCTTTTGTTTAAGTAAATCATAGAAACTATGAAATGCACAACGTAGCATTAAAAATTATTCGAATGAAACTTTATTTGGTAGAACACTCGACCGGCATGATTACGTGTAGAGTATTGTCAGTACGTAATCAATGAAGTGTGTCATTAGTCTTTGTTCGTGAATTAACCGGCATTTAAACCTTTGCCGCCTGGCATAGATTAAGCAAATTAGGAACGATTGACTCTACCGTCGGGGGAAGAGGAATTAAGTTTACCCTTTAAGGAAGTACTTATTAAAATCGTAATTACGGCTAGTTCGAAGCACTTGAAATTGTCAGGAATGTTCCAATTCTTTCGCGACTTACTGTAACCATTATGTTTTGTAAATATATACGGTATACCTTTATATATACCTGTATATTTCTCTATCCATATCCAAATTACGATAGTTCACCGCACGGCTAATTTCGTCGTGAACTCTCTATCGCCTCCTCCGCGAAGGGGGAACACACTTTACGAAAGGCTTAAGATTTCATTTGGCCGAACAAGTTTCGTTGCATGTGCAATGTGTTTGCATGTGAGGTGCATGCTTATATCGTCGACATGTAGATAATCCAGTTTACTTGCAAAGTGAACTGCAAGCGGGGTGGTGCTCAGTGTCCCGAGAGAGTGAACCGGCGCGATCACTCGCACCAGAAGAATCACCAGAAATTCGAGTAGGTACGTAAAAATGACAGCACCTCTGCCACGTGCGTTTGTATAAAACGTCACGCTTGTGTATTAAAACATGCACGAATAGACGTACCACGTGACTTTCGGGTGGCAGGGCGCACCGAGCATCAAGCCGCATTCAAGAGTCAGTAGATGCTCGGCGATTCTCCTGTTCTAACGCGGTCCTCTGGAAGACGCTACAGTACAACAGTATATCTTACAAGTGCCTTTCCTGTGAAAGCCGTGTGTATACGAGATTAATCTCGACAATGTGAGTTGCTAGTCGAAAATTTCCATAAAACCTTCACGCCAAGTAGCCAAACCTACGTGGTTCTAATGTTCTCGTAGCATTGTCTGTCTAATCGGTACATTCAGTGACCAATGGAAGTTATAGTAAAGCGTAGCGTGAAGAAACTACGTTGCAATTGAGATTATCCCTGGTTACAATAGTAGGACTGATCTCAGCCGCTTGGTGCTCTCGTGAGTCAGTATCGGTTGGCTCGGCCTCTCTCACAAATATGATTAACACAGTGTATGCGGACAGCAAACGTTACGAGGTGCTCGTCGCGAGGAGTCAACGTTCTTTGTGATGCCGGTCGGCAAACGGAAACAAGAAACTTAAGACTGCGAAAGAGAGTACCGCGCGTAGCCTACGCGGCCTTTAACATTACGGTCCAGTCATTACCGAATCACTCTTCGACACTGATTATTTTCTTACGAGTGTTGTCACTACTTCATTGTAAACATTAAGAAGATACGCGTTACAAAGACAGTGTCGTACACTGAGGCGAAACTCAGTCGCGTACGTTGGATGGAATTTGCTCTTGTAATTGAGTCATGCTGAGAGAAAAAAGGCGCTGCAGAAAAGAGTGCTATATATTCGGTCTCATCGTACGTTGAATATTCAAAGTTCCTCTCACCAGTGTACTACCGTGGACTCCTTCATTCTCCCCTACCATAGAGATCGGTGACATTGAATTTGAAGTGTGACGTAAGCGCACGTGTATCGTAAGACTTTACAACATAATCACTGATTCCCAGTGCACCTTTGTGTGGTTGTCACGTAGACATCATATACGAGCGGCTCTCCTATCGTCTTGTTGACTCACTATTTCACGCCTGAATCTACTTTCCCACGCAATTTTCGAGCAGACAGTGTAAGATCTCTCTATATCTCTACTTCTCTCGAGTATCTCGCGTACTTCTCCGCGCAGGGTACCGTACGCCGCAAAGGGGCTACTCTCGGCACAGTGCAGCGAAGCTACAGGCTTTAATTAGTAGTAATTTCACTTCTATATGAGCGTGGTACATCAGACCGTAATTGCCTACAGCATAATACAAGGAAGAGCTGAAAAACAAGAATAGATTTTAACTGTTATACGTCTACGGCATAAAGTCGACATGTACCTTCCGGCAGGTCGAAATCATCACGAATCTAATGCGAGTGGATTGCTGTTTATTGGCTAGCTGAGTTAATTCACGATTTAAGTAATGAAAGAACAAGAGAACGGCTGGCACGCTCCGGTGGCCCCGGTGTCTGTTTAGATACAAATGGATCTTACGAGCTCGCAATTAGACAGGGCGTTGCGTTGCCCGATCTGTGCTTGTTTTCAGTAAGTGTGTGCCGTTCGCGTCGCCCACCCGATTTCAAGTAGTTGAGTATTTCCTCGGTCGCATGCATGGGTCCTGGCTTCCCCAATTATTGCCACCAAGTTCCTCCACTTGTGCCTTGTCGAACATCGTTTCACCATCGCGCACGTGCACCCAACCGGCCCGGAAATGACCAACGACAGACAGGTGAGTACCAAGCAGGAAAACTTTCGAACTACTATCGCCTTTAATCTCACACACCATTTTTTTTCATAGAGCCAGCTTGTTAGTTTAATGATTACGCAATACGTGGGTGAAGTGTTACTGATCCGGTGTTACTGGAACATTTTATTCGATCACTGGTGGCATTAGGGTACGCGACTGGTCCAGTCGACGCCTTTTAATTATGTAATTGCCAACGGTAGAGCGTAACTCAGGATTCTGCGAACTCTCTGATCAGCTACGATGAACATACAACTCTTGTATGTCCCTCGTGCGATTCACCCACATGAAAAGCAATGTAACCGTAATGCACTGTGTGCTGTGTGTTTCATTACACTGGAATGATAAGTGTGGATGAGTGGCGTTGCGTTGCTTCGTTTTTGCACGCTCTTCTACGAGCACGCTCTTTGCGGTCCTTCTTGTTCATGGCACTTGTTCCTCTCTTGTAGATTTCCTTCTTCTCTCTTTCCGCAGTAATATTGCGGGCATGCTGTACTTGGATTGAGTTAACCGTGCACGGTTCTATGTGGGTCGGCTGAAGAGAATTAACGTCGACCGAAGACCGCAAAGATTCCCCAGATACATCAAATTGATTGCGCTTGATCGATAACATATATATTACCGGAATTCGTAACCGATACTTATGATAATCATCGATATGATATCAATACATCCTTCGATCTTCATTTCAAAAGAAACATCATATATTCAATACGACATTTTCGGGGAACGATGATTCTGAATAGCTCTTCTATCAGAAATTCAAAGCTTGGAAATGCTTAATGCATTTTCCATTAAACCTTTCCCCGAGTACATCACGGATCAGATAATCTCAAAAGCAGATTTTATCTTTACAAATCTAGTCAGCAATTCTCGCCATTGCAGCAAAAAGTGCGGGCGACTAAAAAAATGTAATACGGCGAATCTGCTCATTACGAGTTTTCGATTTTTTCATCCTGACGCACATACTTTCTTCTTCACGGTTTCTGAATCGGAGAGAGTCTTCTGATACGCAGTCGTAGACTCGTTTTATCCCATGCTATAATCGTGCCATTGGCCTTTTTACAACAATGCCCATCGCGCAAAAAGAAACGTATTATGATACTCAATTAATACCAGAGTTGGTAATTATTTATGTACCTTACAGTCGTGGTTCCGCGGTGTACGGAGCAGTAAATTCCGTCACGTATACGGTGCACCTGCTAAAAGAGAGAAATGTTATGACAACATTAAAATCACGAAGAATGCACATGATTCTCAATTCTGTGCTGTCAATCCGAAATTCCTGGCAGTGGTAACCGAAGTAGCTGGCGGAGGGGCGTTTCTGGTGGTACCGCTTGATCGAGTGAGTTTTCTCGAATCATTAAAATGATACTAATAGTTTTAGAGAATTACATTGGATTGCAAATACACTTTCTCCGTCTACAGACAGGTCGATTGGACTTCAATGCTAGCAAAGTAACCGGACACACCGGGCCTGTCTTAGACATCAAATGGAATCCATTCAACGATAATATCATCGCCTCTTGTTCGGATGATTGCACCGTGCGTAATACTTTTAGATAATACAAGAGTCTCTGCTTCTCAAGTGATATACATAGACCTCTTTTTCTACAGATAAAATTATGGCACATACCCGACGGTGGATTATCAAGAAATCTTACGGAATGGCTATTAGAGTTGCAAGGGCATAAGAGACGGGTGGCGTACATCGAGTGGCACCCAGTTGCAGAGAATGTATTATTTAGCGCTGGATTCGATCATCTCGTTATCGTTTGGGACATAAATAAAGGAGAGACAGTGAATATTATCGACAGGCATCCTGATGTGATTTATAGTATCTCTCTAAATCGAGATGGTAGTTTATTAGCAACTACCTGCAAGGATAAAAAGTTACGAGTCTTTGAACCGAGGTCCGGCATTGTAGTTTCTGTAAGTGTCAGCCGCACGTATGTCATGTTCTAGATAAATTAGATATTTGATTTGTAGAATTTTGATTTCTAGGAAGGAGTCTGCCACGCCGGAACGAAAGCCAGCAAAGTAGTTTTCCTCGGTAGTTCGGGACGCTTACTGACTACCGGCTTCAGTCGGCATTCTGACAGACAGTATGCCATTTGGAGTCAACATGACTTGACCGTTCCTTTAACATGCGAAACCATCGATTCTTCTAGTGGCGTGGTCTTTCCATTCTACGATAATGATACAAATATGGTGTATCTAGCAGGAAAGGTAATGTGTCTTTTTTACGAAAAGTATATGAATTTTTTCTTGCTATTCTCACAATTTTTATTGTTGTAGGGCGATGGAAATATTCGATATTACGAGGTGGTGAATGAAGCGCCTTGGATGCATTACCTCAGTCAATTTATCTCTGGAAATCCTCAAAGAGGTCTTGGTGTAATGCCGAAAAGAGGTATAAATACATCCTTGTGCGAAGTCTTTCGATTTTACAAGCTTCATGCAACCTGCGGAATGTGCGAACCCATTGCAATGATTGTCCCTAGAAAGGTAATTATCCTTGCTCAGTAATTTATGTATTGGAAAGAATATTTATTATTAAGTCAGGATTTGTTTTTTTTCTAGAGCGACCAATTCCAAGAAGATTTATATCCCGACACTATAGGCACATGTCCCGCGCTTTCAGCTAGAGATTGGATCGGTGGTATAAATAGTCCGCCAATTCTGATATCTTTGAAAACCGGTGGTAGCATTTCTACGCATAAACCACGAGTGTACAAACCACAATTACCAGCAACAACTGATCTTAATAATAAAAAGAAATTCGCATTTCTTTCAACGGAAACTGTTCCCGATTATAGACCAATCGAATTGCATGATATGTCAGAGAAGAGTCAGAAGACATCAAGTAATCAGAGTACGAAATTTCAGCAGTTACAGCAAAAATTCGGGAATGTTACTATGCAGGTAATTTTGATCGTTAAAATAAGATATAGTATCATTTAGAAGTTTTCGTAATGTGTATGTTTTTAATAGAAAAATATTATATCGGAACAATCCAATGATAATAAAGTTCTGGAGGCAATCGACGTGCCGAATAACGAAGCCGAGCTGCGATTGGCATTTGCTAGCCAAATGGAGGAATTGAGATTGGTACGGAGACAATTGGCGAACAGTCAACTCCGAATTAAGGAATTAGAGGACCAACTGCGCAAGCTTCAACGTCAGTAAATTCTCTTAATTATGTTTCGTGAAAGCTTTTACGTTATTGTAGCAAGGAAAACGTACGTACTTAAAGTATGGCTAGCATATATTTGCATTTACACGAAGGAAAATATCTTCGCTTATGAAAAATTGCATAAGAAGTGCGAGCAAAAATTTATGTTAGACTGCAGAAACAATTATGCGCCGTGATAAGGGAGCAAATCTTGAAGATATATATATATATATATATATATATATTCAAAGAATGTTAATTTTTTTTCTAGCGCTTTTTTGATCAATTTCCTATCTTCGTACGAGTTCCTGCTGTTGCAAGAAAACACATCGTATTTGATTATAGTGTTGAGTAGGTAGTCTTTAGATGGACTCCTTTCGAGACATTCTTATGCAGGAAACTAATACTGATTGTGATTCACACTGATCTATTGCCTTCGCGACTTTCAAATGAGATTTTGTACATATACATGCTCTTTCCGTACTTTGACATGAAACGATTATCCTGCACACCAGAATGTGCAATCTAAACAATCTATTACATGTTCAGAACAAAAAGGATTGTGCCTGTCTTGTGAATTTGACTTGTGAGTACATTCAATGTAGCTCCAATTGCATAGAAGGACTAGCAATGCTGCACAAGATATTTATTGTAGTGCTGACCGTAAAACCTGTTACAAGCAATGGGTTTGTGTACGAGATTTTGTCTCAGTGCATTTTCGAACGTCTCTTTTTGTTACATCTTTTGATAATTGTATATACGGAAACAGTATATTAAGTTTACTGTGTTTCTGATTTCATACTTTACCGTATACAATTCGTTTCTGATTATCATTAACATAGGAGATCAAACATAATTCATATTAATTTATTGTGTAACTTAGAGTCGTATTATGTTCTCTTATGTTACGTAACACAAACACCACGTACAGCATATTACGAATAAGCAATCGTATTGTCGTGTATTCTTATCACTGCCGTATTCACTGCCATAACACAAATATGGCAATACACAATTTTCCATCTCAATAAATGGCAGTGATACTCTATTTAACAAACTTGTGATTAGCTTCTGGCATTAGGCTATCGCTTTTTTATACAACAATTGTACAGTGGAATATCATATGTGCAACGCAAATGCCTTTAAAAATTATATGGATGGATATTACTTAGATAAGAGTATAAGGTAGAGAAGCAGAATCTATGAAGAAAGATCGACTAAGATAACATCCAGTGAATGAAATTGTATTTGTCAGCTATTGCTGCTACAAAATGAAATTATATACTGCTAGGACCAAAATGCAGAAATTGATAGTCACAAGGAATTCTATTCCTGCTTAGCAAAAATCGTGTTTTTTGATTTATGTACTATTTATATATGTATTTTTCATACGACGTATTGTTGTATCTTAAATTGATAATATAACATTTGAGCAAAAACATGTAATTGGTATAGAAGCTTGAGCTCGGCAAGTCTTGCGGAGCTTTATCATTCATTGCCAAATTTTAAGATTCACCATTGGAGCGATCGATGTATTGCTCGAAGTGATATCGTGTTTCAAAACTCGCTTGCTTCCGCATACATATCTCTACTGCAATGACAATTCTAGATCCATTATATTATCACAAGTGGCTCTATTACTTTGCATCTTACGATGCAAGTTATTCATCAAGTACAACACAATATACCAAAGAATGTTGTACAAGTACCTCATAAATCATCACTAAACTTGTTATCAGCAGTTCGCCTGATCGTCTATTATATTTATATACAGAGAAATACAAAGATGGATTATGTGTACGATGCGAAGGAACGTCGTTCGAAAATAAAGAGCAAGGCATTGAATATTCTTGATGTTTTCATTATTCCATCCACGACACATACAAAAATAGTTGTCTCTTGAGAACATTAATCGAGAAGACAATTACATCCATACGCAAGTAGCCTACGTTCGTATCAAAGTATAAAATAGTAGAGAATAATTGTAGATATGATAAAAATAATCATTACAATGGTAACAAGTCTTCATTGACCTTCGAGTGGCATTTTTTGGACGGAATTAGTAACTTTGCTTGGTCATGGTGCATACTTGCCATTGCATTCAATTCTTTGTTCTTGAATGCGCAAAATTCAGATACTCTATTAAAAAAGAAACGCGCAGTCTATTAGCTTCGTCTATCTCCCATTTCTACATTTCTATCTTTGGAAGAATACTCTAAATCCTAGTAAAATTCCAATTGGCAGAATCCATGAAGTTGCAGAGGGATTTGTTGTGGTAGCTGGGTTGCATCCATCGCCAGTGCAGGTGTAAATGCAGGACCGATAAGTCAATTTATCACCGGAATGCTTCACGTAATCGCAATAGTTGCCCAAGTGTTGTGCGGAGCAAAATCTCTTTGTTCCAATTCCACCTATGACAATCAGGAAATGAATATCTATTGTTTGGATCTTTGTTTTCATTAGCAATCATATCCATTTCACACATGATACTGCCATGCATCCACAAATACTCTTATTTTTCACAGAGATTTAGGTAAGTAACATGCAAAGCATTCTAATGATTCCCAATTTGATTATTTACTGTGTTAAAGCAACATCATGCGAATGTGAGAATCTATTGATGTATACAATGAACGCAAGGAAGATAGTGCGTAACACCCAACATCGAAATTGTCCAAGTTCAATGATAGGAACCTCCATATCGTCCGATCGATTTGACGCAATATTGCGCGTCATAAACGTGGCTACAATTCCTTGGCTGCAAAGAATTCACAACCCATTCGCTGTTCCCACATACCATTTCAGTTTGTGAAGTACATTGGTAGCAATCCAGGCTGGTAGCTTCGTCGACTAAGAAAGCAACAATTGAAGTTCCTGTTAAATGTTATTTCCCGCACCCTTGTTAGGACACCCTGTTTGCTAGTGAATAGTATTATGGATTAGGAATAAACTAGATTTTTCTATGAGTTTTAGCATGAAGCTTAGACTGCTACGAGCGACATGCTTTGATGATTCAGCCCGCACGTTATGTTATGACAGATGGTTAGATTCGATTAATGATAATGAGTTAGGAGTCCCATTCATGTGCCCTTTTCCAAGATTGGTATCTTTTTTACCCTCAAAACGGCCTGTATGTTTGATGCAATATTGTGCCCCGAAAACGGCATCGCAGGACTCTGGCTCGATGTCGATGTCACTCGACAAAGCTTCATTGCATTGGAATGGTACACTGCTGTTCGTGCTATTGCACTGATAACAGTTTAAACTGTGGACTGAAGCAATAGTTCGACATCATTTTTCAAAGGAATCTTTTATTTTTCTTTGATTAACATTTCTATATCGATCCTATTGATTTCAAATATTGATCAGACATTGATCGTAAAAAGATCATAAAAACAATTATTCTTTCATAGGATGTGAAGTCCGGTGACTAGTACCTATTGGGGGTTTATTAAAATTAACAATCCACGCATTGTCATTGATAGTTTTTGTTCTTCGATTTTTAAGTATTAAATAAACATTACATAAAGATATAACATCTCGATATTGTCAAGATCGACAAATACGAACAAATGCCCCGCCCAAAAGGACGCCAGAGGCAAGTTGCACGTCGTGGACGCTCGCAAATAATAGTCGTGCAATAACCTTACCTGTTCCAAGGTATACAGCAAGGATTGCGAACAATAAGTAGACCAAGTTGGCGCCCATTTCGAAATACCCTGATCTTCAAGGTATCTCGTGAAACCTGTTCGATAATCACACGCTCACACGTATTTCTGTGCACTTGCGAACTAAATATCTGTCTCCGACGACAGATCTGCCGCACTACGTTCACGAGCACGCAACTTTTCAAGTAGTGCACGCACTGCACGAAGAGTCACGACTCTGCATCATCTGCACGGCCGCCAAAGTGGGAGGTAAAGCATCAAAGTACCATAAAAGTCCGTCGTAGAGTGACTGTCAAATTCTAACAATATTATCGAGGATCATTTATGGTTATGTTCAGAGAGGTAGTCCTAACCTAGTTTGTAATGCTACGGAATATATAACGATGGCATATTCTGTAAACATTTCCGTGGAGGCACCGATCGAGAATCAAATTCAAGAAATCACTTACGATGGCCAAGAGATTTATCAAGCGTATGTATTTCATTCTAATTGAAAAGATTCACAGCTGTATTAAATTGACAGGAGAAATGTCAATGTTGAACTACCGTTTTTTATAACCTGTTGTCAAACTGACATTTGACGCTGACGTTTTACTAGCGAGTGTTATAAGTCTTTTGTGTATGATATGTTAAAGGCCTCTTACTCTGTCCGAGAATTTGGCAAAGATTGCCCAAAAGATCGACTTCAGTAAAACGAATGGAGAAGACGTTAAAAAGGAACCCGGCGAAGGCGAGAAAGAAGAGGATACAAAAGATGCTGCTGCATTCCAATCATCATTATGGCCTTGGGATAGCGTTAGAAATAAGCTAAGGAATGCTTTAACGGAAGTTTGCGTCTTGGCCGATGTACTTGCGATAGCTAAAGAAAAACATTATATGGTATTAGATCCTGTGCCTCAAGAAGCACTAGAAGTAAAGCCAATGATTCAAGTATATGCTAGAAAGAAAGCATTAGCAGGCGCAGCATCAGTTTTAATGACTGGTGCAGAACGACTAAAGAATTGTCAAAATGAATTAGCTAGAAATAGATCAACCCCTGATTTTCATATCGAGTTGCTCAGATTAAGACAAAACTGGCGGTTAAAGAAAGTCTCTAATTCTATTATTGGAGATCTGAGTTATAGGACGGCTGGTTCAAAGTATACACAAACTGGTATGTTTGAAGTAACAAAGGCGGAGGAAGAAGAAAAGAGTAGTAATAGTCCTCCTGCTTCTCCAAGTGCTGGTAATAGTGTATCTGGACAATCTCATTCCTCAAACTCTAAAGCTTCTGCCTTAAGAGTTACTATACCTAGTGAACTTCAAGGTGTTGCTTACATAGAAGTATTACGTCAAAAGGGTAAATATATCTATTACTTCTGTAGAACATGTAAACCATTAAGTGTTAATCCTATTATCTTATTGATTTAGATCAAGAAAATCTGTGTAGTGCGAATATCAGTTCACTTAATAGCAGTGCGCATAGTTCGAACGCAGATATGCACTGGCAACAGAAATTGGAGGCGGCTCAGAATGTATTATTTTGTAAAGAATTGTTCAGTCAATTAGCACGTGAAGCGGTACACTTACGTGCACCCATTCCTCATATGGTAGTTGGAAATCAAATAATGGCGACGGTAATTTTGATTTTTTAGATTTATTAACTAAGGATTTTTGAAAATTCTTGTTTTAATATAAATTTCATTGTTTCCCGAATTCGTAGGTACTTCCTGGAATACAGCTAGTCATAGGACTTTGCCATAGCACAGGAAATGACAAAAAGCCGGCCGCACCACCGCCTCATAAAAGCGATCACGATCATGTCTTAGAACATTCCTTGCATCAACTTTTGCGTGAAGTTCATCACAAAAACACTCATCATCCATTTCCTCATCCATCATCCGGTCCTCTTGGTCCAAGTAAACGTAGATGCTTGGCTGGACCAACAGCAGCTGATAGATACGAACTTTTAGAAATGACCAAAAGTCAAACACTTTTAGAACAAATTATTCAGCAAGCTCAGCATTTCTTTATGCGGCTACGTACTGAATATGTTTTGGACACAATTGCAAAGGAAGTCAAAGATCCTCTTATTGTGTCGCATTGGAATACTCTTAATTCGCCAACCCAATCTTGTGTAAGAATTAACATACTGACGCACGGATACGACACTGTATATAGAACATCTCTTGTTGTTCATGTTGGTGAGAAATCTTTGAAATGCGTTTGCCGTGATGGAAGAGTCATGCATATGAGTTACGAGCCACAAGAATTGAGAGATTTAATATTCTGTCAAGTAATATAAATTTATATGACTATTTATTGATGTACAAATATTGTAGTCACTGTAATGTGTTGTGTAACATAAAAATCATAATTCACAGATTTATCAGCACCAGATTTCAGCAGTACAAGCATTAGCAAAATGTATGGGATGGCAATTTTTGGCTAACAGTTCGCACCTTGGTTTGGGAGCTGTTGAACCTTTAGGAAATGCTAGTAGTTGTATTTTAGCTTCGCCGATTGGTGACAGGTATTTATATGAAAATTTATGATACTTTCGAAGATGTTTGGATTTTGTATTAATTTGATATTCGATGTTTCTTCAGAATGATAGCTGTTCGTTGTGAGCCACAAACGGGAGTACAAGTGTCGATAGCACATTCACCAAGAAAAGATTTCTTTCCTGGACAATTGGTTCGTGAAAGGAAATGGGAGAATCTTGGTGGTTCTTTTAAAGAAGTTAGATGGGATAAAATGGAAGGGAAAAACTTTTTGAATAAAATGGAATTGCTCATGGCCTCTTTAACTAGCTCTTAGATACTATGAAGAATGACTGATTAGAAATTTTGTAAAATAAAGCTAATTAAAACGATATGTACATAGATTCGCACATCATCCCTTAAAACAGTATTCGAATAGAAACACCTTTTTTTGTTATATATATAAAGAATTTTTATTCATACAATTTTTGCAGTGTTACACAAACGACAAAATAAAAGATGATGGAATGGTGAGAAAAGATGTGAGTTACCTAGGCAGTTCAATTCCAATACGAAACTGCATTAATGTCAAACATTTTAATATACAAAATGTAATGAACAATTTCTTATAATATTTTATCAATCCTACATGCTATTTAATTTTCTTTTAGCATGAAGGCTCTGAGTTTATACGAATTATATTCATCGCTGTGATGTAACACTCATGAAATGCACATGGATGTATGTGCAACCATACATATATACATACATTGACAGACCAAGTGTCTGTTCAGACATACAAGATTTCTATACATTACAAATACATACATCTCTACTCTATCACGCAAAAATTATGATCCAGATTTAAATGTATAATTATCTCATAGGTCAAGGGACGGATTAGTAACTTGACCATCAATTTTTACCATTTTTCTCGGGCTTAGGATTTGCATGTAAAAACTGCTCATCCACAGTGATCGTTTAGCCTTTTTATATCAAAGAATAATTTATATGACATCTTTATTCAATATTGTACAGTCTGTTTATGATTTACGTCGGAACTATAAAAAACCGTTCCTATGTAGCAACTCCCAAACAAAGGAGACTGTCATTATGTCATAATACTGACTTCTGTCAAGATGTAATTGCTCAACTCCAATATGCCACTTTAAACAGCGATATTCTCGAAAGTCTTCATTTCCTTAAGAAACACTGAGCTATACCTTGAACTTTGCCTCCTACAGCTCTGAATGCCAGTGTCATTGTAAGTATCAAGACCACATAAATCGATACAACCGACACCGAGTAAGCCTGATATGTATTGAGCAATGTCATGCACGAGGCGAATAAATGGGAGCCCACCACCCAAGCAATGAGTCTCCAATCCTTTTTATCCAATGCAGCGAAAAATATAACGCCCCAAAATGCATGTAGAAGAATGAAGCACAGAGTAGTGGCTGCTGATATTATAAAGAAATATTCCGACCCTCGCCGTAATCCCATTGTCCCAGGTCCAATGGCATCAGCCAAAACATTGACAAAGGCAAAGGCGCCGCTCATCAAACCAAAGCCTAAACCACATACATAAGCGAATGTATGCCTGCTGTTTGATACATTCGTCTTTGTTACTTTCTCCAGACCCCTTTCGGCCTTTCTTAGTACCCAATATAACAAGTATCTGAAATAAAAGTTATTCGAGGGTCATAATTGTTTACTTAATATTGGAGTATTAGTTTTCGAAATTGATAGAGGTGTATAATTACCTGAATCCTTCTTGAAATAGAACAGAGAATACTAGTCCAAAGGCCAAGTAACTTTGCATAGGTTCTACTATGAACCAGAATATCGATGATAATAACAATGATATTAACCAGAAGAATGCACTGGCTGTTAGAATAATAATTCGAATAGGCACAGCCGCAACAGTAAATGTGAACATTGCGAGCGGTGGTCCGAAGGCCAAAAAGGCACAACCAAAAAACTCCATAAGTGTCATTTTTGTAGCGTTTTATGGAAAATATACTTCGGCTTTAAAATTGTTGCTTGGGTTGGGTTCCCTTTTGGATGCTATGTATGTACTCCTAACCCGCAAAAGCCGTCTCTCAACCCAACTGTTATTTCTTAGTTGGTGCATTTATTTTCATGACTTCTTGTTAACAATAAATAGACAAATGGAGCACAATCGGTCGGCAATGAGCACGAACGAAACAACAGTTATGATATTACTTTGCTGCTACTTGCTATACACCTTCGCGGCCCAACAAACTATAAGGTTCTCGATAGCAATCGATGAATCGACAAATACTTTCATCCAAAATCGAGATCTTAATGAAGCGATATCATAATATTATTATAAAGAGCAGATTGTTGTTCACGAATGCGGTAATTTATTATCGAACAATGTTGACGCAGCGCGTATTATATATATTATCTAGAATTCCACACAGAACGATTACTAATTTAACTATTTCTTGGCAGTACAAAAGTCCAACGGTGGAACTGTCATATATATATGATGTATATAGATATATACAAATACATCAATCGTAAAAATTGCTCCCGTTCCGTTAAAATGTAATCAATCTTTATTCGTCATATCTTTTTTGTTTCTTTAGGGATTATATTGACTTTACATTTTGAATCTTTCCATCTTCTGACAACACGAAATGTTTCCCACGTAAAGCGGATGTGAGCGTCATGTAAACACTCCGTTTGAATTAAACGTGTGTGTTCTACCATGTTTTAGTAGAAGCTATAATATTGGCGGAACATACGCGCATCATTTAAGCACACGCGTTGTCATCCGATTGTGGATGATTCTGTTGACGCGTTTACTTAATTAAAAGTGATACTTGGGGAACGATCGGTTAACTGACGACATCGATTACAGCCTGCTGGAACGATCGAAGCTTGCGACGACTTTCTTCCTAGAGTCGTGTGGTGTTGTATACATACAAGAGACAGAGAGTCGGTCAGCTGTTCTCAGTGGAAGCAGAGTTTCCGAGTTGCTACGTTGCACAACGCTCTTTCGAAGCTTTCGGGTTTATTTTTAGTACGAGTGCCATGTCATTTTGGTATGATACTCGCAGATTTTTGCTGCGTAAGAAGAACACGTCTCTCACTTTCTGATCCGGTCGATAAACGGGTGCTTTTCCCTCGAAGACCTCCACGGCTCCTCGACTCCGTTTCGTAATCGCGAGTTTCGCGGGATCGATGCATCTTTCGAATTGATTTCGTATACTGACAGCAACGCGTTCCAGCGCAATAATGAGAAAGACACGGCCGAACATTTTCCGTGACATATATTACCAGCCATACGATGATACCACAAGATTGAAGCTTTATACCAGCAGCAAAGGTATTTATGTTTACAATAAACCGTTAACGTCTAAATAGACGCTCTTCTGCGTCTCGTCTTCTTCTTCACTGTCTCATTTTATTGTGCTGCAAGTTGTTTAATATGTTTTCTATTTATTGCCTCGTCGCAATACAGCTAGTCTTCAAATGGTACAGCGTATGACCTTACTCAAGAGGCTGAAGGTCCATAGTGGTTGCGTGAATTCTATTTGCTGGAACAGTACGGGAGATCTGATATTATCAGGGAGCGACGATCAGCATCTCGTACTGACAAATGCTTTTAACTACAAGGTAAGTCATTTATTAAAAAGATTATATTTATCACAGATATAACGATATCGAATGATTCAATTCTCCTGTGATTAATTGAGCAAAAGTTCAATGTAACACTGGACATTGTTAAAGGAACATCTCATTTTATCCATATAATTTCTTTGTTATTGAAATGCTTTATAAAAATGATACGCCTTATATTCTTAATGCGATCAAACTATTATCCTGAATGACACGTGTCTTCCTGATGTTAATCCATAATGCACACATGCTTATTACATAGACTTCTTATTACATCATATCTCTGAAAGGAGTTTCTTAATTGATGGAATTTAAAGAAATTAGATCGGACATATTTTCAGCTTCTTTAATGCATGTGCGCTTCCTGCTACAAATACGGATGTTTGAACAGGAAGTACTTGCGTCCAAGTTTCATTGGCAATAAACCTTTTCAAGGAAATATTTGAAATAGTTAATTTTAGCCAAGGTCTAACATTGACACAGATAGAAATGTAGAGCTCTGCCAAATGAGTGAAAATCTTTGTGTGTAGTACGTGTGATGCTAATTTTATATCATCTAGAACTGTTAATCTAGACCTATATCCACTAATCAAATGAGACACACTCGTTCGAATATGCTTACATCTTGTTCTCTCTCTCTCTCTCTCTCTCTCTCTCTCTCTCTCTCTCTCTCTCTCTCTCTCTCTTGTTTTTATTTTCTTTTACATAACAATAAACATTTGCGAAGACTAAGTATGTAATTAAAGCATGAACACACGGATCATTCACATGGGCTTGCTTTTTACTTTAGGTGTTAACAGATTATAAGACCAGTCACAGAACAAATATATTTAGTGCCAAGTTTTTGCCTAATACCGGAGATCACCGCATTGTGTCATGTAGTGGTGATGGCATTATTTTGTATACAGGTGATTCTTCTATGTTGATACGCACGGGATACATTACTTTGTCTTGTCCGAACGAACGGTAATAATCTCACTAATGACATTTTATTCTTACATCGATAGACTTAATGAGGAGATCGGAAACTTTTCATAATCAATTCAATTGTCATTCTGGTACTACCTATGAAATAGCGACGGTACCTGGAGAACCACATAGCTTTCTTAGTTGTGGAGAGGATGGAACTGTAAGATGGTTTGACCTTAGAGTAAAGAATAAATGTATTACTCCAAGATGTATCGAGGTAAGAACTTGCATGGTAGAAATATGATATCATTAAGAAGAATAGAAGATTAATTCTATTTAATTTTTAAGGGTATATTAATACAATGTACGAGTGCTGTGACTGCCTTGTCTTTAAATCCTGTGTCACCCCATGAAATATCTGTCGGTTGTTCTGATAGTACAGTCAGTACTTACGATAGGAGGATGCTCAGTACAGATTTAGCACTGGGTAAAAATAATAATATATAATAAAATAAATAATGCACTTGTACATAATACAGCAACTAATTATTGCTTTACATTCATGGGTGAACAGATATACAAAGGGCACCAGACGCCCTCTATAGTTTCACTGTTCCAGAATTTGAAGGGAAATTGTATCGTATTACATCGTTGAGCTATAGTCCTGATGGTCAGGATGTTCTTGTTAGTTACAGCAGCGACCATTTATATCTATTCAGTGTAAAGGTATGTGAAATCTTGCAAGTTCTTTTAATTTAATGTCAATCAGAATGTTTTTTCATATAAATTGAGATTGTTTTTTAGGATAAGGGTAGCGTGCGATTAAAGAAAGATGTTACCGCGGGTAAGGCAAAAAGTAAAAAGCAACCTACGCGTTCACCGCTACCGGTACGAAGATTACGACTTCGTGGGGATTGGTCGGACACTGGACCCGACGCACGACCGGAACGAGAAGGTGGTCGTCGTAATGGTACAGGTATAAAATGAAGAAAATGTTTGTATAAATTGAAAAAATATGAAGTTACAAATATCGAAGCTTTATAATATCAAATCGTTTAGAAATAGCTCAAGCTCGACCGGTTCTTCATACTTCATTAATGAGGAGAATGACAGATGTTCTTAGTCGAATGTTAAATGATCCTGCTACCAGAGCTGCGCTAAGTGGGGGTGGAGAGGATAGTTTAGAAGATAGTATTGAACACCGAGAACACACACAAAGCACTAGTGAAAGTACTGAAGAAGTAAGCGAAGATAGAACTAATGAATCTCGAGATACAGTTAGATCAGAATCAGAAAGTACTCGATTAGCATCTATAGGTACATGATTCCTACTTTACTTCTTATAATTTACATATAACAAAGGTAAGGATTTTGAGATTTTATTATTTAAAATTACAATAGCTGCTGAACCTGCCGTTGATGTTGGAACTGAGGCGAACGCGGATGAAACGCAAGTGCCAGAAATCGAATCTAGTCAAATGGAAGCACAAGACTCTCCCGCGCCCATTACTTCCGCCTCTAGTACGATTGATAGCAAGACAGTACAAGAAGAGAATAGAAGTGATAATGAGGCTTCATGCTCAGGTGTGAGTGATCCTCAAGGCGGAAATATGATGGAGAATTTGCAGGACACATTAACGACAATGAGAGATGGCTATTTAGAAAAGTATGGCAAGCATCGTATCTTTTAAGATTTAAATAGTTTATCTAACAATATATTTAATTCATAGACATGGTAGCGAACCAACTGTAAAATTAACGTATTCGGATAAGAGTTCAACTAGAGCAACGATCTGTTTGGGAGGTCCTAGTAAAATGATCCATGATCCATATACCCCAGGTATCAGTTAAGATAATTGATCATTGTATGAAAGTGTACATGTATTACGAAAAATCTGGCATGCTATTCTTCTAGGACCATCTGGATGCCATAGTAGTGGTGAACACAGTGGAGATTCAAGTAATTCTCACACTAAACATTCACAATATAGTAATCTGGACGAAAGTAGGTTCTTATCTAGTATAAATATAACTGTCATTGTGATCCGTTGTTGACAAATTATTCATTTTGCAGAGACTGATGATACTACTTTGAGCGATAGCGATGACGATGATGTAGATACCAGAAGAAGGTACGACGCAACATGGATTTTCGGAATCTTTTTCGGTATATGCCTAGTTCTATTTTTGTTTCCCGTAGATTATTGCATTCTGTTGAATCAGAAATGGATGATGCGATTGGTAGTGCACAATCTCTTCAAGGGCAGGACTGCTTTGAGGATTCATGTATGTCGGAACCTTATGTAAAGCAGAAATACATGGGCCACCGTAATGCAAGGTATGATCACCTTTATGGTCATATGTGCATTCATTAACGCGATATCTGTGTAAAAGAATCTCAAACTTATGTGTCAAAGTTTTTTTGCGGGCGCAAATAATAGAATTGACAACTGTGACTGAACGAATAACATATACTCAGAGATGTGAAGAATTAGAATAATGAATAATAAGGGTGAGTTCAGTAGTAGATTAGTCAATTTTTGGTGGGATTTGGATGATATACCAAATTCATTCAGCGAGTTTGGTCGACTGAAACGTTAAATTATATAAAATCATTAACTAAAACCCTATCCAAAGCGGCATCACGCTGATGGTTTGAACAAAACAAAACAAAACATAAAATCGGAAGCCAACGTATTGACTTTGTAAGTTCCGAAAAAGCCTCCAAGCGGGCTGGGCTGACAAGCAACCGGCCGCAAAATCATCTGATCGTCTGCTCTTCCCCCGTTTGACACTAGTTTCTTTAGGACCATGATCAAAGAAGCAAACTTCTGGGGTGACGACTTCGTCATGTCAGGCAGTGACTGTGGACACGTGTTCGTTTGGGAGAGGGATACAGCGAAACTGTGTATGTTACTCGAAGCTGATCAACATGTGGTGAACTGTGTACAACCACATCCATATCTACCAATGCTGGCAACGTCTGGCATTGACTACGATGTCAAGTTATGGGCTCCGATTAATGAGGAACCTAGTTTCGACGAGAAATTCGCAGAAGATGTAAGACTTAACAGATCGATTAATTTAAATTCTTACACTGAATGTTAATTGTCTGGATGTCACAGCTTAAAAAAAGGAACGCTGTTATGTTGGAAGAAACCAAAGACACTATTACGGTACCTGCCGTTTTCATGATCCGGATGCTGGCATGCCTCAATCAACTTAGAACAGGTAGTGAAAATGTACAATAATATTCTGAATACTCATTCTCAGTAATCCGCTATTGCAGTGTGATGAAGAGTCTAAGTATAGAAAAATTGGGTACTTACAATCTAACACACAAGAAGCACAAGATAATATCTACTACATTGGAAATCAAAAAGGTTTTGTTCGGTCGGTTGTTAATATATTTTTCTTTTTTTAATATTTCCTTTTATGCTCTCGTTAATCGAAATGGTTGTACCATACTGTGATGCGAGATAAGAAATTGTATTTCTTGTCTAATCCCTCCTTATGCGTAAAAGTTTATCGTCAGGTCTATAAGATATATTTTCTGAGAAACAAATTCTACAAGACCTAAGTCCTGCGTAATATAAAAAGGCAGCTATACATAAAATGATTTGATAGTAAATAAGAGAAATGCGGCAAATGGAAATCCCAGAGTCATAGGACTTTATTTTTACCGGACCGATCAAATTAAATTATAATATTGTCAAGATTAAGTACATTTATTAGATGCATGTAATGCACACGCGAAACTTTATTACATAAAATTGTAATTGATAAGAATACAGGCTTAAGAAAAAACTTGCAAGAAGATTTTTAATAAACCATGGAAATGTGCATTGAAAGTCCGTGTCCTAAAATATGAAGAGTATTTCATGTGATGTTGAGAGATGAAAAAGTTCATTGCCAGATGCAGAGTCTAAAGCGGTGCTTTAATTCTTTACGTTATAGCTAACGAACCAAGTCCTGGCATAGACAGGTATTTCGTGTCATATGTATATTCACCTTTTTAATTAGATCGCGATTAGTAAAGACTAACAATATATCGCAAGTGATCCTGCAAGCACAAACTCGCTTTATTCACTCCTTTTACCATCATGCGTAATAAAGTCATTAGGAGTCATGTTCGAATGATTTCAATTATAGTTTTTCGATGTGTATATTCCAATTGTATGGTCCTTCAGTGCTATGTATTTATTCAGTATGTGTTTATGGCAGATATGCCAGTCATAGTAATTCTTCTATTTGCCTGCGTAATCAGGGAATGAATCTTTGCGGTGAAAAAAATACTGTTGATTCTTTTTCGTACTTAAATCAACGACTCTTCAGTTTGAACAAAACATCCCATTTCGATTATAAGTTTACGATTTTTGAACTTGTTCCGATCATGCACACGTTTATCAATACGTATTCCTTCCGATACTTTAGTTGACTGAATCTCCAGATACTTGAGGCTCATCATTACAGTGGCAGAAATGTACTGTGCATTTCATATATTCTATGAAATAGGAAATGTTTCTGAATTTCTCGTCTCCTTTTTTCTCAGCATTGTAGTGTAACTTAAACTGTTCTTTAGGGGATTTCGTATCACGAGAAAATACCTGTTCTTTTATAGGCCGGCGCCGCAGCAGGAGGAGGAGCGGCGACGAGAGCGGCGAATTACGAGGTGGATAAATCGTGTCCGACGATATTGCAAGCTTTAGATGGACTGAAAGGACGACATCACCGAGGAATTATCCATATCGAACCATCCACCCTGCGACGTTCATTCGAGCCGAGGAAAAAGTATTTTGCGTTATGTTCGAAACACAATGATATATCAGTTTAAAACGATCAAGTGTTTCTTTCAAATATTTCATGACACATAGGATTTATTTATCCAATTTGACTTGCAATTCATATTTTCCACAGTATTGAGAATTACCATTTCAAGTATTTCATGAATCTATGCAAATTCTATTATTTTCATCACGAAACTTGCGCGGTTGACGCGGCCTGTATTAACCATGCTCCTAGAGTACGCGTTATACGGTGTAGATAAATGATAATCGTGATATACATAGTGATATTTAGAGAGTATTGAAATGTGTCTGACAATGACATCAGCCCGCTGCCACGAAATTGTAATAAATACCCTAATTATATATTATTGTAAGAATTCTCTGTACTTTGATCGATCATTGTATTTTGGTGACAACTGTATGGATCAAGTTCTTGTTAGACGCTCTCTTTTTGAATACAATTTCACCTATACCTATTTGAAATGTATTAAATTATTACCATGCTCAGGTGATGTTGCCGGATTGAAAAAATTTAATTATGATCGTTATGTAATGCTTGTCGCAGAGATGATAAAGAGTCTTGCATTGACAGAATTCACTTAGAATTTTGTCGGCTTGGGAGGTGGAACTATTTATAGAACATCAATAATAGCACCCGGGGGTGGACAGTTCGTCTATGGTACGACATTTGTTTAAGTGCATTAGCGCGCATATTAGATTGGCTAAGACTCATAACATCAAGCGATTTTGCCGAGTATTTACTAATGAATACGTCTGTAGAATGCAATAATTCGTGAGGTTGAAGAACTTATTTGTAATAGACATTTTTGAGATTACACTGCTTGTATTATTCTGTTTATTCCCACAACCCGAATTCTTCTAGTTGTTCTCAAATACTTCAAGGAATTTATTGAAATACTTATTCAAACGGTGGATGAAATAGAAAGGATTCCGGCAGAGGAATGATGCGTCAAATAAAGGCGAAATGAAACTACTTACTCAACAACAGGACCTAATTTAATAACAAAATATGAAAGCCGCATTTGTAAGACAATTGGTTGCAGTCACAGTTACAACATAATAAAGATAATGGTAGCGGTATCATAACAATAATTAACAAATGGTAACGTCAAACAAAACGAAACATACGAAGAGATCGCGCATCATTGAAAACTGCGTGTAAGGAGAAACTTGTCGGCTCTATTACATAAATTGCTCAACAGAGGATTGAGTCGTCAATCATGACCTCCAAACCGTGAAAAACGTATTATCAACAAGTACTCTAGCTGTCACATAGTACAAAAGTATGCACTAAATCTAGAATGTGGTATGTGTGATAGCATTAACAGAATTATATACACATACGCATGCCAAGGTGCTTAATATTGTACAGTTACAGTGCAGATGGGCTTCACTGCCATTCGAGGCATTACATATAATATCATCGGGAATAATGGATATTATACTTGCTGGAATAAAGTAAAGTCTCGGAAACAGAAAAGCAAGTTGCTGCTGCGCCCGTAATACAATACACGCAGGCCTGTGTATTTTCTCGTTTTATTTCTCTGAACATTAGGACAAAATTGTAATCAATCAATCGCTTATCCGTTACCATAAATCCAATAATGTCTGTAATAATGAATTAGCGTTATATTAAATATACCGATGAGAGATTTAATAACCACTCTTGCGTCCACTTGTTTTCCTTTCTCGCTGATCCTCGCACTCCTATATTCGCTCACATTCTCTCCCATCCGCGCATTCTCACGTACTATTCATACTCTCACGCGTACTTTCACGAAATGCAGTGTCATGTAAGTCCTCTCGTTTCGTCTCATTAGTTTTGCCATAAGTCCACGACGATCATTTGTGATAGTAATTCCAGAAGATTGTGGCGATCATGCACTGCTCTTCCCATGTTGCACCCTGCATCGCCTTCTTTCGAGCCCTCGTTTTCACGGAAAGTATTTTCACGTCACAGACACCAAGTGGTGTCTCCGCGTCTATCGAAGAATCAAAGGGATTAAGCTAGACTGAGATAAGATACTGCTATATCAACGAAGTCATTCTTCCTTCTGAGATCATTCCATAGTTTCCTTTTGACTCGTAGATTTCGCGAAGTTAGTCGAATCAATTGCAAATCAATATCCAAAGAGAAAGCGAATAAGATCTATACTGCTTTTCGTCGCCCGTGCCACATTCACGCCCGCGCACATATGTACGTACCAGACTCAAACATACACAGAGAGACACACACACACACCTGCACGATCATACATTTTACAGACAAGTCGATGTGCTCAGGTCGCACGAAAACGTATACGCAACACTCAATAAGGTAAAAATACGAATGTCGCGCGCAATTTCGACGAATGAAGCGCTCGCAGATTTCGCAATTCCACACGCTTCCCAATCCCTTGCACGCGCCCGATTATACGCATGTAATCGTAGAGATGTAACAATAACAATGACGAGAATTCACAATGACGATAATAATACTCATAATCAATAGCGAATACTAAGAATTATGACAGTAATAATAATGACAATATAATATCGATAATAATAATAGAGCGAGCGTGAGATTTATTACACCTTAATCGGAGGGCTGATCGCTCAGGTGTTTCGAGGCATAGTCGGTTCGATCGTCTCACCTAATTATTCAAACTATTCCATGCTACTTTTCACCTATCAATCACTTTAGCGACCATCATGTGTTTTTGTAAACGTAAGTTTCTCTTTCGCTTTCAATCCAAGAGACGTTCGGCAAGCCGTTGCCTCGAGACACCGATCGATTTCGGCGCCGGGACGCGGACGCGCCCAGATAAATACGCACGCTAATCGTACAATCACTATCTACACGGTGAGTCGCAAAAATATAGAGACGATAAAAAACGTTTAGTCGGACTCGAAGTAGTAAAGACGAGAAAGGAGAGGTCGGAATAGCCGAAGATCCTGTGTGTACGTTAAATCGTTAGCCAAGCCGCCCTCACGCTAACTCCTTTCTGCTCTTCTGGCCGAGAATAGCCAGCATCCAATATCTTTGGCATCGCATCGCACCGAGCGAAGGAGTCAGCATGACTGTGCGGACCCCTTTGTAATCGTGGCTTTAAAAAGCCTACCTAAGGTATGGCCGATTAAAAACAGTAATCTCACCCGAGCAAGAACACAATCCGCCTTGCAATAACCACTGATTCTATTCAATGAATTTATTCTTTCATTTCGTAATAGTTTGCAATATAACATTGAAATGCTTCCAAGTTGATTCAATTTACTTATAATGAGTTTCTTGGTGTTGACACCAAATGAAAGTCGGTGTATTATTAAAATCAGAAGAGAAAGGTGGGTCATGCTCTTACTCTCGGGGTTCTGGTCGAGATATGGTAGGTTTGCGCTGTTCACATTACGTGACCGCCCTGTTGTACGCCGGGTGACGAAGCGCCTTTGAAGGAACTTGATTCGCAAGTCTTACAGTCGACTCCGATTGAGCTCCTAGCGATACATAACTGCGCGTGGCTGATTGATCAGAGACGAGTGTGTCGGTTATATTGTAAGGTAGGTGCTAATCGTCAAAATGCATCGTAAGAAAAAACCCTCGGCGGTGTTACAGCGCGACAACGCGCCTTTTCACCATTAAGTAGTTCTACTAGGATTATACAGGTTTACGTGTCGAGTTTTCCTTTACGAACTAAGCGTCTCCTGCCATTTCACTTCGATAATTCGGCTTTCGTGGTTCACTGCATCGTTCTATTCCATCACTTTCTTACTTCTCTTCTAGCATAGACTTCGACGACATATAAGTCGTTCTTTCTGGCGTAAGGGAAGAGAACGAGCACAGCGCTGCTTGGACGCGTTCTTTTGGAAGTTGTCGTTAGCGAAGGACAATTTGAAATAGGCTTGGAATAAAGTGACTCGATCGATAGCTTAATTTAGGTGGACTCCAGTCGTTCCTCGCTACGAATACAATCTCTCCAGGGCAAATAGTCCTCTCTATCCTTTACACGATTCACCTCTCCTCTTTTTTTTTTTGGTTTCGTTAATCGCTTTTCCCGCTCTTCTCGTTTCCCATTGCCGTCACTTTGCCTGTGTGTTATGCTCTCGGCTCGCTTCTCGTGTGTCTGTGTGTGTTGGACTAATTAAATTGTCATCGTCACGGTGGACCCGCCGCCGCTCGGCTCGTTTGAATTTCATAGACCGATCCGCGCGTTTAAATTTAACGTCCCCTGATACCGGGTGTAAAGTAGATCGTCGCCAGCGCTCTGGCCTGGTGCACGGCAGGGCCTCTGCTCTCACCAATGCCCAATGGGATTGCCTTCCACGTGCGCGCATTTAGATTGTCCCTATTAAGTCTTATAGTTTGAGTCGGTCCCTCCTCGGCCTTCAATTAAAAGCATAGTCGAGAATTCACCACGTTCCAACTGGGTCACATCTACTAATTAATCGAACGGGTGTCTAACAATATAATACCATTTGATAAAAGTATCGGATCATTCGAACATCGATCGTACGGAGAGTGAAAAGATTAAAGGGAGGGGGGCGACGGGAATAAAATCGTCGAAGGCCTCAAAGCGAGCGCAGGACAGTGACAATGACAATGGCAGTGAGGACCCTGTTTATGAGTGATAGCGCTTTAACCCTTATGATCTAAAGTCCATCTGTCTGCACGGAGAAAATGCCTTTAGTAAATTATGCAGTACTTGACTGCAACGGCGATTATCGTTATTATACGTATATTAGCAAAAGACAGAGATAAGCTGTGAACATTGTCTCTTGTACGCCGTGTTTTTGTCGTCGCCTTGTTAAAGTACCACTCGTTTCCCCAGGCTTTTAACACCAAGGTAATGTCGACTGCACTGGCAGGGTCAACACGCAATTCGCACTGCACTCATATAACGAGGGAGAAGCAAGAGAGGGAGGATTTCTCCTACTACCCGGTGGTTCTCTCCTTTTAGCAATCGAGGGACTCGCTTAATATAATTAATGAGAGCACTTTCGATCGGTGTCTATCGGTTGGGCCGGAAATTACAGTGCACGCAGGACGTCCGATATGAAAAAAGGGCGGGAACTTGTAGTATTTGATGCGAAATTGATTAGTTCGGATTAACAGTAATATTTAATCGAGATGGAAATAAAGTTCCCATTAAGAATTCGATTTTCATTGAATCACAATGATAATACTGTGATATTCATTCATCTCCCTCTCTGGCACTCGGCACTTTTCACTCTCGGCTAGTAATCCACTACTCCGAGTTACGATCTGGCGACAAATCTACCAATCGCTAGTTTTACGATGATGTTAGACGTATTTGTTGTTGTTGGTTTTTTTTTCCTTCTGCAAGTAGCTTCTCGCGCGAATCGAGTGTGTAAGATCTGTGTCCTCGTGTGCGTGTCTATATGTATGATGCAATTCGTCCTGGCAATTTCCGCTCGCTGCTCTCTCTTCTCCTATTGGTCCTTCCGGATCCCATAAACCTTTACTATTCCGAACGAACATTCCGAGAACAACGGAATCGCTATACAGTGTGCGAGCAATTCATGAACACAATGGAAGTTACACAGTTCCCGTGAACAATCGTCAGCCTCTGATTCAAGGCTGATTGTGGCTTTTTATGATGCCACACGATCAAGATATCTAACTACTATACTTTCGACGATTGGAATTAAGTGTGCAGGGCGCGCGAATATGTTCGATCGATAAGCTCGCGAGGATTCGAGTTAAGATCGAGTTGAGATTCAGTTAGGATCGTTGGCTCGATCGCGCGAAAAGTTCCGGCGACGCTAGATCCAACTGGGGGAGCTACATTTGTCAGCTCACTTCGTGTCTAATGAAAACGAGCGAGCCGCTTGCGGAATGTGGGAAAACCCGGTGATGTTAATTCTGTAGTTTTCTTTCGTTATTAGAAACAACAGCAAAATTCTGATCGATTTACTACTTTTGCTAATTGCTTTTTCCCCCTTTCGTAGACTTCCTACTTTTTTTGCAATTCTTTCGCTCGTGGTTTCCTTACATTTTATATGGTTCGTGCGAGATCGTACGCCCACTGCAGATTCGTACTTACAAACTTGTATAATAAAGACCATTACGCACTATTACTTTGAGTCCGTTGGTGTGTGTATATGTGTAGTGGTTGTATAGGTGTCTCGATTAAAATCTAGTATAGATCGTAGGAAAAAGAATCGTACACAGCGGTACCAGCTGTCTTCTCGCTCTTTTACACAATTGTTCTTTTTCGCCTAAGTAGTAGCGAGTACTCTCTCGTTAACATCTCTCGGTGCACCCCGCGTCTTCTCTTGCGGTACTGGTAAGTAGTTATATAAATAGTAGTGGTACTCGTAAACGTTAATGATAATTGTAATAACAATGATAATAAATCAATAATTACTTCTGTGTTTTCATCTTTTTTCTGGTTTTAATACAACAATCACACGTAGAAGCGACGAATTAGAGTAGTAGAAATAACTATTTTTCCCCTTAACTTTAATTTTATGTTTATATTTATATTTATTTATAGTATCTGCAATATATTAAATCGTATTTGTATTCTGTATCAATATACATACGCGTAAGGTTGGAATACGTGCGCGCACGAGTATAAGGCGGCCGAGCGCGATTGTGTTCAAGCGCTCGTTCGAAATCTTGAGAAAAGGAGACCGAGAGCAAGAAAGCCCGCTGAATTACTAGAAAGGTTAGGAGCCACCGAGTGCCGCATGAGCTCTAAGAGCGAGTCGAGCAAGATATGCTATATACCAGTTGGTTAATTAAGAGCGTCGAGTTATCGAGGAAGAACGCGTAAGAGGAAATCTCGATTCTTGGAACGGAGAGACGAAGTGAAGTGATCAATCTAATACGAGGGAACTCGAGATGGCAATTGGGCTTGGCGAATTCCGGATACGCACTACTTCGTTTCCCTTTCCATCTTCCACCACTGTTAGATCTTCGATTAGAATTCGCGTGCCAGCATGCGCGCGCTTTTCCTATACTCGTATGTGCCCGTATTCGGATATATGTTATAACATATATGTATATCTTCTTCTTTATATATATAACAAGATGGCAAAAGTGTTCCTTCGATTTCTCGTAGGTGGAGACTTTCCCTTCTCTTATTTTTTTGTTTTCATTAAATATAATCATACGCGTAAGTCAATAATTAGTAATAGAGGATGTACGAACGTGTAGAAAGATTTATCGTGTAATGAAGGTAAATTCGACAAAAAAGTTTTAATCGCAAATCACCTAGGTGTGCATCCACCTTGTCGCGCAGGATACACACTACATGTACTTCACTTCGACGTGCACGCCGCGACACTTCTCTCCATGTTGATTAGCTCCAAGTGATTCATTAATATGCCCATACATTAACATTAATAATATAAAGAGACCGAGAGAGAGAGAGAGGGAGAGAGAGAGAGGGAGTGGGAGAGATACATGACAGATAGCGTAGATCATCATCGTAGTTGCTTTAGAAGGTCATTTCCTGAACCATTCTCTCGCTTTCTTCTCTATCCTTTCACTCTCGCCATATTTTCTCTCCTATTTGACGCCTATCCACTTTTTTCTCTCTCTCCAACCCTGATCCCACTCTACAGAGGTGTCCAGCGTATCTCCTCAGCGACTTGTGGTTTCCTTGTGTGGTTTTTTCTTTATGTATGCCGCGCTGCTCCTGTCTCCTTCGCTCCATCCTTTCTTCTCTCTCTCACGTGTAGCATATCATGCACTTTTCGGGCCTTGAGATGGTACTCATGAAACGAACTAACGTGGATAATAAGGCGCGGTGGTGCGCGGGGCTTCGCAAGTTGTTGGGTAGTTCTTGCGATGATGAGGTAACAACGTTTAAGAGACTAACTCCTTATCTTTCCTGACCCGCGAAAGAATTCTACGCTTCTTGGAATATTGCGGCGCTCCAGTCTCTATCTTTCTGGTACGGATAAAGGCTTTTCTTGCATATCTAGCCCATCATTAATGTCCTCCTTCTCTCTTCTCGTTTTTCGTTGACATATTCACGCACCAGCTTACTTAAGTTCCTCGCTGACGTTACGTGTGTATGAACCTTGTGAGATGCCGCCGTGTGATTCAGGAGAGACTCTTGCTACTTCTGCTGCGTGTAGATGTATGTAAACGTGAGGGCAAGAGATATTTATATATATGTATATATATATATATATATATATATATATATATGTATATGTATGGGGAGACATACAGTTGTAAGAGGCAGGAACGAAATGCGAAGAAGAAAGTCTTGTGGAAGTTTCCCCCCTGTACGGCGATAATTCTATGAACTGAATATGTCGGTTCCGATGCGGCGCCGCCACTTTTATTACTCTCTCTCTCTCTTTCTTTAATTCCTCGTCTTATTCCTTCCTTGGTTTTATTCGTCTGTCATTATTCTTCGATGTTTCTATCGACTCTGCCAATGCCCAGCATCGGCGTGATTCCATCTCCACGCAAATCACCCTGCAATCTTGGCCTGCAATCCGTTCCACTTTCCCATCATAATTCCACTATTAATTCTACTAATAATTCCTCGTTAATTCGTTGGCCCTCGACGCACATCGTCCCGAACACTTTTTCCCGGCTTCCTTCGTTTCTCGACGAATTTAATCAACCCCTTGTTTTTTTTTTTTAGAGATTACTCATCGTCCGTCTGACAGCTCTTTGCATTGCAGCAGTTTCTTGGTAATGCTCCTTTTGGTAAACGCACCGCTTCACTTTGGACCTCGAAACACTTTGTCTCACAGGATTCCATAATCTTTCTCGAACGGTACAATTACGTAGGAGATTCCATGATGGATTTTCTCTCGTTGAGATTCTCTTGCAAGCTGTACAGGTAAGAGCCAGGATGATAGTTTAAGTACGGCGAACAGGTACCGGAGAGCGAACATTTGGTGGCCTCTTCGAGGCTGCCTGTTTCCCTTGTCGCGCTTAGTACTATCTAAGTGTGTATATACTCTTATGGATTTTATATGTTAATATAGTGATTCCTGTGTTACGTTTCCTTCGGGTACGCTGCTCTCTCAGTTACTGCTGCCGCTTTTATACTTCTTCTGCCTTTCTCTTCGATGGAGCTTTATCATTCGGACTGACCTTTTTAAAGGGGGGGGGGGGGTGCGCGGTCTATATATGTATACGAGTAGGTGTGTATGTGTGTATAAGTGTTTATCGGTCGCGCGTGTAATCTCTGTTGAGAGAAGGTTTAAGGAGGTATCCGCGGTGTGTAAGAGTGGGCTTGCGGGGTTCGCGTACGTCTCTTACGGCTCCTGATTCGGTCCTCTCGCGTCGAGGTGGGACGGCGAGCGTTCACCGACATCGAGGACTCCGCGCTTTCTCTCATTCATCCCTCAGCCAATTTATTTCTGGCTGAAGGAGAACGGCGATGGACCTGTCACTGCGCTCCGATGGAAATGCACGTTCTGCCATTTGTTGTCTCTCTTGTGCCACACCCGGCTCTCTTCGCTCTGCTGAGTGTGCGCTACACCTTGCCTGAAGAATTAGTATAAACACATTCATTAAAATATTTATATGTTTATTTCTAGAAATATAATATATTTAAAAGAATAATACTCACTTGTCCATATATTGTGTGAGCCTAACATACGCGATGCAGGCAGCATCCTCGCCAAGCAGGTGCACGTGAGGATTCAGGATCGTCGTATTGACGGCTTTGCAATTCTTGCCCAACACTGCTTATAAATTCAGAAAGCAGAAATTTATTAGTCCCCACATTGTACAATCTGACATAAATATCAACGCGGTTGTGGCTTACGGATGCCAAGAGCAAATAAGTAGAATAAAAGTGAGAGAAATAGAGTATCAGAGAGACTAGAAATGTATTGTGTATTACGGATTCATAGAGAATATCGAAAGATTTGTACAATTGATAACAGAGTTACTAGTAGAAACGGAAGAAGGATAAATTGCCATAAGGCAATTTTAGTTCTATTCTCAGTGAAACAATCGCTATGATTTTTTGGTCCAGAACAATTAGTCCTTTCCTTGATAAGTTACGACGTGCACAATCCTACCTCCGAACTAGATTCTCTCCTATAAATTTCAAGCACACATTGCACTTCGTGTGCGTGTATAAATCTCTCGAGTTCTTGCTACGTATTCAGTAGTAAATCAAATGGAAAGTGCAATAAGAAGCAGGATCGACGTTAACGCGAGCAGTCCACGATGCCAACACGATTAATGCGTTAACGCAATGAGAATGTAAATAAAAAAAAGTCTATTTTTAAGTTAATCTATTTTAGATTTTAAAAAATATATTTTTGCTAATTCAAAGAAAAGCGTGGAGACATGCATTGATTTAAAAGTCATTGTTTATAGTGAACATTGTTAAACAAAAAGAGAACTAGTGCGAAAGCTGCGTGGAAATATCGTGGCCGCGGTGGGCGACGATTAAAACAGTGATGCAAATGAGTAATAATTACCATTATCAAAGTAAAACTTGTGAAACTCCATTCCTTCGACTAAATTACCTAGAGCCTCCGGCTCGAATGCGGTCAGGTGTGGATCACAGATTTTTCTGCAAGTGTAATTAACATTAGATGGCAACGAGTTGCCGTGACAATCTCAATTAACACGAAATGAACATTAATCATAAACAATTAATCAAAATTACTACCAAAACAAATTATAATAAATATTATTATTAAAATCCTATTATTTAAATATATTTTTCAAGAATTCGAAATAATGAAAATAAAATACTAAAACTCACGTGTATGCTTCATAATCGCCAGTATTGATGCTGTCGATCAGCTGCTCGGTCATCTTGATAATTTCCTGACGGCGCGCTGTAATTGTCAAGATATTACAGATAAGTTTAACAAGCGCGATCGGCATACCCGTACTTGGCATCCGGGCTCTTACCGACACATTGTACAGTACAACAGTCACATGCACGAATATAATGTATATCTTTCTCAACTTCTACGCCCTAAGTCCAAAAAGGACTTTTAACTCCTATTCAGCTGTATAATTCAGATATCCTTCTTCTAATAACTACATCAGACATTGTAGTCGCTCGTGCTTATCTTCCAAGCGAACGCTTCTAATATTATTATCAAGTTAAAGTATACTTGTCCGTCTATTTTACAGATAAGTAACTTTTCTTCTCTGACTTAGGAGTTCAACCAGTTCTATCCTACTAATCCTTAAACGGTTTGATTGTCTTTGTATCAGAATGGGTATCTTAAAAATAGAGATCAGTACCAAGCAGGACGGTGTGTTGGGAAACACGAAGTAGTATAGTGCTGGGTGTGTCTGACACCTTGGTAATAAGTGCATCACAAAGAATCATCGTTTAAGGATTCCTAATTAAAATCTAATTATTTCTTTCTAATCGCTAAGCGTCTACCAGTGAACTCCTTATCAGTTGTTCTTTTTTTTTTACGGATTTGGGAATAGAATTCTGTTTTTTTTTTTTATAAATGTGAAAGTATTAATTAGACGATTTTTGTTGAGTTTCCACACGAATTAAATATTGTTCAGTATGAGTTAGTCATTTTTCTTGTGCTTTTTGCCGGCTCGTTTGTCTCCCGGATAGCTGTTCTATAATTGTCTAGTCGGCCGACTATCTGTTCATTCATTCGAACGCGTGCATTATATTAGCGAGGAAGCCGAATTTCGAGTGGCATAGATGCTGCTCGCAGTGAGCCAGCATTTAACAGAGCAGCACACACGTAATATGTGTGGCGCAGCTGTGCTGGTGAATTAGTATTTCTCGGGGGAATTCTCACCAATTCTTCTTCCATGCGATTAATCGCATTTCATTTGGCAAGAAATCATTCTTGTAATAATCATTAACAAAACACTTAAAATATACACGCAAGTCTTTTCGACTTTAGCGAGGAAAGGTTTTAATAGAATTTAGTTATCATATAATAATTCCTTCTGAGTTCTATTAATTACACGTTGCCAATTGTTCTTGCATCATTTCTCTCTTGATTCTTAATAACAAACCGAGAGACAAAAAGTGCGAGGGATCGTGAAAATCTTCTCTCGCGACCAACCATCATTATATTCTTAATTCCCCAAAAGTACATACAGGCTCGATCTGTGTGTACTAATAGCACACCATTTCTCTAACGAAGAGTTACACAGTTCTAATTGGTTAAACTCTGTTAACACTACCAGAGTTGAAACTGACAGAACTACATGGTAGAGACGAAGCATTTCAGCTTCAAAAACCCTTCGGCATAATATTTCCCGTTGAGTGTGTGTTTTTAGTGCGGACTTTACCTGAGCATTGGGAGTTCGTTGAAAGCTGGCTGCAGGTCTTCATAGGACACACGACTCTTACGTCTACAAGCAATATATATAGAGAGGGTTTGGTATTGTACTCTTCATTCAGTCTTAAAGAATCTCATCGAGCAAGACTGCTTGCTGCCTGCTGTTGCTGCTCTCAAGCTAGGAAAGCGGTTGCGTGGATTTATTTCAAGATTCAGATCCGTAATTATATATTTTTTCATGCTTTATAATGAAATATTTCACCCATTGATTATGATGACATTTCATGGAGAATTGATAAATGTAATTTTAGTATGATTATAAGTGTTAATGATAGTTAATGGGTTAATAAAGTTGTATAATTTGTAATGAAGATATGTTAGATTTATTTACGGAGCTTAATCTTGACAATTGTGGGCGTACAAGATCAACCGTCTCCTCCTTTGTTTCCCATGAATATGGAAAGATTTTTATTGTCATTATGACCTTTGCCCTCCATCAACCCATTCCGTCAGCTTTCACATTACTCCTCGGAGATTTCTTACTCCGATCATTGCTTTTCTTTCCCTCGCATCATTTCGATATTGCCGCGTGCGCCGTACTGAGAATTCTTATTCTACTGATGTTTCTTACTAGGAACGCTGTTCTAGTAAATTTGGGGGGAAGAATTATTACACGCAACTTGAAGGAAGCTGACGAAGTTGAAAGGTACGATTTTCTTTCCTAAACTCTGACAAAGAAGATCGCCCAAAAGAATTCCAAGCTTTCTTAAAAAGAAAGTCATCTTGAAATAATATTGCGAGAATAATATTTCCAGTCGAATGATAAATTCGATTCGATGATCGACGAGACGAGTTTCCATCAAAAACTCTCATGTTCAAGTGGAATAAGTAGGAATGCGTGGGTAGAGATGGCTTACACATAATCGATATTGTTCTATCAGCCGACTAGCACAAAAGAGTATGTAATCATTAAAGCTACGAAGCCTGTCCAATGGAAACAACATTTTCTGTCCCACCCGTTATACATAACAGATTTCCACCCGGCTACGTTTCACACAACACAACTGGTATATTGGATTTCAAGAAAGTTTATTGGTACGTTCACAGTTTGCGCCTACACACATGGATTACACATGGACCTTGGTAGCGTTAAGTGTTGAGGCGTAATGTACAAGTAGCCATTGTTAATGATTCCGAGTGAGTAAACCTAGACAGAACGAAAGACAATAAAACAATCTTCACCATCAATATTAACCCCAAAACAATCATTGAAACACGATAATATAAATCAATAATAAACAGAATCTTCCTCACTGATTAATTAAATATTCTCAATGACTATGATTATTCTTTAAAACTCACTCCACTTAACAATAACAACTTCCACCACGCTTAACAGCGAGCACAAACATATCGGGCCACATATGATTAAAAAACACATACACAGAGCGCTGCGGCGTGAAACGACGCATACGACTGCATCTTTGCGTAGCATGGGATTTCCTGCGGCGTATTTCTCAGCCTAAAGCTACCTCCACAAGGGGGGACACACACCACCACTCGATTCTTCCAATTGCAGGGACGATACGATCGTCAAAGAAATACACAGACATAATGTATTACTCTACAAAAAAAAAAGGCACACGGTTGCGAGACAATCCTGACATCTACCGAGCTTCCTCTCCACTGTGATTAACTTAGTTAATCGCTCGAACGATATATACTTTTACAGAGACGGCTGCATTGCGCAACTGCGATTTAAAGGCAGCACATTCAATGCAGGACGGACACAAGGGAAACACACATATATATATATATAAATAAATATATATATATATATATAATAGTATATGAATGAGTGAGAGAAAAATATAGAGGACATCGTTGTTCATGAAATCCCTAAAGCTGCTTTTCACGTACGCAGCCTGTTCCAGTTCGCGCGTCTCAAAGGTACGTATATATGTATATGTATATGCATGTATAGAAAAATCCCACATATAGTTTCGCCACACACGCAGACGAAAAAAAAACCTCGACGCCGAGTATGCCAGTGAAATAAGTGGGGGAAAAGAGAGAAAGAAAGAGAGAGGGGGTGGGGGAGAAAAAAAATACATTAGGGTTTAGCGCGAGCGGGTTGGTATGTTGGATTTAGGTCGAGCGGTTGGAAGCCGCCCGCTGGGAGATCGTTTACAGCATCCGGACTGTGGCTTCGTATTAAAAAGGAAACCACGTAACGCATGGAATCATTGGTTTCCTTTCTATATTTTCCTCATCCTTCTCCTTCTTGTTTTCGCCTTCTTCCCTTTGTTTCTATTCGCGGCTTTTTCTACGCTTCCTTTTTTTATTATTAACTGTGTGTGTGTGTGTGTTTTTTTAAACCTCGCACCATAAATAAAGGGGAAGGATATGGCTAAGTCTGTGATAGGATGGATAGATTTCTGCACAAGAAAGTTTTGTGCGTGTCGCGGAATGATTTCATTAAAACTCCTCTCCAATAACGTTCCGATTCTCATTATAATACGTGTTGTTACTTACACTGCCTGTCTGACCAAAGCTCGACACACACTACTTGCGCCGCCACCGCCGCCGCCGCCGGCTCAGTGATCGCTGGACGCGCACGCACGCACGCACGCACGCACGCACGCACGCGTCTCTCTTTCAACAACGCGAGACTTTTACTCTCTCACACACAAACAAACAAAGAGAAAAAGAGAGTCACAACAAAGGGGGGGGGGGGGGGGAAACAAATTTCAAGAGAGAGTACACGCACAGGTGTGTTTCGAGCAGATCGTCTCCGACTGGCGGAGATGCTTCTGGCGGCGTCCGTGTCGAATTTAGCAGCGGAGGCAGGGCAAAGTGTTATACTGCCTATCGTGTAACAAGGCGAAGCGCACCAACAACAAAAACGAGAAAGAGAGAGAAAGAGAAAGAGAGAGAAAGAGGGGAGAGTGAGTGAGAGAAAAAAGTGGGGGACCCTTCGATCGCCAACACACAAAAGAAGATCTCGAGAGCGACCTCCTGCCCTCCGCGTCAACCCCCTTCCAACCCCCCCTCCCCTCCTCCTCTCCCCAGTGCCCTAAAAAAAAAAAAAAGAAATCAAACTAACGACGAACGGACAAACGTTAAATCCATCCCGTTGTGTCTGATGGATCCAGTTGTACGCGGACGGATGCAACACTTCTTTCATTAGTCAGATGTTCTTTTTTTTGGGGGGGGGGGATTTTTTGTTGGTTTAATTATAAAGCCTGTAATTTTTTATGGAGATCGAATTAATGAGCACTCCGAAGGGCGTTCACTGATTGATTCGCTCGCGAGAGTCCCTTCGTTGTTGTAGTTGTTATTATTTCTGTGCTGAATTATTGGAGAGAGAGAGAGAGAAAGAAAGAGAGATCATAGAACAGTGCGTGGTATTTGGTTGTCGAATTATGTTTGTATTGGATTGATGAATGTTGTATTACATTGTACTAGGTTGTTAATATTATTGAGCGTTTTGGTATTGTTAAGATCGCGGCGACACTCTCGCTGGCGTGGAAAAAGGGTGAGTCGCCCTTTGGAAGATGTTTGTTTGGGGTTGTTCTTGGTTGTTTGTTTTGTTTGGGGTTTTTTTTTTGGTTGGGGGGATCCATCAGACAAGTTGGATAAGTTGTACATAGAATATTTCACAGCAGGCTACATCTCCTAAGTTTCGAGCACGCGTCTTCATCCTTAGCGCTTGACTTTTTCTCTTTCTTTTTATCCTTTGCGACCTTACCGGCGTTGCTGGTCCTCTTACCGTCTTCCGCGTCACTTGTCTCCGTTTGGCTGAGCTGTACGTATCCAAGACCACCACCACCACCAACACCACCAACGACGCTCCCGCCGACACCAGTGACGACGCCGACGACGACGCTCCCGCCGACACCAACTCCAATTCGTCGTGTTTCCTTTTCTTTAGTGTTTTTTAGCCGCATGCAAAGATTTGCATCGGACGCGCCGCGCCGCGTCGCCACGTCGCGCCGCGTCGCGTCGCGTCGCCCAGCCCCAAGCCAAGGTGCGAGAAGAGAGACACACAGAGCGAGAGTGCAACAGCCGCAGGCATGCAGAAAAAGAGAGACAGAGGAGAGAATCGATGTAATTCATCGGCACAAACACAATGAGTTTTCAATAATAAGAAACACTGAGAACTCATTCGTTCTAACACTAACATATCCCAGAGGACATTGACCTTTGCCTCGAATTAGATTTACTTCGATTTTTAAATACCAATTATTTGTAACTTCTTGTTCAAAATTAATTTATCAATTATTGTGTAATCGAAGTAATATTGTTCGAAGAAAAGGAGAAATAGAAGAGCAAGCAGGATAAGTATGTGTAGGAAAGAAAGGTTTGAAAGAGAAAGAGAGAGAGAGAGAGAGAGAGAGAGAGAGAGAGAGAGAGAGAGAGAGAGAGAGAGAGTGTGCGTTTACAGACCAGTGGAGGGCTCGTGGCGTCGCGACGCCGATGCCGTAGGCGTCGTCGCGATGTTGTTGCCAAGGTAGAGGGCCGCTGGCGAGGATGGCGAAGCGCCAGTCTGGCTGTTTTGGCTGTTGCTGCTGCTACCACTGCTGCTGCTACCGCTTCCTGCGCTGCCAGCTAGTCATGCAACCAACCAACCAAAACACGTGCTACTGTCAGCCACCATACACCAGCTCCTATCAGCTTCCGAGCGAGACGATCGCTCTCTCCTTTTCCCCTATGTTCGCCAATGCAATGTTTCACTCCCTTTTTCTCACCGATTCATTCTCGAATTCTTTACAAACAACGCAACACAGAATTAATATATCACAATTTCACAGAATTCAAATAATTGTTAAATCAAATAGAAAATTGAATTTACAAATAGGAATTTATTCATTTTATTAAAGTACTAATACTTGCTTTTTTAAGACAATTCTTGTTCAAGGGTATCTACAATAATAAATATATAAAGAATTTAAAAAAAAAAAGTAACTGTTAGTACTTTAAAAAAATGAATAAATTACTATTTTTATTAGTCCTTTAAGAAATAACAAAGCGAGAGTGAATCGATGTGGAAATGAAAGTGTCGAAAGCAAAACTCGGCGGTGTGGCAGATGTCGCAAGAGAATATGAAATTGTCCAGCGACAAAACCACACACGACATGGAAACACCAGTGAGCTAATTGGTCGAATGGATTAATCTACGTCAGACAGTACTATGTAAGCGTGAGGACGAGGATTGCAATGGAGAGCAGTTTTACCTTCGTTGGCGTTCTCTACGCCTCGAGATGCAAGGGCGCTCGAAGTACGAGGAGGATTGTGACTTGGTGTGAAGTGAGTGAAAAAGTGAGAGAGAGAGAGAGAGAGAGAGAGAGAGAGAAATCGAAAAAGTAAGCGATTGGTGAATGATAGTAAAAGAGAGAAATAGAGAAAAGTGGGTGGCAAAAGGCATTCAAAGAACTGTACAATAGAAATATTAATTAAGCGTGATATGCGTCTCTTCGCCATTACAAGGGAAATGTCTGATTCGATGATGAATCATATGAAAATGTTAGACACAAAAGAAGATAACAGATAATTGACGAAAAAGAGAGCGAGTGAAAAATCAAGACATGCTTCGCCACTAGGAATGACTTTCCTTGGTCAATTCCTGCCCGATCGTTTCACTCCAACCGTGGCACATCATTCAATTATTAAAGTAAGAGAAATGAAAGAAAACATTCGGGCAACTTTTGGATTTTAGGTGCTCACGTGATATTCCAAGGGGAATAACACGGCGCGGCTGGCAGTGAAAGGCAGGAACCGCTTGTATATCCGGAAGAGAAAACCTTACCGATGTTGCCAGGGAGAGAGAGAGAGAGAGAGAGAGAGAGAGAGAGAGAGAGAGAGAGAGAGAGAGAGAGAGAGAGAGAGAGAGAGAGAGAGAGAGAGAGAGAGAGAGAGAGAGAGAGAGAGAGAGTGAGAGAGAGTGAGAGAGAGAGAGCAGTGGAAGTCAGCTTTCTAGCATCTTTGTTGGCTCCTGCCCCTACCTCTTACGCTGCGGAAACCACGACAGACAAAACATGTCAGCGAGGAAAGAACATGCAGTTTTTGACAAATCAGCTTTTGTAAGTCTGCCATGTTTTTTCTTCTTCCTCGAAACAGTTGTTCCTGCTCACAATTATATTATTCAATCGATCGCACAGTACGAGAATTCATACTTTTATTATCACTACTGTTGGATCATTCTACTTAAAGCGTTTAGTGGAGAAAATAAGAATCGAGCCAAAGCCAGGACTGGCTGAGCGTGTCAGGGAGTTTCTACTGGCTCGGTTTGATTGACACACTAGCTTGTAATACTTAAGGGGTTTGATATTTGACAGGTGGTTCAAGCGTAGAAAGAAACTTTCTTTTAAGTCATAGTTGTTTCTTTTGTTTTTTTTTTTCATCGCTCGACTAATACTACTTGTCAGACTACGATTTCTCTTTTTACTGTGGACAGGCTTCGTACTTTAATGTTACTAGCTCATTTAAAAGCTAGGTGCACGAAAATGCGCGAATTCGATGGACACTCTTTGCTATTTTGAGTGTACTCGAATTTCTTCTAGATTTCCTACCCTTTTCTACTTAAAATGTACCATCAACGGCGCCCTTTCGCTTGGACAAATTCGTTCTATGCTTTCGTCGGACAATTAAGCTTTGTCGCCGAGGGCAGTGTACTACGTGCGTCGAAATTGGGATTTCGAAATTGGCGAACGTGACATTGCACACTGCAATGCAACACAAAATCGTCGGAGTTTTTTTTTGTCTCTTTCTTTCTGGTTTTTCTTTTTTTTGTTCCATCCACCATTGATGAAAGAGGTATACTGGAAAATGGCTGGAATGCGCTGCAATTAGAAACGTCTGCCACCGCTGTATGAATAACTGCGACGATTATATCGCAATGGGTTTCAACTGCCAACCAACACAGCTCGATAAAATACGACTATATATGAAAAAAAAACAAAAAAAAAACACAGCCTGGCAACGAATGTTTTATGTTACATTAAAACTTGGATCGTTTTGAAATATGGGCTTATTTCACTCCTTGGACATTGTGAGATCTTGAATTTTGTTTCGATGCATTGCCGAGAGTACGCGTTACTCGGCGAAATGCCCTTTATTTTGGGCTTGTTAAAAATATGCAATTTGTCAGCATATTATTATTCAAATTCTGTAAATTCAATCTTAATACATTTTTAGAGTAATTTTTTAAAGAATATTTATTCTTTTCATATTCTTTTTAATATTTAAATTGTATGAAATTATTCCTAGCACGAGGAAAGAAAGTATCAATCAACAATGCATCGATTATTTAAGAAGCCGATTTACCTTGGGCTCCTTGAAGGAGTACCGCGGCTAGTCCAAGGGGGTTGCCCTGAACTTGGTTTTGGGGTTGTTTGCTCGTCTGACCAGCTGCCGCGACTATCCTGGAGAACGCGGATCCTGCGGCAGGACTGTTCGGAGGTGTTCCTTGGGATCCAAGGCCTTTGCCGAAGATTTCGAGAAGTAGCCATTAAGAAACAAATTCTTATGGACCACACACGATTTTAGAAAAGCGTGTGTCGAAGCCAACACAATTCCATAGAATAAAGAACCTCAGAATAATAAAAGATCAATGTGAACCAAGTCGTAATTTGGGTCCATTTGGATTAATCGTTCATTAAAACGAACTAATTCGAAGCTTATTAGTACCATCGAAGGTTAATCACGAAACCATCTAACAATGTTAATTAATAAAAAATTGAACCTAGTCTTAATGTGGTCCATTCTGATTAATATCATTCAACATCGAAATTTCGAGGGTTAGAAACATCGACACATACGAGATTTCCTAATAATAAAGATTATTGAAGAATAAAATAAAAATATGAGAAAAGAGTTCATAAGTAATACGCGTTGCCTCGCTTAAATAGAGCAAGAACTAGCATGGCAGAACTGTCCGATAAATTCCTGTTACGCCAGGGCAAGCAGAGACACGCTTTTGCTCCTGAAATAGATCGAAAAGTCTGCCTCTCGGCGATCGTGACCCAAAGTCCAAGCGTCCAATTCAAACTCGTCGGAAGTCCATTCTGCGTGGGACGACGGTCCATTAATCAAAGAAAGCATAGAACTACATGAAAACTAATACAATCCTTCAATTATCATCAACAATAAGAAGAATGAAATCTTCGAAGAAATTTCCATCAATTACCTATGAATTGTTACATATAAACCTAATTACAACAAATTAAAAGAATTCATCAAAAACTATGACCAATCATTTTTCCGTAAACTTTATACATTTATTTGATGTTCCCTAAATCCGAGTGAAACTAGTCGATGCAAATGTCGAGTGTAACTATTGTTACAGGAAACAAGCGTGAGTAAACTAGAAGCTCGAAACGGAAGTATATCCAGGATTCCCATTGAGTTCGGACTCACCCTGATTGTCCGGTTGTTTCGAAGGTCCTGCCACAACGGAAGTGGCTGACATCTCAGGAAATCTGTGAGTTTACTATTCGATGACCGAAGGGTTTCTCCCAACGGTTACTCTCAGCCGCACTTAGAATCAATGAATGAATGAATGACGAATGTTTTCCTGAGCAATGCCACCCTTTAAATAGATTTCGATTGAATTGCACTCTTACGAAAGAAGAACACTCAGGATTATCGCGTCTTTCGAGTGCTCGAGATGGAGAACTGGTGGAGAAGAAATTCGTTGAGATGAATCTCTCTCTTCTCGATGTACTCCGAGAGAGAAGAGAAGAGTTTGCTTCGAGGAGGATCGAACGAGCGACGAGAACTGCTGGATCTATTTTCAAGTAATGCCAAGCGGCCAGGTATTTCTGTTGACAGTGCGCACTCAGTCTATTCGTAAGAGAATTCGTTCTCTCTCACACACACTCTCTTCATAGATATCCAACACAGCTTCCCTTTGAATATTGGACCACCATTGAAAATCTATAAAATTTTCACCCCCTCTTTTCTTTTTTTCTCTCTCTCACTAATAATTCATTTCCTATTACTTCTGTAAAGACTATAGGAACTAGAAGGATTACTAGAAGATATCTGGACCGATCGGATGCTGCATCGGATAGAAGAATCATATTGAATTAGATCATGCAAGGGAGAAATCATTTCTAAGATCAAATTTCTTGAGAAGAAGATTTCAGGGTTCCTCTAAAAGATCTATTTGCTGTAACAGAAATCCTTTGGGAGCAACTGAAAGCTCGGATACGAAATAACGAGAAGAGGAAGCAAATCTCATGAGATTTGCATGACTAATCTGAAAAGGGCCAATCGATGGGATTCCCTTTTAAGGGGATTTCTTGGGGTATATTACTTTGAAGCTTGGAATTCTCTAAGGAGAAGTGTCTATTGGAGGAGAGTTTGCAGTCGAAAGCATTGCTTAAGAGTATTGTATAAAAGAATTCGTGGCAGAAATAATGTTGCAACAAGGATGCATCAAGCTTTATTGAATTCAACAACTGGCATAGTTGGTACCACATTTTCTTTAAATGGTCATAAATATTAAGTACGTAATTAAATAAAAAGAAGTTTATTTATTTCGTTGAGATACTAATACATACTTTTAAAAAAAGTAAGTATTAGTATTTTAAATAAAAGAAATCAACTTCTGTTTATTTAATAACCCCTTAAACGACACACACACGAACATTTCCTCGCTCGTGAAATGAGCACCGGTTGGAAACTGGTGTCACCTTTTGCCAAGAGAAAAAAAGAAAACTGGAGCGGCTATCTCCGCTGGCTTTGTGAACTTTCCAGCCGGCATTGCTCCAGCTCAAACTCCTCTCTAATCTCGACTTTTATCATGGACTTCGCCAGCCTCCCGCACGAATGGACCATCAGCGCACTAGTCGCGCTGGGAAAGAGAGAGAAATTCTAGATGCTTGTCCCTGCAAGGTTGAAAGTGCTAGCTTTCCTCTCGGAACAATTGATTGGAGCAGCGTTTTTCAACCTTGTTTCATTGAATTCTAAGAGATTTTTTATTCATACATAAATCTTGGGGTTGATATTTTCTAAATTGGTGGTTTTCTCTAAGAATGTTCTCTTTAAGAATAATATTTCTCACGAATAATTAACATTGAAAAACACTGGACAGTTGAATCGTTAAGCAACAATGGCGCACGCGACAACAACGTTTTGTTAAACACATTTGGTTAGTAAATTAATGAGCGATGGCACCGCGACAGCAACGAGGGCCAAGCTCAAAAGGAGAAGACGGTAAATCCGCAGTACGACTTTTTAGCGGAAGCTGGAAGAAGACAGGGTGCAAAAGCTCGGCACGAGAAGCTCGACACTCAGCCGATTCTTATTGGTTCTGGCCTCTCCGATTCCTCCTCATTTTTTACACTCATCATTTCCATCTCAAAACTAATCAAAATTATTATCATCCATTTTCCCAACGCCAGACAAACTCCACCAATAATCATTTCATCCCCTTTTTCCTTTCTTGCTCGACCACCATAAATTCCTATCACAAAGACTCGACTAAAACACAATTGTCCCAGCACAATCACTTTCTAGAACCTCAACAAACAATATATCAAACTTAACAATCATAACTACAAAAATAAGCGCAATTAAACAAGAAACAAGCTTTTACAATCAAAGCTTACAATAAGCGATTCTCTATTTCGCTTTATCATTTATTATCATCAGAAACCATCTGAAATACCATGAAAAAAGCACGACTAAGGGGCGAAGAGAGAACAAAAAAACCCAACAACAACTACCAAGCGATAAATGAGTAGCTCTTCTACGAGCGTAGAGAATTAGTCCGGTATTGTTCGATGTTGATTGGCTGCTGGATAAAGTCATGCGGGAATGCGTCCGGTGGTTGAGCAATCAACGAGGGGCTTGGTTGCTGACTATTCTTTGTGTCGAGCTTACTATTTCCAGCGAATGGGAGAAGCCAGGTTTTCCAGGATATATATATATATATATATATAATAAATATAAATATAGACTGACTTATATGTCTGTATTTATATTTAATATATTTATATATATATATATATATATGTAGATAAATATGAATATAGATAATATACACGTAGGTACATATTTATTACACAGAAGGAGACGTCAAAACTGTACGAAAGACAGTTTCTCAGCCTTCGGTTGCATTTACCTTCGGGTTCTTTGGCAATGACCGTGCAGCTCCGGTCGACGCCGCCCTTCTTATCCTCTGCACAACATACACACATACATCACGTATACGAATATGCGACATCTTATATGAGTACATAACGCCTAATAACACGATTATGCCATGTAGACCAGCCACGCGCAACGTGTCGTGTCATGGAAGCTCAGCTTCCAAGCGTTTTTTGTCATTGGATCGATGAGTTAGCCAAGAAATGGAGTGGAGTTTTTTTTATGTCTGTGAATGTTGGTTTTCGGAAGAAATAAATCCTGTTTTCGTTGGGAGATTCCGAGATTTGTGATTCATTTCGATTTATTTTGATGGCTTTTTATCTGTTTTTTTGTGGTCCCGACTGTTTCAGGGATTGGAATTTGGGGGAGATTGTTTTTTTGTATCAAGGAAGAAGTGATATTAATTACAGAGCTGTAGGGCGAAATTCATTTTTTCGCAAATTTTTCCATATGTACCCCTTCACAAATTTTCGATTTTTCGAAGGTTCTTGGACTTTGGCGAATGCATGATTTTTCGATTGTTTGAGTATCAAAACGGATAGAAAACATAAAACCAGTAGCAGAAATGCCGGAAAAGTATCGAAAACACATGAAAAACCGATCTTGAATAATTCATTTTCGTCCAATTTTGATGGTTTTTCTCATGTTTTTTATACTTCCCGACATTTTCCGGGGCTGAAATTTGGTGGGGAATGTTTTCTTGCATCAAGGAAGAAGTGATATAAATTCCAGAGCCCTAGCTCAAAATTCATTTTTTCGCAAATTTTTCTGGGTATACCCCTTGACGATTCTTTTGGCCAAAAAATGAACTTTGACCTAGGGTTCTGGAATTTATATCACTGTTTTCTAGCTAAATACTGAATCACTGCCTAAAATACCAGACCCTGAAACGGTCGGGAAGGGTAGTTAAAAATTTTTCGATTTTTCCAAGGTTCTCGGACTTTGACAAACGCTTGATAAATCAATTATTTGAATATCAACACGGATAGAAAACAAAGAATAAGTAATTCAAATGCCATAATTCTGCAAAATTCTCGTTGGGAAATGCGTGGAAGCATACATTTGTCACGCGCGTGACAAGCGTAGGAAAGGAAGGTTTACAGCCGGGAACACGCAGGTCCGTATTTCTCAACAGCGTCATTCTAACCGAGCGGAACTTACGTCAGAAGCTTATGCACTCTAAACTGATAGGACTTTAATATTCCCAAGAGAAAGAAAAATAGAGTAGATTCTCTTAACAGGTTTATATCATGCAAGCATTTAATAATATCTGCTCTTACACAAATTTATTATTACATCACTGTAATCTCATTTACAAAAATAAAGTTATCCAATCAGAAGCTTTTTCCATTCCAAGCTTTTTTTGGCTAACTCGACGATCCTTTCGATCGAGCGTGCCCTGGTTATCCAAGGGAATTTTCACCAGGCCAACCAACTGGTCTGCCAACACAACTGTTCCCATCGAAATCGCTAGGAAAAACTTTTTCCCTTCTACTATATCTACTATAATTTAAACTAAAACTTTTCCTTACAACGACTACCACCGAAAGCTTCCAGCTAACTAGAACATTATTGGGACTCGTGAGCCGCGGCCGTTGCACTCCCAACTTTAAATTGGTATTGAAACGAACATGGCTGAACTATTTCCAGAAATACAACTGACCGAGGCTTGCATTATTTCGAAGGGAACAAGTTTGCCATTGAAATGTGAGCTTTAATCTGGCAGACTGATCGATCGTAATTACAGGCAATTGATTCCAACTGGCAGGTGTATCATTAAGTGACTCTTAATTAGTAACATCGCGGAGGATTACTGATGCTAAACCAGCTAAATTTGAGGTGTCTTGTTCGTATGGTAGTTGAGTAGTCGTCCGGAGTAGAAGGGATATGCTGCTGCATCGTGGTGAATTTAATATCATAGGACTTAAGTTCTTGGAAGGACGTGCTTGGTTTCATCTTGGTCAAGGATCATGCAAGTTATATGCACGAAGCTTTATTTGCTTTAAGTATATCCAAGTTTATATTTTTTCCAATCCAACTAACCACTCAATTTAATCATAATTAAGAAAAGCAGTTAGTTGGATCTTTCTAAAATTAAAGTATTATTTATAATAATTTTCTAGGCTGTCCAAAAGATACTAAAATTGTATTCAAGTTATATTTTTTCCAGTCCAACTAACCACATAATTTAATCATAATTAATCAAAGAAATTAGTTGGATCTTTTTAAAATGAAAGATTTGTTGCAATAATTTTCCAATCCAACTAACCATCCAATTTAATCATAATTAATAAAAGAAATTAGTTGAATCTTTGGAAAATGAAAGAATTTCTTATAATAATTTTCCAAGCTGTCCAAAAGGATAGGAAAATTATGAGGTGGGAAATAGTGCTGGGGATGCACTTTGCAGCGAGTACGTGCAAACGTCGATAAAGAGACACGGATCGATCGTCCCTCTCGAGTAAGGTAAGTAGAATTACGCGTGCGGACTCGGCACTACGTGTGTACACGCCATTGCTATTACACTTACACAATACGTAGAGAAAAAGGCAAGGGTTTCCATTGGATAAGGGTAAATGCACGTGCAAATGGGAGACGCGTCGAGCGAATGAAAAAAGGTTTTCATTGAAAGAAGAGTGGTGATTATAGTCACAAGGACTAATCACGATTGATTCGTCGAATAAATGATTGATCATCATAAACAAAGTATTCTTTGAAATTATTAATAATCAATCATCATTCGAATAAATTCGGAATATTTCTCACTGGCAGTGCATAATTACATTCATTCAGTTCGGGTGTCATTAAAAATTCATTGTGGCTTGTAAATGGATGATTTAAAATTTAGAAAAGTTTGTCAATATTATTATAAGTCGACTTTACACGTCGAGCACAGGACTTTAAAGCCGAACGACATGCAAGTGCGGAAATAGAGACAGATTATTCACGTAAAAATAAAGAGAGAGGAAGAGAGAGAGAGAAAGATGTAAAAGCGTGGTTAAAGCGAATCATCATCGAAGCCAGAGTACATTTCAGTCGACTTCTTAGTTAGAGCTTGGTTCCTAGTTTCAACTCTCTGGAACGGTTGGATTAATGCGGAATCTCGAGGCGAATACGGCGACGACGGACAAAGTAAATCCCTCAATCACCAACACAAATAGCTTTTGCATGTACTGTAACATTCTGCACATAACAACCACCGCAACGTGTAAACCATATTTCTCGGTTCACCAACCAGCAATTAATATTCATGAGAAATGTGAGAAAAGCATAACAACGAATTACTTTATCCGTCAGTTACCTCGTCGAGAATAAGAGAAACTTGAGTTCATTGACCTCTGATATACATGCGAGAGTGCGAAGGGTGAATGTGAGACGAAAAGGGGGCGGTTTATGAGAGAAGTGGGTCACGCGAGAGTAAAAGCCAGGATGCGCTTCATAAATCCATAACACCGGAACAACAATCTCGTGAAGACGATGCCTGGGATGCTGTTCTGGACCAGTTACAATTTCGACTGATATTAATAAATAAGGTGATTTGTTTGCCTTAAAAATATACAATGAATTTAATGAAATAAAATAATTACTGCTCATTAATTATAATATTATTGGAAATATTATTATAATATTAATGTTCCATATTTTTTAATGTATGTAATACATTATAAGCAAGCTAGATATTAACACTTGCATTGATAAAAGTGATTCGTTTGCCTTAAAAATATACAATGAATTTAATGAAATAAAATAATTACTGTTCTTTAATTATAATATTATTTGAAATATTATTAATATTAATGTTCCATATTTTTGAATGTATGCAATACATTATAAGCAAGCTAGATATTAACACTTGCATTGATAAAAGAGATTCGTTTGCCTTAAAAATATACAATGAATTTAATGAAATAAAATAATTACTGTTCTTTAATTATAATATTATTTGAAATATTATTAATATTAATGTTCCATATTTTTTAATGTATGCAATACATTATAAGCAAGCTCGATATTAACACTTGCATTGATAAAAGTGATTCGTTTGCCTTACAAATATGCAATAAATTTAATGAAATAAAATAATTACTGTTCTTTAATTATAATATTATTTGAAATATTATTAATATTAATGTTCCATATTTTTTAATGTATGTAATACATTATAAGCAAGCTAGATGCTCGGTTGATTCCAAGGCAAACTCATCAGCATGCATGTGTGTTTGCATTTTGAGATGCAACCCAGGATCGTCATGTGTTACGGACAGTATGGGAAGCTGTGTGTACCGTGTCTGATACGAGATCGTCCGTTGCATCCCCCTTCGGATGCTGTGTGTACCTTTCCGTCACTGTTTGCGAGTGTGAGTGATTCGACTATGTTATAAGAGCTAGCATGATAAGTAGACTGTGGGAATTTACACAAAATGAGCTATGTTTGCTTGGTAAATTATGAATTATTTTACAGAAATTATTCATTATATTTTATCAGAGAAAAGAATCTATATTTGAGTAAACATTCTCAATCAAATGACACAATGACACTAATTCTTCTCATCTATCTGCGATGCTCACTTTCTATTCTAAGCCTGTTATAATAGCACTGCTCGCTCTTGCAAATTACTATTGATTAACTAAAACGATTAAAAAAGGATAATCATGTTTGATAGAATTAAAGAAAAAATAGATATTCCAGCGAATTATCTAGAAATCGATCCACGTATATGTGAACTTTGTGACACGAAGAACTGAATCAAAAGGTAGTAATTAACTGGATCTGCCAATAGCAAATATAACATCATCAAAAGGAGTCCTTTAATTAATAGAGAACGAATCGCAAGGCAAAGTGAAAACTAGCAAGGACGATCTCTACTAGATTCGGATAAGCTATTATCGGTTGAATGAAATACGTTTCTCTGAAGTATAGTTCGTTGTGTATGTTGAAACTTTCTTCGATAGGATCCTGTTCCTTTTTCTCTTTTGGTATACTATGTTGAATCCAGGATGTTACCTTTCATGTCATCAAGCGTTCTCTTCGCTCTTAGGTAGTCTATTTCTATCCTTCTATCGCAATAAGCTGCTTCCCAAAGCTTCTGGATGCGAAGTCGAGCATGCTTTGATCTCCTAGGGGAATTTCAAGTCTCTCGAAGCGCTCTTGTAAGCGGTGGTAGAATCGCGTGTGTCTACCTTTCCTGATCCATCCCAGTTTGATGGAGGATGGTGAAACTCGCTGTCACGCGAAATTAATTGATTCTCGCATTGTTCTCCGCTGAGACAAGGATGGTGAAACCCTTAACGATGATAATGTCACTAGCCTAGTCGTTCGACCTTCCACTGACAGGATTCTATTGGACTAATTGCATACTAATCAAGCCTAGCTAGAATGCAACCTCTCCTTGGCAACGATTCATGCGAAAGCATTCACTATCGTTTTATTTCTTCAAAACACGTATCTGGAGAATTCCACTCTCGGAAACACAAAGCTTCGAAAATTCCATTGTAGATAATTACTATCCTTGTCGAGCAGGATACACGTAAACCCGGGGAAAATAGGTTCATTAATTTCATCGGAGTTTATCGGACGTCGACTTTCGAAAGGACCAATTTGTTTTTGCCTGATTTCACCCTTCATTCTGTTTATTCAGTGGAAAAAGCTGGCGTTCAATTGGAACGCTAGTTTCGATCAACTTGAATCAATCGGATTTAATTGTATTGTTGTTGTTTCAATTGTTGGAGTATTAATTATGAGAAAAACAAGAGTGCGAAATATAGTAATTCTGTATTACAATGAAGTGATATTATCAATGATTCTAAACTCGATCTGTATCGTAGCCTATTCTACTTAATACTCGTTCAGGCCGATGTCTGACTAGTTTCGCCCTATACTACTAGCTAGTCTACGAACGATCCCTCGCTCTTCAAACTGTAATACGAACCAATGAATCTGAAAATCTAATCCACATTACAATTAACTTTAAATTCAACATTCCTTTTACTTGAAACATTCATTAACAAATCACAATAATCTTTTCTATCTATCATAAACAAATAATAAAAAAAGCTACAACTTATAATGTGAATTAGACTTAAATAGCTCGAAGTAAATATCAAGGATCTATCAAGCGGAGATTAAGATGAGAAAAACATGTCTTGTTTCTCTTAATAATAGCCTTTCCTCGTCCATCATAATGGGTGCGTGCGTGATATCTCTCTGAATCTGGCCTCGGCTACGTGTTATGGATTTGTGAGCATCGCTGCCGCTTGGAAAGCAATGTTATTAACGTGCCTTGCCGTTACAGACAGAATCACTCATTGTACTCTCGTTCCTAGATCCGATATTGTGTTCGACTATGCGGATATCGTGGGATGCGAAGAGAGAGAGAGAGAGAGAGAGAGAGAGAATGAGAATGGAAACTGATGTGTGATGAGCCGGTTTGTTCGAATGCTAAATGTGGCGTGAATATGTGCGATTAGATTTCCTCGTATAATCCGATTAATATAACAGCTATCACGTTTTCCAGAGTATGAATTCCCTGTTTTGGTGTTAGTTGTTATTAATGTATATTTGAAATAATTCATAATATATGATAAATGTTTAATTGTCCTGAGAGTTTTGTTTTGAAGGCAGTAATTATTAGTTGTTATTTCAAGAAATCGATCATGGAAAGATTGAAATATATGATTGTTAAGTATTGTTGTGTTGCTTGTATTAATGAGAATGATTGTTAATAGTGGAAAAGGCTCATTCATTCGACTTCTGAATCATCAATTGTTTTCGATGCTTGGGAAGATCGCCGTTTTGTACTCGAGTGTACTCGTAGCGGAGCCACCAAGAGAATCAATTCACCTAGTGACGTGATAAAGTGTCTGAACCTTGAAAGCGAATGGAACTCATTGTCTGCTGGTGTTGGCGAAGTGGGAAGGGTTGGAAAGGGGCCGCAAGGAAATTCGGTGGCATGCATGCCGTGAATTATTTCGTATTGTACTTTCGTAAACTGGGCCGACTATTTGCTTGCTTGGAGGAAAGGCTTCAGAATGAAATGTAGATCTAAGAATTAGAAACTTGATTGATTAATTCTGTCTTTCTTTGAGAAAAGAGAAATTTCATGCGAAAGTACTATCCTTTTATTTATGAGATTGTCATTAAATATTTTGTAGAGAGAAAAGTTATAGAATTGTACTAATAGTATTTCTAGAAATAATAGTGTCAATGTAGACAATGATGAAACAATTTTAAATGGAATAAGTGAATATTTTTGACGAAGATTATATTCAGGAATTATGTCATAGGTCTAACAAGAGGTCATTAGGGTAGACTGATGTTTAATGATGACGGTACACTGACTAGATAGTCCTATTGGATCGATGGTATGCAGACAATAGAAACGATTAAGTAGATACTAGTCTCCGAGAAACGAGAGGACAGGTGAATAGATCTTCTACTTGCAAGTTTCACACAGACACGTGTCTGCTTTCATCAGTCACATTCTACTAATAAAAATCCTTTATGCAAAACTTGAATAATCTTGCATTCATAAATATAAAAAAATACAACAAAAATATTAAAATTGATGAAATAATTTCAAGTTTAAACGGTAATATTCTAACAATCTTTCTTATTAATTATAAATTAAATAAATTCTCCAATTCAAAGGACACCAATAATTCCAAAGTCTAGAATTCTTGTGGCACCGTCGCACAAGGGAATTCTTGTGACAATCCACTAACATACAAGCCGATCCGGCACAATTCCAATCAGATTCTCCTCGAACTATAAACTGCTAGGACTGTTGAAAGGTGAGTGTCTGATTGTCACGCGTTCAGAGCGGACAACCGCAGGAAGCTCGAGTCGAGATCGCTCGAGAATTATGGGGATCGGCTTTGGCATATCAGTAATCGGGTCACAGCTACCAAGGGTGGGTTTACTTCGACGAAGGGTGTTTCCGAAGGGGTTGGTGTTTAAGGGCTTCGAAGCAACGAGAGGATACTTAACTACTCAAGATCGATTCTCATATGAGAACGATAATAATATTTCTCTAATAATAATGGGATAATAATTTTACTATCTTGTATTATTTATCTTCTTTTATTCCCATTATTATTAGAATGAATTTCGTAAATAATTACGTAATATTTTTTCTTAATGGGATAAACGAATTCAAAGATACTATTATATTCTCATATGAGAACGATAATAATATTTCTCTAATAATAATGGGATAATAATTTTACTATCTTGTATTATTTATCTCCTTTTATTCCCATTATTATTAGAATGAATTTCGTAAATAATTACGTAATATTTTTTCTTAATGGGATAAACGAATTCAAAGATATTATTCTATTCTCATATGAGAACGATAATAATATTTCTCTAATAATAATGGGATAATAATTTTACTATCTTGTATTATTTATCTCTTTTTATTCCCATTATTATTAGAATGAATTTCGTAAAGAATTTCGTAATATTTTTTCTTAATGGGATAAACGAATTCAAAGATACTATTATATTCTCATATGAGAACGATAATAATATTTCTCTAATAATAATGGGACAATAATTTTACTATCATGTATTATTTATCTCCTTTTATTCCCATTATTATTAGAATGAATTTCGTAAAGAATTTCGTAATATTTTTTCTTAATGGGATAAACGAATTCAAAGATATTATTCTATTCTCATATGAGAACGATAATAATATTTCTCTAATAATAATGGGATAATAATTTTACTATCTTGTATTATTTATCTTCTTTTATTCCCATTATTATTAGAATTAATTTCGTAAACAATTTCGTAATATTTTTTCTTAATGGGATAAACGAATTCAAAGATATTATTATATTCTCATATGAGAACGATAATAATATTTCTCTAATAATAATGGGATAATACTTTTACTATCATGAATTATTTATCTCCTTTTATTCCCATTATTATTAGAATGAATTTCATAAAGAATTTCGTCATATTTTTTCGTAATGGGATAAACGAATTGAAAGATATTGATTGATTTATTATAAAATTCGCCCGGGGGAGTCGCGCGATCCGTTAACACGAGCGGTTTGCACGTATGTCAAATGTAAATAGGGCAAGTCGAGTGATTTCATTAGTGATTGGGAAGTGACTGTTTTCTGTCACATAGGGAAAAACAGTGAGAAAGAGAAATGTTGATTAAATGATTTCTCTTTCTTAATTGGTATTAGTATTTCTATTCGACTAGCGTTTCTCGGCTGCCTGTTATTGGTGTTGAAATATTCTCGCTGAACATTCGGCGATTTATTCATCGATTATTATCAAATTGTTTACTTTAACGCATTGTTCCTCTTAAAATTCGACGCAAAGGATACCTGTGAAATTGAATACACTTTATAATCTTCGACGAAGGTAAAGTGCAAAGATTCCAAAGTGCAATATCTTCACAGATATCCAACACGCTCTCGTTTTACGAGAGGAATCGCGCAAGTGGAACGTAAATTAAGGTTTAGCCAATTATCGCACCGTTCGAGTAGGAATGAGCTGTTTTATGGCACAGCTCGTACCAACTGGAATCGTTGGGAGTTGTTGCTACTGCCACTGCTGCTGGCGCAATCCTCGTATACAGTTTATTCTGTGGATAGTACTAGCTGGGCAGGTCGGACGTAAATTTAACTTTAATCCATTAGCGAATACTCGGATACCGGAACGGGTAATCGTGATTTACGTTCCACTTGGACTTCGGAATATTACGCAGCTTTCGAGGATTTTCTCGCTTCTAGTCGCTCGCGTATACCTTTCGTAAGAAGAAGAAGAAGAAGAATTACAAACTAGACAAAACTATTCACTATCCTAGTAAACCGAAACTTACCCTCAACAAACTAGGATAAATCTATCAAAAATAAAATCTATAATTTTCAATTCCCATTAACTTAAACAATAAAAAAAAAAAAGAATCATTACAATACAATATTAAAATCAATAAAAATATCACGTACGCGAGCGACATAAAAATACACATATAAATGTATATTATCTCAAATCGTTTGGATCTTTGAAAGTAACCAACACGAATTAGTAATAATATTATCAGTAATACTTTTAGTATATAGTAGAACTGGTAGTACTAGAAGTAGTAGTAGTAGTAGTAGTAGTAGTAGTAGTAGTCGTAGTAGTGGAAGAAGTAGTAGTAGTAGTAGTAGTAGTACTCGTAGTAGAGGAAGAAGAAGAAGAAGACATAGAGGAAGTAGAAGATTGGATGTGTCTCCTACCTTTAACGTCATCGTCTTCGATCGTTGTGCTGCTGTCTGTCGATTCCTTCACCTGAGAGCCATCGCCCTTCTTCGTCGTGATGCTCCGACCTGGAGCACGCAGAGCGTTTCAATATATCGACAAACCAAAAAGAAAACACACAACTTTGGTGTTGGTGCGAATTGAAGATAGACAAAGATAGAAAGAGAAGTAGATATAGAAGAGAGAGAGAGAGAGAGAGAGAGAGAGAGAGAGAGAGAAAAAAACCCAGGAGGTATGTTTTGTGTCAATGGTGACAGAGTTTAAGAAGATCGAAATAAAGAAAAAAGAGTTTATTCAATAAACTCATGTGAATGTCTGTGTTTTAATTGTGTCGCGTGTGACGTTTCAAAGAAACAGTCAATAATAGAAGGGAATTGTAAGAGAGAAGTATGAAAATCGACAGAATTCGAAAAGTCAACAGTGTATAAGTATAAAATATGTGAAGATTGGAAAAGTGGGGTTGTTAGAAGGAATCGGAGCAAGTAGAGCACACAATTGCAAAGGCGGAAAGTGTTCGGTAATAGGAAATGGATTAATCTGAATTAAGTAATAATTATATCACTTTTTTTGGTCAATTTTATACTTCGATATAGCGATTATTAAATGACAGATTATTGTGATCCTAGAATAGGAGATCTGGAATACCAGAAATACAACTGGTAGTTCTAGGGAAGAAATGTAAGAGGGAAATAAGTTCGTAGTGAACAAGCCAGTGCGAGCAAGGGGTGGAAAAGGCTCGCACGATAAGGGAGGCGAAGTGCACTTTTAAATTTGGTGCTTCCCGAGAAAAAGAGGAACGAAGAAGTTGATGGCAACGAGAGAAAGAGAAAGAGAAAGAGAAAGAGAGAGAGAGAGATTTGGGAAGGAGAAACGAGGGCTCTCTCGAGAATAGGGGTTGTTTCCCTGCTGCGACGGGGGTTGGAAAATTTCTGCTTGGAAAAGTGGCTCTCGCCAGTTAACTCGACGGAAAGGATACGCCCGTCGGTGGCAAGCAGAGTTCACTTAACCGACCCTCAAGGAAATATATATACTTTTTCCCTTTTTTCCCATGGAATATGATTGTCCCAGCTGCTACTCATTTTACTCCCCCATTAAACCACCAACGAGATCAAAAACCTCTTAAAAAATGTAAAAGCAATATGTTACCTTGCTAATTTATCAATAATTCATCCCTTAAAAAGTCAAATTTAAATAATAATATTTCTTATATGAAATCGAATTAAGAATGGAAGAAGATAGAATTAAATCTGCTTTACGAGAAGTTTCCTTGAGAGTTGTATATTATCGTAGTATGGGAATTATTCATAAGGGAAGTTGCCAAGCTTGGTAGTACAAGTGAAAAAGAGGAGGTTTTTCCTAGGTTTTTTATACTTCCCGACATTTTCCGAGGCTGAAATTTGGTGGGGAATGTTTTCTTGCATCAAGGAAGAAGTGATATAAATTCCAAAGCCCTAGCTCAAAATTCATTTTTTCGCAAATTTTTCCATATGCACCCCTTCACAAATTTTCGATTTTTCGAAGGTTCTGGGATTTTGACGAAGGCTTGATAAATCGATTGTTTATGTATCAAAACGAAAAGAAAACATAAAACCAGTGGCAGAAATGCCGGAATTGTACCGAAAACACATGAAAAACCGATCTTGAATAATTCATTTTCGTCCAATTCTGACGGTTTTTGCCATGTTTTTCATACTTCCCGACATTTTCCGGGGCTGAAATTTGGTGGGAAATGTTTTCTTGCATCAAGGAAGAAGTGATATAAATTCCAAAGCCCTAGCTCAAAATTCATTTTTTCGCAAATTTTTCTGGGTATACCCCTTGACGATTTTTTTGGCCAAAAAATGAACTTTGACCTAGGCTTCTGGAATTTATATCACTGTTTCCTAGCTAAATACTGAATCACTGCCTGAAATACCAGAGCCTGAAACGGTCGGGAAGGGTAGTTAAAAAATTTTCGATTATTCCAAGATTCTCGGACTTTGACAAACGCTTGATAAATTTATCAATTATTCATCCCTTAAAAAGTCAAATATAAATAATAATATTTCTTATATGAAATTGAATTAAGAATGGAAGAATATAGAATTAAATCTGCTTTACAAGAGGTTTCCTTGAGAGTTGTATATTATCGTAGTATGGGAATTATTCATAAGGGAAGATGCCAAGCTTGGTAGTACAAGTGAAAAAGAGGAGAGGGTGTCGTCTGGAGAGATGGCTGGTGCACCAAGCGGAATGGCAAACGACCAGTCCGGATGAAACTAGAGCGAAGTTAGAGGAAGACACTCTGTGTTCAGGGGTAGCTGGACAATGGTGGAAGAGCCTTTCTTTCATTTCTTCTTTTCTTTCTCTTTCCAAGCTTTACAAAGGAGACAGTGGCAATCCTCCCGGCGTTGATTATGCCTGTGAAAAAGGCTGTCATGAATTAAAGAGCCGCGAGTAACTCGGCCAAACGAGGGAAGAAAACGAGGGATGAAAAAAAGTCAGCTAACCAACCACTGACTAAAACTAGTCCACGGTCAAGAAGATCAAACTCGAAATACTTGGCAAAGTTCATTTCTTTTTTAGACGTCAGGATTTTATATTATCGACTTTCTTCTATGATATACTAATTTCAATTACCATCGCTATATCGAATTTAATAATAGCTCTTGAAAAAGTCTGATTCAGCTCTTTTCTTTCTTTGCTTTTTTTTTTTTTTTAAAGAGAAAACTAGCCAACCTCATTGGCCCAATTGTAACCGTTCGGTGCTTCCAAGAGTGTTCCATAATGGATCTGAAACGAGAGGTGGCCGCCTCGTGACTTCAAGTACTTATTTGGAAGGTTGAAACATCGATCGAATTCCTCTGCCGATTATTCGAATTTCAACGTAACCAATTGCCGTGTACTAACTCTGATAGAATGACGTTGGACATAACGAGCACTCGAGTTACTTCGTTAACGTGAGACTCATTAGTGACGAAAGCGTCGAGTGAAAGTTGTTCCTCTTGTTAGACTCAAGTTGGATTTGACTCTGTTAGGAATACCAGGAAATCGTGACATCTTTCATTAAGGGAATTCCTTTTATTTGATAAATCTTAAGTTTTGCTTTCCAATTAAAATTGTAATACGAAACAGATAAGACTGATACTCGAATCACTGATAAACCAACTAGTTCCCTTTCTCTATTTCGCAAGGAAGAAAAGTACTTTGCAAAGTTGTGGCGAATTTAAACAGTACACATTTCCCATTTGTAATTAAACTTTCTCTTCTCTTCACTTTCAAAGAACTTTAGTCGTCGCTTTCAAGCTTTTACTTATATAACGAAGAAAATCTGATTTTCTGCTCGAGCGAGGATTTATCACGGATGTTGAAACACACCTGGGAAGCACAGACAGTTCTCTCATGGATTTCATTGAAGTTACCTTTTGCAATGAAACTAGTTTTCAAAGAAAGCTTACCATTATTATAGCTTTGGATGATATTGTTCTGTAAAGAAAGGTGTGGATGAAGAAATAAGGAAAGGAAAGGAAAGTTTATAGATAATGTGATAAAAAAGAGAGAAAATTGGTAATTGCTTGTGCAAGTACATGCAAAACATGCGAGTTTTCAACCCAATTATATTCAGCCATCGATGTTTTTTTTTTGTTTTTTTTTTCGAAGCCCTCGAGGATGCTCCTGTAAGAGAATCTAACTTCAAGGATGAACCTTTTGTTATACCTGTGCAAAAGGATTAAGGATCTCTTCCTTAAGGACTCTTCTATTAATTAAAAAGCTCTGCTAATCGCATGCAACGAAATCGTGCAGTGCTACCGGAAATCCGGTGACTAAAAGAACTTTGGTGCATCAACATTTATGTTGAAAGTAACTACTAACTTTAAATCTGCACTGCAGTGTAAAACTACTTGCGAAATTGCTGTTAAATTGACAAAAGTCAATGGCAGCCAATGTGTCCAAGCCAGCAGCGTGCTGACATTCCAAGCTGAAAGTTTCTATCTGGAATGGAGTGCCATTTTTTTATATTATTATTTCTATTTTATTTATATAAAACAAATAAAAACATAGTACAACATTACTTTCAGTATTTTATTCTTCATGAATAAAAAACAGATCGTTTTAAGTGTTAATTGGAAATTCGAAGGTCGTAAATCGAACCTTGGAAAGATCGAAGGTTGAATAATTTAAGATGAAAACGGATAAAATACGAGGCACTCGATTCCGATAGGAAATACGAAAGGAAAATTTCTCCCTCGAGGATAATACTCGCAATGTGTGTACTTTGAGGGAGAATGTCCTAGTATATAAGACGCAGGATTATCATCCTGGCATGCAGTTGACATTCTACAATATTCCTTCTTATAGGAGAAACACAATACCCTCGTGCCAGGCTTCTTTCCATTTACCAATGGTCTCCGCTTTCAAATTCCCCTCGCAATTCGATAATCGCAGCCCATAAAAAATGCAGATAGATTGAAAAAAGACGAGAAAAAGGACATTGAATTTCCATTGAAATATTAAAACAAATTTTATAGATATCTTTTATGCAATCTATTTATATTTCAATAATAAAATCTATAAAAAGACATTCGAGACCATTGATAATTATTCAACTAATCAGCACCAGCAAAGGTAATCAATCGCAAGACATATTTCTAGAAACATTTCACAGCTTTTCACTCAAAATGCTATTCGCATTAAGAGAGAAAAATCCATAGCGCGCGCGCAGGCAGCCGAGAACGTGGCAGCTCGAAACGAAATATATAAGCGATGCGAATAAGCGTAGACATGCCAAATCTAATAAAACACAATTATTCGCTCATATCATCGATCATACTCATCAAATTACTTACTCAAATCTTATTCTAAATAATTCCACTATAAAAGATTCATCTCAGAACTCGATGATCATAAACAATTACTTTGAACGAATAATCTGTTTAATTAAAGTTAAAGAAAAAAAAAAGAACAAAAAAAACAGTCACTTGTGTCATGTTTGTTTCATTGTAGTAGAAAGTATATTGTATGTCTGTGTGAGTGTTACGCGTCGCCTTATCGGTCTAAATGTGTATAGATCGTTATTAATTAGGCGAAAGTATTGGCAAATCTGGTGTGTACGGAGAAATGTCTTTGCACCTCCGACCCACTTCGCGCAAAGAGTACTTTGTCCAAGAATCAGTCATTCATATCCCTGTCCGTGCCCCCCAACCCTTTTTCCCTTTTTTCCCCCCCCCCAAAAACCACCCCCTAAAAAATTCCCTCCCCCCTCCTCCTTCTGTTTCAGGGAGCAAAACATCATTCCACAATACCCGCAGAAACCTTCCCACAATTCCACAAAACCGGATGAACCACTAAATCCATGGTAAATGGTGCGCAGCAGCAGTTGGCGAATTCCTTTTTGCAACGTAATTCATAGATTCGGTGAAGTCAGCCATATAAATCGGAACTGGTTGCCAAGAGAAATTCGAGAATTCCTCGGTCGAATTTATGATATCGCATTGCTAGTGGAATTCTCATTCTTTCACCATTTTTTTGATACTAGTTTTTTGTACTCTGGTTTTTGAAGTTTTTTGTTAGAGTGTTTTTTTTTTTAGTGTATATTAAGTAATTTAGTTCTTATTCTTGTTTTAGAATTAAGATAGAAGAATTTTGAAGAGATTGAATGGTTCGTCCGGATTTGGTTCAAGTATGAGAAACTAATCCCCAGGAAAGAGTAGAATATCACAGTGTTTAAAGAGCGATGAATGAAGCGAATCCTTTTCGACCGATCGATGATCGTTGAGAAGTAACAAAATGTTACGTTCGATTATCGCTTAAATATTCTAGTAAACAAGATTAGAAATCCTTGAAAATTAATGAATTTTATAATCAAGTTTCGGTTATTATTCAAGCGCTAATCAATGTTCATCGATAATGGCCATGACAGGATAAATGCGAGTGAATAAGAACTCGAAAGCTCCAAAGGATTGCAATGATCGATGATCGATAAGCCCGGGAATAAATGATCTCTTTTGGATTGAATTAAGGGTGGATACGTCCTTGCATTTGACCTTGGCAAGATTGAATTAAAGGATTAGTAATAAATGATCGATGAATGATACTATAAAACTCGGACATATTAGATGATCCGTCTGACTAATTCCACTTACATTCGTTCATGTTTCGATCGAATAATAATCTTATATTATTTATTCCCTAAAATTAGTACGAACAAAGTTCATATATCATTTTATTCCATTCTTGGCTCAATAATAAATCTAGTATAACCAACCAGAAGGTAACATTTTTACTTTCAAGAAACCTTTTTCTAAGACATTAATCACCGTTTTCCTTCTGTCGATTCGAAGTCGAAGATTACATTGAAAGAAAAGTGTATTATAACCGATATTCGATATCGAAAGTCGAACGATCTTGCTTCTTTCATTTCAAGAAGCCAACGAAAGCTTTACTGAAGAGAAAATAAATTTCATCAGAATCGAAGAATTTCTCCCCGCTGCCTTTACAAGATCGCCAGTCAAGGGGGTGGTGGAAGAAGAGCGGCAAAGGGGGTGAGAAAATCGAGGTAGGTAGAAGAAGGTCGACAGAATTAATTGGCCGATAACAACGTAGAGAAGGAAAAGCTTGCTTCACCGATGAAAATCAATGAAACGATGTTATAAAAAGCGTTGCTCTCTCTCTTTAAACTTTAAATGTCACCTAACAAACACTTCCAATACATTTAAAAATCAATTACGAATATAATAAGAAAAAACAAGACAGACAAATTTTCAAAACGTTACCCTCTGACATAATAATTTCTACTATCCATACAATTTTTCTATGAAATCAAAATCTAAGGGAAATCAGGATAAAAGGCTGATCGAGTAAAATTTTCTCTTGCACCGGTGCTTTCTTTTTTTTTTTCATCCTAGCTTACAAACTACGGGGTGTTTCTAAGAGAGAGGGGGGTGGGTCGTGTCGTCTCCAGGCGAATGAGAACGGAAAGGAGATGTAAGATGTAACACATAGAAAGATAGAGAGAAAGAGAAAGAGAGGTAGAAAGAAAAAAAGAGAGAGAGAGAGAGAGAGAGAGAGAGAGAGAGAGAGAGAGAGAGAGAGAGAGAGAGAGAGAGAGAGAGAGAGAGAGATGTGTGGTATGTTTTGATTCTGTACGAATAATAAATGCGCTCTAACATCGACTATTATTCTCAAGGGGAGGTCCATCTCTCTAAGGATGCAAGATGCTCATCTACCACGATCTAAAATGATCACACTAAAAGGATAAGCGAGCGCGCGCGCGCGCGCGTACCCATTTTTATTATGATTATTTATTTCTATGGAATTATTGATTGTAATACATATATGGTTTTATAGGATATTAATCGCGTTATCAAAATTGACTGGAGGCTACGAGAGCACGCTCGCGCGTCGTACTTTTTGGGTGCTAAGTGACACTTGTTTTCGAATTGTGTACACATAATAGAGAGAGCTTTGTTCAGATGTGGGCGGTGAAGTGTTTTGGGGCCGATTGTCACACCGTATATAAAAATATGAATTTTGACTTTAATCGATGAGCTTGGAATTTTTGGTTGGAATTTATTGAAATTTTGAAGTAGAGTTTGATTTTTTTGTATTCTTATTTAGTTGAAAAAGTGGATGTTTATCATGGAATGTTACGGTGGGAGGAACGGCACGATAGGGGAAACTTGATTGGACGATTGTTGGCAGAGTAGACAGCAATGCTAAACGAACAATAATCATTCGTAGGCGTTCCTCGCCAGTGGACCGAAACAGTTGTACGGAAATGTGTGTGTTGACTAGTTTTTGAGAGGATATTGACGGATTCTATTCTGTCGATGAGCAATTCAATGGAACTACCCTTTCTCGAAATGTACTAATTAGCCTTTCATAGAACTCGACTTGTTATCTTCGTATCGAACGTATCAAAGCACCTCCTATTTCAATTTCTGATAAGATCAGAAGACAATGGAACTCGATGAAATGAATCATTAACCTACTTCAAATATACGAACTTTCCTCATCTAATTTAAGATGATATATTGAAAATCAATTCAATAACTACAGAATGAATCTATTTCATGAACGAAGCTTTTGAAAGTGAAGTATTGGAAAACTTGGAAATAACGAGGTATGATTTCAATGATAGTTCTTAATATTGATCGATGATGAGAATAATGATACGAAGAGAGGAACTGCTTGAGTCCACTGCGATGATAATTCGCGTTACCCAGAATTTAAAATCGACACTTAATTATAATATGATTCTTAGAATAAATCACTGATGATTTAGAAATTCAAATTTCCCCCCCAAAAAACACCGTTGTAACAAGATAAAAAATAAAAGTAAAAATTATTCAATATGATCGATCGAATTTCGCACGTTTCCTACTTCTTCTGGGTAACGTGCGATGAGAGTCCTTTCGGACTAGGAAGTGTGCGAGCCAAGTGCAATTTCGATCACGGAAGAGGGTAAAACGTATACACGAGCTTCGAGTAGGGATGAGCGCACCATATTTCATGATTGTTGATATATGAATTCCGTGCACAGGTGAGCGAGGTTGAAATACCATAAAAAAAGGAACCCTCAACAAAAATGTTCCCTTCGCCATTAAAAAAAACTACGAAATAAATTCACCCTGAACACATTCTAATCAATAATCGATGAATTTCTTTCCTAATCACCAAACACTCTTATTTCACACCTCGCTCGCCGACTATATTGTTTTTTTTTTTTATAGCGACGGATCACCAAAAGGAAGACTTCTAATTTGTTCTGTGCACGAGCAGGTTTGGCCATTGGTGCTTCATAATATGGTCGACCACTTTTTACTTATATAAACCATTTTTCTTTTATAAAAACAGGGCAATCTTTCAAAATATAAAATAGACAAAATGTATAGAAAAAAATAAAGGTCCGACCACAGTGCGAAGCACCCCTCGAAAGGAACGAAAAGGCGTATGAACAGATCCTCGATGCAGAGGGTGCCAGGCTTATGAAGAGCGAGATAGAAAGAAAAGAAAGAGAAAGAGAAAAGATAGATAGAAATTGGATGACGAAGAGAGTGGAGAGATGGATAGGTCGAGATTACAAAAAAAGGAGGCTGTGAGGCGTCCAACAAGGATGATATATCCGTGAATTAGGATAAACCAGGTATTTGTGAATACACAGGGAGACATAGACAGAGACACAGAGACACGAGTGTCAGGTATACACGTGGAGGCAAAGTTTAAGAGGAGATATAAAAGTACTGTCTGTCGTGGTCCAGAAGCGCTGAAGAGGGCCGGAGGTACTTACCCGGTGCATCATACTTACTGGAAAAGTTCCTCGTCGCAAGCATAGTAGTCAAAATAGCACCCTGCGAATGGAAAAATAATAAATGTATTAAAACCTTTTTCTGTTTATAATAGCTATGATATTGAAAAAAGCATACTTTCTAGGTTATAATTTCAAGTATTTAAGATAAGTTCTTTTAAGAATGAAAAGATATTTATTGATTTATATAAATCAAGAATGAATGTTTTGTATTATGAATTTCGAAGAAGGAAAAGGTGTATGATAAATATTAAGAAAAAGAAGAGGTTATGGTTGAAAGTAATTTAAGAAGGACGTTCATTGTTTCAAGTTTCGCCGATGAAGTCTCGACGAAATGCGAGAAGACAATACGTAATGAGGCGAGTTGAGTATCGCCTTCGTAATTAAGGCCATCCTACTGAATCGTCGTCTTTCGACGTAATAAGGGAAAGGAGAATACTCCTCTCGCCATCTTGCTCTCTGAACCAGAGGGCTCTCTACTCGTTGGAGTAACCTGACCTTCTGCAATTAATGTCCTCCTTACTTTTTGCTTGCCACGCGCAACATTAATTTACCACGCTCGAACCTTCATTTACCTTCCTCTTCGAATATAATAAACCTTAACAAAGCCGATCGAGCATGCTTCGTCCAATTAACCTCGGATATTAACGCGCCATTTTCTATCTTCCATGTTTTACATCATTAACCTTTTCCTAACAATTTCTAATAAAATAAAACAAATCTATATTTATACAGAATAAAGAGTATTATTAATATTATAAAAATTCCATTATTTAATTTAGTAAAAGGATTCGAAGGATTAGAAAAGTGAGTGGTATTTAACAATTTAAGCCATTCGTGATTTTTAAACCATTAAGGACCAAGTAGATCCTTAATGGCTTAAATGAAAGGACTCGACTTGTCTATTTCTACCAGTGTACAATTCTATAGAATCCAGTGTCATTGCGAGCACCGGTCTCGTCGGCTTCCGGCCGATTATGTCAAGCTTGGATTGCAACTTCGCCCTCTCAACTCGCTACAAACGAGAACAGCTATTACTTCTAAGTGACAACTTGTTAAGTGCGTGTATATGCGATTATTCCTTCGAGAGCCCTCTTTTACCAATAAATAACCAACCGAGAAACTTGATACACAAGCACTTTAAAAAAGAATATTCTTTCATTTCTACCCTTATTTTTTGCCAACCACGAAAAAAAAAAAAGCTTGCTCTTTAACTTCCGGTATTAAGATGCAAGGGTGTTCCAACGCCTAACGAGCTTTTATCCTTCAATTTACCTTTCTGCGTTAGAAGAATTTTTGAAAGCATTTCCCTTCCGGTAAAAGCTTGTTCTTTTTATGATGTGAAAGAGAAAGAGAGAATTGTGATAAAATCGCAATTTAAGTGACTATGATTATATTGTTATATATTATATCGATTGAAGTATGATCGATCGATGCTAATGGAATTGATCGTAGAGGGAAAACGTATCGTGCGAAGTTTTAACATTGTTACGAGTTCTACTACTAATTGCTTAGCGGAAGCCTGCTTTTCACTGGTGTGCCATGCGCGTCCGAAATGCTAAGCCGAATGTTAAAGGCGTTCTTCGATCCCATTAGCGTTCCTATAAGAGTCAGACGATTCTTCTTTCCTCGTTAAATATTCATAGCACACGCTCGCCGCCTAACGAACAGCGTCACTTGTGTATCGCATTCATAAAACATTTCGAGGCTGCAACGCGCGCTCGATCATCGACTTAAGAACAATTCTCTTCGCTCGTAAAAAATTCCCACTCATTTTCTCATCAAGGAAATCATTTAAAAATTTAATAAGAATTCTCATAGAAAAAATGTATAATACTTTCATGAGAATGGCGAATTATTTCATTCGACTCGAGTCTGCCTTTTATCTCGTTAAATTAATAATAACTACCTCCGGAATGCTTGTTTCTCGCTGTCGGCAGAGGACAAATTTGTTCTTCAACGCCTTCATATTTGTCCGTGAATCGTTTCTTTGTCACACTACGCGCGCAGTGGCCTCGTCGAGAGACAAATTCTCCCTTGAAATCCGCACTTTTAGATACACTCGGTAAACAATTCTTTTTCTTTCAAAATAAGAATGATTTTACTAACATCCAACTTCTGTTTTTTTTACTAGATTGAAAAAAAAAAAACATCTCAGACATTTCTCATTGAAAGAGAATAAGAGGAATAGTTTCAAGTGTAGCCTCCTACGCAGTGTTAACAGGAATCGTAGTTACACAAGCTAATTACACTCCTTTTAATGGAATGCTCCTGCGATTGGATGCGCTTACGTAGCTGCTCGACTGATCGATCAGTCCTCGTTCGGCTACAAGATCGATTAAACACGATATCGAATGAAAAAGCAAAAGAGAGAGAAAGAAGGGTGGTGATATTTATGCTCATGCAGTTGTTAGCCTCGATGCGAACAGCATTACTTAATCAATGCCAGGACAGACGTACAACTGCGCTCGAAAAGTTACGAGTTACTACCGCGCTTTGCTGTAACGCAAGCGCTGCTGCCTTATCTTTCGATCGGGCACTCCGCCTAATGGCAACTCCATCGTGTTACGCGACCCAGATCGATGAATTAATTAATCGAGCCTATATCCAGTTTACATTTACTCGACGCCTGTTATGTTGCTTAACATCAACATATGTTGATGCCTGAATATTGATATTAATTGTATATTATAGTTTTAAACTGTTGCAAGTGGTCAATGAATTAATTAATCGAGCCTATATCCAGTTTACATTTACTCGACGCCTGTTATGTTGCTTAACATGAACATATGTTGATCCGTGAATGTTGATATTAATTGAATATTATAGTTTTAAACTGTTACAAGTGGTCGATGAATTAATTAATCGAGCCTATATCCAGTTTACATTTACTCGACGCCTGTTATGTTGCTTAACATGAACATATGTTGATATTAATTGAATATTATAGTTTTAAATTTGTTTACAAGTGGAATATGTTGTTGTTACAAGTGGTCGATGAATTAATTAATCGAATATCCAGTTTACATTTACTCGACGGCTGTTATGTTGCTTAACATCAACATATGTTGATCCGTGAATGTTGATATTAATTGAATATTATAGTTTTAAATTGTTACAAGGGGTCGATGAATGAATTAATCGAATATCCAGTTTACATTTACTCGACGCCTGTTATGTTGCTTAACATGAACATATGTTGATCCGTGAATGTTGATATTAAATGAATATTATAGTTTTAAATTGTTACAAGTGGAATATGTTGTTGTTACAAGTGGTCGATGAATTAATTAATCGAATATCCAGTTTACATTTACTCGACGCCTGTTATGTTGCTTAACATCAACATATGTTGATGCGTGAATATTGATATTAATTGAATATTATAGTTTTAAACTGTTACAAGTGGTCGATGAATTAATTAATCGAGCCTATATCCAGTTTACATTTACTCGACGCCTGTTATGTTGCTTAACATGAACATATGTTGATATTAATTGAATATTATAGTTTTAAATTTGTTTACAAGTGGAATATGTTGTTGTTACAAGTGGTCGATGAATTAATTAATCGAATATCCAGTTTACATTTACTCGACGGCTGTTATGTTGCTTAACATGAACATATGTTGATGCGTGAATGTTGATATTAAATGAATATTATAGTTTTAAATTGTTACAAGGGGTCGATGAATGAATTAATCGAATATCCAGTTTACATTTACTCGACGCCTGTTATGTTGCTTAACATGAACATATGTTGATCCGTGAATGCTGATATTAAATGAATATTATAGTCTTAAATTTGTTTACAAGTGGAATTAGTATGTTGATAATAATGATTATGGAATTCGATGTATACGAACAAGACTTATCAGTATGGTTATTAATATAATTAACATCAAGGCTAAATGTATGACTGTCTTTCTTTTTCTCTCTCTCTTTGTGAGTTTGTAATTATCCCGTAACGATAAGTGGCCGATTAAATATCCAAGTCGCGGTGAACAGTGTTGGTGAGTGTTCGTTAATTCCGAATGAACTCCTTGCTTGTTACTTGTTCGTTTCGTGCGCGCAGAACGCGATTACAAATTGCCGTATCACAGATTCTATCTTTCTCACACACGAGCATGTAAATAGAAATTGATACTTTAATATGATTCGATCGTAGAAGCGTGTTAACTGTTTAAATACACAGCACGTATTTTTAGAGATTTCATTGTAATTGAAACTATGTAAATCTTGACTAGATTAAAATTACACTTGCAATTTTGACGCGCACTAGAAATTCTCACTGGAATTTTGAACTTCACTTTATATTGATTTTGGAAATTGATATAATTGATTTTATGAAAGAATGATGTTCTAATATATCCAAGATAGGACGTTGACGTTCGAGACGTACGAGCGTGACAAGCGCGCGACCGAAACTGATATGTTATTGCCGAGTCAGCCGTCGAACGTCGGACAGTAGTAGAAGCTTGGACAGTAAAAGTCATGCGATACCGTCGGCAAAACGGTGATGTTCGACGAGTTCAATAAAATGAACAAGAACACCAAAAAACACTAAACAAATATTAATTTTGTATTAAACAGAAATCATTTCTAAGCATTTACCAATAATTTCTAGGTGAGAAGAAAACTTCCCAATCAAGAGGAATGTCTGATCGATGACTACCACTTCCACTAGCGATCGCTCTTTCTAAGATCATCGAGAAAAGAAACTAGTTCTGGTGGGATCGAACCGGTACCGCCCTTTTCTATGTCTGACTATTTACGTAACTATTATTTACACTATTTACAACACCATTCAAGTCTCGTTCGATTCATTGAATTAACTCGAATTATCCAATTATCATTCATTAGAACTTCTAATATAATAAATAATACCAAAGAAATCATTATATAATATAACAACAAATTCTACTCACCTTTAATTTGCGCCTTGCATTGAATTTCTTTAAGCACTCGACAGTCTCTTGTCTGTGCACCACGGATGCAACACGCTCACGTTGCTGTAACAGAAAAATCAAGTACACCTGGTTAGATTCCATTGGAAGAGGACAAGCTTTCATTGAATTGTTTCTCGACAGGAAATGGATTGTACGAGTTGGTAGAATGCAGACAGTTTTTCCTGTCAAGTATTTATTCGAGGAGTGTATCAAATGAAGTAGTAGAACGAGTGATGTATTAGGTCGAGTCGACCTAAATTCAAACTAGAACTCGAAACGAGAGAGAAACTACAGAAAAAAATCGAAGTGATATATGTGTGTGGTTTGAAGGGTTGAAACACTGAAAGAAACTACTTACGCAAATCCATGGATGCTTCAATGCCTCGGTGGCAGTGATCCTTTTGTTCGGATTCACTGTCAACATCTGTTTTATAAGATTCTTCGCTTCCGGTGTGACAGTGTCCCATTCCGGACTCGGGTACTGTAAAAATAGAAAAGAAGACAAACTTATAACAATAATTCCATATTACAAATACTAAAACATAATATCTTATTACGAAAATTAATGAAATCTATTTTAACTGAATATAACATTCCAGGCAAAATCCTGTTAAACACGAGCTTAAGTTTAAAGCTGCTGAAATTAATAACGCAAAATATCCCATGGAAATACCTTATAATAATGTACGAGATAATTAATTATAATCGTATACAATTTTTGAAAATTAAAGGATATAAATTTAAATTATATAATTTAATTTAATCATTGTAGTATAATAAAATAATATGCTTACATCGTACGCGCCAGCTCTGATCTGGGAATAAAGACGATGTTGGTCTTCGTCCCAGAAGGGTGGGTAGCCAACGAGGAGTATGTAAAGTATGACTCCACATGCCCAAATGTCGACTGGTTTGCCATAAGGTTCCTTCTTCAGTACTTCCGGACTCAGGTAACCGGGTGTACCGGCGAAACCTTTTCATTCAATAATCATTCGAGTCATTTAAAATTCTTTCGATGAAAAAAGCAACCCCCATTTATAGAAAACCACCCCGCATTTATAGAATAGTAATATATGAATAAATGTTATTTATATTATTTTGATAGGTGAGAAAAATTATTAATTATGTATTACTGTTTTAATATATTTGACAGGTATTATCTGCAGTGACTCGATTCAAAGTATGTCAATGAATTTCTAGTCAGTGTGCATCGCGTCGCGTCGAACTTTAGAAAGTTTCTGCCAGCAGCATTTATCTCTACGATTCGCCAATTGCTTGAAAAGCGAGTCTGCAAATACGGCTTCCGGAACTTCCGCTTCCAACAGGGTGGAAAAGTAGCGCGTGTAACGACGGTTGGTTCTCTGCTCGAACGGCAAATGACGAGACAGACAGTATCTATGAATATGTGTGTGTGTGTGTGTGTGTGTGTGTTCTTTCACAGACAAACATAAACGAAAATAGCAAAAGAAGAAGAAGAAGAAGAAAAGATTGCCAGACGAAATTGGTATTAAAAAATCATTCAAAGACTAGAAATTCTCATAAAGAATTTATTTGACAATTTTCCTTAAGAAACTTTCTTAGAAAGTTCGTATAATAATTTATACAAATCCGTGGAAAGTTGGTAGATGTTTTTAGTAGGGAATATTTCATTCTAAAAGCTTCTTGTGAATAAAGTAGAAAAGTTACAAGGATTTTTGCGGGCTGGATTACTCGTCAAGGGGATTACTTGGTTTTTAAGTACTTTGTAAGATTATAATGAAAAGAATGTGCGACTTACCGTACCATGCTTGTGTCTCACCCTGTACCTCAATTGCCAAACCGAAATCTGCTAATTTCACAGCCGCACCTTTCGCCTTGCTCGCAAGGAGCAAGTTCTCCGGCTAAAAGCAGAATGAAATAATTCTTTCTACATTTATATTGTACAAACTTTAACGTATTTTCATTATATAAAATTTCAATACATGAAGAACATGAAATATTATGATTTTAAAGAAACCATAAATATCAAATATATCAATAAAAATAGACATACTTTCAGGTCCCTGTGCACTACACCGTTGAAGTGGCAGTGTTGAACGCTCTCCAAGATTTGCTGGATACAATGAGACGCATCGGCCTCGCTGTAAAACTCCCGAGCAACGATATCCTCGAACAGTTCTCCACCAGTCACTCTAGAAAACAAGATTACGAAGATCCATGACTTCCTCCGATCACAGGAGTCTTCAGGATATGCCAATCCCGATGCCCATAAAACTAGTGAAATTGATTCCACCGGAATCGGAAGCACTTTATGTTAAAAGAGCTTCGTTCGGATTCGCTGTATTGGCCGCGAAGAAAATCCGCTTGGTTATACCGTCGAAGCTGTGTTATTAAGTTTGCGAGATAGGACTCCCGAAGGATCTATTTCACAGGTAACATCGAACGATCCTGATACAAATTGATTAGTATTCGAGCTTGAATTTAATGACAAAGAGAAATCGATAGGATTGTTATATAATTATTATATGAATAGAATCTAGTTTCAGATATTTTATTCTTTAATTTATCCTATTTGAAATTTAATATCGCAGGTATTTATTTCATTGAAGTATAATAGAATGAAATTAGTCGATGCATTAATTTAAGAGGAATTAGGTCAATCAATTGAGAGATGTTGAATTCCGAAATACAAAGAGAACTATTTGCCAAGTGTTCAAGGCGATTAGCTACTGTTATAACTTTATAACTTGGATTCCAATGTTCGCCGAGAGATAGCGTTATCCTTATCGCACACTAATAACCACAGCTTCCATGGAACAACTTGAAACACCAACCACTGGATTTCCGACTTTTTCCTTCTGCTACATTCTTTTCTTTTTTATGGCAGCTTGTGCTTGTATGGAAAACTTGTCTTGAATTTCAGAAATATTCATATCACGCGAATACTTTGAAAGAAAAAGTAGAAGAAGTTAGAAGGTGGTGGAGAAAATTAATTACGAAAGACGTGACACGTGTGATAGGCAATATTCGATCGACAAGTGATATTGGAAGTCTCGATTAAATGAAATTAAATCACTCGCGTTTTATCCAATGATTTTTAAAAGAGACTTGAAATATATTTCACTCTTAATTCAATTTCTACGAATCTCTGACAGACTGTTTCTGAACTCCAAGTATTCTTTTTTAGTTTTATATTATATATACTCACAGATCAAAGACGAGGTAGTGGTAATTCTCCTCTTGTATGCTATCGTGTAATCTCACTGTAACAGAAAAATATTCTAATCATTAATAAAAAGATTAGATTATAAGAAACATAATAAAAATTCCAGATTTATATGGAATTATTGTAAAATGAGATTCGTGTATTTTTTTTAATATAAAAATTCAAATGAGAGGAAACAATCGATCGTTGATGAGAAGTTTCAAGATAGATTTGTATCAGTGATAGTACACGTTCGTAGACATGGATGTTCATTAAGGTCAACGAAGAGACATTCCCTGGTGCGATACAATTCAAACTGAGCTTCTTCCTTTCGCACTCGTCTGAAGCTCTCGCGCGTTCAGATGATTCTTAATTAATGTCAAGTGAAGCTGATTCTTCGTTCTCGTCGCCAACTACGAACGAATGACGCGCATCGATGATTGACCGACCGAAATGAAAAGGTTTCCAGTGTGCTCTCAAATTTAGAGTAGTTCTTCGATGTTTTTAATCAGCGATTTCATTTCTTTCCTAATGTCAGCCTAACCAACCAGATGTGCTACAACGAGAGATCTCCACCGCGGTGTGCCAAAAGCCCATTAGAGCAGATTTATGCGCCACGATGGAGTGCAATTGGGAAAACAACTCGAAATATTTCGGCTAATGATTGGACCATTTCTACCCCCTCCACAATTCCTATTACATAGTTATAGTGTGATATATTCTTCAGATTCCAATTGGCAGACTTTTCAATCTAGCATTCGAGAGATTTCTCATTACGATTCTGCCAGACAATGATGAAATAAAAAACATATTATAAAAGAAATATGTTTTTTAGATTAAAAATTCAGAAGTCCTTCTTCTGTGAAGAAGTATTAATTACCAATAAAGAGAGTTACTCCAAATTCATCCTTTTCTTAACACGATAAATTAATCCAATTTATCTCTAATAATTTAATTTCTTAATTTAGTTAACTTTCCGCCGGCATTGGCTGTGTATTTCCGCGTTAATCACTGACAATCTCGAGAGTCAAAGAGTCAGAGGGAAGTGGCTGGGGGCGCAGAACAAATTTGCAAATCGGTAAATATTTACGAGCCTCGCTGACAAAACGATTAAGCGCTGGCAGCCGATGCGTCAGAAGGGGGGAGGGGAGGGGGGGGGGTGGACGAGAGGGGTGGCGGGGGTGGATTGTGTTGGCCTGGGGCGCGGTGGCAGGGTAAACAAGCCGAATGTACCAGCCTCGACAGGGAAACAAGCATCACAATTGCCGCATAACACGGCTAGCCAATCCTACCATGGATACAAACCCGGCAGAAAAATATGAGACGAAGCGTGCAAACATTGGTGGCATTGATGCCAATTTTTGACGAAAGTAATTGAAAGCCTTTTTCTTTATTTATAATAATACTTTTGCTAATGAACATAATTTAATTTATATTATCTAAAAATTGGAATATTTATATTTCCAAACTTTAGTCTTTCATTATTTCTTTATTTCTAATAACACTTTTAATATAAACATAATTCAATTTATATCGTCTAAAAAATAGATGTTCTTATATCTGTCAAGATAAATAATTATTCGAAAAATTAGAATATTTATATTTCAAAACTTATTTCTTTCATTATTTGTTTATTTCTAATATAAACATAATTTAATTTATATCTTATCTAAAGAGCAGATGTTTTTATATGTATCAATATAAATAAAACTTAGAATATTTATATTTCAAAAGTTCTTTCTTTCATTATTTCTTTACTTCTAATATAAACATAATTTAATTGATATCTTATCTAAAGAACAGATCTTTTTATATGTATCAATATAAATAAAACTTAGAATATTTATATTTCAAAAGTTTTTATTTCAATGTTTCTTTACTTCTAATATAAACATAATTTAATTGATATCTTATCTAAAGAACAGATCTTTTTATATGTATCAATATAAATAAAACTTGGAATATGTATACTTCAAGACTTATTCATGCATATGCAAAGGAATCTCGGTTAGATAACTCTCGGTAAGTAAGCACATCCGATGAGACGAAGTGGATGGAAAGGAGATGGACGACAGCAAGCGGAGATTTAATGAAAGTGAGGGGGAAAGAGGAGAGAAGGTGAGAGAGTAGAAAGAGTTGAACGAAGGAAGATATCCGAGGCTTCATCCTTTTCAAATCATCTCGATCGACATCGTCGTTCGTTGGTACGGTGCGCTAGGATGTTATGAGAGGAAGAGCCTATCTCCTCGTTCTTTGACATAGCCGAGCGATCCAATAAGGATCAAGAGAGCCCATCATTGAAAGCAGAGGAACGCTCCTACCCTTCTTATAGACGAATTTCCATGCAGCCTATATAATTCTTCCATTGTTATCACCCTTCAACAATATGCTCACCAGCATCCCTGGTCCATATCACTAATATCATTATAAACCATTTTAATAATAAAAGTATGAAAAACGATATTCTTAACTTTTCTTTATAATTAAATGTAAAAGGTCAATGTCCTTTTAAATTGGACCGAAATATAAGAGTCTGCCAACTGTTCGATTGATGACACTCGAGACAGATTACCAAGTGTAGTTAAATCTAGTATCAACGATACTGCATATTCTAAAACAACATCGTCGAGATAACACCTTGACACATCTTTCTCTCTGCCAGCGGTGCACTCGACATGCAATCAGATGAGCGAAAAGCTCTCTCGCTGACACAAAGAGGGAAAGGAGTCCGAACGATGACTTGGAATTCTCGCCAACCTGGCAGAACTCTGTGCCAAGTTAACCAAGGAAGAATGGCAGCTTCAATAAGGATATCTTCCTTGAGAGAAACAGAGAGAGAAGAGGGTAGAATAAGGGATGGAGGGAAAAGAAATTTACCCTCCGTCGAGTCTGCATTTTATTATGCACAATGACTCTCGTTCGCTTGCCAATTTTACCCGAGGGCAACCACCGAAAAACCACCTTCTTCTTTTTCGCAACCCTCTTTCATCCACCCTTTGGAATCATATCTACGCTGGGCCAATTTTTCTGGGGGTTGTACCTGAATAATTGCTTCGGGCAACCTGGCATCCAATGCAAACGCAATAAGAGACGGTGGTAACAATGACGATTGAAGGGATGTTTGTATATATGTGTGTGTGTGTGTGTGTGTGTGTGATGGAGGCCAAGGAAGAGGACTAAGACTTGTCTGGTGTCCGAGAGAAGGAAAGGTTGTGAGAAGGTAAGTAAAGGTAGAGTTATCGATCGCAGAAGCCACACCTCGACAAAGTAAGAGAGAGAGAGAGAGAGAGAGAGAGAGAGAGAGAGAGAGAGAGAGAGAGAGAGAGAGAGAGAGAGAGTTGTGCAAGGAGTTACGCGTTTCCATGATTACGCTCGCAGCCTTACTTCGACGTCTCATTTTATCATTTTCTTCTTCTTATTTCTGTCTCACTTCTCGCCTTGATGCTACATAGTTCAAGCTTTCCGTTAGAATTTCCACTTGCCCTGAACGTCGAAGATTCCGCTCGACGAGCCCTTATGTCTGATTTTTGTTATTTCTCTCTCTCTCTCTCTCTCTCTTTTTCTTTTTCTACTTCTTTCGACGTACAAGTCCTTTTAACCCACTCTTTTCACTTCTCTTTCATTATTCAATGAGACAGGAGAAAAAGGTTGTAGAAAGCATGGGTGTTTTTGTGGAACATTTAATATAAGAGATGTTGTTTTAATTTTGTTTCTGTTTGAAGGTTTTGTGTGTGACGTTTTTTTTTTGTTTTTTTGGTTGCTGTTTTTAGTTTTTCATAGTTCGTTCGATGTACACAGTTTTCTTAACCCACTTTTTTTTCAACCTGTTCCATCATTGAACATGAGAAAGAGAAAGAAAGGGGGGAAAGAAAAAATTCCTCTCGACGACTCGATGTGTTTGCACGGAAACCAGGTTAAGGACAACGACGATTGAGTACACCCGAGCCACTTTTTGCACCTCGAAACCCCCCAGCAGCCCAACCACGGAAACCGCCACCACATCTCCAACCACCACATTCTTTCTTCACTGCCACCCCCTTCTTTCCCTCTCCATTTCTCTCTCTCCAAGCCGTTCTGTTCACTTCTTTTCTTTGCAGTTTCCTGAAGAGAGAAAGAAAGAGAGAAAGAAAGAGAGGGAGAAAAAGGAGGGTTGGTCCCTTTGTTTGCGAAGGCAATGTCGCTGAGAAAATGGAAAATTGCCGCTGCGCCACTTGAATCCACCGCACAATGTGAGTCCTGAATCGACCACGGACTACCAAGAATCGACAATCAATCACTGGAATACTGGAATAAGCCGGGAAAAGTGAAACTATCAAAGAAAATTTGTTTTATTTCATTATTATTTATGAGGGATCTCTTTTTTATAAGAATAAGAAATGGATATATTTTGTAAGAGGTCGATGTGGAATTTTTTTTCAGTTGAATTTTGTGCTGGGAATTTGGGGTTTATATTGTTGATTTGTATGTGATTGTAGAGTTTGTATATCAAGTTTTAGCACTGGAAATTATCGGGAAGCTTCGAAAATGTGGGAAAAGTTGTTAGAATTAGATGAAATTTATTATTAGGCAGACTGTTTTTAAATGTTTTTGATATAATTCCAGCATTTCTGCTACTGGTTTCATGTTTTCTATTCGTTTTGATAGTCAAACAATGGATTTATGTACCGTTCTGTACCGAAAATTTTTGAAACACCCTTCCCGACCGTTTCAGGGTCTGGTATTTCAGGCAGTGATTCAGTATTTAGCTAGGAAACTGTGATATAAATTTCAGAACCCCAGGTCAAAGTTCATTTTTTGGCCAAAAAAATCGTCAAGGGGTATACCCACAAAAATTTGTGAAAAAATGAATTTTGAGCTAGGGCTCTGGAATTTATATTACTTCTTCCTTGATGCAAGAAAACATTCCCCACCAAATTTCAGCCCCGGAAAATGTCGGGAAGATTGAAAAACATGGCAAAAACCGTCAGAATTGGACGAAAATGAATTATTCAAGATCGGTTTTTCATGTGTTTTCGGTACAATTCCGGCATTTCTGCCACTGGTTTTATGTTTTCTATCCGTTTTGTTACTCACACAATCGAAAAATCAAGCCTTCGTCAAAATCCCAGAACCTTCGAAAAATCGAAAATTTGTGAAGGGGTACATATGGAAAAATTTGCGAAAAAATGAATTTTGAGCTAGGGCTTTGAAATTTATATCACTTCTTCCTTGATACAAGAAAACATTCCCCACCAAATTTCAGCCCCTGAAATAGTCAGGAAGATTGAAAAACATGGAAGAAACTGTCTAAATCAGACGAAATTAATTATTTAGAACGACCTTTCAGCATGTTTTCGATACTATTCCGACTTTTCTGCACCTGAATATTTACTTACTACTCATTTGAATGCTCAAACAATAAATTCACGAACAATAGAACAAAGTTCCTAAACCTTGAAAAAATCGACAAAAATAATTTAACATAAAATCATAATAACATTTTTCTCATACACGATTATTTCGTCGCAGTGATGAAAAATCGTTAGAGGACTCTGCCGGCTGACTTTAGTCGGTCGTAATGTCCGACAAAATGCCTTTAACGCGATTAAGTCGAAGCACCCACGCTTTCCACTGGGGATTTCCTCGCACTTTACCACGCGCGCGCGCGCGCGCGCAGCACTAGAAACGCTCGACTTTCCACGGATTAATGTAAGGCGAAGCGAGGATTAACGCGATCAAACAACGAACGCGTTCGTTCCAAGCTTTGGCCATGAAGATTTGCGAATGCAAGCTGAGAGAGTTTGCATTGTCGGCTGCTACGCTGCTCTCGCTCGCTCGCTCGCTCGTTCTCTCCGCGTGTGCTCGCCGGCTCTTCCAAGGTAAACGGTGCGCATCCGCTTGGCAAATAGCGGAGACGTTAAGGAAATCCCGTCGACTTAAGGCAGTTGTCGCACGAAACCCACTTCTCTTCCAAACTCCCTGAAATCTCTCTGACGTACATCAGAAATTATCATCTAACTATTCCGACCAATTTCAACTCATTTGACCAACTACAAATCATATCATTACAATTACAGATTTCCATAACAAACGAAAAATAGTATACTTTTTATATTAACTTCAAATATAATATAACTAAAAAAAGAAGTCTAAAAAATCCTAACAAATAATATTACTGTCTTATAAAATGAGACTTGGATTGCTTGTATAATTAAAGTGTACAAACTTTGATAAACATTTTCATTGGCAAAGCATGGGAAAGATATCTTCTTATCTTCGACTCTGAAACCGCTTATAACACGACAACTACAACTACCTTTGAAGGCCCGCGTACTTATTGTGCACACAGCATACACACACACACACACACACACACACACACACACACACACACACACACATATGCATACTATCGGAAGGCGTCTACGAAGCCGGTGATAGCCGGCGTAAAACACTAAGCCTCTAAGACGATTACCACACCGTCTTCCGGACGCGAGAATTCATTATCCGAGAGTTCGTTATTTCTCCGGCCTTGCACCCTCAAATAAACCACTCCCCGAAATCTCTGCACACTTATCCCTCTTGGAAAGTAAGTATTCCTTGCACAGACTTATCTACTTTCCCTACTTTCTTTAATACGAAAAATATAAAAATAGATCTGCAAAGATAATATAATAAAGAAAAGGTAATACAAATTTTATCATATTTTATATATCATTCCTACTTTCCCTACTTTCTTTAATACGAAAAATATAAAAATAGATCTGCAAAGATAATATATTTAAAAAATGTAATACAAATTTTATCATATTTTATATTTCATTCCCAAGTAATTGATAATATATGTAATAAATTATAATTGAGCTACTGCAATAATAATAATAATTGAAATTGGTAATAATAATTGTTAGTATACACGCACACGATATGAATTGTTTTCGATTCATGAAAGAAATAATATTCTCAAGAGAAATGCCTGTCACAAAGTACTTGGAATGATCGAATAATCACTTCTAATACAAATATAATTTAATTTATATCTTATCTAAAAAACACATGTTTTTACATCTATCGAGATAAATAAAAATTATAACAAATAATAATTGAGCTACTGCAATAATAATAATGATTCAAATTGGTAATAGTTATGATAATAATTGTTATACACGCATACGATATGAATTGTTTTCGATTCATGAAAGAAATAATATTCTCAAGAGAAATGCCTGTCACAAAGTACTTGGAATGATCGAATAATCACTTCTAATACAAATATAATTTAATTTATATCTTATCTAAAAAACACATGTTTTTACATCTATCGAGATAAATAAAAATTATAACAAATAATAATTGAGCTACTGCAATAATAATAATGATTCAAATTGGTAATAGTTGTAATAATAATTGTTATACACGCATACGATATGAATTGTTTTCGATTCATGAAAGAAATAATATTCTCAAGAGAAATGCCTGTCACAAAGTACTTGGAATGATCGAGTAATCACTGAATCGTAACTTGTCGACTTGAACGAGGGAGTCGATGCACGTCGTTACAGAGTGAACTTCTCTGTCATTGGTCCTCTCGCAATCCTCTCGGAAAAGGACACGACAATTCATTGGGTACGTCCAATCGTTGGATAGAGTTGTACGATGAATAAAAGAAAGCGTGTTTCCAGCCTTTCCTTATGAATTATGGAATCGAACCTTGGACGATCAGCCGACTTGAGAAACCCTTAAGCCACACCCTTCGTCTTCTCGATTCCCGATGGGAATTACCCGTCAATGATGGAACTGACAGTGTAATACCGAATTCCCTTTGTAGAATAATTGGAATATCAAGTAGGAATTGTTGGAAAGTAAAAGAAAATGTTTTCCAAAGGAATTTCCTTCATTTTAAAAATGACTGATTCAAGAATATTGTTAGAGAAAAATATCTTCTATCCAATTCTTTTAAATCTTTATTAGAAATTACTGACTGATCAGTATTATTAGAAAAAAATAGACCAAGTATAAGAAATAAATACTTCTATTCAAATTCTTTTAAATTTCAATTAGAAATTACTGACTCATCAATATTATTAGAAACAAATATCTAAAATCAAATGCTTTTAAATTTCTATTAGAAATTACTGACTGATCAATATTATTAGCAAAAAATAGACGAAGTATAAGAAATAAATACTTCTATTCAAATTCTTTTAAATTTTATTTAGAAATTACTGACTCATCAATATTGTTAGAAAATATAAGTTCTTTATTAAAAATTCCTGACTCAATATTATAACTAATAGAACCGATCTAATAAATAGAATAAAGTGGTAAGTTAACGAGAAAAGAAGCTGTCGAGATGTAATTGGAGCAGTCTCGTGGGATCGGCTGTCCAAGAGTCTGAGTAGAAGACACGTAGACCCATATTCAATTTGTCCTGTGCTCACAAAAAAGTCTCAAGGGGATGGTAAGGATGAAAGCGAATGGTTCGAAGGGGAATTTCGTGAGAAGGAAAATCGCAAGGATATCGAATCACTTTTGGCAGGCATCCGTCTATGGAAAAGAACGAAGAAGACTAAATTCCTCTCTGTGGACAGGTTGGTCAGTTGACGAATCGGAGCTGACAAAGGAAACTCTTGGAAAGTAGATGGTCGAATTATTGATCGACGTGTTTCCTTTGTCGTTGAGAGATAAAAATGTTTTTTTGAATTTTCCTAAACATTTTTCGTTCTTTTCATTCGTTACTTTGAAAGAATTTGGAACAAACATTTAGATTAAACTGGAGCAACTAAAAAAAATATTAAAAATTAAAAAATGAGTGACTAAATTCGATGAAGTTGATAAGAAGCGGAATATACAATGCAAGAGTCAGCGAGACGACGATCGTCGTCAATGGAAGGATGACGCGCATCCCGAGGAGTCCAAGAGCGTCGAGGCGCTCAATGGAATTCGTTTACAAACGAATAGAAACGCTCGCCAGTCCCACTAGTCACTCGAGCGTGTCCTTCATATTGGCTGCTCCGCTTCAAATGGACGCTCCAGACCTTGCCGAGCGTCGGATCGATTTATGAAAACATTTAATTGGCCGCGGCAAGTGCAGCCAACCAAGAGACTCTCGCGCTTTGCAAACGACGTCTAACAAACCACACTCTATTCATCCACTCACTTTCGTTCATTCTCTCTCAACCGCAGCCATAAAACAGTACTATTCTATCTGAACTTAAGCTTATAGTTCAGGCAAATCTACTTTTCTACGAATTGCCAGAAATTTATATGACGTATAAAGAAGATTATTACACAATTATACTAGTTCGAACTTAATTGACCTATAAAATCGAAGAATTTTTATATTCTAAAATCTTCATAAAAATATGTCTGACTTTTTATACTACTTAAAAATACATTCGAATAAAATAACTTTATAAGACACCAGCATATATGATTCTTTGTTTGTCAGACAGCTAAAATTGAATGGTCTCATAAAATGGAACAATTTTTATATTCTAAAATCTGAATAAAAATATGTCTGACTTTTAATACTACTTAAAAATACATTCGAATAAAATAACTTTATAAGACAGTAGCATATGTGATTCTTTGTTTATCAAACAGGTAAAATTCAATGGTCTCATAAAATGGAACAATTTTTATATTCTAAAATCTTAATAAAAATATGTCTGACTTTTTATACTACTTAAAAATACATTCGAATATAATAACTTTATAAGACAGTAGCATATGTGATTCTTTGTTTGTCAGACAGCTAAAATTGAATGGTCTCATTAATCAATAATACACAACTGGGTTATTACGAGTGGCGCACGTGTGTATGCGTGTCTAGTACACCTGACAGTGTCTTTGTACGCGATGGGTGAAGCTTTATGAGAAGCTAAGGTCGCAAAGAGGTAGCTATTGATGTAGACAGCGGTTGTGTCAGTGGAAAGGCGAGGGTTCCGGTTAATGCCAGTGACAATGGGATCGTCGAGCCTGCGATAATGGTTTGCACTGATTCCGCCTTATCGAATTAACTTACTTTTTCTGGCAATCGATAATCGAGGGTCAGTCTGGCACTTTTGCCTTCTCAATAAAAAATATTATCATCTTGTCAAAAATTATTAATACAATATTTTGTAATAATAAATAGTATAATATAATATTATTATATAAGAAAGTTTTCTTTGTAGCAGTTAGTAATGCAAAAATTCCCATCCCTTTCAACCCTCGGCCAAGGTTAACCGGGGTTACGAACGCGACTAAAGCCGTCAATGGGGCTCAGCGTCTAAGCCATTTATCATACAAAGAAGGGTGGAAATTATTAAGGTGTCTGATTTAAATACATTAAAAGTACCCTTCATTCCAAAAAGGATTTTCCAGTTATCTTGAAAAAATCACCAATCAAAATCACAAATTATTTAATCAGGATAAAATAATACCTGCATTTTTAAATTGTGTCAATGATAATATATGTGTGTGTGTGTGTGTGTGTGTTATCAAGTTGTTGGTTAATGCTGACTCTCCGAAAAAAGCTCTCGAGCGTTTCTACTTGGCTCTGTCCAGTAAGTCCACGGATGCATGAACCACTTCTTCCGTGACAAAACCGATTGGCCAGTATCCAGAGTTTCTCGGGGCTGAGCTCCACGGCGTAATACTACTAGAAACGAAACCGCCCGATATTCAAGGTTGACGTAACATTAATCCGCACGTGCGCTTCCGCCAACTTCCGATGACCTCGCTTGAAATTTTCCTTCATATACATTTCATCCCTGAAATTAACTAAATGTTTTTGTATCAACTACTTTTCGATTTTATAATTTTAAAAAATATTATTTATGGTTATTTTTTTTATTTTGGAGGTGAATCAATAAAGGTGAATCAATGAAAGTGGCATTTGATGAGGCAATTCCGATGACTTCGCTCGAAATTTTCCTTCATATACATTTCATCCCTGAAATTAACTAAATGTTTTTCAATCAACTACTTTTAGATTTTATAATTTTAACAAATATTATTTATGGTTATTTTTTTTATTTTGCAAGTGAATCAATAAAGGTGAATCAATGAAAGTGGCATTTGATGAGGCAATTCCGATGACTTCGCTCGAAATTTTCCTTGATATACATTTCATCCCTGAAATTAACTAAATATTTTTCAATCAACTACTTTTAGATTTTATAATTTTAACAAATATTACTTATGGTTATTTTTTTTATTTTGGAGGTGAATCAATAAACGTAAATCAATGAAAGTGGCATTTGATGAGGCAATTCCGATGACTTCGCTCGAAATTTTCCTTGATATACATTTCATCCCTGAAATTAACTAAATATTTTTCAATCAACTACTTTTAGATTTTATAATTTCAACAAATATTATTTATGGTTATTTTTTTTATTTTGCAAGTGAATCAATGAAGGTGTAGTTTAATGGTGATTCGTCTGCGGAAAGTGGCATTTGATGAGGCAATTACTCAAGGGACTGTGCGATTTCCTTCGCACGCGAGGTAAAGCAAGATAGAGTCTCTGCTCTCCTTGAGAAATCTCAGGGGAACGATCTTCTCGGGGTGGTAGAACTGACTGGATAAATTGCAGTCGTCTATATCGAGGAATCCCTTCACGCTGAAGTACTCTACTTGCAATTCAATTGGGACAGATTTGTATTACTCTACCCAATCGTTTTACCATTTCAAGAATAATTTAAATTATATTAATAAATCAGTGAAAATAGATTTAAATACAATTTCTTTGACTTTTAATTTTAACAGTAATTTTATTATAGCTAAGTTAATAGAAATTACTTCGTTGTAAATGCATTAATGGTAGTGCAAACACACACACACACACACACACAGGTGGTTGATTCCTTCGTGAGCAAGCAGGAACGGCATGGATAATTAGGTTCGAAGTTGCGGAACGGCGAATCACGGTTTGGACGAGTGGCGAAACCGATATCTCTATTTGAACTGCAACTACCACGCTCGATCCTGTCAACAACTACCTCGCCAGATTTCTAAGTGAGCTTTGCCACAAGACCAATTTGACTTACCATTTTCGAAAAGCCCTCACAAATTGCCTATTAGACAGCGATTCAATTTTTATGAATGCTTCATTAAAGTACGTAATAGCACTTAATTCGCTTGACAGTGTGCGGTTTGAGTTGAATCGTTGCTCGTTAGCTTTTGATTAGTCAGACACATTCGAAAACAAACTTCTCTCCTCATTTTATGTATGTTAAATGAATAATTTTCTTACTATCAAATATTAAATATTAAATTTATATTCAATTTCAAATATAACAAACATAAAATTTGAAAAAACATTTCTAAATTAATCATTTTCTTACTATCAAAAATTAAATTTTAAATATTACAAACGTATTATTTGATTAACATCGGAAACAATTATCGCCAGAATTTCCTGAATAAGAACAAAAGGAGGGTTGCGCAGATGTTCATAATTATTGAGAAAGGAAAAGGGTAATTCCGTGTGTGGAATTCAGAAATACACCAACGACTAGTTGGCTTTGGTCTGGCATGTGTGCGCTAGATTTATGATTGTCATAAACCAACCACGCATTGTGGAACTTTCGTGGATGTCCTTCTGCAAGGGAAGTTCTTGCAGACTGCTTCTCTAAATGAGTATGTGTACGTGAACTTCCACAATATCTGTGTGTATGTATGTGTATTTGTACGATGCTTACATCGTGCATGCTTCTCAGGGCGTAAAAGCATAAACCCGAAATACATACGAGGACGACATGCGAATGGAGTATATGTTTCCTCGCTGAGCACCGAGTGCGACGTGCACTAGGAAAAATTAATGATCTTCCTTTGAAAGTATCTTGAAAATATTACGAAATACAAATATTTCTTCTTATTATTAAATAATTGTATCTGGAATAAATATTATTTCACTTAATTTGAAACGAATTTTTCTTTCTTCATTTGAAACGAAAATTAATGATCTTCCTTTGAAAGTATCTTGAAAATATTACGAAATACAAATATTTCTACTTATTATTAAATAATTATATCTGGAATAAATATTATTTCACTTAATTTGAAACGAAAATTAATGATCTTCCTTTGAAACGAAAATGAATGATCTTCCTTTGAAAGTATCTTAAAAATATAACGAAATACAAATATTTCTTCTTATTATTAAATAATTATATCTGAAAGAAATATTATTTCACTTAATTTGAAACAAATTTTTCTAAGTATAATTTATACTTTTTTGACAAAATATTATTATACAGTAACGAATAGCAAGTGACGTGTAATAATGTCGTGTCAGTGGAACAGTAAGAGTTCGTTTTATTGGTTGTAACTGGTCGTCAGTGTTACGGGGACGAAATTAGCCGGGTATTTAGAGGAGCTCGGAGTTTAGGTGAGGTTTCTCATGAAACGATCGTCCGATATAATACGCTCCCTAGGAGAGAGAGATTGGTCAGTTCGGGCTACAGTTAACGGGCTCGTACAATTTAACGGTCGTAGACGTCCATCTAAATCCCATAATCCCAAATGTAATCCCTGAGCGTGCCAGGAAGGGCAGCTTTCAAGCGTCACGAGGCTACTGTAATCGATACACAGTGACATCGATGTAAATCTCTCACACACTACTACTGCCATTCACTTACAATCGCTAACTTTATGACAATGAAAATTGAAAAGATAATATCAACTTCATAAGAAGAAATTTAAGAGTATCGATTTATTGTAGAAGTATTAAAAGTAGGTCAGGAATTTGTCGATAAATAAGAATGGTTTTAGTGGATATGATTTGTAACTTGATGATTCGAAGTGAAACTTGATTATTCTAGTTATTTCATTGAAACTCAATATCCCTCGTCGACTGCTTATTCTCGATTTATGATTTCTAGGATTAGCTGGTAGCTTCGCCTCGGTCGATGAGAGAAGCTTTCATGTGCAAGCAGAGAATGTCTAACAATATCCAAGCGACGAATATGTGTTTTATGTCTTCCTTTTATTTTCACCTTTCTTTAAACATGATTTTTCACTATCTTTCGTGAAAGATAACGTAATGCTTGAATTTTAGTCCGAAAAAGCTGTGATAAGCGTACAAAAGTCCAAATGCAATTCATCCTCTCTTTCGACGGGTTTCACGTGAGAGAGCTGTCTGACTGCTAAAGGAAGTATCTACTTCGTCGCAATGGTAAGTCGTAATAGCATTGTCCTCAGAGTGCTACGTGAACATGTGCATACTTGAAAGATCCTTGCATATTTCAAGTATATTCCAAAGTCATTTTACAATTCAAAAGATACTTATTTCAAAAACTTACCGATATTTTGGTGCTGCAATTTCCTACATATCCGAGCCTCTCGCTCCAATTTTTGGAAATCTGTGAACAGAACAAACTGAGGCATTAATCATTTGTTCTGATATATATAAATAGTTGATATATTATTAATATTTTAATAGTAAACTTTGATACTAGAAAAGATTTCCAGTATTCTCAAAGTTTACACGAATAACTCAATAGAAAATTCGAACTTTTGTAAATCTGAAATATATTATTATTTTAAAAATAAACTTTGATACTAGAAAAGATTTACATCGTCAGAATATTAATCTTTTCCAGTCCTCTGAAACTTTTCCACGAATAACTCGAGTAAATATGACTTTCTGTTTAATTTGAGTGTGATAAAATCAATAGAAAATTCGAACTTTTGTAAATCTGAAATATATTATTATTTTAAAAATAAACTTTGATACTAGAAAAGATTTACATCGTCAAAATATTAATCTTTTCCAGTCCTCTGAAACTTTTCAACGAATAACTCGAGTAAATATGACTTTCTGTTTAATTTGAGTGTGATAAAATCAATAGAAAATTCCAACTTTTGTAAATCTGAAATATATTATTATTTTAAAAATAAACTTTGATACTAGAAAAGATTTACATCGTCAAAATATTAATCTTTTCCAGTCCTCTGAAACTTTTCAACGAATAACTCGAGTAAATATGACTTTCTGTTTAATTTGAGTGTGATAAAATCAATAGAAAATTCGAACTTTTGTAAATCTGAAATATATTATTATTTTAAAAATAAACTTTGATACTAGAAAAGATTTACATCGTCAAAATATTAATCTTTTCCAGTACTCTGAAACTTTTCCACGAATAACTCGAGTAAATATGACTTTCTGTTTAATTTGAGTGTGATAAAATCAATAGAAAATTCGAACTTTTGTAAATCTGAAATATATTATTATTTTAAAAATAAACTTTGATACTAGAAAAGATTTACATCGTCAGAATATTAATCTTTTCCAGTCCTCTGAAACTTTTCCACGAATAACTCGAGTAAATATGACTTTCTGTTTAATTTGAGTGTGATAAAATCAATAGAAATGCTGTCTACGAATCCGCACTGCGAAATATCCGATATCCGATGCATAAGACGTTAAGTTCACGGTGTCACGGAAGGCTTTCAATTCGATTCGAGTGGAGGAGGTCACCAAGACTTAATCATGAAAGTTCCTCGGTAACGACGCCCGATGCCTGGATATAGTTATTATCGTGGAATCGAATTTCCCAACGAGTCTCGTCCCTTGACGAGTTTTCTCAGGGAGTAATTGGCTGAGGACCGCGCGCGATAAAATTGGATTTGCTGTCGGTCGACTCGCTTCGAGGACGATTTCCTGTTTCCTTTCCAACCCAGCCCTTTTTCCTATAGTAATATTCCTTTTAAGATGAAATCGACATCGATGCCCACCAGCTCAATCCACTGCAATCTCCCTTCTTATCTCTCACATGATAGCCAATTATTGAACCAACAGTATTACGAAATTTTCAGATATCAAATGAATCTAGAACACTAAAAAAAAAGGATATCTTTATTTTAATTATTAAAATGAATTATTTAAAGAAATATTTGCTTTTAAAATTGGATTTGCTGGCGATCAACTCGCTTCGAGGACGATTTCCTGTTTCCTTTCCAACCCAGCCCTTTTTCCTATAGTAATATTCCTTTTAAGACGAAATCGACATCGATTCTTATCTCTCACATGATAGCTAATTATTGAACCAACAGTATTACGAAATTTTCAGATATCAAATGAATCTAGAACACTAAAAAAAAAGGATATCTTTATTTTAATTATTAAAATGAATTATTTAAAGAAATATTTGCTTTTAAAATTGGATTTGCTGGCGATCAACTCGCTTCGAGGACGATTTCCTGTTTCCTTTCCAACCCAGCCCTTTTTCCTATAGTAATATTCCTTTTAAGACGAAATCGACATCGATTCTTATCTCTCACATGATAGCTAATTATTGAACCAACAGTATTACGAAATTTTCAGATATCGAATGAATCTAGAACACTAAAAAAAAAGGATATCTTTATTTTAATTATTAAAATGAATTATTTAAAGAAATATTTGCTTTTAAAATTGGATTTGCTGGCGATCAACTCGCTTCGAGGACGATTTCCTGTTTCCTTTCCAACCCAGCCCTTTTTCCTATAGTAATATTCCTTTTAAGACGAAATCGACATCGATTCTTATCTCTCACATGATAGCTAATTATTGAACCAACAGTATTACGAAATTTTCAGATATCAAATGAATCTAGAACACTAAAAAAAGGATATCTTTATTTTAATTGTTAAAATGAATTATTTAAAGAAATATTGTATTATTATCGTTGAAAGACATTCTTATGTAAATGAAGTTTTGGAAAAAGTTAGCTGGAAATGGAAGTTCACGATTGATGGGAATGTCATTTTGGACAGTGGTTCGTTGGCAGTGGTGGCCGATAATCGAGACGACTCTATTTCCATTTCCATTGTGACGCATGGGGCACAACTATAATTAAATCTCACAGTTACCCAGCGGCGACTCTCTCTCTCTCACGAGACTTTATTCGCTGGGAGAGCTGCCTACCTGGCCGGGGTGGCGTACTCAGCAACCGGAAATAACAAGCCGTACAGTTCGAGCAACCATAAAACGCATTGGCTAACAATTATCAAGAAAGACAAATTGAAAAATAACGTAGAAACTAGTAACGAAATTTTGTTATTTATTAGACAGGAATGAAAGTGTTGATTGTGACTCTAAATCTATAATTCTAATTTCAAAGATCATCAATCAGAATCAACAATTCGAGCAATTCTTTCTCCATCGAAAAGTGAGAATTAGCCCATCGAGAAGTGCAATTCCCCGAATAACCCAGCGTGACACGACGAAAATCCTGCTGGCGCGCTCGAAGTATTAATAGCCACCGAATAGTGTATCGCCTACTATCCGGATTTACCTGATAAAGCTGCTGATCGATAAACGACGGGGATAAAAATAAGGTGAGTCGAGTGAAATCAAGCCGTGTCACTCATCGATGGCTAACACCAATGACAATCATCGTTGGTGATTGCAATGTTATTAATATAAAAAGAAAAATCGTAAAGTTACAAAACTATAATCTTGCATATTTTCTATAATTCTTCGTTACTTTATTTTCGATCATACATTTTTTAACTTGAACAAGTTTCGCCTGCACATTTTCTACGATCGAGGGTGAAAGTGCAATGTTATTAATATAAAAAGAAAAATCGTAAAGTTACAAAACTATAATCTTGCATATTTTCTAAAATTCTTCGTTACTTTATTTTCGATCATACATTTTTTAACTTGAACAAGTTTCGCCTGCACATTTTCTACGATCGAGGGCGAAAGTGTAATGTTATTAATATAAAAAGAAAAATCGTAAAGTAACAAAACTATAATCTTGCATATTTTCTAAAATTCTTCGTCACTTTATTTTCGATCATACACTTTTTAACTTGAACAAGTTTCGCCTGCACATTTTCTACGATCGAGGGCGAAAGTGGAGTAGAAAGAGAAGGGTGTGCTCAGCCCGATACTCAGCCCTTGATCTACCAGGCGTGATAAGAATCCCGTCGATATACCATACACGTGCATCCTCTCTACCTTCGGATGGCAACACGCCCATCTCGGTAAACGAGGCCTTCAACATCCAACAACCAACCCCCTCCCCCCCCTTTTTTTTTTCTCCCTCCAATTCTGATCGAAGAAAAAAAAGCGCCAAGCAGTTCTCTGCAACGTGACTGGAAAGTCATTTGGATCAGAATTTCGCGAGAGAAACTTCGAATCACAATTTCCAAATCTTTGAATTCTTATATATTTTACGTATTCGAAAAAAATGAACTAAATATTATCTCACAATAATAATATACTAAATTCCAAGACACAAACGACAGAATCTTCTTCTCTCCGAGTGTAACAAACAAGGTTTATTTTACAAAACCATTTTTCTCAAGTTTGTCAAACTTGACACATCCAAGAACTCATTCACGAAGCCACACAAATGACTCTTGCAAACACAATTATGCTAAAGCAACTCCATCAAAAAAAAATCTCAATAATCATTTAAATAAAATCCTACACCAAAATCAAATAAAACCAACATACAATCACCACAATTCAAGATAATATTCTCATCAAAATTCAATCCAACAGCATATAACACTAAGAAATAACAGTCGAGGTCTTTCCCAGGTAGCTTTATTCTCCTGTGAGCATATTGCAGTGAGAACAGGGTAGGTCAAGAGGTTACTGGAGCAAGGTTGGAGTCTGTGAGAGGGTGCGAGAGTTTGTACCATGGCTGGCTGGCGATGCGAAAAGAGAGTATCTACTCTCTAAAGAGAGAAAGAGAGAGAGAGAGAAACATAGAGGCCTTGTTCTTCCCTGCACTTGCTCGCCGAAGCTTTTTTTCTCTCTCTCTCTCTCTCTCTCTCTCTCTCTCTCTCTTTCTATCCATCTGTCTCTCAGTCTGGCAGAGTGTCGTCTGTGTGGAAGCAACGCTCCTCTGCCAAAGATAGACCCGTTTCACGGTGCTCGGCCGCCCTTGAATCGTGCGAATTAATAGGCCTTCCACATTCTCTTCTTCTTCTTCTCTTCTTCTTCTTCGCCACTCTCTCTCTCTCTCTCTCTTTCAACTACCATGCCCTGCTCTCTTTTTATTCTACCGTGTGTACCACCTCGCATACACTCGACGCCCTTGCGAAAGGTTTGAGAGAGAGAGAGAGAGAAAAAAAAAGAGAGAACAGGTGACACACAGCATTCCCGAGACAATGAGCCCGCCCTCGTTATTCCAGTGCTGGGTGGCGAGACACCCTTGTCGAGTACGTAACTCTTGTTTCATGGATACAGTTTTAAAGGTAACTCGAGATTCTCATTTGCCTCGAAGCAGTTAATATTTGATTGATTGTATAAAGATTGTTTTATGATTGGGTATTTTTGTATGAAAATATGTAAAGTATATAGAAATTGTGATGTCGAGTTTTTTTATATTTTGTGGTATGAATTTTGGATTGTATAAAGATTGTTTTATGATTGGGTATTTTTGTATGAAGATATGTAAAGTATATAGAAATTTTGATGTTGAGTTTTTTATATTTTGTGGTATGAATTTTGGATTGTATAAAGATTGTTTTATGATTGGGTATTTTTGTATGAAAATATGTAAAATATATATGTAGAAATTTTGATGTTGAGTTTTTTATATTTTGTGGTATGAATTTTGGATTGTATAAAGATTGTTTTATGATTGGGTATTTTTGTATGAAAATATGTAAAGTATATAGAAATTTTGATGTCGAGTTTTTGTATATTTTGTGGTATGAATTTTGGATTGTATAAAGATTGTTTTATGATTGGGTGTTTTTGTATGAAGAAATGTAAGGTATATAGAAATTTTGATGTCGAGTTTTTGTATATTTTGTGGTATGAATTTTGGATTGTATAAAGATTGTTTTATGATTGGGTATTTTTGTATGAAAATATGTAAAATATATAGAAATTTTGATGTCGAGTTTTTTATATTATGCGGTATGAATTTTGGATTGTATAAAGATTGTTTTATGATTGGGTATTTTTGTATGAAGATATGTAAAGTATATAGAAATTTTGATGTCGAGTTTTTTATATTTTGTGGTATGAATTTTGGATTGTATAAAGATTGTTTTATGATTGGGTATTTTTGTATGAAGATATGTAAAGTATATAGAAATTTTGATGTCGAGTTTTTTATATTTTGTGGTATGAATTTTGGATTGTATAAAGATTGTTTTATGATTGGGTATTTTTGTATGAAGATATGTAAAGTATATAGAAATTTTGATGTCGAGTTTTTGTATATTTTGTGGTATGAATTTTGGAAGGTTGTACTTTGGTTATTATCTAATTGGAGATTATTCTGGATGGATCAACACCTGCTGCAAAGTTATCCTGAGGGATGTCTTGTGATATAACAATGGTTGGTTGAAATAGAAGTGTCACTTAATTGAGATGGAAATAACTGACTTGATTTAAGATAGAAATTAAAGGGGGTCTTTTCAGTGGTGATATTTGGCTTTTATTTAATAGAGATAGATGAATGAAGGGAAAACAGTGTTCCTTGAAATTACAAAGGTTCTCTTTTCTTGGAAGCGAGACGCTACCGGTGACTCATACGCATGAACGCTGTTAGGAGCATTGCCAAGTAAATTCGATCGTTTGTTATAATATAAGTCTTGCGTACTAGGAGACTATTCTACTCGCAAGAGACTCGTTACAGCTTTAACCACTTTTGGACCTAACATTTTTATCAGTCTACCAGAATTATTTTGTGTACCAAGCAGAGCATAATAAAGAAAAAGAGAATCACTGTTTCCTCTTTTATTTCTTATTTAAGAAATATTTGTAAATCTTGTAAAATCCTTTTAGAAATGAATTTTTACCATAAACTAAATTGTATTATTTATTTCGATTTACTATATTAATTTATTAAAATAAATCTCCGTTGAAAGTCGGTTTTGAGGACAATTTTATGACGAAAAAAAATGACAGTACATTTACAGGAAGATGTATTCTTCCATGGTGGCCAAATACAGCACTGGCGACTGTTGCTGGCGACGGAATGTTGGCAATTTGACAACGGCGTCGCTCGTTGTTTTTAGACGAGTCTCCGCAATGGTTATAAGAAACTGACTCTTTCTCTGATTCTATGCCTAATAGCAATCTTAACAACTGGAGATTCAAGAAATAATAAAAAGTCTTCTTGAAATATAACCAGGAAAATTCATTTCTATTATTTTTATTCTAACATTCATCAATAATTCGATTTATTTCCAGTAATTATCACTCCTAAAATAATCAGTAACAAATTACCTCTATTCGTGAGTTTTTTGGTGTTTATAATTTTGGCTGCGAACTCGTCGCTGGTGCTCTTCTGGACACATCTTCGGACCACGGAGAAGGCACCCCTGGAACATAGAAAAACAAGTATGATTAGCATAATGACAATCTTGTATGAAAATAAACAAATATCAGTATTTAAAATATTGAATGATAACTTATTACTTGCTATTAAACAAAAATATAGATAAAACTTTGTATGAATTAATCAGTGACCTTTAAAAATTCCAAATGATTAACCTTCCCCCTTGTTATTTTCGTGATAATCGATTTTCAATTAAAGTTCGTTCAAGGCAATTTTACAATGTACGAAAAAGTGCATCTCTTTTTATCCACTTTTAGGTCGACAAGAAGAAAAAAAAGGGGCAAGGAATTTACTATGCGTTGTCCGAGTTGTTTCAACCTTAACAACCAAGCAATCGTGCGGCAGTAAAACGGGCGCACCCGCTTGTAAAGTGTCTCGCTAACGACGCTTAAAGGAAAATCAAGCGAACAGGCTGCGTCGCCACACGAACGTCCGACAGCAAACTTCCTAGCCAATGTAGACACACACACACACACACACATGTGTGTGTGTCTGTGTATGTGTTCGCGCGTCTCTTAAACGATGCTGCGACCAACCCAGCTACACGGAAACCAAACTTTCTCGATTACCCCCGGCGATGGTGTAGCCACCTGTACGGAAAACCGCGCTTCTCAAACTTCCTGTGGAGAGAAGTTTCATCCCCCTGAAACCTCCCGCGAGACGTCGATCATCCTAACCCAACCCCTCCTCATGAATTTCGTGTCATAGAAAATTTGGTGACATCGACATTAATGTGTTAATGAAGATAGAATAATGATAGGAATTTAATTCTGGGATTGAATTTATTTCAAAGAAATCATTTCTAGTGTTAAGTTGCAGTTGAAGATTTTGTAAAGAACAATGAAAAAGCAGTGTGTGCTAATAACTTGATACGAATTTATTTAAACGAGAGAATTGCTAGTGTTAATTTGCACTTAAAGATTTTGTCAAAAACAAAGAAAAAGCAGTCTGTGTTAAGAATTTGATACGAATTTCATTCTGTGATTATAAATAAAACAAACATTAATAAAGAAATAATTTCTAGTGCTAATTTGCACTCAACGATTTTGTAAGAAAGAACAATAAAAAAAACAGTGTGTGCTAACAACTTGATACGAATTTAATTCTGTGATTATAAATAAATCAAACATTAATAAAAGAAATAATTTCTAGTGTTAATTTGCACTCAACGATTTTGTAAGAAAGAACAATAAAAAAAAACAATGTGTGCTAACAACTTGGAGAAGCAAACCCGCTGCTTCCGCCGATCGCAACTTTTTACCGAGCTGTCCATGAACAGCTGTGAAGCAAACGAGCGCACCATTCCTGTAATTGGCATCGAACATAAACCGCCAAGGCTTACACAGCAAACCTTTCAGAATCTCAGAAAGGAATAGCAACAAAAAAAAAAAAAAGAGGGAAGAGGAAGACTTGTTAGAAAGCCAAGCTGAAATTACCAGAACGTTAAGGGATGTTTATTGCCAGTCTCTGCTGCATAAAGAGAACTGCGGTGATACGCGTGCGCCTTGTACATCCGCTCAACGGATAATTGACAGAATTTATTAGGACGAGTTTCTTTTTACTACCAACTTCCTTTCAAGAAAAGAACCCAACGCGTAAAGTTTACACCTCTTCCGAGATAAAAGATAGAAATGCCAGTAATCACAACATTACAATTTGTAGAACATGAGAATATCTAAAATAATACAATTAATTAACTTTCAATTCCTGTCAGATTCAATTTATAAATCATACAAACATAATTCATAGTAAACTTTCTATTTCTTGATTAACCAATGACAATAAGAAATTATTAAAAATTTCGATTCAGGATAATAATAAATTAAATCATCCAAATTTAATAGAATATTCAAATTTATATCATTCGACTGTAAATATCTATTAAAAAATCTAGAAATAAGAGAATATCTGATTAGTAAAAGGTTTCAGATCGATTTCATTATTGGCTCTCATCGAAACGAGAGATCCTCTGGATGAAGGCTGTGTGCAGGCGTTGCGAGTAGGACGAAAGGTCAAGCAGGAGAGAGCAGAGGGTGTTGCGAGAGAGGGTTGGCTGCTTTTGCAGAGGTTCGTCCGAGTAGGAGTAGTTGGTCGTTGTAAGTAGTTCAAGGCAAAGCGCATCGGCGCAAACGCAACTTTAATGTTTCATCCTGCAGGCGTCGTCGTCGTCGTCGTCGTCGTCGTCGTCGTTTTCTACGCGTCCTCTGAGTTCCCCTTTGCACTCTAAACTGCAACGAACCACAACGACGACGATCTTCCTTGCGCTACTTGAGAGAGAGAGAAAAAAAAAGCAGGGCGAGGCGCCCACGTGGTTTTATGCGACCATTTTGTCAACGAGAGTAATCATTAAAGAGATCCAACCCCTCTCATTCAAGCATGATTAATTCATAACTTGACGCATGATACACTTGAATTACTTCATTGGTAGAAAGATCGCGCATCGTTTTAACCAATCAGTAGATCTGTCATTGAATTTATAAAATCATTCAATGAATTATTTTAGAATCATAGCAAATATTTATAAACTCGATTTTTTCTTCTAGCAATTTGTATGGTTGTGTTGTTGTGCTCTTTATGAATTCTAGGTGGACAGAATTTCTGTCGGATGTTGTTAATGATCGACAGGGTTAGAAAAAGGGGGAGCGGAAGAGCGAAGATGCGGAAGGACCCCGGTCATTTTAATCGACGAGTCATTCTAGCGCGTAACATCATTATTATTCAGTCGTGGTGGCCTCGGTGCTCACTTTCCATGCTGGAACAAGCAAAGGACACACTTCGCCACCCTGTCTATTTCTACCCCAACTGGTTCAACTCATCTTCCTCTCTGCACCCTCCTAGCGTGCCATTTACTCCTCTCGAAAGGAGAGATAAAAATTGCCATAAAAATAAAACCTCAAGATCGACCATGGCAAGTTTTGCATAGTACTTGGTGTGTGTGTGTGTGTGTGTGTGTGTTTTTGTCGCGCTTAGAAATTATGTTGGCATGATGAAAACAGCGCTGGAGTGTGTAAAACTGGAGAAAAAGGCTTCGAAGGGAAGGAATAAGTTGGTGATGTGAAAAAAAATAGGGGGTTGAACGATATCGATGACCTTGAATCGAATGGATCGTTCGAGGACGTACAAGCTTTTCTATTTTGTTGCAATATTTTATTAACATTTGAATAATTCTTTCTTCAGAAAAAAATAATAGGAATGTCTGACTATCTGATTTCACTGAAAAATTCGTATTTTAAAGGGGAACAAATATGAGAAGGATCTTTGGTTGTACCATTCACGAGTTCCGGAAGTACGCAAGTGCGCATTGGGTGCGCCAACCAGCCGCAGGAAGAGAAGCCATAAAAGGGGCATCCTGGTACTCAGAGTTACTTTATCGTTCATCGATTCTCCTAGAAACTCGCAACAACCAAGGAATAAGGATTGCGGCCTCTAACATCAAACTACCACTCGAGGACTTCCGGTTTATGTGCCGGAACAACCATAACACGGATCTCTTTTACTACTAACACTCAACTGAATTACTTATTCCTTCTCTTTAACTATCCAAAAGACAACTAAGATATTCGTAGAATTGACTTTAGTTTACTTACAAAACTTTGTAATAATTTCATCGATTGGACCATTTTTTTAAATAGATTTTAATAGAATGGAAAAAATCCTGGCAAGTTTGAATTCAAGAATAAATTGGAGGTCAAAGTTTACGTAAAAAAAAATCGTAAGGTGTATAAAAGTAAAAGAAAAAGAGGAAGAAGGAAAAATAACTGTCTTTACGACTAGCATTCGAGTGCGCGCGCAAGTCCTGCAGAATCCTGACCCGCGGGCTTATACCGTAGGATCAACGTCACGTGGTGCATCGTAAAACGTGTTCCTGCACTTTGCATAGCAACCTAGACTCGCCCTACTTCTCCGGACGTACCAATCGCTAACCAACACCGCATGGACACACTAATACATATACATAATAGGATGAAAATGTTTATTTGTTGGATATGGTAGAAAAAAGTAATTGTAATGTAACATAAAAATGTTCTGTTTTGCTTCAAATGATAATAAAATAATGTAGCAATTTTTGCAGATTTTTATTTCATTCCCTTTATTTCCTTACTAATTATTAATTTAATTTAAAGTACTGTAAATATGTTTTCGAATAATTGGTGATGTGAATAAATAGGGGATGAACGATATCGATGACCTTGAATCGAACCGATCATTCGAGGACGTACAAGCTTTTCTATTTTGTCCTATTAAAAATAATAGGAATGTCTGACTATCTTATTCCACTGAAATATTTCTATTTTAAAGGAGAAAAAATATGAGATATTTAAAAAGGTGAAAAAGATCAAAGGTAAAAGGACATCAAGGATCTTTGGTTACCATTCTAATGTAACATAAAAATGTTGATCTTCAAATGATAATAAAATAATATAGCAATTCTTACAGATTTTTATTTTCCTTACTAATTATTAATTTACTCTAAAACATAGTAAATATGTTTTCGAATAATTTCAAAATTAGGTGAATAAAATAAATCACTCTAATGTACAATCAACTTTTGACCGATTCTACAAAAAAATCGTCAAGTAGAAACAAGTTCCGATGATCTGACTTAACGCGGAAGTCTTAGCTAGAAGAAATTAGCATGGTTCGATATTATACAAGCGGTTTGCTATTAGAAAAGCATGGCTCCTAGGATTCCTTTCCATCCTAGCATGAAAAGGAGCTTTTCGTAGTAGCTCTCTTGGTGGCTCACGGATTACCAGGATGCACTTCAATCTGACAAAGGATAATGAAAAGCACCAAAGGAAAAAAGGCCACTTTTCACATTCCATGTTGAGTGGACTCGACTCTACGAAATATTAAACTCAAAAGTCTCTGAACGTTCGCTTATATTTGTAGAATGAAATTTCTCGGGTATTTCCTAGAAGAGATTCTCAAAACTAGTCAATGAAATGCTATGTCACGTTGCGTTCAAAGTGATTAAAGTTGATAGGAATGTTCACTTGGTATTTAGTTCGAAGTAAACTAGTAAAAGAAAAGTAGTTGGTTGAATAGTCTTTGAAAGTGGTATGTGTCTTATAACGTATCGAACGAGATTGGTAAAAGGATCGAGATAATTGGTCCACCATGTGTGCACGTGCACGCGATACTAACGAGAGACTCCTGTGGATAGTAGAATCGTTCGTTCTTAAAAGGATAAGAAGCTGATTCCTCTTAGCTAGAGTCGATCTTCCACGGAAAGCTAGTAAGATAATTTCCCTTGGGAGTCTGCCTTAAGTCTCGCCTGGCATGTTACTGTGTTACGATCCTGTCAATTTCTACAGAAAAGCCCGAAATTTCAAAGAACATGTCATGTTGATTTTATATTATTTTCTATCAATTTGAAAATAAGACAGCTAATTGTAAAACAACAATCCTGTCAATTTCTAAAGAAAGCCTGAAATTTCAAAGAACATACCATGTTGATTTTATATTATTTTATATCAATTTGAAAATAAGACAGTTAATTGTAAAATAATATTTTAATATTTCTTTTTATAATTATTATTTATTAATAATACTCTGATTTATTTGATTTAAAATGTCTTCCTTGCGGAAGATGATTGAAGGAATCCTTGAGCTCCTTCAATATTATGATTCAATATCAATGCTAAGGAGATATGACCTTCCAAGTGAGCGTCTCTCCGAGCATTTTCCTTTTTTCAAGCAAGCACGTCGCCAAGGGTTGAAATGTTCGATTGAGATGTAAATCGTGTTTGCTTTTCAATCAAGCATCATTCTATCGGCGCCCGACGGATTCCCGGTCACCAAACTCCTGAAGAACTCCTTTCACATTGACCTGCCAGGCAATTCTAGCCTGGCAACCAAACAATCCTTCGTTTCTCTTCTATCGTTCATGAAAACTCACCCCTTTTTCTTGACTTTTTTTTTTCACTTCTTTTTAGTTCTTTTACGTGGACACCAGCTGCATGACAGCCGCATGCTCGCCTCGTTCCGTGTCAACTGTCTGCCAGTATGTGGAACAACGTGGCGGCAGCGACACTGCAATAGTTTCGCCAGGCGTTCCTCGCATTCAATTCGATGCCACAACAGAAAAGAATGAATCGGAACGTTCATTCATTGTGATATTAAATAAAAATAAAGATAAGTCTGTAGAAAAATTGGAAAGATAAAAGAGAAACTATTTATTTGATTAGATAAATATTAATTAAAGTATTAAAAAGAATAGTTTAGTTATAATTTAATTGTATGAAATTTAGTGTCGTCGACCTAAATCCACTTGGTGAAAGAGCCAAAAGCTCTTGCAAAGCCCGCAGACATTTGGAATGAATCGGAACGTTCATTCATTGTGATATTAAATAAAAATAAAGATAAGTCTGTAGAACAATTGAAAAGATAAAAGAGAAATTATTTATTTGATTAGATAAATATTAATTAAAGTATTAAAAAGAATAGTTTAGTTATAATTTAATTGTATGAAATTTAGTGTCGCCGACCTAAATCCACTTGGTGAAAGAGCCAAAAGCTCTTGCAAAGCCCGCAGACATTAGGAATCTTACTGCTCTGATTTCGAACCCTTAGCAACTCTTGTATCCATCGAGAAACTTACTCTCAACTTCCCAAGCACATCTTGCTAATAGTACGAATTTCATCCTCCTTCTCTTCCACTTCAGTCCGAATCCTACTAATTCCCCTTATTTTAAGCACTGAACTGTACTTTAACTGCTGCGGTGCGAGAAATCCCAATGGAAGTTACGCTTGCATAAATCGCCGACAACTAATCATCCGCTTTCGTACACTTCTGAGGATAATAACTGAACAACCATCTGATTCGAGATTATTTCAACTGGGATGTTACAAAAAAAAAAGCAGCCACTGAAACATTCCAACTCAATGTGGTACAATTGTAATCAGTTCGAGAATGAAGAGTAATTTCCATCGGGTATTGCATTAGTTAACCAATTCCCATATGAAGTTAACAACTTCGACACATAGTCGACTATTCCACTTTCTAACAATTGGACATTGTCCATTCTGATATTTCCCTCGATGCTTTAACTTATCAGTGAATTCCCTGACGTGTGAATTCTACCAATCGACAATAGTCGAATTTTTTCAATCATGAATAATTCAAGAGAAATAAAAAGAATAATGAAATAATACTACAGTATTGATGAATATGGAGTATTTGTAAAAATAATATAGCAAATAGAATGAAACTAGTTTCTCATACCAGTTTCAATAAAATTAGATACTGCAAAGTTGAAAATAAAAATTGTATATAATAAAACTATATTTCCAAAAACAAATACTGCAAAGTTGAAAATAAAAATTGTATATAATAAAACTATATTTCCAAAAACTTATATACTGCAAAGTTGAAAATAAAAATTGTATATAATAAAACTATATTTCCAAAAACTTATATACTGCAAAGTTGAAAATAAAAATGATATTAGAAATAATATAACTTCCATTTACTTTGGAAGAAAGCTTTAACTTAGTAGTTTAGAGATTTTCGACAGTGTGGCGAAGGCTTAAGGGACGTCGAGACGAGGGTGCGAGGGTGAAAGCTCGGGAGATGATGCTCTGTAGGTTGCGGAGAGCCAAGAGAGGAGAGAAGGAAGAGGGTAGGCCGAGGCCAGAGGGTATATGGGTGTGGGTTGGCCGCTTTAGCCGGGCGGGGATGGCTTTAACTGGTCGATACTTCGTGTTCCACGGCAAGCTCTTGCTGCCTTCCACAGCAGAGCGTTGCGCTTCGCTCCTCGCACAGCTCTGATCATCTGTGTTCGCTAATCATAGAATTCTTTGAATTATTTAACTAGATTTTAATTTGATAATTTTAATTATATCTTATGAAAATAACTGAATATTTCATGTTTTATTATTAACTTCTATTATTTTTAAATACAAATACATGTGTAAATTATTGATTATAATCAAGAAAAGTGTCATCTTAATGAACTCATAGATTCCAAAGCGAAAGAAGACTCATCTCACCGAGAAAAGAAGCTACAACTGCTGGCGCATCAACAAGCAAGTAGTATGAGTCAGAATATAGTCAGACAGGCACGCGAGTGGGGTTCTACTGCACTGTACAACATACGATTATACTATTTTCATGAGTGTAAAATTACTCCACTGTCCTAATAATAAAAAAGACTGGTGTACAAATGATGAAATTCTAAAAGAATTTTTAGATCACATAACAATTTACAATGAGTGAAATATTAATTTTTAAAAAAGAATTAAAAGACAAAGAAAAGGTCGACGCATCAGATGAAAATGAAATCGATGCGCGCGTGTTGCCAAGCCTTTTGGCCAATCTCGGCCTCGGCGAAGGAAATAGTCTGGCCGGATTGCTGCGCTTCACGTTCGTTTAATCCTGAAAGAGAAAGAGAAGGAACGGAGACGCTTTCCCAGTTGGCGATCGATAACACGCTGGCTTCCTCGATGGAATAATGGATATAAACCGCGTGGCCCAATAATGGGCCAAGTAACTAGGTTACAGCAGACAGCGCGCTGCGGCAAATCATGTGTACCGAGACATACAATGAGACGCTTTAGTCGACGAGACTGCTATTATTCCAAGTCAAAACCTCGAGGGAAAAAAAGGGAAGAAGAGATGTTGAAAAGTCTGGCAATTTATTACTAAAGCATCGATCGAATCATTTAATATTCTTTTATATCTAATATCATTAATTCAATAAGAATAACTTTGAAGAATCGAATAAACAGTTAATTACAAAAATTGCCAGGTTTTTTGTTTTTAAGTTGTGTAATGCGTCAGGAATGTCATGCAAGGAAACATGCTTAGTAAAACCGATTCTCCGCAGGGGTTGCTGCCAATGTGGCGTGTGTAGAAAAGCAGGGAAAGCTCTTTAATCCATCAGCGATGTATTAATTTAACGGACATTATGCCAGCGTCGCCGGTGTGTGTCACGCAATGGGTGGGCCAATAGGGAGAAGGCACGTTAAATATGAACGCAGCTTGGATGTAAGCCTGATGGAATCACTTTCGTATAATGGCAGAGTCATCGTATTTAGGGTAACGCGTGCGAGCCGCACGATAATTCAACGGCACGTGCTACTGATTGGAGCGGTCTGTCGTTTTACGGAGATTGTTATGGCATTGAACGACGCACCAATTCACGCTCAACGAAACTCATATACCAAATGGAATTGAACCATTAAAAAAGCACTAACTTTGACAAACATCAGGTTATATTCATTTATATTAAATATAATCCTTATTAAAATCATACACGCATATACTCGCTTTAATTAAAACAGGTTTTAAATTCATTACTACACAATTAATAAAGTTATAATTTTGAAGTATAATTGAAGGAATGGAATCAGATTGTTTTCTATACGACTTTGACTTTAAGTGATTGACTTGGGAATCAGGTTATATTCATTCATATTAAATATAATCCTTATTAAAATCATACACGAATATATTCACTCTAATTAAAACAGGTTTTAAATTTATTAATACACAATTAATAAACTTAACTATTTTTTAATAACATTTATAGAATTTTCTATACGACTGTGACTTTAAGTGATTAAAAAAGGTTTTAAATTCATTAATACACAAGTAATAAACTTAACTATTTTTTAATAACATTTATAGAATTTTCTCTACGACTGCGACTTTAAGTGATTAAAAAAGGTTTTAAATTCATTAATACACAAGTAATAAACTTATAATTTTGAAGTATAATTCAAGGAATGGAATCAGATTGTTTTCTATACGACTTTGACTTTAAGTGATTGACTTGGGAATCAGTGGCAACGATACAGTAACACAGATACCAAGGTAGCATTGGTGGCACGTGGGAGCATCGAGCTCATCACTCCCGCGACAGAGAATGCTAGGATCCTTCAAGTATCGATCCCATTGCCACGAATACCACGGGGAAGCTGATGGTGTACCAATACCCCTGGCAATTCCACTACCATTTTAGGTCAACTGTTAGTCATCCATAAATAGTTTGAACAGAAATAGAATTTTATCAATTTAATATAATAATAAATCTTCAAGTAAAACTAGTATTAAAAAGAACGAGAGAAGAAATTTTTCATTGGATATTTCAAGAACGTAGAAGAAAATCCAATTGCAAGGTCGACTTTTTCTAATCAGAGTTAGTGGTCGATAATTAACCAGGTCGTTCAATATTTCATAAGAAATGTCGACGAGCATATATCAACTTTGGACATTTTGAGAGGAGAATGTGCGTCGTAAAGCTTTCGAAGTATTTCCATCGATGGTGCATTATTTCGCTGGCCACTTTGAAAGCCGATCGATACGATCTATTGACAGGAAGCAGAGAAGAGAAGCGGAGCCTTTTACGAGCCGCGATCAGTTACATGGACCAATCCCGGTGACGGACAATAGCCGGCGGCACCAATGAAATTCCTCGAATGATCTACAAGCGAACATCGTAAGATGAACGAGCGTGTTCTAGTAGAGACATTTTTTTCTTCTTCGACGATTAAAACTCAGTCACTCACTCACTGTCAATCGCTTCGTTTCGATTGCCTTAAATGGACCGATCTCAGAGAAAAATGGATAAGAACATGGATTAGACTTCACTTTATACTCGATCGTCTGATCATATCGGTGACATGATGTTTCTACTCAATTTTATCGAAGTAAAAAGTGATTGACATTATCAGTTTATTTTTGATTAAAGAAAAAAATAATATATTTATTAGAAAGTTAGTAATACAGAAATAAATTTAGTAAGATCATCTTTCATTCTATAATTGACATATTCTAAGAATAGTCATGCTGAAGGAACTCATTTACATAGAGCAAAGGTTAACATTTCATAGCGTGGGAAGTTTCAGTTTTCACGAAAGATTGGCTAAATTAGGCGAAGTAGTAGACTAAGTTAAAGCAGACGTCTTCGTATTGTGAACTAGGCTACTCGTCAACTGTCTCGATACTTAGGCAAAGTAGAGTTGTACTCTGACAGGGTAACTTACTTCGTTTGATCGGAATTTGCCATAAGATAATCGTCAGTCGAGCAGTATTCGCTTACTCATTTCTCTATGTATATCGAATAAACGCATACTATTACAAAAGCTTAAGATTTCTTTTCGGGATACTTTAATTTCTAATATTAAAAATCATTCATAGACGGTTGCACGAAATTTTACAAACGTAAAATATTAACGCAACAAATAATTCATGCAGACAAAGACAAAAGGAATTTTAATATTTAATTATTGCAAAATAATATATTCTAACTCACCAAGAATTGCTGTGAGTTATAATATCCATTGTGTGATAATTATTACATATAAAATTCCTTTGTGCAAATAGTCCTACATCAATATTTCTTCAATGAATTATTATATATACAAATATACTTTCTGTGAAAATTCCAATATCACTTAATGTATAATTAAAAAATAATATTAAAAAATATTCATCTAAAATTAAATGATTCAATTTTCAATGCAACTGTAAAATCAGGTCGATTTCTATCGCGCATGAACGTGCCTTTTACGGACGCAATCGTGGTTTATGTGAGCGGTGAGTGTATAAGAGAGACACAGAGGAGGAGACGAAGTAGCAAACCGATGAATGTAGACGTCAGGCGGAACCGGGTACGAGGAGTTTGCGGGTAGGAATAAAGTTTGGCGTCCCACTTTCCAAGAATATCAGCTGCATTCCGGTGACAATGCCTTTCGAAGCCGAGCGTGGCAGCTCGACGAATGAACACGCTAGTGCTACAACCACCGCCCGGCACCGAGATAACAACCCTTCGCGTCATGGACTTCTAATCAGTGATGAATCTTCAGATTCTCATACGAAAACAAGCTATCTTTGTGTTAAACAATTTCAAAGATCGAAGTATACAATTAAGTATAGAAAAAAAATTGTTCAGAATTCGTATTATTTTCTAGAGCAACTTTAAGTTACTCCAATAAATATAATATTATAATACAATGATTTCATTTCATATTACGACAAAGTCTTCCACATCTGAGAAAAGAATGCAATATTCCAGACTCAATGAAAGATCGTATTTTCTAGAGCAACTTTAAGTTACTCCAATAAATATACTATTATAATACAACGATTTCATTTCATATTACGACAAAGTCTTCCACATCTGAGAAAAGAATGCAATATTCCAGACTCAATGAAAGATCGTATTTTCTAGAGCAACTTTAAGTTACTCCAATAAATATACTATTATAATACAACGATTTCATTTCATATTACGACAAAGTCTTCCACATCTGAGAAAAGAATGCAATATTCCAGACTCAATGAAAGATCGTATTTTCTAGAGCAACTTTAAGTTACTCCAATAAATATACTATTATAATACAACGATTTCATTTCATATTACGACAAAGTCTTCCACATCTGAGAAAAGAATGCAATATTCCAGACTCAATGAAAGATCGTATTTTCTAGAGTAACTTTAAGTTACTCCAATAAATATAATATTATAATACAACGATTTCATTTCATATTACGACAAAGTCTTCCACATCTAAGAAAAGAATGCAATATTCCAGACTCAATGAAAGATCGTATTTTCTAGAGCAACTTTAAGTTACTCCAATAAATATACTATTATAATACAACGATCTCATTTCATATTACGACAAAGTCTTCCACATCTGAGAAAAGAATGCAATATTCCAGACTCAATGAAAGATCGTATTTTCTAGAGCAACTTTAAGTTACTCCAATAAATATACTATTATAATACAACGATTTCATTTCATATTACGACAAAGTCTTCCACATCTAAGAAAAGAATGCAATATTCCAGACTCAATCGAACCGTAAGAATATTGGTATATTTGATCGAACATGAGCGCAATATAAAGGACAAGTAGAATGATGCAAGAGTGAGGCAGACATTCGAGGTATGAGCGCGCAACAATGTGATTTACTGTGTCAGCTGTGAAAAGGAGACCAGGAACGTTTCACTGGTAGGAATGTCATGCATGGAGAGAGTGAGATGAATGCGTAAGTAGCGTGAGAGAATGTCTGACAAAGATAGAAAAGCATAGAAGAAGAGGAGAAAAACATGGATCTACGCGATGATGTCGAAGAAGAGTTAAAGGTATATTTGTAGGAGTGAAAAGCGAGAGGCGGTAAAAGAGAGTGTGCGACAAAACACACACATACACAATGAAAGAGAGAAAGAGAGAAAGAGAGTAATGGACCTTGGCACCTCTCGCATATACATACGGGGGTGCCATTATTTTTAGATCAGCTGCCTTGCGCGCTTGTCACTCGCAGAACGCTTCTGAAGCCACCGCAAAGCCGGATTACTCTTTCTCTTTCTTTCTTTCTTTCTTTCTTTCTTTCTTTCTCTTTTCACAGGAAGATCATTCCAGCGCTCTCACACGAGAAGATCGTCTATTACAATGACCGGACCTGTTCGACGCACGCTGCTTCGAACACGTGGCAAGCAGCAATCCCACGAACCCTCACATACATCTGAATCTAAGCCATCTGTAGTACTTCTTAGAAAGCTTTCAGTAACATAATTATAAAATAGTCATTAATTCCACTGAATAATATACAAATTTTATAAAAGATAAATAATATATTATTACTTGAAGTAGTATCAGTTTGTCTGTAGTCAGACAGAACTAAAAAATAATTCACGTTTTATAAAATATGTTGAAAAATATCTGTCTGCTTAATGATTGTTAGTGATTGTGCAGCATATGTGCTTTTCATGATTTCATGAGCACTCTCTGTTGGCTGGCGTACTAATAAGCATGAATGTTCTCAGAGATGGTATCGCAAAAGCAAGCGGCTGTGACTGTGACATTTCTCCCTCGGTGTAGCGAATTCTGGCGCCATCAATTATTTATAGTAACGGCTAAACATACATGCACACCGCAACCGGTCCACTATTGAATTAGAAACCTTCCGTCCTATCCTGAGAAAACATATAGTATGTGTGTGTGTGTGTGTGTGTGTGTCTATGAAGAAGCAGCGCAGAGAGAACTCGTCCCACATAACCATATTTCCTGGCGAGCATATCGATGGTGGTGTGCCAAATAAATCTTGGTGACAGTAATGACTTGTTGTTGGTGATCATTATTATTATTCGTAGTAAATTATTCATTCAATAAAAATGTTATTTCTCTCATTATTATATATGTCTGACCATACACGGAATTATACTACTCGCTGATTGAATAATAAGTGTTAATATTTGATAATTATGAATTTATAAAAGATTACACTTCGACAAAGTCGAATAAATGGTTTTGTTAGTTTGAGATATCAAATGCTACTAAACTGCTAGAAAAGGACAATTATCAGTGAATCACGGCGAAAGCGCTCGTCGGATTAAAAGAAGGGGCTTCGCTATAAATGCGCGCTGCTGGTAGGCCTCGAAAGCGGAAGGCGCTCTGAAAATAAGTCTCCGTGGCTTCGATCCGTGCGCGCCCAGAAATAATATTCGCTGGGCTAAGCGACACAGTGGAGAAAAAGCGTAGGGCTAACACAAAGCTACCATTTTTTCAAATAGTGCTTATTGAAAATATCAAGCAACTTGAAATTCAATCTATAAGAAATATTGTAGGTGAATTATAAAATAATATAAGAGACTAGTATGATTGAGTGAGAGTGAAGGATGCTGCTATAGTTATCTAAGACTATATTTGTATTTGTATGTTTTAGAGGGCTCACTTATTGATTGGTGAAATCATTCCTTTAAGAGACTTAAAAGAGACAAGACGTGTAAATAAAATCGTTCAATCACTCGCGTTCCTGTTTATTTACTACAATATTTTATACAAATAATAAAAACCTGTATAAAGCTTGAAAAAACATTTATAATTGCTTTCGAAGTAAAACAAGTGTCCAGTATCAAAGAAAAAAAATACCAAACACTAATAAAAAAAGGAACTTTCCAAATACGAACTCATCGATAGTCTGATGCGTTCTGATAGGCTGCAGGAAATAGTACGGGAAATTCGGCGTGACGACTGCTTCGATGGATATGGCGCGTGCAATTAGAATGTAATCTAAAGGGCCAACAATGCAGGAGAGTGGCCGGAACCGAGCGAACGGCATTCCCGGCGGTCGCTTCAGGACAATAACCGCGGCTAAAGTGTGTAATTCATGGGCCAATGTCCTCGCACACTTACATTTATTCCTCACTGACAAACGTCTCTCTCTTTTTTTTGACACTTTTTTCTACTTCTCATTGTTTTCAAACAAAATCTTTTCTTCGCCCCGAAAAAAAAGTCACCTTTATTGTAGTAAATAAACAGGAACGCGTTTGACATTTTCTATCTTTGATACTGGACTCTGGTTTTACTTCGAAAGCAATTATAGATGTTTTTTCAAGCTTTATACAGGTTTTGCTTATTTTTATAAAATATTGTAGTAAATAAACAGGAACGCGAGTGATTGAACGATTTTATTTACACGACTTGTCTCTTTTAAGTCTCTTAAAGGAATGAATTCACAAATCAATAAGTGAGCCCTCTAAAACATACAAATACAAATATAGTCTTAGATAACTATAGCAGCATCCTTCACTCTCACTTTATCATACTAGTTTCTTATATTATTTTATAATTCATCTACATTATTTTCTTGATCCATTGGAATTTATCGTACGATTGAACATTTGACAGTCGAACTGTTCAATTATTCAAAAGTATGGAGCGACCCTCTTCGCGATTTCATCCCCTTTTGGCAAGTTGAGCCTGAGAAATTGCGAGAATGTCGGCGAACATGCAATTTTAATTCGAAGCCGACGAAATTGCGCCAGGATCGATTAAAGGGGGAGCAGAAGCAGGAGAAGCTGGTAGGTTCGAGCCTTATACAGAAGGATTAACAGCCACCAGCCCACCCGGAGCGCCGCCAACGGCGAAACGGAAACTATTGAATCCCTTTGAGACCAGATTTCCAACCAACCCTCTAACACACACACATATGTACTTTCTATGTATCCTAGAATTCCAAAGTAGTCTGTCAGATGCTAGTATTGTGCCGAACGAATATCGTATCTACCAATGAATGTCGCCGAAGAAAGCAAGGGTCGTGTAATCTTGGATTTATTGGAAATCTCTAAATGGTAAAAGCTAATAAAGCAAGAATATCTTTAAAACTTAGAAACCAAGTTGAAATTTGATAGATAATTAATTCTGACTTAAAAAGATTTTTTAATATTACAAAGTAATATACTTAATCATTTAATATTAAAATAAGATAGAATCTTTATTACGTATTATTTCAATAAATCTAGGATAGTTCGTGTAATCTTGGATTTATTGGAAATCTTTAAATGGTAAAAGCTAATAAACTAAAAATGTTTAGAACTTAAAACGATTTTTTAATATTACAAAATAATATATTTAATCATTTAATATTAAAATAACAGAATCTTTATTACGTATTATTTCAATAAATCTAGGATAGTTCGTGTAATCTTGGATTTGTTGGAAATCTTTAAATGGTAAAAGCTAATAAACTAAGAATCTATAGAACTTAAAACGATTTTTTAATATTACAAAATAGCATATTCAATCATTTAATATTAAAATAACAGAATCTTTATTACGTATTATTCCAATAAATCTAGGATAGTTCGAATCGAAAGGACCTCCTAGATGCGAAATTGAGTTTAGTACTCGGATCGGTAGTGCTCCCAATAATGTTCGAAGCTACGGCTTTTCAAAGGCTTCTCATTAGTGGCGGGGCAAACGGCCTGCGAGGTCGGCAGACGATGAAATTCCTGAAGCGCGTGTTGCATAGTTCTGCAGGCCTATTTTCGTCCTGCGCCGTCTACTATTATTAGCAGAACCCGGCAGCGGGGTAGCCGGGGTTGCGAAGGAGGAGGAGGAGGAGGAGGAAAAAGCGATAAAGACGATGAGAAATCAGCGAAGATAGAAAGGGAAATCCTTACCAAAATTGGTGTAATATTCAAAGGATTTATTCGCACGTGTTTACTCTTGAAACTGTTATTAATGAATCATGTGATATTAATATTCGAATGTCAAATGAGATGAAATACTACTAAATTAACACACAACTAATTTCACGTATTAAATAATGACTAATAAAATATTTCAATAAATCTTGATGATATTCTTGATGAGTATTTCATTCGATTCAATGATTCTTTATTAAATTACTATTACTTGGATGAAAAGAAATATGTCTGCTTTTAATTAATCCGAATTCACAGCGTATAGAAAAAAGCAGTGGTTCAATTAAAATTCGACTGGTGTTTCATGGAAACATTGACAGGGAAAAATCGTGGTGATTACATCCGACAGGAATATAACCATTACTTCTGATTAGAGGGAACCGGAAAAAGCATTGCGGCCACACCGGTGAACAAATTTACAAGCTGGTGGAGATCCGAACGGTGGGAAAGGGAAAGAAGGGGGGGAGGGCATAATTCCAGGTGTGCTTTATACACACATGCTAGCTCGAAATTGGATTCAACGTATGTGTATGTATGTGTATGTGGGCGCGTCCGCCCACATCGGCTGGATTCCATTATTACGAATAATATTCTTATCACAGAGAGCCCATGTGCCACTGAGATTATTAAGCTTGAACGTCCAGCGTAAATATTAGAGAAAGCGATAAACCTGTTTACATGATTCGTTGATATATTAATACAAATGATCACATTGATCTGTAATAAGAATTTAATAATTACTAAAGAAAAAAAAATGTATTTAAATCCTGTCGAATTTTCATTTATTATTAGAATCGAAGGAAGATTTGCTTTTTTAAAAGGATAATTCGTGGGAAGAATTAAGTCTGCAAGGATCTCCGGCGCCAATATTGACATCTGTGAGAGATGGTTGTCGAAATTTCCGTGTTTCCGATTACTACTCGCAGCTGTTCCTCTTATCGAGCACGTACACTCCTCACCGCGAGAGCCAAATCCAAAGCTAATACATCTCTCTCTCTCTCTTTCTGATTATCGCTTACGTCAGAAACAGCGCCACATGTTTGGTAATATTTCTCTCGACGAGAAGCGAGGGAGAAAAAAAACCCTGCATCGACGCAAATGCCATTTGCATCTTATTTCATTGACGAAAGAGAAACTCTTGTAGACTTTCTAATTATTATAGTGTTGTACACAAAGTGATTGATTATAGTTTTAATGATACTGAAATGTTTCTTTTCGTTGTCATTAAGTTCATGAAAAAGGAAAGTTATTATATTTGAAAAGAAGTCCTTTTTAAGGGGTGAAAAAATACTCGCGTGTATTACGTCGATCGAGGGTTCCTCGAATGGTGTCCTTTTAATAATAAATGCGAAGGGTAAAAAGAAATAAGAAGGGAGAGAATGAAAGAGAATATTAGTCGTCTCAGGCATGTATAAGTAAGTGAGCAAAGCGGCACGTAGGGTGTCGAATTATCGATCTTCACAGGACTTCACAGGACACACACGAATCGATTCTTTTATTAAACCTTATTAAAAATATTATTACTATTATTTTCCTAAAAATAAATATCTATAAAAAAAACTCTCCCTTAAAAAATCCATGATTATTTCATCCTTCTATTTAAGATAAACAGTATGAATTGATGAGTTATCGATCTTCACAGGACACACAAGAATCGACAAACATCGACTTCCAACAAATACGATTCTTTTATTAAACCTTATTAAAAATATTATTACTATTATTTTCCTAAAAATAAATATCTATAAAAAAAAACTCTCCCTTAAAAAATCCATGATTTTTGAATTTAAAAATACTATAATAAAGTATAAAAAAACAATTATAATTCAAGGGTTGTAATACTATCATACGAAAGTAGCGAGAAATCGCACTTCTCTCAACGAACAATAATTAGAAGGTATTAACAAGCGGTTCGTTAATTAATCGGAGAAGCGACGAGGTCGCACGCGGTCATTGACCGCATGTGAAATCTCATTAAATGCACGGCCGCCTCGAATCGAAGTACCTTGGCGCCATGTACTCTCTCTCTCTCTCTCCCTCTTTCTCTCTGTGTCTCCCATCCTTCCAATCCGATTCACCCTCCGATATTGCCAACGAATTCAAGCTCTCACCGACCTTTCCTCTGCCAGTCGAGATCAATTTTCCAACCACTCGAAAACATCCTAATATCGGTCACTCTCCGAGAGCGTAAGCTCTCCTCTCTTTCTCTCTCTTTCTCTCGTTCGCACGCGCTCTTATCGATCCGCTTCAGGAATTCCGCGTATATTCATTTCGGCCTCGAGCGAGCTTGCCAAGCACGGCAAGTAATTTCCGCCGATTTTTAGTCAATCGCGCTTCATCCCAGCGTAAAGGCCAATTTACTAGCAAACGGACCACTCTATGTGTGTAGTGTGTGTGTGTGTGTGTGTGTGTGTATCAGTTGGGAAAAGCTGAGCTTTTAAGAACGTTTGAATCTGTTGATTTTATATCAGAGAGAATCACTGAAATTCTACCCAATTGATCCTCGCCAAAGGTCAACTCTCGAAATATCATTGGGAAATGTATATTGATTGATTGGGAATTCTCCCTGACGATGTATCGAAAACCTTTGAAATAGATTTTCCGATATTTGCCATGTGAAAATATCGAGGATTTTTTGGAATATTGATTGAATATTGAAGTTCAGAGTTTTTATGGGGCTTGGTAGTATTGGAATTGGGAAGTTTCAATTGGAAGATGTCAAGATTGACTGGTTGGAGAGTTTCGTTGTATTCTTGAGAGAAATAGATGACTTTGATAGTATCGAAGAGTTATCGTTCGATGGTTTCACGCTGTTTTTATTGGCAGTCCAGTCATCGATTTGCCTCGAACTTCTGAGATAAGGTGCACTTCTTCAATGTGCAAGTCCCTTCGACTTCCACCCTTGAATTACGACTGTTTCTCTGCTCCTCCAAAAGAATTTATGACACGTATCGTTTTCTTTTCACATTTCACCGAATGCCATGACTGGAAAGTTGTGCCTATTGATATTTATGTTCGATTATAAATCTTTAATTCTTCTACTTTTAAGCTGTAAATATTTTCTATCTTCTAAAAAGAATAAAATAATCTTAAAATTATTTCTTTATCATTAAAATATCAGTCTAAGTTTTCAATATATTCGATCAATACAGAACAATAGAATCGACAATTTCTAAAAGATAGTAGATCTTTTATTATTCTTGGCATATTCTCTTTCAAGAAACAATCCAGTGAAGCAAGAGAATCAAGTAACAGCAAGGCATTCGCCAGAAACCACCACTCAATCCGACTGCCAAAGTGCGATGGAAGAAGGGCGGCGTGGGACTCTTTCTACTTAAGTTCGCCAAGCGGAAATCCTTCAGGCGGTACTTCGCCACGGAAGGAGACACGCGCAAGCTTTATGTAGCGAACGAGTAAAGCGTAAACCAAAGGATTTATCTTTGCCAATCTTGCTGTCTCTTTTGTCTGCAACTATGTACATGTATACTTGGCGTATGTGTGTTTTCAGGAGGCGTTGGACGCCGCGGTACTTTTTAAAGGACAAATTGTCAGAATTACGAGGATGAGAAGGCAAGGCGTTGGGCAAACGCTTCCGTTTTTTACGAGGCTTAAGGGCGCTCCACACACTTTTCCCTTCCCTTTCAAGGCTGGCAGAGGGATTCCTATGTGTTCTTCCGTTGTTTGCCCATTTTACGAGGTGATTCCAACGCCACGGGGAAAAGGGCCTGGACTATCTCCCTTGGGATACTAACACATAAAGCCAGAAAAGGGGAGTAAAGCAGAAGGGGAAATTTGTAAGAGGGAATATTCAAGGAAGGGAGCGTCAAGTTTTCTCTGTGAATCGACTGGAAATGACAGCGTCGAAATTAGGTTCACGTTGCATTATAAAAAATCAATGGGCAGAATTTTCTATGGTGTTTTGTTACTTCATTTTGAGATAGGGCTCTGGAATTTATATCACTTCTTCCTTGATGCAAGAAAACGTTCTCTACTAAATTTTAGATCCAGAAAATGTCGGGAAGTATGAAAAACATGGCAAAAACCATGAAAATGAATTATTCAAGATCGGTTTTCCATGTGTTTTCGGTACAATTTCAGCGCTTTGACTACTGGTTTCATGTTTTTTATCCGTTTTGATACTCAAACAATCGAAATATCAAGCATTCATCAAAGTCCGAGAACCTTCGAAAAATCGAAAATTTGTGAAGGGGTACATATGGAAAAATTTGCGAAAAAATGAATTTTGACCTACGGCTCTGTAATTTATATCACTTCTTCCTTGATGCAAGAAAACATTCCCCACCAAATTTCAGCCCCGGAAAATGTCGGGAAGTATAAAAAACATAAGAAAAACCGTCAAAATTGGTCGAATTTGATTATTCAGGAGGTCATTTCGACATGTTTTTGATATAATTCCAGCATTTCTGCCACTGATTTCATATTTTCTAAACAAAATCTATAATAAACTCTATTTTGAGTAACAATTAAACATCCATTTTTAACAAGATGTAATAAAAGACTTAAAAATGTCCAACTTATACATTCAAAGTGTTAATTAAATTGTCACGTATGTCTATGAAATAAAGCAAAAACGACTATTCAAAAGGAACATCGTCAGTGGATAATTCTCGCTCGGTTGAAACTCGCCTCTGACGAAGTCGAGTCGTAGGAAAAGCTCTCTTTTGCTCGCTCAACCGATTTCCACAGGCTGCTCCAGTTCCTCGCTTAACTGGCTCGATCTTCCGCTTCCGTTCAGGACATCTCTTTAACCTGAGGTATTTGGCGAGCTATTATCCTGCTAGGTCGAGTGTTAAACGATCGCTATCACTTCCGACAAGTGACAGAATCCTTTTCCCTTTCAATAAACGTTCTTATACACAAAAAAAATTCATCCAATTATAAAATGTAATTATTCCAAAAAAAAGAATTTTCCCAATTGATTCAATCTAAAAAGATGATCGTATTGCTAAAGATGACAATAAAAGGAAGAAGTGAGAACGTTCTAATACACAAAAAAAATTCGTCCAATTATAAAATATAATTATTCCAAAAAAACAAAATTTTCCCAAATGATTCAATCTAAAAAGATGATCGTATTGCTGAAGATGATAATAAAAGGAAGTAGTGAGAACGTTCTAATACACAAAAAAAATTCGTCCAATTATAAAATATAATTATTCCAAAAAAAAAAAAAAAGGAATTTTCCCAAATGATTCAATCTAAAAAGATGATCGTATTGCTGAAGATGATAATAAAAGGAAGTAGTGAGAAAAGAAGTAAAAGGAAAAGAGCTAGGATGAACGTTGGGGACTTTGCTACCGAGAATTGGCATTTCCCTCGTGGTTTTCGATAGAGCCAATATTTACCCCCGGTCTTAATGTCAGCGCGGCCTGTTGCCAAAACCAACATACGAATCGGTTTGGCCGTAAACGCCCCCGCGCCAACGTCCCCAACCGACGACGTCGCCGTCGTCGTCGTCGTTGCCGTCGCCGTTCGAGAGAGTTCACTGATCGAGAAGAGCGCGCGCGCGTTGGGACGAATAAAAATTCCGGAATACTCAAGCCAGGCATCGTCGTTTCAGACTTTATAGCTTGGCGAAGCAGAGCAATCGTCACCGAGGCCGACGATGATTATAGTGCTTCTGAGAGTCTCCAATGGCAGAGAGTTCTCCGAGTTGGAATCTCCGAGGATGTGTTTGCCGAAGACTTCACTGAAAGGAGAGTAGGATTCTCCAAGAGTCTGATACGTGAACATATACTACTGTTTCTTCGAAAGGAGTCAAGTGTAAGGAAAACCAAAGAAAAGAAAGAAGAAGATAGTATTTTACATTAGTATGCAAGAATGTTATGTTATATAGAGATTTAGATATATTTAATAACTATTAAAATGTATGTGTGTAATAAATAAATAAATAAATAAATAAATAATTACTACTATTTCTTCTATGTGTGTGTGTGTGTGTGTGTGTGTGTCAAACTTTTCTTTTATGAAGTAAAACAAGCCAATCACAAACACATTTGTTTCAATGGTAAAAACATCTTTGAGGTACAATAGAAGGTTTGGAGTCAGTGGAACTAAGATCGATCGAGAAGACGAAGAGCAAAATCATTGGAGTAAGATGAACGAGGTTCGTCGACACTAGGATAAAAATCCATGGTCAACATATACCAAAGGCTCGTTAATCAAACGTGGCTCTGTGAAAAGGACGCGTCATCCAAATAATTTATTAATCATCCTGCGAAGGAAAAAAAAAGGTAATAAGAAAAATCACTGTCAACATTTTGTTTGAAATGATACATTGTGCTTTTTGCTACAGATTTTTAATAAGAGAATAACTGTATAATAATTAACTAATACAAAAGAAAATCAAAGATGAAAATTGACTAAACCCATTTTTAATATCTTTTTGGTTGTTATAAATTAAAAATAGTAACTTTATAAATACGAGTGAGTAGTAAATGAAAGATGACTAGGAAGAGATCGTAATTTGGCAAGCAAGAACTCACTTGGCAGTGGAACGCGAACGCCCAGACGTTCCAGGGTTCGATGCGAAATCAATAGCTAGTAAGAGAGTCGAACGATCGTACGCTCTTTCCTCTCGGATACACCGAGTGCCAGCAACAGCAGCAGCAGCAGCAGCAGCAGCCGACATGTTCGTCGACGCTTAGCTGCGTCGGGCGTAAACGTTCTATGTTGAATTATTCAACGAAAACGAGCGCCATGGAAAATGTTTCGATTATCCCAGCAGCAACCATCGAGTATTATGCACGCGTGCAACCATGGATTTTCCAGACGCTCAGAAAAATTCTTTTCCTTAACGCTTGCATTCGCACGCCCAACTTGAACATTGATTAATATGGGAAATATGATAATATCTTATTTATAATAATAGAAAATTGTAATAGAAAATTATTTGAATTAATTGAGTAATATTTCCTGAATTTCATAAGGTTTTATTAGAATGTTTAGTAATATAAAAGTGTGATTATATAGAAAGATTGTAATAGGGAATGATTTAAATTAATTTAGTAATATTGTCAGGAAGGTGATCGAACTTCCGGTGCTTGAAGTCTAAGCGTTTTCGTGACTTCGCCTAGTAGATCGAAAAAGTAACGACGGGGTGTGCGATTAGCATACTTTATTCGCACTCTCTCTCTCTCGTGTTTTCCCTGCGAGATAAGAGTGCGATCGCATGTCGCCTAGCACGTTAGTAGGGTTCCGCGTGTTATTTAAGAGTTCGACATAAATGGAATCATTTCTTCTGACAAAATCCATAACAATTGACAGCATCGAATAAATAAAAGTTCGACCAAATCATAATAATACTCATCCAAGTATCTTGAAATCATTTCAACATTTTCAAAACGACAATTTTCAAACTGAAACTATCAGGCGCCGCTTGTTTACACTCACCAACGATATTCTAAATCAGCCGCGAGGCTAATTGCGAGTCGGCGTCGTTAAGATTCAAATTAGACTGCGTCCAATCTCATCCAATGAAATCAGACACAAACACAAGCAAAGAGAATCAAATGAAAAAATGTCTATTAAGCACAAAATGCATAAATTACTAAGATAAATAATACTAACAAAAAAACGAAAGATCGAGAGTAGAATAATTATAGCTGCATTGCTCTAATTATTCCTGAACTCCTTTCTCGCATGTTCGGGGTCGCATTCTTAGTTAAAAGCCGTTTAAAACCAGCTGTCAACCGAAACGAAAGCGTCGCGCTCGTGCAATGTTTGCCAGCCCGGCAATTTGTAGTCGAGTGTAACATACTAGGCATTGTTAAGATTGGCGGAAGGCGTTCTCTCTCGCTCTCTCTCTCTCTTCTTTTTTTTTTCTTTCTTTCCTTCCCAGTTGTAAAGCGAAATTCACGCTCGTTATGCAAAGCGGTTGCTTGAAGAAAAAAAAGTTAGATCGACTAGATATACAAGAGCGATGTAGGGTGCGACTCTTATTTCATTGACACGCGAGAAGTTTACATTAGTCATGAATAGACTGCGAATGTTTATGCAAATAGATTTTTCCCACTTATCTATTACCGGTGAGCGTGCAAGGGCATCGTAATAAACTGGCGCCTTTAATATTTTCTTTTCAGCCGCATTACTAACACACACTGCGCTTTACTAAAAAATCTAGTAAAACATTTCACTCGAATTATATCAACTTATAATATTTACACAATTTATATTATGTTTCATATTAGAAATAATATTGAAGAAGTGATCGAAGTTAGACTGATAATTGCTAAGGTTAATTACCAGCTAGACAATGAGCCGATCAGTGTTGCTGTCGAGTCAATGTCGAGGTAGCCAAAGCACAGGTGACACCAACTCTAGAGTCGAACGCGTGTATGCTATACGCGTGCTCTACGCTCGCTGTTTATCGACCGGTGCTGCAAATCTCCCATTCTCTCTCTCTCTCTCTCTCTCTCTCTCTCTCTCTCTCTCTCTCTCTCTCGCTCCGCCAAAAAGACAGGGCGCGCGGGGTGTGGTCAGAAGTTTTTCTTTCGAACGCGAGGTTATCGCCGGAAGTGCGAACTCGATTGGTGGAGGTCACTCGGGGTCATGGAACATCGAAGGAGATAGGATAACAACGGTACCCTCGATTCCAGAAGGAGTTCGAGAACAAGCAGCAAGAGAGAGAGAGAGAGACTGCCGTGCCACCACTGTCCGTTTCCACTGAACGCCACTGACGCTCGTAGCAGCAGCTTCTCGCCAATAAGAAACACTCCAAACTTATCCCAATAAACAGTCTCGAATACCTTATAGCAAAAGCATAGCTCTATTACAATCTCTTGTCGATATACCTTTTTCTTTGTACACTGAAAGAATACTATAATAAAAGAGAAGTCGAGTGGGAAATCTCGACTGGGCAAGTGGTAAGATGCAACCACCTGCGGAGATTGTCGAAGTGATGATTGGTAGGAGTGTGCGTCTGATCGAGCGGTGATGCTCGAGAATGTTGAGCCAGGCTGAAAAGGGTTACCGGGGAACTAGGAAAAGGGGCATAGAGAGAGAAAGAAGGATAGATAGGAAGAGAAAGATAGTACGAGATTGCAGAGGAGAGAGAAGCAGAGCGAGAGAAACAGGGGGTGGCAGTAGGGGGGACGAAGGTAAAAAGCGGCGCGACGACATCGTATTGATTCGGTGACAAATCCGCGTACGATGCGGATAGAGCTCTCCGCTCTCGTCGAGGGCGACACGACGGCTTCTTCGGCGGCGAGGAGCTACTCTCCTCGGACGCCCTGAAGCTTTATATATAGAGCCCGAGCCTCGAGCAGACAGCCCGAGGCGCTTAAATATAGACGAAATGCAACGGGGTGTCTCCCGTGCGCGAAAGCTCCCGCAGGAGCGAGCGAGAACGAGAACGAGAGAGAGAGAGAGAGAGAGAGAGAGAGAGAGAGAAACTGCGGGAGAAAGACAGGGAAAGTTGCGACGACGCGAAAGCAACGCAGGAGAGAAAAAGGAGGTTCTATCGCACCTCGAAGTAAAGAAGTAAGAAGGCCTCGCTCGAGATGAGAGAAGAAACCGGCGGAAAGACGAATGAGGAAAAATCAGGGGAATAGGAGAGACAGAGAGAGAGAGAGAGTTAGAACAGGGAATGAGAGATGCGTGAGTAGTAGGGGAAAACCAGAGGAGGAAACAGTCTCTCTCTCTTTAGCCGTATACGTAGGGCATAATCATGGCCGACTAGCAGCAGCGTCGTCTGCTAGGCACGGTGGTAACACACTCGCGTGTCCACTCCGACGCTCTCCGATCCCACTCGCTTCCTTCACGCAACGAGACTCTCCGGTAACTCGACACTTCGCACCTTACGTGCCTAAGAGATTTGCCGAGACACAACCAGCAAACAAAATCAAAGACCGTCTACCGGCAGGTAGTAAAAACACTTGCGAGCGCTAGTCCAATACAGGAAGATGCTGCGGTGAACGCATGTAACAATGATAACGATTATAGCAGATAGAAGAAGGAAGGTGTGCGTAACCAAGTACCATTCAATCCGGGAGCCGGAAAACTAGGAGGAAGGAAGAAAGAATGATCTAAGGATTGCAACGGATAAGAGAGACATGAACACGCGGACTGTGTCCGATGTGTGTTCCTGGCAGGAACGACGGACAAGCAGGAGTCCGAGAGGGAAGGCGCGCGGCAGCATTGCAGGAGAGAGAGAAAGGAAGAGAAAGAGAGATAGATAGATAGAGAGAGAGAGAAAGTGTTACACTCTCTCCCGGTGGGGAAAAAAAAATTCGCACTTACTTGCCCAGCTCCTCCTTGAGGTCGTAGTTGTCACTAAACCGCGTGCAAGGAAGTGCCACAGCCATGCCGAGGTATCGCGATTGTTCAGCAGCGCACTAACCGAGGAACCGCGAGTGAGCGCGAGAGCCACTGCCGGCCTCCACTACACCGCACGAGAGAGCTAGGGGAAACTCTCTTCGCAGGTCAAATTCGATCAATAGAGGGGAACCGGCGCGGCGCGCTGGTAAAACACCGGGTAACCGTGCCGCGAGGGAAGGTGGGACAGAGAGCGAGCGAGTGCGGCCGCGAGGGGGAGGCGGTGGCGACGACGACTACGTTGGGAGAGTGAGCGAGAGGGCTGTCCTGGGGAGAGCGCGCTAGGTGTCCAGGGGCGGCGAGGGAGAGGGGAGTCGAGTCTGTCCGCTGCCGACGGCCGACAGCCGTGCGTTATCTCTCGTGCGCCGCCGAGCGACGACGGTGGCGGGGCGAGTGTGTCTCTTCTTCGTGGTAGTAGTCCTTCTCCCTCGCTCGCTCTATCCCTCTCTCGGTCCCTCGACTGCCAGCTAGAATTCGCCACTACCACGGCCGACCACTGCCTCGAGATCCTCCGCTGAAGCATCCGCACTGCTCGCCGGTAGACCATCAACTGACTTCGCCCGCCCTCCTCCACTGATTCGCGTAGTCCCAGAAACGCGCAGCGCATCCAATGTCCTATGGATGTGCGCATTCAGTGCCGGCAACACTTTTCCTGGCACCTCTCCCATTTGGCACACAATACACCTCTGCAGTCACTAGGAAGAGCGTTGCCAACTTTGGGGAAATCACCCAAGGGGATGTTGCAGGAGATATTTCTTTGTTGTATTCAATACAGAAGTATTTCTCGATGAAAGTTTATACGGTCATGTTGGATTTAGTGATTTTAATCGTTGGTCGTTTGGTTAAGGTTCGTTCCAGTAGTTTCGTGATGTAAGGCTGACTTATGCTTGGGCTATACTACTTGTGATTGGGTAGGGACAATTGGTATGATAAAACGATGATGTAGATTCTTAGATTTGTCTTTATTTATGATAGTTTACACTTCAATTGGCTATGTTGTATTGCGAATTCTCCTGTGCAATGCACTTTTGTATTCTTCAAGGTTTCTCTGGATTTTTAAACACCGGGGCACGTAGAAAAATTACAAAATGTACGAAATTTGCCATTTCTGTTACTAGGTGGTATTTCGCCTTGTGAAATGGTGGGACGACTTGTCATCTCGAAGTGCGATTAACAGCTTCAATGTAACACTCTGCTTATATATCGAAAGATAATTTGTCCCGAACGAATCTAATTACTTCGGTGGATTAATCGAAGTTTATAGTACATTCACCCCCACATGCATACAATTCTAACGCACACTAATCGTTGTTACGAATGCAAGCACTCTAGGTCGCAGTCTGCCTTGACAAGTCTAAGAAATAGAAGATCACATTGTCCAAGGTGCGGAGAAAAGCACTGCCTCCTCGATCACACTCTATCCTACGTTATAAATGACTCTTAAATACATTGGAATTATTTGTCAAGATAGATCTTGATCCATCCGATCTTATGAACGAGGAACGTTTCGGTTCACCTCATGCTTTTAACGAAGTTTAAAAGTACTTCGACTCGACGAAAGTACCAAATAGAAAAATCGTCCGAATTAATCACTTTTCAAATCGTGTCTCGTATGTACAATGCTCCCAGTCTCAGTAGGCGCGGACTATTTATTTAAGTACTCCCAGAGCATGATTCACAACATCCTTTTTAAATTTGAAAGAATTTCACTGTTAAAATTTCAACGAAATTGAAGTATCAGAATCGGCGTATGTAAAACACATTCGCAAGGGAGGAAACCGATGATCGTTTATTCGACAGTCACCGACTTCGCCAAATTCCTTGGACAATCGACATTGCAACCGCGTAATACAGCAATGTGGAAAGACAGCAGTTGCATAGGAATGACTGTGAGAACTCCTTGAAGACAATCTACTGTCTTAGGCACTTCGAGAGCTCTGTCCGCGAAAGCTATCGTGTCTTGGTCACCTTCCTCGCAAACCACGATTGGCTTGCCTTCGCGTGCCGTAACTTGTTGCAAGGCATTCATGCATTTCTGTAAATTATATTCATTATAACAAAAACATCACCATATTCCATCCCATCCTTAAAAACAATACTCACCACGTAAACTGGGTCACGCATGACGATCATTATAACCGGCATAGAATCGTCAACGAGAGCCAAAGGCCCGTGTTTCAATTCTCCTGCCATTATACCTTCGCTATGCATATACGTCAATTCTTTCACTTTCTGTAAATATCAATATATTATTTGTAGTAATTCTAACAGAAAGAAAAATTGATATCTATGAGAAAAATGCCCACGTACCAGTGCACCTTCCATACAAGTGGCGAAATTGTATCCCCTGCCCATAATCAGGAGAGACTTGTGCTGGAAGAGACTCTTTGCAAGTTCCTTAACTTTATCATCGAGTTTTAGAACCTGGCGAATCAAGTTATCTAGGTCCTTGAGACCCTCAATTATCTCTTGACGCCTTGTACCAAGAGATATCCTATCCTCGCTCATGACAAGGGCAAACATTACGAGAGAAATGAACTGTGATGTATAAGCTTTCGTACTAGCAACACCAATCTCTGGACCAGCGTTAATATGGACACCGCAATGAGACTCCCGACAAATGCTACTACCTACTGTATTCGTGATACCAACAATTAAAGCACCACGACTTTTACAGTAACGCAGTGCCATCAGAGTATCAGCGGTTTCACCTGCGTTAACAATTTCTATTGATAAACAGCATTCCCATAAACGATTCTTTGACGCCCTACGAAAATTACTCACCCGACTGCGAAATGAAGAAACAGACGTCATCCCTAAACACAGGTGTATTTCTATCGAGGAAATCAGAAGCAAGTTCAACCATAACTGGTAATTCGGTCAATTCCTCTAAGAGCTGCCTTGTAGCAATTGCAGAATGATAACTTGTACCACAACCGATAAGCATCAAACGTCTGCATCTTTTGATCTCGGGAATGTAATCCTAAAGATATAAGTATTAGATTATCGATTCCTTGTACCGGCACTTATCGCCATATGATTGATGATTTTACCTTGATTCCACCCAAAGTCACGGAATTATCTTGGAAGTTCAATCGACCTCTCATAGTGTTCACTATAGATTCAGGTTGTTCGAAGATTTCTTTCTGCATGAAATATTCATAATTGCCTTTCATAATCTGTTGAATTTCCATCTTCAATGTGGTGATTTCACGCGCATGGGGATCATCCATGCAACGGCGCAAACGATGGATGCTGAGAGCACCCTCTTTCACAGCGGCTACATCGTCATCCTTAAGAAATCATACGGAATTAATAGATATACTATTTTCCAAAAATTATAGATATGTTTAGGAAGGTTTGGAATGATTTTTACCTCCAAAAATATGACGCGGTTGGTGTGCTCAATCACAGCACTGGCATCTGATGCGAAAAAGTATTCGACTTCCTTATCCTCGAGTGGTTGGAATTCGGAAGTGCTATCGCTGCGTGGTATTACCGGAATGTCAGTATTGCGACCATGTGGACGATGATCTGACCATAGAAATCATTCAATGAACTTCCCATTGTATCGTCCTTTTACTACCATCAATGCTTCTTCTATACAAGTACTATTTCACCATAAAAATTCTCTATAAAGCGCAGTCGAACTGTGAATATACCTGACTGAATATACAACAGCTAGAAAGTCAACCTTGAATGCTTAGAAAAATATGACTGAAGTAAAGTTCATTTGTAATTAGAATAACGTCATTCTCGGACAATGAACTTATCCATACAGGCATAGGTGTCCAATAACAGCGCAATGAAATATCAGATGACATAAGCGAGTAAATGACGCGCGGAATGCGGAACACGATAAATTGTCAATAATCCGATTATAAAATGTTAATCGCTGGTATCGTGTGTGTGTGTGCACTTTGCCATTTATTACGGCCCGGGAAGCCCCACAACCATATCAGCCCGCCATTCTCCAAGTGCTTGCAAGTGAGATGAGTATACACAACGATGTAATCAGCTTATTTAAGGCTGCAATAACAACGACGTTCGATGTAGTATATGTAATACGGATAGAAATGATGATAACACGGATCAATTTTGCAGTAGCTGCTGGTAATGAAGTGCACTGAAAAATATGTTATGTTAATGTAGCTATGTAATCAATAAAGAAGACCCAATAGCACCCACAGCAATCTCCGAAGTAGTGTTCCATTAAAGCTGAAGAATCCTGTATTATCAGTATACCCATGGTAAAATGATAAATCCACTTCACCCAACATATAATAATATAGTTTAAAGTACATACTGTAAGCATGATGATTTCGTACCTGACATCCCTTGAACCCATTGTATTATATACTTCCTAAACCAAGCATCCCTTGGGAAATGCATAAATCAGGCCAAGAGCATAGGTATACATAGCGCGTGCTAAGCCAAGGATCGCATAAACTCAACATAAAGTATTACCTTTTGCTGGTGCGTCACCATCTGCACGATTTTGGGAGATGCGGAGGAGGGGCGACAAAAGAAAACAAAACAATTAGCAGACAATAGCGTAACGAAATTCAAATGGCAAACATAAAATGTTTGGAATAAGAGGAATAATGTCTGATTAGAATTTAGACAGACATTTGTTTAATAGATGTGTCGATACATTTTTGGGAAAAGAAATCTGCTATTATATTCATTTATAATATCAAGTTTCAATAGTCACAATCCTGAAGCAGACCTCTTCTCGCAAATGATAAGCGTAGGTTTACTACAGGAAGGACACAAACACGAAAGCTACAAATGAATAAGCTTGTGCCATGAATAAATATTTCTAATAAAAATCCTATATAAATAACGCCTGTATAACGGATTTTTAATTGTACATTGTTACAACAGAAATTCATTGTATAAGATAATAACATAATCATAAGTAATTTCAAACAGATAGAAAGTAGTCGAATGTTAAATTGTTATGAGGGAAAGATAAAGAGGAACTGTCCGTTGAAGATAACAGATAAACATAAACGGCACAGTAACTTACAAGAAAACTTGATATCCGGCAATATACCGACTCCCGATACACATGAAAAGTACACATCAATTACAGGAAGAAGAAAGTGTCGAACACTGGATCCTCTTTTGAAAGTGAAACACCACCAAACCCAGAAGAAGATCTTGCGATCGATAGTTCTTATTATAAGAAGCACACACACGCAAACATAGATAGAGGCACGCGAAAAGCCTGTACCAGAAAGAAAGATCCAATGCCGACAAGGAATTAAAGAAAACTGTATAGAAGTGTATATACCTTTGTTTACGCGTGGAAGATCATCTGTTGGGACGCAAAAGTTGAAGAAGAAGAACATAACCGGTAGGTGTGTTCATGCAAAAGAAACATTCGTATAGTATTCACTTTCACAATCACAGAGAGACTTGCAAGAACATCTACGGTGCTACGCTACGCGTTCTAATATCACCATACGAGCAATTAGGACAAATCTACTTGTTTGGTAGCCGGCCGTGCATTTCACTTGGGATAAAGTAAACTTAGCCGTACAAGCATACTTCGAAAGTTCTATCAAGAGGCTGCAGCACTACATCGTTACCCACCACAATTCAATCATCAAACGCGTATCTATAATATACTGAGCGTAAACAAGATATACTTCTGTTCCATATTGACTCTCAAACTTACAACCAAATGTCAGTTTCGCCAGTATTAAACCCAATTCACCAGATATATAGAAGTAGTAGATGGTAGTAGTATAAATTGTTGGGATTCAGGGGGAAGTATAACGAAACAAAAACAAAGTTAAAGTCTTCCTCGGTTAACAAACAACATTATCCCCATACGGAGACGACCTTAAGATTAAACCCCACTTAAAGCGCATGCCATTAGTGTGTAAAGATTAGTTAACGATCGTTCGTAGTTTTATCTGATGGAAATACATACTGACTCGATGTATTTCCAGTGAGAAATGTAGGAAAACTTAGATTAATTAAACCTGACCTACTTCGAAAAGTAAATCTGCTTGCCTTGGCCCATTAAACCTGTTAACTTCAATCCATTAACCCAAATAGAATCTTTGTTTAAAATTCGCTCTTCACCAGAGGGTCGCCTTTTTTTTACCTACTATCCTGTTGATTCAATTGCAACCCTATCGAAATTCTCAGCTGTCCAACTCACCCTTTCCATAGAGAATAGGAACATGATCCGTCGCCAGCCTTGTCTTCGTCTTGATTCCTACAAGCAATGGCGATCCTCTTCTAGTAGCAACGCACTCACCCGGGAAATACTTGCTCTTGAAACATAGAGCGAATGCTCCTTCCTAAAATGATATTATTATTATACTATGATTCAATGAAATATTACGAAATCCATATTATCATAATATTTACAATCTGTTGGACCACTTGTTCAACGAGTTCGCGGAATGAATAGCTTGGATGCTGAACCCAAAGGTGATGAATGAGTTTTGCGATCACTTCGGTATCAGTTTCGCTCTCAAAGACATATCCTCTTTGTTGCAGAAGTGTTTTCACCTCCTTGTAATTCGTGACGATACCTATGCAGAAATTATATCATATAGAAACATATAATAAAGAAACAACTTAGAATTCCACCTGCAAGAATTAGTAATTACCATTGTGAACGACAAGGAACGCGTGTTCGAAGTCTGAGCGTTGTGGGTGTGAATTCACTTCAGATGGAACTCCATGAGTAGCCCAGCGAGTATGAGCAATCCCAACATGGCTCTGAGTCCTCGCTTCGAAGTCGATATTAGTTCCTGAACAGTTGATAAAGATATGCTAAATAAATGTTTATCTTGAAAGTTGCCGATCAAGTTTCAACTAGCTATGCGATAAATAAAACAATAAAAATGAATAAAATATACACTCACTATACAAGATTTCCTCCTCTAAAGCCTTGACCTTTCCCTGCTTCTTAATGATCGAGATATCCTTGCCATCGGCAGTGTCGAGGGCGACGCCTGAGACAATCAAATTATGCATAGAATGTCGCCACTTTCATCTTCTTTTTTTTACATCGTTCTCATAAAAAAAGTCTTAATAGAATGAGCACTTCGAACGATATAAAAAGAATATATTATCTTACCTGCAGAATCATATCCACGATATTCAAGTCGTTTTAGTCCGCCGACAAGCAGTTCCAAAATCTCCTTCCTGCTCTTCGGCGTTAAGTAGTTCAGGTATGCAAAGATTCCTAAACATTTCAAAAAGAAGGTGTAATACTTTGTTTATTCTTTGAATAACCAAACAATATGTTTTTGCTTTTCTTTTAAAAAGAATGACATTTTTTTCGTCTTTTATTGCGCGAAGGTCGGTCCAATGAAGTGTCACGAAAGAGATTCAATTTCCCGATTGCAATTCCGTTCCTTTCACTCTGCTTTTTATACTAATCAGCGGAGAGCAATGTCGATTCAACTTGGTCAATATCCCTATTACGTTGTTAAAGCTCGTTCCACATCCATTCACATATGTCATGTAGTTCCTTGAAAACATATCGAGTACGAAAAGCACGCCACCCTGAAGTCTGTCTGTTCAAGGCCAGCAAAACGTTTCACGAACGAACCCGGACTCGATGGAATTACAAAAATGCAAAAAGTCGTCGCCCGTGAACAGACAGTCGGACGCTTGGACAGTCAGCCACGAAGGAACAGGTAATCCGAGACCAATGTACAAAGGTGAAAGGGAAAGCACATTTCCTAGAATGTTATTCCTTGACCGGTGTTACAGACTTTAACCCAAAAATCATCTTCCCTTTTCATATGATAATAATATTTAACTTATAAGGAATACATTTGATGATAAACAAATGAAGTGATTCAACTTTTGAATCGCCTTGTATCATCGGATTGCATCATTTATTTCACTCTTAAACTTCTCCAATTTGAAGTTTCAAGAAACAACTCTCGCTTGCAACATTGCAATCCGGCAATCCAAGACATATCCGTTTCAGCATCTCGGTTTACTATCTGACTTGAGTGAGCTTTACGCGGGAATTCTCTTCTACTTAGTTGCATCAACTTGAAAACTTACCACCCATTACGAGAACAAGGATATCCGTTTAAAAGAGTAAGAAAACTATGTTTTTCACCGGCTGGAGTTTCAGTCTGACTACGAAGAGCGCGAAACACACATTGGACGGTTGAGGCGATTGACTTAGAATCGTCGAGCGCTCGAAAGAAGATACGCACGAATCGATAAGCGAGTTTCTTAGCACTTGTCCTAACTAGAGAAGCATTAGGACTAATCATCACTGTGGGGAAGGAAGTGCAAAAAAGAAGCAGTAAAATCTCATATAATGCACATTTAATACGATGATAAGCTTTGAGCACATTGATAACAAGTAAGATAATCGCGATGATTTACAGGAAGTATACTCCAGACTTTTTTAACTTCCTTTGTATCCTCACCCTTCCGACTCCCCATCTGACAACTCTGACTAGATATAGCATAATCGTTGTGCGAGATCTTGTTCGTAGATAACGTGCAAAGTGTTTTTATTTCGGTAGGAACATGATAATCGGGCGTATGCAACCATTATCATAATCTCTGATAGAGAAATCTGATACGAGTGAGACAGTAGCGTATGGTATTCTTATGTTGGTTGTAATATCCTATTTTCTCATGGATGGTATTACGTAATTGTAAATGCCTGTTAAGATATTATGTAAAAAAATATTTATTGTCAATGATGGGAAACTTGCTATTAGTTATTTTTATATTTCGAAATTAGATATATGTCAAATTAGTCTAAGTGAGGGTTAATATTACTTCCCGATTGGAATAGATAGCAATTTGAAATAATAGAGAGCAAGGAAAGCAGTTGGTTCTGTGCAGAAATCTCCATCGTATAAGAAACTAATTGAAATGCTCTGAACGTTTTGAACCGGTGAACATACAGGTTCAATGACCGAGACTCTTCCGTGGATAATGGCGATGTCGCACACTCTGGAGCGACGAACTTGGCCTTCCGACCTACTAACACAAAATTAATCGATTCCTTTGGAAAGCAATGTTTTCCGTATTCCAATGACTTCACTAGAACACGAATATAGTGCTACGAATATGTGAAATCGGTTCCGCACGATTGGTTTGGCCAACGTGACCTATGCCACAAGATTTTGCAACCCTAACCACTAAGAATTGTCGGCGATCAACATTGTTGATTCGGTGATCAAGAACTACCATACACAGAAAGTGTTGCTTGTGCATGTACACCAATGTCGCAAGAATGCCATGCTTATCGAAATTCGTTATTCGAAAGTCGTTTCGACTTCCTCGAGCGGTACATCGATCCCTACCCGACATTCTACGTGCCCCTTCCCCTGCATTCTCCTCTCACGAAAACCGCAATATAGCCGGGCCATAATCGACGAGATCATTGGTCATGCCAATTGCAAGGACGGCCATAAAAATAATCACCATAAAATATAAAACAGGCGAAAAATAACCTTAAAAGGATTATCGAATTGTTTTATTTCCTTTTAAATCCTTGACTATCAAAAGGACTTTGTTCCTTGTGAAAAGGATCAGAGAAAAAGGAAGGTTGTCTAGTCGAAGGAACGTAAACAAGAAATCAGGTTCCTATCGCATTTGAATTTCATAAGGAATGTAACTCTCTCTGGCGGAGGAAGGTAAAGGTAAGGAGTGTGCTGGCCCGGAGAAAGGAGCCAAAGTTGCTCGAGGCCTTCTCTGATAGGCTGAACATATACTATACTGGTGGTATATGTATGTAGGTGCAATCGTGATCAAGCCTCTTGTCTAAATGTCACATGTAACTCTCCTAAGGCGCTCGCTGCACCCTCTTACATCAGGGAACCACTTCGCCACGAGGAAACTTTCACTTTACCTGGCTTTGCCCCACCACTGATATACCACTCGCACTGTCAGACGATAGTCTTGCTCGCCTAGACACCATTGTATTGCTCTACACCTAATACATTAATGTCACTGCTCTTTATTACTGCGGCCACCTTCGCCCTACAAAGTGACTTGCCCAAGCTAACCTTACCCGGAATGGTAAACTCAGCCGGTTCCAGATTGTAAGTGCAAAGGTAAATGCACTACCAAATGTCAAGTAATCTTACATTCGAATAGAACAGGACTCTTTGGGAAATGGTAATATAATCGAACGAGCATCGATAACGAAGAAAACCGGAGATTTCGTAAGTTTTAATGCCGAGAGGAATCTCTCTTTCTCTTTCTCTCTATTGACGCGCGGCATTCAATCGGGAGATTGCTTGGGGAGAAAACGTTCCTATTAGCATCGCAGAGGTGCCTGCTGATGATTAAATGGAAAGTACGGGAGAGTGATTTGCATCGGCGATGGCATAACTATTAGGCGAGTCTCACGCTGAGATGAAGAAGGAAGTAGTGATTCTAGTAATAAGTTTCCTCTGATCTGTCGATCTTTCCTGTTTATAAATAATTCCTGTAATAAAAGAATTATAAATCCCTGACGGAATATAATCGAATTTCAAGAAAAATTGTGTTTGTCAATTCACTGAAGAATACTAAATAATCAAGTTCGTAGAAAAGATTGATTACGCGTGTATGATTCCTGGTTTCTCGATCGATGCAAGCTGTTCGTATCAGCCGGGGGCGAGACTTTCGCCGGAACGGTACCGATTCAAAATCACATAGCATTACATGGGAGACGAATTACGCAAGGACTTTCGTCATCCAGTGATATGACTTTTGGGGGCTGGGCAGTGTATAATGCGTCCATGACAAATCACAGCTGCGTGTTTCAAACAAAAATCCTGGCGGCAACGAACCGCTGGGATGAAAGTAAATTCCAATTTCGCAAGAGTCACGCCTAGCAAGAGTAAAAAAAAAAGCAGGGATAGCATGATCAAAAGTGTGCTATCACTCTCGAGTAATTCCGAGCGCTATGGGTCGAGCATAGTCCGAGGAGTATAATGATCGCCACGCTAATGCATCTCGTTCCGGACCATATGGCGAGTGTAAACACGGTAATTGTTACCGGATGATCTAGTGGAAAAATGTAAACCCTCAAACAGACCGCATCGATAATTTAAAACAGTATTTATCATTGTCATTAAGTGTCTTAAATGATTATTCTTGTTAACGAGATCGATATTACAAGTCTATAACAGAATGATTCGTTATCGTCAGGTCTTATCGAAATATTTCATTTTACGTGACCGCTCAAAACGTAATATGAATTCGAATTTATAGAATAGTATTTTTAGCAATGTAAAATGTATACTCAATCAATTAAACTTCCTAGATTAACGACACCGTGACGTGATAGTACGAGTAGGTGCAATCATTGATTAAAGAGCACTCCAATTTTTTCGCTCTCTCTGCCTCTTGTCGGCGTTTCCTGTATTTATTAAAAAACCTATGTTCCTCTTATCATGTCTCCTCCCACTCGTCTTATCAAAAGAACAGTTCCGTGGTGGCCCAATACGTTCCAAACTCGTAAGACACACTCAACAGTCATGCGTGCCTGTGACCTATAAAAGCGGCTAGTGCATCCAAATTGCATATTACCGCTTGTCAACGTAAACGTCAACTCAGTTTTAACTAACAACCTTTCCGAAATGTATAATAACTATCAAACAAAACTATCGAGGAAACACAGAACAACGCCGTATTCTAAAGATTCCCTGTTCCCTAGTTAGGATTAAAGATTAAAAAAAGATGCCAGAGATCAGAAAGCCCGGCGCGTTACTAAAACAAACACAATCCACCACAATTAGCGCACCACCCAATGGATTCAGGGCCGTTCCATCCCGACCACTGGTTCCCTTCAATTAACAAAAGCTAGCTTCGTGCTGAGAGAATGGCCAGAAAGCAGGAACACAAAACGAAACCGAGCAGAGCGGGATCGATGTGTCAAGTGGCAATTCACGAACGAATTGCGGGAAGAACGCCGGTGTATACATGTATGTATAACATATATAGAGATCATTAATAACCGAGAAAGAGAGAGAGAGAGAAGAACGCGGTATCGAGCTGTCAGGCGAGCACTCTTTGCATGTACACTTTCCCCGAGCGAGTGTAAAAGAGGCGCGTTTCTGCATCAACTTCATGACCAAGTCGATGCGTACCGCCAACTCAGCTGGATTGCACGTTGTCCACTGTTGGTGAACCAATTACTTACCGCACATGTCGCGCCAATCTGCGTCCAATTGTTCGCCACGTAAGTAAAGATCGAAGCACTGGTCTCTCGTCGATGCGTGTGTCACTGGAACTTGCGTGTCGCTTACAAGAGGCTCGACGGACGACTGCTGACGTTCCGGGCTGCTCCGAGCTGCTGTGCACAGTCTGAGCCGTACGCCAGCGTGCTCGTCCCTCTTATGATACGGCGCTTTGCATTGGTGTGCCCGCCACACAAGCAAACACAGTCGTTGCTGGAATAGCGCATGTGTATGCGTGCCACCTTTCGGCGGGTACAACCATTGACAGCACTTGCTAGTGTGGTTGCCCGCACACCTATGCACCGGCTCGTTTTTTGATAAGGAGAAATGAATGGAGATGAGGCAATCGATGATTCAACCGTCGTGGGATGTCAATGATTATGATTCGACTCTGTCTATGTTCTCTCTTATTTTTGTCATATCGATTTAATAAAAGACCGTTTGGTACTCGGGAATATTCTCAGTGTGCCTGTGTCTTTACTGTGTGAGCGAGTATTGACTTGCGCGACCTGCGCACACCCCGTTGTTTTTACTTCTCGAACTTCTACTCCGAAAGCTGTGCTTTTATGAACTCCTGGCTGCGGCGCTGGTATCACGAATATCATATGAAATACCCACTTGAACTCCAAATCGTTAACATATGCTTTGTTCAATATTAAAATGCACTACATCTTGAGTGTCTATTTGAATTTAATTGAAATAAATATGTGTTGATTATTGAGTATAAGATTAGTTTATCTGACTCCCAATTTTCTCGCTGCTGATTTTGGGAGAAAACGGTGACCGTTTCAAGCTTTCCCGCTCAAGAGCCAATGTTTTGATTTCATGCAGGAATCATACGTTCGCCAGTCTATGTATTAGTAAAGGCATGATTCAAACGGGAGACATGTCAAAACGTTCTCAGGGCAATTGTTAATATAAATAGCGAGGTGGAATTGCAATAACGTTAGTTGAATGTCAGATTTTATTATGCATCGAGATCAACCTCTATCAACTTACTTCTCGTCGACCGCCAAATATTAGGTATCGCATTAACACTGGGTTTAACGCGAGTATACATACAGTGTATTGTTTGAAATTGTGATGAACACAAAGTTTTAACAACCAGTTGAGTGGTGAATATTATGATCGAAGGATAAAAAATTATAAAAAGTAATGTTACATAATTCAACACAGTAAGAGATTGTACTCACACCACAGGGACAACTAATATCTCCGACCTGACCGAAAAATAAATAATCCAGTAGTTCGGCATTGACTAACGATCCCCAGTAAAAAAAAGAACAGCAATAATTATTTGTTATTGTAATAAGAGCATATATAGTATTCCCCTGCGATATGTCAGATCAGTATAGAGTGATAAAACAATTGCCGTGAATTGCAATACGGCTGTCAATCCCATCACATTATCGAGACACAGAAATCTACTGCGCTGCTGAAACTTTCGAGCATGTTGACATTGATAATAATGCCAGCGACAATACTCTGCAAATATGATATCTGCCTTGAGCTCTAAAGGCCGAACGGGAACAGTCAGTCGACGACCAGTTCCTGTTTTCCCGAAGTGGATCGGATGTTTTCTCGCTCAGGGTACTGATTGCACGGAGCACCGTCCGACTAATTCCTGTCAAATGATGACCGCTTTATTATGAGAGTATTAATTCGAGGAACAACGATCGGGCTCTGCGCAAAGGATACTCAAAGGAGCAGGGAAAATAACACGAAGTTCCCCGATTCCAGGAATCAAGTGCGTTGTACCAGACGCCAGTTCACATACTTTTCACGTATGAACGTTTTTCAGAGAAGCTCGTAATCCTTGCGCGTCATGGCAAACGATGAGGGTATCGTTTGCGGAGACTTCGTCTTTTACAACAACTTCGATTCAGCGAATTTGGCCAGGGTCGAACAAGTAAATCTATTGGAGCTACCTGATAAAGGTGAACCTTGCACAACCTTCGAATACCAAATAGAAGAATGCTATGTCGTATAGACACCGGGCTGACATTCTTCGATATCATTTTTAGATGGCTGCGACACCGAAGGCAAATCATCCAAAAGTTCAAGTACCGACGGTTCGGTAGACTATGAGTTTAACATATGGACAAAGCACGATTGTCATGGAACGGAATACGAGAACAATAATAGAACATGGTTTTACTTTGGAATGAAATGCAGCATACCGCATGCCAATGTAAGATTAAATGTTGTCAACCTGAACAAACAAGTTAGAATGTTCAGTCAGGGTATGTGCCCTGTGTTTAAAGTCGTACCTGGCAACATACATTGGGAAAGAATACGAGAAAGACCAACGTTTTCTGTAAGTAATCTCATAGAATTTAAGAAATTGATTTCGTAGTACTACTTTGAAACTTTAATTGAATATTAATATTATAGGTTGACCAACAAGGCAGTGACTTTACATTGTCATTCATTTATACTACACCGGAGACTCCAAAAGCGATAACATACATCGCTTTCACCTATCCCTTTTCATATACTGATTTGCAAAATTTTCTAAAGAGAGTAGAAACAAGAATCTCAAAGAGACCAGTGGCCAGTCAGGACGATGTTTACTTTCATCGAGAATGTGCAATAAGATCTTTGGAAGGACGAAGGCTGGATGTTGTAACAATAAGTTCGTTCCACAACATATCGACTGAGAGAGAAGATAGACTGAGAAATATGTTCCCTGACATAGACGAGGAGAGACCTTTCAAATTTTGGGAGAAAAAAGTATTTCATCTTTTCTTTAACAATGTATATAGTCTGCGTGTTTTTAATAAAGCCCTGCAGTATTGTCTTCTTTCCTTTAGATAATTTTTATTAGCGCTAGAGTACACCCTGGCGAGACACCATCCAGTTTTGTTCTCAATGGCTTTCTGAACTTCCTTGTAAATCGCGAGGATCAACTTGCGATAAGTTTACGACGCCTGTATGTGTTCAAACTAATACCAATGCTCAATCCCGATGGAGTAGCACGTGGTCATTATCGTATGGATACACGCGGAGTTAATCTTAATAGGGTATATTTAAATCCGTCGGAAAAAGATCATCCAACTATATATGCCGCTCGAAATTTAATAAGGTACTTGTTATACATACACAAATGTTAACATTAACTTGCACTTTAAATTCTTATTCTTATATTGACATTACTATTTCAAGGTACTATCACAACTCGTACCAACTGCCAACTGAAGTTCTTGACGAAGTACCAGATTCAATTGATGAAACGGATAATTTAAATTCTAATGATGTGGTAGCGAATGCCGTGCGTGACACAACTAAAAGACTACTTCAACAGGTATTAAGTGTTTAAAACGAGAATTTATATGTATACTAACACGACTCACCTTGTATAAGATGTTTCGATTAACCGACTAATCTAATACTAGGTGACACTAATGACCTTAGATGAAAAGTATAAAAATCAACAAGGCATTTTTCAGGATTGTGCATTAGAGAAGGAATACTCGGATGCGATACCGAATGGTACGATTTTAGTGTCACGATAGCAGTTAATTGGACGATCAAGTGAAATGCATTTCTTTAATAAAATTTGCATTTTACAAAGGTGGAGGTGGAGGAGTGTGTAATGATACTGATGCAGCTGATAGTTCTGTAGATGGTAATGACAGCAGCTCGTACTCTAATGTTGGCATAACTCCAATAATCAATGCCTCCGAAGAGTCAGGATTGTATTTGTATGTTGACTTTCACGGCCATGCCTCTAAAAAGGGAGTTTTTATGTACGGCAATTACTTCGAAGATTTGGATGACACAATCGCTTGTATGCTTCTGCCAAAATTAATGTCCATCAACAATGCGAATTTCCATTTTACATCATGCAATTTTACAGAACGGAATATGTACATCATGTATGTAGATTAAGTATTATCTAAAACTTGGATATTCTTGCAATTCGATATAATTGGTATTTTTTTTAGAGACAAACGGGATGGTATGTCTAGAGAAGGTTCCGGCCGGGTTGCAGTCTACAAGTTAACAGGACTTATACATAGCTATACCCTCGAATGCAATTATAATTCGGGTCGTATCGTGAATATGGTACCTTCGAGGGTACGCGATACAAGCAACAAATCTTTAACTCATATGTTTGTTCCACCCAAGTATTCACCAGCAGTTTTCGAAGCGGTATGATTATCTTATTCATTGTGTAAGTTTTAGCAAAATATTGAATAAACTAATTAATCGTAAAATTATATTAACAGGTGGGAGCTGCATTAGGACCCTCAATACTTGATCTCACGAACAATAATCCGAACAGTCGATTGCCAAACAGTCCGTATCGTTCGTTAAGAGGAGTAAAATCTTATTTAAAATTAGCGTATGTGAACAATATGTCAGTACCATTCGGCAAGCCGTTGCATAAGGTAAATTTTGACGTAAATAATGACAGCAGTGTTCCCAGTGTTGACATAAAGCCGTGTACGCTATCCTAGTCTAATTCTTCTTCATACCATCTTCATGGTGAAATCATACATTCGCGTCAAGACACATTAGTGCCCGAACATGCCGGAATTGCATTTCTTGCGTAGTTAAAATGATGCGTGGGAGGGATATGTAGAAAGAGTATATACATATTTTTAACGATGGGACTGATTTACAACGATTTCGTACGAATAATTTTATAGTTCGATGCATACCACCTAATTTTACTAGGTGGCAATTATTTTACATGTTTGATAGGCATGAAACAAGTTTTTATCTAAATGGAGTACCGGTTTTCTAAGGCTAATGGGTCTTCCATACGATGCATACATATGCACGATAATAACAATCAATGTATTCTCACTGAAAAAATTCATACAAGAATGGTATTGTTAATTGAAATCGCATAATCCAATGTGCAAACACTGTGATTCTCTTAATTCGCTTAGTTATAATGTCATTTCTCTGGCAAGAGAAATTTATGATTATTCTAAACAAAGCATTTACTAGGTTCGCTCTCTTGATTGTCATTGGACTAAGCTTCTTCTAATGCCGATATTTATACTTTAGGGGCTTTTTAACAATGCTTTTATGCATTGTAATATGAGTGACAATAGAGAAGTGCATTTACAAATCAACATCGCGTATTATAGCTTGCAATTAATTGCATACAAAGATTTTTTCTTTCTTAATCGTGAGTCAGAATCATTCTTGTAGAAGCGTTATTAATGTTACCTCTTTCCTTAGCAGCGCAGAAAGAATAAATGTTTAGACGATTCGTCCATTCTATTTCAAGACGATGGGGTCGTGCTCATCTAAGCCTATTCATGAAGCTACTCAAAACCCAAAGAGTTCATTTCGGCCGAGAAATTAATCTTTCCTCTTATTATTCACTCCGAAATATTCTAACAATCGGCGGTAGTGTATCAAGGATGTGACAATAAAGTAAATTCGAAATTTTTACCAGAATTTCCAAAATTCTGGGAGTTGAAAGCTTTAATATTATAAATTGTTTCCACCAACTTAAAAGTGGCTGAAGTAAGGAATGACGCGACCAGTATTGGAGTGCTAACAAAACTATATATTTTCTTAGAAAGTAATCGCGAAGGCATTATGATCAGAGAATGTTATAAACTATGTAAATAAATTGTCCCACAATCACCTGGGGGAAAGCAATAATCGCTGAGGGGTCACTGATTGTTTTGTTTTGCAATGTTTATGTGTAAATTAACTGATCGTGAACTCACACCTAGGTGCAACTAATAACGTGTACAAATTCATGTATAGAAATGTGTAATGTATCCAATTACCAAACACATTTGTATGTGTATCCGTAAACGAATAGAAGCACACAATCCCGATGTCAATAAATGTATAGTATTTTTAGCCATAATTTATTTACCTTATTTTTATTTCGCCCTGTTACTCCCGACCAATTAGTCCCAGTGTTACAACTAGTTCTTGTATCACGGATTATTTAAGTGTTAATACAAGTTTCGTAAAGAAACTTGATAAACAAGTGGATAGACAAAATTTTTGCAAAATCCGAACAACACGATCTTACTCTTTCTCACTATTGAATATTGTTAATTGATAGAAGTTCTTGGGGGAGGAAATAATTTGTTACAACTTATATATTAAATGGCCTCTTTGATTCACAGGCGGATAAAGGGTCTGGATCTCAAAATTCTTGCAATTCAAAGAGCCAGAGTCCGCAAGTTTGCGAATCGCCGACGAACACGCAAAGCTCGATGAAGAGTGAAACAAATCTCGCGAAAAAATCAAGTATCATACGGCGTAGTACATCTTTCTATACAGCACCAAAAAGAATTAAGAATACTAAAAAGCCAAGACAAGCTATCAATAGAAAACCGCTAAAGAGTCAGTGTGTAAATAATATCGATAGTAATTCGAAGTGTCCTATGTTTAGAGCCGATGGCGAATTAAAAGCATTTGCCAAGTGTGGAGAAAATCATGCCAAGAACAATAGCTTCGAGTTCATGAATGTGAATTCTCAACACAAGGATTCCAAGCATTCGGCCAAGAAGCATATAACGATAACTCCATCACCTAAATCCACGCTCATCTCAGAGGAAACAGCCATTGTGAAACATGGTGCGAAGAGACTGAAAATTATGTCTAATAGAACAAAGATTCGCAACGAGACTGGTGAATCATCTAGTGCTACTACATGCGAAGCTGTCAAACCGTCCGCGAAAACATTGTTTTTCTCTAATAAACCAGCTTCCAAAGGGGCATCTATCAAACTGAAGAAACAGAGCCAAATAGCTGAACCGAATAATCCAAGGTCTTCCAAATAAAAGGGAAATAAACAAATGCTAGGAATTGAGACGTACGTCTTTCTTCCACAATGGCAAACAATGTCATAGTCCATAGAAATGATTCCATACATTCTTTGGGGGATTATTACTGGAAATTCTAGTGATTGTTAATCATGTGTTACATATACCATTAATATTTTGTTTTCATTATTTAATGAAAGGAAAACCAATGTGTGAGACGCAGCGGATGTACCTAATTGTTGAATAGATGATATTTTATATCCGTTTTGGTTTATTTCAGAGTTATTATAAGCCTAAATCGTCTTAATGTCAAATTCATTATGTGCTTGAGATGTTCTCGATATATATTATACGTATATATATATATATATATATATACATTTTTAAATAGCAGTGCTATTTTATTTCTAGAAATGCTGTAGTGGGCTTTCCCAAGTAGCTTTCAATTTCTTCTATGTACCTTCAGTTACACATTAACATGATCTCAAATTACAAATAATATATTTTATGCATGCCATCTCTCACCAGACTGCTTATACATGCATACATACATATTCTTAGTACATTTAATTGTATATGACGTGTATGTAAAAGGCAGGATTACGAGAATCTCTCGTATTATTTATGTAAAAAGGAATTAAATAAAAATCAACGTACGGGGCGGCGTGTGAATGTTCGCATAGAGAAACTTGTTGAAACTTGTTCAGCTTTAATCCCAATCACCAACTTCCAATGTGGGTCAGAAATCGCACCACTAATTACACACTGACACTTCATGACTTTCGCGGTGATCAATTAGTACCGATTGTACAACAATTGCAAGTCGAATTAGATTTAACAAAGATTTAGAAAGACAAGTATGAAGAAACTTGCACGAGGACACCGCACTGTACAATAATGTTTGAAATTCTCGACTGATCATCGATATATCGAATCATTGAGATGCATTCGATATATCTCGTCGCCCCCACAACATCATAGTTTTACCGGGCTTTTGTGGCATGCGATGTGATGCGTAGTGCGAAGTAGTCGTCCAAGAAGCGTGTCTAATTTATAGAAACAGTTTAAATTAATCCTTTCGTGTGTAATTAAAATAAGTTCTCGGGAAGAAGTATGTCGAAAGTGAACACATTATTTAATTACTTCACATCGCCAAAGGCGACTGCCAAGAAGGCAAATGATAGCGGAGCCGGCAAATCGAAACCTGAAACTCCAAAAAGATCGAAAGAACAAAGAACCAAAGGTAAAGTATTCTTTGATGTACGACACGAATTGACCAAGTTATTTCTCGAACCGCAAAGGATGCTTGATTTATATAAATTTAACCTTATGTGTGTCACAACCTTTTACTTACGAGTATTACGAAACACAGTTTCGCCTTTGTCTATCGAACCCCATTGTTCACTTACTCCAGTCAGCTATATTGAAAGCCTACACGCGGTTGGTAAACAAATAGAGAAAAAATAGAAACAGACACTAAGCCTATTTCTTCTCTAAAATGTTAGGCAACATTTATTATACTTATAATTATTAAGTCGCTAACATCTATTGTTCCCACAGTCAAAACACCAGGTAAAGGCAAGGAAAATCGTAGTGGAGGTAAAAAAGATAAGGATAGGAAAAGGTCGCTTAAAGATGAAGATGATGAGGATGTAAATCCTTCAAAGTTGAAGAAGAGGCGATTAATACTTCATGATGATGAGGAAGAGGAAGAAGAAGAACCAGAATCACCGGAAGAATCTGGAGAAGATTCAGCTGATGAATTTAAACCTGGTTAGTATTTAGCACTTAAGTATGAATACAAATGTGTTATTCCTTTTTTCATTAAACAAATGTTATTTTACAGATTCTAATGGATCTGAATCGGAAGAATCAGTTTCCGAAGGGGTCAGTGAAAATGAGCCAGAAACACAAAGTGAAGAGGAAACACCAAAGGCAAGTATCCTTTTTGGTAATTAATTAATAAACTGTACAATAAATTAACAATTGAAAATTAAATTTTAGAAGGCAACCAAAAAGTCCAATGGAACAGCACAAAAGAAACAGAATGGCAGAGGAGGAGGAAGAGGAAGAGGAGTAAGTTATTATTTATTAGTAGTAATTTATGTATATAATATTTTGTATAATTATAATATAACAGGCAAAGAAAGATACAAAGCCAGCACAACAGCAGACGGAACAGTCAACTAATACTACAGCTGCAGTGCATTCTTGGCCTCATTTAAAATATGAGTTCCTTCAACCAGATAATATTAAAGATATTAATAGAAAACCTGCAAGCGATCCTAACTATGATCCAAAGACATTATATGTGCCATCAGATTTTCTAAATCAACAGACTCCTGTAAGTTTATATTAAATATTTCTTACTAGCTTATATTAGAAACTAATTATTTTATTCATAATTATAGGGTATGAGACAATGGTGGGAAATAAAATGCAAACACTATGACTGTGTTATTTTTTTCAAACTGGGCAAATTTTATGAATTGTACCACATGGATGCTGTAGTTGGAGTCAATGAGCTCAATCTCTCATACATGAGGGTAAGTAATTTAGAAAACTACAAATCCAAACAAATATTATTAAACCTACATATTTTTATAGGGAGAATTTGCACATTCTGGCTTTCCTGAAATTGGATACGGTCGTTTCTCTGCTAGTCTTATTGAAAGAGGATATAAAGTTGCAAGAGTTGAACAAACAGAAAATCCAGAAATGATGCAACAAAGATGTAGCAAAAGTAAGTCTCGAATATTGTAAAGTTGCCATTATTTTAGATCTTCCAGTTTGAAAAAGTATTTAAACAAAACATTTTTATTTATAGTGATTAAACCAACAAAGTTCGATAAAGTTGTTAAAAGAGAAGTATGTCAGATTAGTACCAGAGGTACTCGTGTGTATACTCCATTGGATGTTGAAGCCGCAACTCCGCATTCAAATTACCTTTTATCTCTTGTTGAAAAAATTACACTTGGATCGAACACATCCGAATATGGTGTCTGTTTTATTGATACTACAATTGGAGACTTCTATCTTGGACAGTTCAAAGACGATCAATGTAATTCCCGACTTCTTACTGTCCTTGCTCATTATCCACCAGTTCATGTTGTTTACGAACGTGCTAATCTATCTCCAAGAACACTGCAGATTTTAAATACTACACTCACTGCATGTATGAAAGAAGCTCTCCTAAAAGAGAGTCAATTCTGGTCGCCAACCACAACATTGAAGGTAAATATGTTTTAATGTTTAATTAGAATGCAAATTTAAATATCTTCTATCGTTTTTCAGAATCTTGTTGAAGGCGACTATTTCAAGGATACAAAAGACTCAAAGTTTTCATGGCCTGCAGGTTTACAGCCGTATTTAAATGAAAGTGTGTATAGTATATTATATTTTCATTTTTAATATTAGTTTAATACACTTCTAAATATTGATTTCATATGATTTAGGAGACAGTTTGGGTTTAACTCCATCTGAAGATAAAGAATTAGCAGTTCATGCACTTGGTGGATGTATTTACTTATTGAAAGACTACTTTATTGAACAACAATTACTGGCGCAAGGCCGATTTAAAGATTACACACCACCAGACTTCTCTCAAAACAGTTCTTCGAAGAATATTCAATTCGCTAATAATATGGTAATTAATGTACTACTTTATCCTGTTATGTTTAACAGTTTCATCAATGAAGTTCATGCATTAGGTATTAGATGCCGTTACGATTAACAACTTGAAAATTACGGGCGAAGGATCTCTCATTAAAACGTTGGACCGTTGTTGCACCGCGTTCGGAAAAAGGTATAGCATATTGGACTATCTTTGATAATAAGAGTTAGTCGAAATAAATATACAATATTTTTATAGATTGTTACGAGAATGGATATGCAGGCCGTCATGTCGTCGCAATGTTATCCTCGAACGACAGGAAGCCGTGCAGGAATTAATGAATCATACGGAAACTGTGCAAACCGCTCGTGGAATATTGGGTCACCTTCCTGATCTTGAACGATTACTCAGCAAGTAAGTTCTACGACTATAAAAATATGTGCTGAATAGTTGTGATGATTAATAATTATTTAAACATTATAGAATTCATGCTGAGGGAAATCCAGCAAAGATGAAAAACCATCCTGATGGTAGAGCAATAATGTTTGAAGGACCAACTTATTCAAAACGAGTGATTTTAGATTTTACAAATACCCTCAGTGCATTTGAAGAAGTTCTAAAAGTCGTAGCTCTATTTAATGGTATATAAAAGATTATTAGAACTCTGAACAGATGTTCAATAAAATCTGTATTTCAACGCTGATCTTTCGTTTTATAGATTTTAATAGTAAACTGATGAGTCGTTGTACAAAGATGGAACCTGATGGCGATTTCCCATTATTACGTGAAACATTGGACTACTTTAAAGTATTTTGAAATTTCAAAAGTGTGATATTAGTAAACGAATCTCATTCTAAGAAGTAATATCAATTTTCATCAATTTCAGACTGCATTTGATCACGAAGAGGCTAAAAAGCAAGGTTGTATTGTTCCCAAAAAAGGTGTGGATATGGAGTACGATTCTGTTATAATGGAACTCGCGGAAGTAAAAAAAGATGCAGATAAATATTTGGATAAGCAAAGGCAACACTTTGGTGTGAAAGTAACACTCTTTGGATCGGATAAGAAACGATTCCAACTTGAAATCCCTGAATCCCAAATCAAAAAATTGGGAACTGGTTATGAACTTCAGTCACAAAGAAAAGGTTTCAAACGCTATTACACCGCTGAAGCAAGGGTGAGAATCTTATCTATTACTGTTCTTATTAATTATAATACTTTTCCAAATATAAAAGTTACTTCTACCAAATTTATACATATAGGAACTTCTAAGCAGACAAATGAACGCTGAAGAACATAGAGACAAAGTCTTGAAAGATTTAAATAGAAGAATATTCGCACAGTTCAGCGAGAAATACGATATGTGGAGTACAGCAGTGTATAAAATATCCGTATTAGATGTACTTATTTCATTGGCCGAATATGCTCACACTGGTGATATGTGTGTACCAGAAATAAATGATGTTACAGATAATGAGGTAAATCTATTGTTTCCATTAGTAAATGTTGATTCAACAAGAGTTTACAAAAGCGACATTGTTTTAGATCTTCCTTGAAATACGAGACGGAAGGCATCCGTGTATTCAATCCGACAATTTTATACCAAACGATACGCTTTTGGCGAAAGATGATAATGCTTCCTTTGTAATTTTAACTGGTCCGAACATGGGCGGAAAGTCTACTTTAATGCGTCAAGCTGGCTTGATCACTATAATGGCTCAAATTGTAAGTTTGACTTTAAAAAATAGTGTTCTTAAATAATTTCCACTGCAACAAATTTATTTTCTTCGCAGGGAAGTTTCATTCCTGCGGGTTCCTGTCGTTTGTCATTAGTCGATCGTATTTTCACACGATTGGGTGCGAATGATGATATCCTAGCTGGTCAAAGTACATTCTTAGTAGAACTCAGTGAGACAGCTGCAATACTTCAACATGCTACATCACACTCTTTAGTACTATTAGATGAATTGGGTAAGTGGAAGTTTATCTTTACCCAACAAACACATATAGTTCATTTCGGAATGTGAATTGTACGAAATTAATTCTTTAAGGTCGTGGTACGTCAACGTATGATGGCACTGCAATTGCTGCGTCCGTTGTTGACGCACTTACTAAGTTAAAGTGTCGTACTCTATTCTCAACGCATTACCATTCGTTAGTGGAAGATTACAAGAACAATAAAGATGTTACATTGGCTCATATGGTGAGTAAACACAACAGTGATTTAATCTACGAATTGATAAATAACTTTACATTCTTTATATTGAATAATAAAATGTTATCTTCAGGCTTGCATGGTTGAGACAGAAGAAGAAGAAGATGTATCCCAAGAAACAGTGACATTTTTGTATAAACTAAGCGACGGTGCTTGTCCTAAATCGTATGGTTTCAATGCAGCACGGTTGGCTGGTGTACCAGCTATTATAACCAAGAGGGCACATGAAATAGCCAGTAGATTGGAACAAGAGACAAACTACAAACATTTATTCGTGGCTCTCTGCAATGCTGACGGCCCCTTAATAAAAGATCTTATAGCTGCTGTCTGAAGTTCGAGATGTTCCACATTCCAGTGATATATGAAGATTAAGAAGTTGATATTTGATATAATGGCATCCGGGCCCGTTTACACTCGGTATAATGTTATTTTGGTAATAGCAATAGAACTATACGAGGCTATATGTTAAGGAGTATCTACCTCTAACTAAATAAGAAAGTTAAGAAACCTATTTTTTTTGTCACTGTTTTGATAAATTATTGTATCGTTTGTGAAATCTTCTCGTTGAATTGCCTTGCTATGTGACTTTGTAGTGTCGAGGAATAATTGCGTTAATGCAGTATTATTTTTGATAATTCATTTAATTCTTATTTATTATAATGTATTCCATTTCATAAATCATGCGTTTTCATAATACAATTGTTCAAACTCAAGATTGTCTTTGTTTTCCTAATTTCCATGATACAGCGATAGTGGTCGATTGAAGGAAAGTCGGTGGAATTGGTTGCTTACAAAATTTTTATTAAGTAATGCCAGAGTACAAAAAGGCTACCTATGACGAATACGATGCGTTACAATTTAAAGTTTACTCACACCAAACGACGAAGAAAATTTTTAAATAGGGCAAATGATACATGTGCTAGTGGGTGTTATCCGTGAAATAAATACATTTGTTACGATTTGCTTATATAGACAAAAAAGGAAGGCGTAAAATTGCCACGAAAGCTTCCCTTATCTCGATTGCCGAAGAGAGTAAAGGTAGACGGATAAAGTAATATTATCTTTACGCCAACAATCGAGTGAGACAATTGGGACTTTGCGAGTGTCTGTCTCTACAACGATTAAGAAATGTGTGTTTCCTTACGCAAAAACACGATAATCCGCTACAGCTGTGATTTCCCTTTTTAAAAAACGGAAGTCTACGAGTTATACATAACGGAGAAAGAAGATTCTCGCACGAAAATCATTATGCGAAATACGAAAGCACTACACGATTAAGAAGGCACGGAAAATTAAGAAAGCATTTGACTGGTTTAATGGGTTACATGATGTACTTTTATTTTCGAATAACATATGCCTACTTCTAATATACAATTCCGAGGTTTTACCGAACGTATGTATGGTATATTACGTCAAATAGTGCCGAGCGCACATTGAACGTTCGTTAATCCCATCCTCTATCGTTAATTCATTGATTTATGGTCGCGAAAACCAATCGATATCTGCAGTCTATATTCAAGAAGCGTGTTCAAAGCGCTCTTATCAAGATTTCTCTGTCCCAATGATTCTGTGGCAGGATTCCCTTCAAGCGATTTCTACATACAATTTCATATCGGTACAACCCGCCGAAAAAGTTCGTAACCGTCTTCGTTAAACAATCCATTCTCGCTCGGTGCAAGGATTCACGGAAATCCGCCTGTGTGTTCTTCACTGAGAAGCACGGGTACAGCAGTGGACACTACCTTAATTTACCGCATAGAAGGTAGTAGATTAATAATCGGTAAACCGATGTCAAAAGGGATGATCACCGATTCCATTGATCAAAGGGGGTTTGGGGGTGTTGGGGGGTAGTAAATAGTCAAAAAAAAAATGGAGCGTTATTAAAAGAAACACGATTGGTAAAGCCACATCCTCCATGTTCGATGACACTCCCTGTCGACGTATTCAAGCTCTAAACTGCAAGGCTCCAAGACTAGGCTGGACTCTCCCAGCATGAGAGATGCAATCGAACCTAAGAGTCCTCATCAGAAAGGAACAGAAGTCTCTACTTCGCGATTTTGGCGGCTCCGGCGAAACAAAGTAGTGGGAGTATACTGATGATTGCTCTCGGATGTTCCGCTTTCTTTCTTTCTTTCTTTTTTTGGGGGCTGACAATTTTCTCTGTATTTTCTCAGGCGAGTGTCGGAGGATGATGGTCTGTCTTTCTCGCAAATAGTTTACCAAAGGCCGGATGAGTAGCCGCCCGGTGGTACGCGGGTGCGCGACGGCGCCTTGGACGCTGGCGACGAATCGCTCGACTTCTCGCCAATACTGGAGCCTGAGCTCGACGTTCCATTCTGCATCGATGGACCATTGTGCTGCTGCTGCTGCTGCTGCTGCTGCGGCGGCGGCGGCGGCTGATGTTGCTGCTGCTGCTGCTCCGCATAGCCAGTTCCAGTTACCGGATTACCATCTGTGAAGACGAGTAGATTCCATGAGAAATGTATGCTATTCACGGACGAGAGAAGAACTCTCGACGTCGAACCACTCCAAGTCTCATCGGTCGGGAAGGAGATCCCCTTCATTCTTCGGGGAACTACAGAGGCAAACTTTCTCACATTGAACGTAGAGATTATTAATAGAAGAAAATTCTTATATCTTAAAGAACTCCTATTCGAGTCAATAATATCCTGTATCTTTGTTTTTTTCTTTTTACTGTGTCGAAAGGATATCAGCATGACCGTTTCAACAATCATTTTGATGGAGAAGGGTTACTAGCTAAACATTAGAACGCTCGTTAGACATAGTTGAAAATACCATCCATCAAGAGCGGCTCGTAGAAAACAAAAAACACAAAAAGATCTGCATGCGGTTTTCATTGAATACATAGAGACAGCAATATAACAAAAAAAAAAAAGAGAGAGACAAACACACATACAAGAAAATATATTGATATAGTACTATCCTCTTATCTACGGGATAACTAAGGTCGTTGAGGGAGAGGATACTACATATCGCATGCTCCCAAATGATCTATCTCGAATTGAATTAAATTCGCTTCGACTTCTCGGTAAGTTATTGAAGGGACAGAATCAAGCAGATAGAACAAGGCAAACTAGTCTTTGAATATTTCAAATCTTCGCAAGCATTTGGCTGTTTCTAACTAAACATACCATGTAAAAAAAAGGGGGGGGGGAAATATGCAAGCCAATGCAATTCTTTCAGGCATACTATTAAACTTACCGTTCCATGAATGACTAGGACGACCTATGTGTATGTTCGTAAGAATCGTTCAAATTCCAAATGTGTAATCTTATAAAGTATTTATTGATTATCAAGAATATATTTCTGAGAGAATAATTTCTATGGAATTTGAACAAGTCTCCTGCGAAGGCAACTGAAAATACGTAACTGAAGGGGAAAGGCATGTTAAGCAATTGACAATTAAATACCAACGGCTCGCATAATAATCTCATTTCAACTCTGTTATAAGCTTACTTAACACTGACTTAATGTCTTTCATTATAAACATGCGATACGGATCATTGCCAATTGCCTAACAAGGAATCATTTGAATTACAATTAGAATTCCTCTCTTCTACTCCTGCAGCTCTCTCTTTCTCTTTCTCTCTTTCCTCGTCGATGGATCCATCTCAAGCGCACTATTGAGCAATGAGAATCATTTCGTTCGAGCATTGGTACCTGTGTCACTTCTCTGTCATCCGAGGGATTTTCTGTGTTGGAACGAAATGACTCTTTCTGTACAACGCGAGTGAAGGGATTCTGCCAGTCGAAGCTTGTACTTTCAACTTTAATTAATTCAATGGACTTATCAATTATTTAACACACCAACTGACACACAAAAAAGCTACCATTAATAAAACAAATCATATAATTTCGAAACTGGCAGATCCTTTACAATATGCTGACAGTAAAGTTTGCAGTCTCATCATTGACAGTGAGAAGAAGATGATTCTTTGAGACTCAATTACAAGATAGAACTACCGCTGTGAAAGGTATACTTCGAGGGTCTTCAATTATGAAAGACTGCTAACTTGACTGACTAATCGATGATCGATCAATCGGCTACTGGGTGGGCCAGCTGGATAATAAAAAACAAAAAAGATTGTAGCGTGTTTCGTTACCTCGGCACTTTCGTGGGATGCGCCTGATGGGCGTGATGTCGATTCCGTCGCCGGTCACCGGGTTCCGCATTAAGCAGGATACACCGCCTGCCGGTTTTCGAATGCGGGGGGGTGTGCGCAAGCCACGCAGAGGGTGGGAAGAAGAAGACCAAGAGTTTGCGCATCGCAGCCGGCGGCGCACGCAAAGCGATTCACGCACCAGAATTCACCACCATCACCAACCCCCATCATGCACCGACACGCCGTACACACAACGGCCACAACCGTAACCCAACCACTTTGTGTTAGTGCCCGCGAAACTTTCGCACCGACGACTCGAAGATCTCACGGCTAATAATTGCGAGTGATCTTTTTCTCACGATAGATAATACTAATTAATAATAGCTATTTGAAGAAATTGAATGTGAATATTTTTTTTAGAAAGAATTGCTAATAATTCCAAGATTTTTAATGTAATTTGGAATGAATTTATTATTTTTATATATTCTGTTTTTATAGGAAACTGGCAATGAATAAATCGTAGCTTCGATTCGTCGGTGCGAAATCATCGAGTAGTAGAAACAAGGTAAAACTCGGCGTGTACAGTATAAACTTGTGTAAGAAAGCAAGCAGAAGCGTAAAATGAATTCCGAGCGGGGGGATCAGGTATGTACAGAAAGAGATAGGTTTTCAAGGATAATTGACATGTGTCAAAAAGTAGGAAAAAGAAAATTGCAAAGTGACCAAAGGAAAATAGGATTCGTCAATTATAAAGAATTCTGTAAAAATCATAAGAACGACCAAAGACTCGAAGCGGGTCTTCAACCGATCATTCAACTGAATCATCCGCGTTAATTGCGATCCAATTGAATGGACTGTCTGTTGTATTGTTAACAATGTAGTGTGGGATGGGTAAATGTGAAGGTGGCGGAACAAAAGCCAGAAGAAACTTCGTGATTTGAAAATAGTATTCCAAAAGTAAGAGCTTATTAGTAGATAATATAATTATAATAAAATATATCGAATTAAAAAAGGAGTTACAAGTTACAATTGAACCAAAGCGGAAAATAAGTTGAGACAATTAAGTTCGAAGTTAAAAAAAGGGTCTGAGTAAATACCATCGACACAAGAACCCAAAATTGTTGTCTCTGCTAAATTGAAAAAAAGCCTGTTTTCATGTAATCGACTGAATTTTCCATCCGTCGTAATTACCACGTGAAATAATAAACAATGACTCGAGCATGACTAAAGATTTCCCGCGGTTCAAATGAAAAAGAGTCGTACAACTTGAGCAATCACTGCTGCTTCACCAATGAAACAAAGGCTCTCTCATTGTTGTAAGATTTGAACGCGTCCCGTTTCCATCTGTTTCGGGAAAATAATGTGTGGGAAAAAGAGAGTGTCGTGTCATCTACTTGAATGTGTCGTTACACACTTACGAAATCGTTTGTTTCTCCTAAAAGCTGCTTGCGAACAATTCAAGAAGACGGACCTTATTGTTATGCCAGACATGTACATTAGTCACAGTGTCATGGAAATATTGCTGTTTCGTGTTTTCTCGTTTCCTTTTTTTTCTTCAACTACCGATAACTATTTTCTCTTCGAGAATAATAATAAACTACTCTCGAAGGAAACCTGCCGGTGCGACACACACGTTTTATGAATATAAATAAACGATTGAATTTTAGAAAAAGATTATCTGCATTTTGCAAGCTCGAATTGAACCCACCTGCTCCTTTGAAATCCTTTATACTCATAAATTATTACAGAGCACAAAGATTTCATTTGGCACTGATAAACCCTGATCGCAAATATTAACGAAAGAAGTGCCGAGGCGCCAATGAAAAAGAGGGGCTGCAAGTCTTGCAAAAGCGAGGTGCTCTCTTGGCGGGCGTGCAATGGTCATTGAATCGCGTCTTGGTGCTCCAGATCCTTCCAGCATCCCAACAGAAACACACACACACACACACACACACACACACAGAAATATACACATACATAAAACTGGAGAAGAACTAGAAACACGAAGAACACTGACTCCATTTACCACGACCTGATTCGGGGTGGCTCTGTTACGATCGTTACTAATATCAATTAGACTGTCTGCCCCCTATAATTCTCGACCCACAACTCATTCGAATCATCATCCAGTCTTTCCTATGATCTAACTCTGAGTACACAAGCTCATAAAACCACTAAGAAACTCTCTTCCTCGTAATAACACAATCATCTCGACAACCCACTATGAAGTTGAATAGTTCAAAAGTGAGCCATAAACTTTAGCTCTTAAAATCATTTTAATGATTATGACTTTAATTTACATTCTATTTTCTACATCGAGCCACCTCGAATTCAGGAATCATTGTTGTAACAAAGCAAACATTGAAATAATAATTCTTTCTATTAGAAAAATAAAAATAATTCATTAAATTCTACTATCGATGTTCATTAGTGATTGTTACAGCAGTAAATCGTTGCCATGGCACGCTCGCAATTAAATAGAGAACAGTCTAATCAGATTCTTCTCCCCGATTGTGTGTGTCCCTACGCAGAGATGTGTGAGGGTGGGTGGTGTCCAAGGTATACACTCTGATTGGCGAGTGTTGGCAGAGTGGTGAAGTGTGAGAGAGAAAGAGGGGTAAAGGTGGAGAGATTTATTTGGACTCCAAAGTGATATTTCATTCCCATAAAATTGTATTACATGACAATGTAAATATATATTATATCTAATAAATAAAAAAGACTATTCACAGATCTCTAATATTCTTTAAGAATATTAATTCTAAAATGCTTTGTATTACATTTATACAATAAAAAAGACTATTCACTTCTAAAACACTATTCTAAAATCACTGTACCGTAAAAATATTGTATTTAATTATTACATCCAACAGTAATACTTTAAAAAATCGAAAAAAAAAATCCTTTAAAGGTCCAAATAAAAATCTCTGTGTCGAATGAATAGAGCTGTGAAGGGGTTGAGAGGGTGGGGATTGGGATAGGAATAAGACTTACCTGTGATATCGTTGGTCAGGTTGTTGCCATTGCTGGCGGCAAAGCCGTTGACGAGGGCCGATGCGGCGGCTGAGTTCGAGCTGGTGGTGCTTTTTGCGGGCGACGTCGCCGCCCCCGAGGACTGAGACGACGAGGACGACTCCCCGCTGAGGGAGATATTGCTGCGCATGTGATTTTTCGCGTTTGGGGTGGTGGGTGGGGCATCGGGAGGGCCAAACAGGCGTTTGTATGAATCATTACCGGGCTTGTTGGCACCGCGTGGCGAATCAGTGCCGTTGCTATTTGCACCCTCGCCGAACAGCGCAGAGCCCAACTGCGACTGGTTGTGGTTCTTCACACGGCGAGGACTTGTCTCCTCTGGCGCCGAGCCGAATATGTCACTGCTACCGCCGCCAGGGGGTTTAAGTACCCTATAAACAGAAAAGAAACAGATTTATTAGTAGAGATTTATTATACTTTTATTTCACAATTAATATTAATACCTTGTCGAACCAATGCCAATAAATCAATGCTTAAAAATATAAATTGGACATCCATTGTTCTCAAATCTTCTCTCTATGAGCTTTAAAATAGGGCGAACTACCAGTTTCAACCCTCAACGAGTCAGACATGCAATGAATAAAAAGTGAGGATTTAAGGGTTCTTTTTTTTTGGGGGGCGGGCGGCAGAAAGGGTTGAAGAAGTATTGTTTTTGCGGTACAGTCTGCCAGACATCGATGGGGTGAGCACTCCCCATGGCTTCCCCACTCTCTTCTCTTTTATCTGACGATCCAATTTGCTTGGTAAATCTGCCTTGATTTCTCCGTAACGAGAAGAGGGGTTCGCCTGCGTGGCACGCGACAAAGCACGCGTGCCTCTCACCAATAGAAACTAAGAAGTGTAAGGGATTTCATTTGGGGAGAGCATAGAAAAGGGTCTCTTTTCCCAGCAATTAAAAATATGAACTTCTATTTCTTTCTCTTTCTTTTCAATGCTATTAAATTAGAAGTCAAGGTTCGTTAGTCAGCAATTCTAATCGACTGCCAACTAACATTCACACACACACATATATAATTCGTTATAGCTGGTTTTGATTAGTCGTGCGTATAGTGCGTGTGTACGAAGAGCAAGCAATGACGAGCTCTTAATCGATGAAAGGATCGCAATGCTCTAATTAAACAGGCAAGCGATCGAATGAAATTCATTGCGCGTATGTATATATATTTTTTATGTTTTTAATCGATGTATCACGATAAAATTCTACTAGGATGGAAAGACTCGTTAGAGTGTCTCGCATAATTGAGCAGTTGATGGAAATGTTCGTGCTACTACTCTCTTTCAAGTAGCTTGTTCTCTTCATCGCCGGAACACGCGAGAGACTGCTCACTCCACTTAACGTAACAGCACCTGATTTTACCGGACAGTTAGCCGGTTGTCGGTTAACACTTCGACGAACTGGCGCCTTTTGATAAAAGCAAACTACTTTTGGCAAAATTCCTTTTTATACTCTGAACAATAATTATTCTACAGATTAAAATAGATCAAATATTAACTATCATTTCTATCAAACTTTAATACTATTATTTCAATCTCCATAAATTCAAGAAAGAACGAGAAAAAGTGTATAGAAAATTTTATGAGACTCCGGAAGAGTCGATGTTACATTGTGAAGAGATTTGCAGGCAGACTTTACATGCGTCTGCCGAGATGCAAGAGTAAATAACGAGAATAATCAATCGACCGTGGGAGGGAACAGGATGGGTGCGCCGGGAAATATGTTGGATGACGTAGGAACCAGAGAGACGCCGACGCCTCGTCGTCGTGTTCCTCTCGAGCGACTGGCACTCGAGTTAATAGGACTATCAACCTGCTTTGGCTCCTTCCTTCCTTCCTTCCTTCCTTCCTTCCTTCCTTCCTTCCCCTCTTCAAGATGCATCTTTATGTATCGGCAGTAAGGCGCCATGTTTTCCACCACACACTCGACAATGAACCAACAACCCAGACATTTTTATTATGCATTACCATGCCGCTCCAATGGAACCATTCATTTCAGATACGATTGTCTTTATTCCAATTGCTCTGCCACGCACTGTCTGTCTGGCTACGAATCTCTTTATTCACTGCGCCACTTTACTTGAGAGTTCGAATTACCTTGAAATATGATGATATTTAGAAATTCATTGTAGTAATGAATTATACCAAAAAAAAAATGTATTATTTAGTATGTTGAAAAATTGCGGAAGTAAGATTATTAAATTGGTAGTGCATGAAGTGGAAGATCCTAGTGTTAACTCAATGACTGTTGGGTCATTACCCCTGGCGCCAATTCGTGTCAGCTGTACTCCTCTTTCTAGCTGCTGACAAGCTAACAGCTGACAGTGTGAAACTCGCAGGTTTCCGTTGCATTAAGATTGTTATCCTCTCTGTCTCTCTCTCTCTCTCTCTCTCTCTCTCTCTGATGCATATACAGCATCCTCTCTCAACAGCAGATGCTTCAACATATATCTAATAGCTAACAGAAGAAGCCCCCCTTTTGCTACTTTTAATTCTCCCTCGTGTCCGCTATATCCGATAGATTCTATGGTGAAATGTGGGCCGATGCAATCACGTTGGATTCTATGGGATAACCACTCTAACTAGAACCAATTACCAGACCGAGGGAATGTTCCATAAAATTTAATAGTCCTTGGAAACACGAATACCGCTCGCTTTCCCTTAAAACATCTCTCTCACAAAATCTACCGTTGGTTATTTCAGTAGAACATTCTTGTAGTAATGTATCAATATGATTTTATTTGATGATAACTTAGTGACGAACTTTCATTGGTACGAATGTCGTAAAAGTATGATTATACGAGGAGTGCGATATCACTAATTATGAATGATTGGCGACAGTATAAGCGTACCTTTCGTCGCATCCGACAATTTAAAGTGCAGGAAATGTTAGAAATGGAACGCGCGTGCCATTATCCACTTTAACACTCTGACTGGCACACGCACTTCAAATGGAATTCTCGCCTTTTCGAATTGTTAAAATGTTCCCGTTATTCAATTATCACAATTAATTCAAGTAGAAATAGCGTGTTTCTCTTTCACTTTTGTTATACTCTTTCAATAGTACGATGGATGGTACAAGTTATTATTATAATGTGACAGTCATGCAAGATTGTTTCGGTGTTCTATAAAATGAGTTGGTTCGACTGGTACGAGAATTCGACAGTCATAAAGAAACAAGGTCGTACCAGTAACGGCGATGTCACCCTCTTTCATGTCCTGTCACGATATTCCTTGAGAAACTCATTCTAAACTTTACCAATAAGAAATTGTCTTTGATGATGTAATATATTTTTGCGACGACACTGTGGTAAGATATCTTTCGGCGACACTGTCTTCCTGGAAAACCGTCTACTCGACCCTCCAGACTAGTGGTGTCTCTGTCGTCATCGTGCGAGCGACGAATATGGAGATATTATACCCTCGGACAACGCACATGCGTCGTTACTTTTGTTTAGACTACGCTGACCGTAGCGAGCTTGCCGATCTGTGGCAGTTGGTCCTGAGAAGGCGATTAATAAAGACCCTTAAAATTCTCTTAACTCCTGCGAGATTCACCACAATAACTACTTCGAATAATTAATATTCCTATCTATTTCAATAATTTATTAAAATTACTTTTATAATAATCATTTTTTGTATTAAACTTTGATTTATTCTCTGACAGGTTCGAAAGATAATAGAGCACTGTAAGGATAGATCAGCCTACGGCGAGGATGAATCAGGGTAATAGAGAAGATGTAACATGCACTTTTGCCTGATCAACGGCGATGTCACGATATTCCTTCAGAAACTCATTCTAAACTTTGCCAATAATAAATCGTCTTTGATAACTACTTCGAATAATTAATATTCTTATCTATTTCAATAATTTATTAAATCACCTTTATAATAAGAATTTTTTTTTATTAAACTTTGACTTATTCTCTGACAGATTCGAAAGATAATAGAGCACTGTAAGGATAGATCAGCCTACGGCGAGGATGAATCAGGGTAATAGAGAAGATGTAACATGCACTTTTGCCTGATCAGTGGCGCGAAGCGAGCGGTACCATAAATGACCTCTCTCGTAATACATCGAAGAGGATTGGTATCGCGGAAGTTACGATGGATCTGGCGCACACGATGCAAGAAGGAAATTCGCATGGAGGGAGAAGAAAGAGTACCAGGTAAGAAGTCACGCTCGAGTACTTTCAAGGGAGATCTCCGCGTCTTGGCTGCTGGCAACTTGACTCTCTATGTGAGGTCCAGAAGGAAGATGCTCTGTAATAAGGAGCGGCATTGTCCGATACACCCGTTTATCGCTTTTCGGACAATGGTCATTGTTCCGGCATTTAATTACCCTCGGTATATACTTGACCAGTAGTAAGCCACGAAATTCGATGATGAACATCCAATTAATCGAAATATTAATATTCTACATTTTATAGTACTTAATATATGTGTAATATTTAATACAGAATTAAAGATTTTGTATTATATTCTAGTACGTTCGAGACTCATCATTTTCATCATCAGCACTTATGTGACTCGTGGGAGTTTCTTGAATACAAATTTACATTAAACTGCAAAATGCAAAGTAACGTCCATGACACGATGCTTTTCTTTTCCCACAAAACGTCCTCGGTATAATCAAACAATAGAATAGCTGTCGTCCCTTTATAATGGAATTTGCAATTTTCTCTTATTTTCTACTAGAAAATCTTATACACTGTTGTAAAATGAGTTAAAGTAGCAGTGAAGTATAATGATAGAGTGAATGATTGTAAGTGGAAAGGAAAAAGGGGTACTGCCAATGACAGGCATGTTTCAACCAATACTAATTAGCTTGTCCTGTAAATGAGTCTTCCTTGGCGGATGAGTCACTTGGTCAGCCATTGATAACAGAGTGAAGATCTTAATACTATGGATAGGGAGAAATTTCTCAGGGTGATGTGGAGAGGGGGGAATTTCGATTGTTCACTAGAATCGATGCAATTAGCGTCTATTGCGTAAGGGGAGAGAGAATCAAGGCGAAGCTATATTGCCACAGGAATGCCTTGTAGACGCTAATTACACCTGTCAGTTAGTGTGCATCGCATATACTGTTAAACGAGCACGTGTGAATCCGGGAAATCTCTATTCTCGACATATGTCGTCTCTTCTCTCTCTGTCTCTCCATTTATCCCGTTTGATTATCGATACCCGATACTATCCTAATCCAACAGGCTTGCGCGACTAACGACAGCCGGTCATTAACTCGTTCGCTTCAATGATAGATCCGTCGGCGAGAACCGATAATCGCCTCTAGCTTTCCTCATAAATAGCAAAAGAGATGTTCAACCACCCGTTATATTATCGTTTCTGTGATATCAGACTTATTACAGGTTTTTATTATTTAAAAATTAGTTTAGTGTAATTGGAGTTTGTCAAGTATTGTTTTGTCAGTGTTCTGTTATTAAGGCGGTGACAAAAAGAAGAAAAACAAGAGAGGAGAGGCAGTGTTTGCGACATCTTAACATCCTCCGGCGCCAAGAGTCTCTGCCGTATAAAGCTAGGCTAATCAATGCTAATAAGATGCATCGCGCGCTAATTCGAAAATCTCCGTTTAAGACGATCGTTACGTCGATCACGATCCGACGAAGATTAATGCGGCAACCGGGAGATTCCGTTTACGCTCACCGATTAAGTAAAACGATCGTTGATTCACTGTAATGACAAAGTGCACGGAATATCGAAATCGTTCCACTTCGATTCTTTCATAAACATGATAATTATTTTAGATCGACTAAGAATTTTTATTGACTAACGGAAATAAGAAAAAAGATAATCAATTTCTATTTAATTATGTTCTTGAAATATATGATACTTCAAGATACTAATCGATTATCTTTAAACCCAATAAAATCAATGATTTATTTAACTTGGAAAGTAACGGACAAGTTAATAATCGCAGGGAAACCTAACTCGTATTAATCGAGAATGCCTTTACTGTGAGCCTTTAAACAGGCTAAGACTATTAATAGACTCGTCGTGGGTTCAGCCATACTGACAGTGGGCACGAAAACAATTGGAATGCGATTGGAAGGGAAGCCAGCTTATGATGATGCCAGTTAGATGTAGATTTTCTGGGTCAATTCCTCTCACACTTTCCAACACACAGACACATACATTATTCATTTCTTAGCGTAACAATTGTAAAGGTGTATCGAGGACATGTTAAGGTAGTAAAGAAAATCGATGAACTTCCGATTCATCACTGTCGCGTGTTTGAATAGGGTTTGCCAAGCGGAAGTGAGTATTGCCAAGCAATTCTCTCTCTCTCTCTCTCTCTCTCTCTCTCTCTCTCTCTCTCTCTTTCCAGAAGCTTCCTTTTAGTTAGACTGGAAAGTGGACGTTCGAAACTTTAAAGAGTCGATTGCTATCATCGATGTTAGAAGAGGACGACTAACCAGTTCGTTCCATTTCGTTCTAAGACTTATCAGCATAGAGCTAGTTTGTCCAAGTAGACAGCTGAGCTATGATAGATCGAGTCAATACTTCTGATAAAGGAAGCATATATGAATAAGTAGAAGGAAAAGAGGGGGGAAAATGAAACGTATGCCTTTTACAGGACAACGATCGATATGAAATAGTGTAACCGGTTGTTTCAAGTTGTTAGTAAAGTTTTCGAGTAGATTGTCGTTTTTTTTCACATACCCAATTTTTGTTGATCGATTCTAGCGGTGTAATGATTCGGAAAGTAATAATTTTTTCTCTTTCGAATTTTAACGAGAGCATACACAAGTTGAACATAGTTATTTCTAGTTATTTCTAGTCGAGAATCCAATTTACAAGAAGACTTGCTTCTCTTTCAAGAATTTAACGCGAGTATCTGTTATTGCTAGAAGAGAAAGAGAGAACTCTTAGCTCTCCAGCAACTGGTCGTCTAACTTTACGACCCGGTGGCATCGCTCGACAATCCATTAAGCTGTAGTTACGATCGAACCGGCCACTGATACATCCCAATGAGAGCGATACCTAACGCTAGTAACATCCGATCGCTATCGACCTGTCCGACAAGACGCACTGCAGGTTTTAACAATACAAAAAGACAGATATTGATTGGCTTGTACAAGTAAAACCACAACAAAGTCAAGAAAATTGTTCAAAATTTATTATGTGGTTATTGAAATAAATAATGGTTGTTAAGATTGTTTATTTTGAAAGTAATTTAAGTGTATTTATGTTTAAATTGAGATATTAAAGAATTTGTATTTTAATAAAATCACAAATACAAATCCTTTAATATCTCAATTTAAATATAAATGAACTTAGCGTTTGTTAAAGTGTTATAAATGATTAAATAATGATCTATGTATGCAATAATTTAAGGCTTAAAAGTTAGAAGTCGTAGTGGTCAAGCGATGGGGTCCGATGGTCTGAAAGGGGGCGCTAACGTGGCTTCCATGGCGTCACAAAAGTCTTATAGAAGCTTCGTTCACGCAAGAAGCCTATGAAAGCTCAGGTTCAAAGAGGGAAGAGAAGCCACTGGTGAACAACGACGAGAAGGAGGAGAGTCTTTCGGTATCGAATCGGTGAGTAACCCCGTCGGCACAAGTTGTTACCGGTGAATCGGTGATCAGGAAAGGGTTGGCGCACCGGAAGGCTCGTCTCGTTTCTAGTAACGCGATATCCTTTCGATCGACGCGTGGAAGCACAACGAGACGCTCCTTACAGCTCGTTTTACAACGACACAACGCGTGTCCAATATCAACTTGAACTCATCAAAAAAAAAAAAAAAAAAAAAAGGACCGAATAATAATTAACTAGGACATAATTAAAGTTCAAAGTATCTTAAATCCTTTGTTTTTTAAAGATCGTATCTTATGAAAGAAACTTTTTGTTATGGGTTAGTTAAGTCGAAATATGGTAAAATATGTTGATTGGTAAAGTTGCAGGGACGATGCATATAAAGGAGTGAATTAATAAATCGACTTTGAAGAATACTGATTAAGTCTCTGTGAACTTCAATGACTTCACTCGATCGAATATGTTAAGAATTATTCCCTATAAATAAGTACTAAAGTACTTTTGTAATGAGTGATAAAAAAAAATAAACAAAATAAAGGAGTGAGTGAGTTACAATTGTTCGAATGAGATAATTGATGGTGAATTTGTTCTTCTGATGACTTCTTCATTGAAGCGCAATAAGTAGGAGTAGCAGGACGTCCCTCTCGAGGATATAAAGCCGGTACTGAAAAGAGTGTTTGGTCTCACCCACGCATCGTTTAACAATGCGTCTCATTATCTTCGTTAAAGGAGGACTCGTTAAACAGACTAATAGTCGATTGATAATTACTTGGGAATTGAACCAATCCGCTTAAGGCATCCGCTTGATTCAAGACTTGGCATTGGTCATTCTAACACTGACGAACAAAAGAGACTAACAAGATCAAACAACGCTCATAACTTATCCATTGTGGCGGCTGAAAAAGGCGAAAGTCTACTTCAAGTTTTGCTCACAATTCTTACACCGTTGGAATTTCATTCGACAATGGAATTCTTTCGTCCTTGAAAGGCGATCGTTACCAATTTTCAGAGTTAAGAACTTTTCTTGGCGAAAGAGAATGATGACTCCACCCTCGAAGATGTAATCATCGAACTGCCTGGCAACTGTATTGCTAGTTCAGCGATTTTCGATCCTGGCATTCTTCCCGAGTACCTCCCCGCTTTTACTCGAGCTTGCCTTCTACTCTCTTGGGTCAAGATCGCTCTCTACTGTATTACGCGCGTTTTCAAGTAGGCCAGGCCTTGCTCATTAGGGACACTGTCGTCATTCGAACGATAGCATATATTGGTGTATAATAATCTATACTAATACGGTATTATATCATATATGACATAGTTATAAAATATATAAATACTAAATAATTGATTTTTTAGATCAGAAATTTGAGATAACTTGCATTTTGCAGTATAATTCCAAGTTATTTTTCACTGATTCTTTGTTTTCTACTTGTTTTGATATTTAAACAATCGATTTATAAAGCGTTTGTGAAAGTCTGAGAACCTTTGAAAAATCGAAAATTTTTTAACCACAGTTCCGGACTGTTTCAGGGTCTGGTATTTCAGACAGTGATTCAGTATTTAGCTAGGAAACAGTGATATAAATTTCAGAACCCCAGGTCAAAGTTCATTTTTTGGCCAAAAAATTCGTCAAGGGGTATACCCAGAAAAATTTGCGAAAAAATGAATTTTGAGCTAGGGCTCTAGAATTTATATCACTTCTTCCTTGATGTAAAAGAACATTCCCCACCAAATTTCAGATCCTGAAATACTCAGGAACATTAAAAAAACATGGCAGAAACTATCTAAATCAAACGAAATTAATTATTCAACATACTCTATCAAAGTTTTTCCCCCACAATTCCAACTTCATATACTATTATTCTCAAACATTCATCAAATTAGAATATTCCAACTTGCCTATTACAAAAATCCGAAAGCTCAACCAAGTGGAAAGGAAACATGGAATATCATCGAGTTGAACATTCAACATAAGTCAAGTTTACAAGTCGTATAGCTTGGCAATACGGAAGCAATGTCGAGTGCCGATATAGAAGTAGTTCAAGTGTACCAGAAGTCAGAGAGGGCAATTGTTCATCGGTACCAAAGCAGGTTTCAACCTATCTGAGAAGTCGAAGACGTTCACCAAGCATTCAAAGGGAACCTGGCATGTTTATCACTCGAGGACAAAGCAGCCACTGTTGCTCTAACCAACACACTATCAAGAACACATATGAACCTTTCCTCTCTCACGATCAAACCGATAACTATCTATACTAAGCAATCGATGAAAATGATAGCGCGTCCCTTTACGAAGACAATAGAACATAAGAGAGAAAGTCTTGTGCAAGTTGATACAGGTGAATTCATGTACCTGTCATCAAAGGAACACATCGTACTTGAAAAAGCTTGTATGATGACTGCTCGCTTTCTGACCTACAACTCTGTCGTCAACTAGTCAGAGTAGTAGATTTTAGGGTCACCTCAAGACATACATAATCCAATACAAACACAAATATATATATGTGTGTGTATATAAGAAAAGACTATGTTAGTACAGGTATAGTAAAACTCTCAACAAATGACAATTAAGTACTAAGAGTCGCCGAGGGTGACATCCGCGTAATTACAAGCGTTCCGACACAAGCAGCCGACGTCTCCATTAGCGGAGGTCATTGAACCACATTTTAACGAAGCTCAATTGCATAAATCTTTGAAGCCTCTAGAAACACGTACACCTTCACACTTTTCAACGTTCATCTTTTAAAAAGATCATTTCTTTTTCTTTCAACATGAATGAAATCCTATAGAAATTCAAAAGATTCTGTATAACAGTACTTTTATCACAAAAATGTATTTCTCTAGGAAGATATACCGTTTTATAGCAATGTAAGAGAGCAGGTTTACCAAGCATAGAGAAAAAGAAGTGTGACTGAAAAGTGGAGTAATTAGGCGCCCTAATCCAACGGCATTCTTAAAACGCTTGATGGACCACGAAGCAGGTGTGTCACGCTTTCTAAATCCTCTAGCATATCCTTCTACCTTGCTATAACTACTATCCATGATCCGGATTTCTTTATTTCGAACTTTTTTTAATTGCTCTAGCCAACATCCAAAAGTAAATGATTCTTAAATACTTTTTCAAAAGTCTCTGATCATTTAACGCTTCCTTGGAAAACCTTGACAAAAGTCAAAGAGGGGGGGGGGGGGGGGGGAATTTCCTAGGTTGGAATCGGAGGAGGTACAGGTTTATCCCGGTGGAAGTTGGATGTTAATGTACTCTCGAGTTACGCCGTGCGAATCGTAGCAACCGATCCGATAGCGATCTCTGACTTGCTATGAGGTGACTGAGCAGACGTATTACAATCGGCTTCTCTTTCTCTTTCTCTCTCTTTCTTGCTATATACTAACTCTCTTCCATTATGGGAGAGCGATTCTAGCGCTCTGTGTGTAATTAGAATACCCTTGAGAGGAAGCATTGCTTCCTGAGAAACATCCTGATAATTCTTATCTATGTCGAAAGTGCTACGATCGTTCAAGAGATATACGAATAAAGGTTAAGCGTACGACACGAGTCATCGTTAATCTTCTGGCGCTTCACAAAGAAGGGGGAGAAGAAGAAAAAAAAAAGGGTCGCTCTTCTCAAGTTGAATTCTTAGAATTCTTAATCGATTTAGCGTAGAAACTCGTATTACGCTCACTGTATGAGTTTCTGTCAGATAATCAGCTGACTCGACTTAAATTCATAATTCTTTCTGATCCAATTTCAAAGGTAGGACACACGCGCGCTTGCTCGTAACACCGAACGAAATAATCATTACTTGGTATGATAGTATTAAAAAGACACAAGAATAATTATTAGATTCGTAAAGCACTGATATCGAAATTGGGTGTCGCCGACATTCAAAATGACGGCGGCACCTTCAAAGGTCATCGACCCTGTTCTGTCGGGGTGGTAGATTTCGTAGTCCATTAAGGGAGGAGAATCACTGAAAGTATCAGAGATATTCACGTAGATTTTCAGGGGTTTAAAAAGGTGCTAATAAATGATGAAACATATCTGTAGAAACATTGAGATATGACTAGGATCGTGTAAGAAATCGATAGGAAAAGAGAGCTGAGCGGAATGGACCGGGAGAGAATGTGATCCCAGGGGTGGGTTCTGCGCCCGGAAGGTCCGCACTGCGGTATAAAAGGGATGATCCGGAAGTAAAATAATCCTTTCTCGAAACACTGCCAACAAACGAAACCCCCCCAAAAAAAGCCAACCACACAAACCTCTTTTTCCCATATCCGACATTGTCTAGCTCGACGTGCCTGTATGTAGCGTAAGTAGCCATAATTCCCAATCTGCCAATATCTTCTTCTTCCACTTGAAAAGACGACGCCGCCGTTGCTGTTCTCAACTTCGCCCTTAACGCTTCTTCTCTTCTCGTCTCGAGGCACAGAAATAGTAGTCCGCCTTGACAGGAAAAGACTTTGCTGCTAGCTCTTTTCCTCTTCTTCGAATACAACCACACCAGCTCAGAAAAGCTCAGTGTTTTCAATCTTCCAAGCAAGTATTCTTCAAAATCGGCCCTTAAATCTTCTTTTCTTGATCAGATGAAAACGATGTCTGTCTAAGGTCACTGATAATCAGCTGACGATGATGATGATGAATAGAGAGAAAGAGAGAGAGAGAGAGAGTACAGAAATCTTCTCTCACTCGGTGGTGGTGCCGCGTTCAACCGAGAAACTGGCGGCTCGGCGAGGATCCCGCCGGTATATAATGCTTCCTCCACCGGTGCTTCCCTCCTCCACCGCTCTCTCTCCCTCCTCGAGCACCCTCCTCTCTCGCTCTCTTTTCGACGGACTCTTTCACTTCAACCAACTCCCGCCATCTATCCTTCTCTCTCTTCTCTTTTCTTCGTCTAGCACATACAAAAAAAAAAACACTCCCTCTCCTTTACCCTCCCACGAAGCACTGCTTTCTTTTCGACAATTCTTCTCCCTTGCTCTTTACTTCTCTTTTTTCACTACAACTTCAATTTGGTATCTTCTCTCTCTCTCTCTCTCTTTCGCTCGCTCTCTCTCTCTCTCTCACTCACTCACTCTTTCAGAGTAGACTAGTTTCGTCTCTGTCAACGATGCAGCAGCAGCACCAGTAGCAGCAGCTTCCATCGGGCGAAAGCGGGATGGTATGTTCGTATGCACTTCCACCCCCGATGGCAAGGCCGACGACGCCGACGCCGACGCCGGCGTCGTGCATTCACCTCAATCAATACGCCCGCGACCAACCAGACCAGAGAGAGGAGAGGAGAGAGGAGAGAGACGACGCTGCATGTGCACGTCGATGCACGTGCGACGGCGCGCGCCCCTCGTCGAGATAATGAGCGGACAGGAGAGCGCAACTCTCTCTGAGAGAGAAAGAAAGAGAGAAAGAGAGAAAGAGAGAGAGAGAGAGAGAGAGAGAGAGAGAGAGAGAGAGAGAGAGAGAGAGAGAGAGTTGGGAGAGCATAGGATGCACTCTATCGGGTGCACAGAGAGACGGCGACGCACCACCCGATCGTTACCCACTCTGCCAACTTCGCACCTTCGCCTGCCAGGATCTTGACTTTGCCTTGGTTACCAAGTTATGTGTGTGTATGTGTGTGTGTGTGTGTGTGTAGATAGATAGATAGAAAGAGAGACATGTATGTAGGATAGGGTGATACGACATACGATCGGATGCACCGCCGGATCTGCGGCATCCGGCGGACTTTCCTCGACAAGGTTCGACCGCAATCGTCGGGCGCGTTGAGTAATTGATTTGATGCTAGCTAAGAGAAGTGTGTAGTACTTGGAAAAGCATGGATAGTGTTTTTGAGAGGGGCAAATTTCGGGAAGAATGTAGTTTGAGACTGAATGGTGGTTTTTTGGAGGATTTCTTTGGTGATGGGAGGGAATAGTTTATAGCTAATTTTGGATCGGTTTTCCATGTGATTTTTCATACAATTCTAACATTTCTGTTATTGGTTTTATGTTGTTTTATGTGTTTTGATACTCAAATAATGGAATTATCAAGTGTTCGGTAAAGTCAGGGAGCCTTTGAAAAATCGAAAATTTTTGAAACACACTTCCTGACTGTTTCAGGGTCTGGTATTTCAGGCAGTGATTCAGTATTTAGCTAGGAAACAGTGATATAAATTTCAGAACCCCAGGTCAAAGTTCATTTTTTGGCCAAAAAAATCGTCAAGGGGTATATACCCAGAAAAATTTGCGAAAAAATGAATTTTGAGCTAGGGCTTTGGAATTTATATCACTTCTTCCTTGATGCAAGAAAACATTCCCCACCAAATTTCAGCCCCGGAAAATGTCGGGAAGACTGAAAAACATGGGGGAAACCACGAAAATGAATTATTCAGGATCGGTTTTCCATGTGTTTTCGGTACAATTCCGGCACTTCTGCCACTGGTTTTATGTTTTCTATCCGTTTTGATACTCAAACAATGGAAATATCAAGCATTCGCCAAAGTCCGAGAACCTTAAAAAAATCGAAAATTTTTGAAGGGGTACACCTTCAAAAATTGGTGAAAAAATGAATTTCAGCCCCTGAAAATATCAGGGAGACAAAAATATCTATCAAACTTGAAACAACTTGCATCAAGAAAACCTATTAAGAGCAAAGAGAGGTTGAAAATCTGCGTCAGTTCGATAAAAAAAAAGTGTGACAATATTCCTTATATACTACAATAAATAAACCCAGCAAGATTGACATGCGCGACGCAGGCGTACAGCTTCGTCTTCTCTAGAATTTCCACTCCCAGACAAAGAGCAAGACAGAGACAGAGAGAATCACGTTATATCCAAAGTGAGCGAGCTTCGTTCCCTTCTGGTGCAAGCAATCAATTCTCCGGAGGCTGACGCTTATATAAGGCATACGTGCAGGGCACGCGAGAGAGTATTGTCAAAGCACGCTAATGCCCACCCAGTGATATGAATCAGTGCTTGATCAGCCCAGCAGAGTCATCGTCTACTTACTCTAAATTTCACAAGAAATTCAAAGTCTCTCAAAACTCTCTTTTAATCAACAACACAAAAACATTAATCTAAATCATAAAATTCAATTCTAAATATACATTCATCTATCTTAACCCACCAAAAAAAACTTTCAACCCTTAGAAGCAGACTGTTCGTCAACCCTTCGCAATCACACATGGATGCTTCCGATGAGAGCTCGTTTCGTTGAATACGAAATTTTCAGGGTTTCGGCGGCGCCCACCACCCTGAAAGGGGAGCTGCTTTTTTTTTTTGCTCCTGGAGAGGCAACCCTTTCCTGGAGGACTTCTGGAAAGGGTTGACGAAGCCAGACACGTGTGCTACCATACTCTTAGGGCGTGGATATGTTTTTTTCCCCTGCTATGGTGACACATTCAACGAGAGAAAGAAAGAGAGAGAGAGAGAGAGAGAGAGAGAGAGAGAGAGAGAGAGAGAGAGAGAGAGAGAGAGAGAGATAGCTTTCAGTTTCTAGGGAAGTAATTGACTGATCAAATCGTCGCTCCACCCCATAAGCTTCTAACCCTCGCACTCGACAACGAACTATCAGAGCGTCGAGTTACTCGAAAGTGAGCCGACTAGGGTGGAAGCTTTAGCTATTGTTGCTCATCCCCCTTAAATCGCTCTTAACTTTCTATTACCCTGTCAAATATACTTAAGTATACTTCCACGTCATCAATGATCCTTATCGAATCAATTCGAAATATACTCAATTATAATACTATAATATATCAAGTACAACTTAGCCTCATTAATTTTGCTTGTTAGTAGTGAAGGAAGTTATAACTCCGATTTACTACCAGCAATTGAAATACTTTGGCAACTTGAAAGTTTCGAAACTCGAAAGAAGTATTAATCATGTATTATTTTTAACTATAATAATGAAAGCTAGTAATAGAAAAGTATTTCTAATCTTAGTTAGCATATAATCATTAAATGCGGGTACCAATCAGAGTAATATTACGTTAAACAGTGAGGGCTGCTTTTCACGGAAGAAAAAGCAGGCTCAAGAGAATCGTAATGGTTGGCCTTTCGTGATTAGCTGGAGTATTAATGACGCGTGACAACTACGGCCACCGGAAATGTAATGTTACCGGTGTGTACCGATTCGATGCGAAGAGCTCAGCCAGCGTTTGCCGGCCTATTATTTATGAGCGAGTACACACGACAGCAGCCCATTTCGTTAAGAAGCGAGCATGATTCCAACACGAACATACACACGCACACACACACACACACGCAGACACACATGTGTATACTTTGAGTATGCTTGGCGAAGCTTATTTCCGTTGGTAGATAAAGAATAGCAAGACTAACTCTTTCCTTAGAGCAAACTTCTCTTAGACTGATCTTGCTAGAGCAAAGTTCTCTCAAGTTATATATATTCTTGTGATAGCCTTCTTCCACTTTCTCAGCGATGTAATGCGCACCAAGTTCTTGCGGGTTTGCCTTGCCTTGGTAATATAAGCCGCTAAAAACTTTATTGATTCCGGGTAAGTGTTATCGCCGCTGGCCACTTCGTCATCTTTCTTACTTACTCGCAACGTTTATACACTTTGCCAAGAGCGCAGAGAACTTGAGCAAAAGTTAATATCAATCGAAAATTCCTGCGAACTTTAGTAATACTTTGATTTTATTATTATAATTAAAGTAAGAGAAGACTATGCACGCTGTGAGAAGTTCATTGATTATTGATAATGGATTAGATGAAACCCTTCGAACTTTAACTCGAAACCCTTTAAACCCAAGTATTACAAAAGCTTTGACTCTTGGATGGAATAAAAGTAATTTAAAAATACTTTAATTAATATAATTAAGAAAAAGAGATTTTAAATTCGACTAATTCTTATTACAGGAATTATTAATAGCAATGATAATTAGTGGGATGAAAATCCAGTTACAAAATTCTTCTTGTTCTTAATGAGCTCTTTCGCTCGTTCTTTAGTAGACGTGAACGATCCTTCCGGCGATGGTTCGAAATTCAGGTCGACTTAAAGGAAGACTCCTTCCTTTTTAAGGTGCAGAACGAACCAAGGAGAATTTTCGTTGCATCGTCGAAGGGGACACACGTCGTTTTGAAGAAGGTATAATGGGCAGTCGAATGGGCGGAGTTCTCTCGTTTGAAACGGTACCGAAACCCACTGATACACTCGGCTTCCGTTCCAAGCGGACGCTCGTGCACGCGCGCCAAGAAGAAGACACCGCTCGTATAAGTTTCATACGAACACACACACACACACACACAGACATAGAAAGGAAACGCGTGCGGTAAAACGAGCTGGAAGAGAGGCCACTGAACCAAAATATAGTGGGTTAATATTAGACACACCACTAGGAAGACATCCGCCATATTTTATTTTTTACGATTTCTGTCGTGTCGAGTATGTTCTTTACTTTAAAGATCTTTTTAAACTGATGCAATTAATATGTTAAGCGATTTTATTATACAAGTTTTAATTTCAAGAAATCATATAATATACGAATTCTTTTATCTTATGTCATTCTTGCCAACTTATGCAATAGCTATGCTGTGTCACTGCGGAATTGTGTAACTTCGTTGCAGGTCATAGAAATACAGAGTAAATCAATTCTGTATAAATAAAATTATTTATGTATGTTAATTTACGAATTCTGATTTAATGAAAATTATGACACGTATTACACGTATTAATTATTACAGTTCATAGAAACACAGACGAAATAAATTCTGTATATGCTGTATAAATAAAATAATTTATCTCCTTCAATGTAAGAATTCTAACTTAAAAAAATCTTACAACGTATTACTTTTCGCGTGAACTTACAAGTAAGACATGGTAATTACATTCGCTTTCATAAATAAGAACTCGTGGGAAGAACTCTTAAGAAAATGGCATAGTAGCATGGGATTTCTAAGAGTCACGAGAAATGCTCGATCTAAGTAGATAATACTAGTAACACGTAACAGTGGCCACCGGACTGTTAAGATCTTACGTGAACTATACATGGAAAAGTCGTTGCTAGAGCAAATAGAACGAAATAGAATGAAACTATAAATGTCTTTGTTTCAGGACCACCAGGAAGAATACAGTTGATCGATGACCTTCAAAAGATACGCTTCATTGGAGCGAATGACTATCTCGAGTAATAAGATTTCCTTGAAGGAAGTACGCGACAGTGAAGAATAAATGTCATGGCAATGTCAAATCCCCAATTTGTTGTGCTATTCGATTGGCACTTCGATCTCGGATCGATCTTAAAACGTAAGAAGAAAAAAGAGCCCTGACGAATTATAGCTGGTTGCGCATCATCGACTTGGCAAACATCCGCCTAAATATTACTACTAACTTATCAATTTCCTGCGTCGAATTTTAATCAATTGTAAACGCCCTTCCTCATCGAGATCGGCTTAATGGAAATGTTGAGAGATGCTGTGGTGCATCGGATCAATTAAATTAAGAGGATAAATTCATAAGTGCAATTAACGCGCTTGGGAAAGCAAACCGCCTCGAGGAAGCCACCGGTTGGAATCAATTATCGGATAGCTAATAAATAATTAAACCTGCTCCAATGCCCGGTATGTACAGGGTGTCTTAACTTGAAATTAGCATTGCTATAATTTATATATATTAGATATATAATATATTATATATAATAAATTCTTTATAAATTCTTGAAATCATTTTTATATAATAAAACTGAGAATTATTGTATATAAATAAAATTGTTATTAGAATTCATTCAAAGGTAAATGGTTCACCCTGTACATATCTTATACCGCTCGCCACGAATTCCCGTAATTCATCATTAGCCCTTTTTTTCGGCTAAGCTGCATTCGTCATGATTGCCCCTATTGCGATCTCCACTCACAAACCTCTCACGCTGGGTAATACTTCGTCGTACAGCGATTTATATCACTCTCGACTAGCCAAGGTAAAAAAGTACGACCGGTTTCCAACGCTCGCAGTACTTTCGGGAACTCTGAAACGCAACTACTCGTAGCAGATAAAATGCAAATATATTTTAAAAACAAGATTGGTAAGGGAACAATGCTTTTCCTTGGAAAAGTACGTGCTGACGATTTTATCTGTGCGAACGACAGAAAACAGTAAGAATAAGGAAATTGTTTCGTGGAATGTACTTTCGAGACTAAATATTTCATAAGAATATTCCACGCTAGGTTTATACATATTTTATAATACAAAGTGATTCACATATCTTCAAATATTAAATATATGTGAGTATTATTCGAGTATTATTTATTTATGTTGAACAGATTTACTATTTTTATCATTTTATATAATATTATTTTTGACATAATATAATAGACATACAAGTCTAACTAAAAGCAAAACTGATTTAAAGGCCCAGTACAACTTGTCACTTCCGGCAAGTGCGCTTCTGCATACGGAGTGAACCTAACTGTACGAAATATTAATCAAACCGGACACTCACGAGCGTTGTATATTAATCGTATAAAAACCTTCGAACTTTCTTGAAATATTATGATTCAAGAAGACTTTATAAAATAAAAATACCTGATATTCAATCATGAAAAGATAGTACCAGGTGAGTTAGTTTATCCTTTTTGAAAGGAATCGACTTTTATTATTGATAGAAGATAAATTATAAATTGGATGATAGTGTGTTTTGGGTCGCAGTGGTTGAGAAGAGTTTCAGTTAAGCGTTCCATTGAATCTCATGACTTTCGAGTTGCGATCTTCGACACGGATAAATCCCAAGTCGATTGAACCGTAGAGCAAACCTTAGTCAATCATGGACGCGTTCGGATTTGTCTTCACGCTTGGTCACCGTTATGAAAACGGCCACCATTTTCACCTGGTGACCTCTTCGCAGCTACACCTTGCACGCGTGTCGGTATTTCCAATGTCGACTTAAGAAATAACCTACCAATGTGTGTCTAAGAAAGTATGACATATGACTAATGCGGTACTTGTTCTCTTTTTTAATCAGAAACATAAAGAAAAAGTACCTGAAATTATATTATATTTTTTATATCACAATTTTAATAGAAATGAATTTAGGTGACCTAAAATAATAATAAAATAAAACTTTCAAAAGAATCTATTGGTAATTAATCGTGAGTGAATAAACCTCGATTTAAGTATGCGATTTTATCAGGAATGCGAAGCGGCACGCGCCATTTGCGACTTCATTCCAACCGGCACTGACAGACAGAAGTAAGTCTTTATCAGACACGAATGATCTCAGTGGAACTTAAGCCTTGGATAAATGAGTTATCCGATATCAGTTATAATTAGACGGAAAGTAGGAAAGAACTTTGCTTGTTACTAAAGTTTCTATTGGATATAAGAAATGATTATTTCTTGATGAAAGTCATTATGATTATTTAAAGAATTCTGATGTTTCAGATGATTATATAGATTGTTGCAAAACTTGACAAACGATCTTACTGTAACATTCCCTACTGACTTGCTGGTATTATCAGTGGCAGAGAATGACGGTGCACCGAAAGTGCGAGAACTCCGCTGAGAAGCACACGCTGAGAGAACTCGGAACTAATAAAGCGAGCCACTTGTCGCTCGCATTTGCTACGGGAAGAAAGAGCCCTCCTGCCTTTCGAGACGATTGCTCCAATCTCTTTCCATGTCACCGGGAACTACTGAAAAATTCTCTATCCATTCCTCGCTCCGAGTACTCAGCAATTCCTACTAAGAACTCTACAAATGAAATTCTACGGAACTTTAATACTTGCGAAAGAAATAAATCATAATTTTTATTATAATAGATAATAATTGATTTAATATTAAAATGATTTATAAATCTAAGAAGTAATATTTCCAATCTCTTTATAATGTTCGTTTTCTAATGAGCATTCTCTGAGATCAAGAAAAAGGGAAAAACTAGTAGAATAAGTCGACTTGGTAGACTTGGATGCCAGGCGTTAATTAAATTCCAAGCATAGCTTCGACTTCAAATATAGTAAAAAGCTATACTTTCTTGAAATATTCTCTCTTCAAGTTTTGCCAACTCGAATCGACTAACATTTCTACTAACTTATAACACACACTGATGAATTTTGTACAGCTATAAATTAATTACTTCAAGTCTGGCTATCCAGAATCGCATCTGACACGCGGTCTACCTTGGCGTAGTTACGCCTGTGGATTTATCGTGGCGAGACTGATTATCGAATTACCATCTCGGCCCAATAAAATAGCCTGATTGCATTAGTAATTAACGGCCATTGGTGAGAGGCATCGAGCAAGCGAGAGAAGAAATCTCCAGCAGTGAGATCGATCGGTTAGGATTTCATAGTATAATTCTTCATCGTGTGTTTACATGTGTTAAAATGTATCGCTCGAGTAGTCGAATACTCTTTTAATGCACTCGACACTTCGATTCTAATTAATTAACAGAAGTCTAAAGAGATAAGGAATTAAAGACGAAGTTCTTATTAATGAACCTTGATAATAATTTCTCTTACTATTTTTTATTATTATTTAAAAGTATGAAATTCAAAGATATCAGCAGTTTATTTTGAAACTGACTTAAGTTCATTTATATTGAAATTGAGATATTAATGAATTTGTGTTTTATCAATGTAAATATAAATAAACTTAGGTCACTTTCAAAATAAATCGCTCATATATTTGATATGAAAAATATCTCATTAATAAAAGAAACAGAAAATTAAAAGCAAAGACATTTCTATTAATATATGATTAAAAAATATCAAATAAATAATACTATTCTCAATTCCCACGATTACCTTTTCTCTTCTATTTGACTGACACGTCGATCGTGGAAAGGCCTGCTCGCGTGACGAAATGACGAACTGCCGTAATGCGCTTTAACAGCCGCGGTGAATCGCTTTACAGTGTGTTGCAAAGTACGCAGCCTCCGGGATGCACGGTCCGAAGAGAAGAGAAGAGAAAAGAGTGAGATGAAGAAGAGAGAGAAAAAAAAATAGGAAAAAAAGAATGAGAAGGTGGCATAGGCTCGTGTGGACGACGTGTGCCCACATATCGCTGGGACTTATTCCCCCCAAGCCGGAGAGTAATGATACAGTCGCCGAGGAGTAATTGAGAGCAGATCGCGTCAGGGCATCGTGCGATGTGCGAGGCGCCCTGGGGCGGCGAGATTTAATGCCGGTGTAACGATCGTTACGTCTACCATCTCAGTAAACTACCCCTTCTTAAGCCAGTTGTCGCTCAAATGAACTTTTCTTATGAACTAGATCGAATTATCTCTCAAAAATTATTTGAATATATTTGTTATATTTTATTTATTGTAGTGAATTATTATTTTAAGACAGTTATTGAGTAAAGAAAGAAAGAAATTATTGTCGTTCAAATGAACTAGATCGAATTATCTCTCAAAAATTATTTGAATATATTTGTTATATTTTATTTATTGTAGTAAATTATTATTTTAAGACAGTTATTGAGTAAAGAAAGAAAGAAATTATTGTCGCTCAAATGAACTAGATCGAATTATCTCTCAAAAATTATTTGAATATATTTGTTATATTTTATTTATTGTAGTAAATTATTATTTTAAGACAGTTATTGAGTAAAGAAAGAAATTATTATCGCTCAAATGAACTAGATCGAATTATCTCTCAAAAATTATTTGTATATTTTTTTATATTTTAATTATTATAGTAAATTATTATTTTAAGACAGTTATTGAGTAAAGAAAGAAAGAAATTATTGTCGCTCAAATGAACTAGATCGAATTATCTCTCAAAAATTATTTGAATATATTTGTTATATTTTATTTATTGTAGTGAATTATTATTTTAAGACAGTTATTGAGTAAAGAAAGAAAGAAATTATTGTCGTTCAAATGAACTAGATCGAATTATCTCTCAAAAATTATTTGAATATATTTGTTATATTGTATTTATTGTAGTAAATTATTATTTTAAGACAGTTATTGAGTAAAGAAAGAAAGAAATTATTGTCGTTCAAATGAACTAGATCGAATTATCTCTCAAAAATTATTTGTATATTTTTTTATATTTTAATTATTATAGTAAATTATTATTTTAAGATAGTTATTGTGTAAAGAAATTATTGTAAGTTGGTGAAATTTGTATAAAGATCGACATGGAATAAGACACATGGAAATCTAGCTAGCACATGTTGGCGCATCCGATGAATTCTAATGACTTTCACTGTATGCTTCGCACCGCGCCGCACCTTTACCAAGTTATAGCAACAACGCGTTTATTCACGTACTCTTCCTCGAGATTAGTTTCCTCACGGATTCTTCTTACTCGCACCTTTTCTCACCATCAACTAACCAATCGGATTCCTCCTGTTATTTCTCTATCTCTTTCTTTCTCTTTCTCTCTCTCTCTCTCTCTCTCTCTTTGTGAGATTCGTGCACATGAAACGCAACATATACGTCAGGTGCAAAAACTGGTTTCCATTCCATTGTACGCGATCGCCGTTACCCTTTCATTCGATCCTGAACGAACATATCGCCTTCTAACGCTTTCTAACTGCTCTGTTTGCAAGTCTGCTTGTCAGTCAAATACCTTCTATGTCTGTGTGGTTCAATAATACATACTTATTCAAAACACCATCTCAAATACTAACCACAAGGAAAAGCAGAGCTCTTATAGAAAGCGACCGAAAATCATTCTAGTAAATATGTACTCTTCGAAAAATCAATAAACTCACCAAGAACAAGCATTTACACAAACCATTTCCTTTCTCCATTAAGAATCATTAAACACACTTTCCACTAAACGAAACTCACTGTAATAATTTACATCCATTAAATAAATCCTACGAGAAAAAAAAACAAACACTCATCGTTTTTCTGATGAAAAAAAAAAGGTGTACTTGGTCTCTCATTTACGTTCCTCGATTACATCTGTTGGCTCATCGGTGTTAATTGTAGTATTGCGCGAGCAAAGTCAGTCAGTGGAAAAAGAAGACAGTCTTTTCATGACTAAATTTCTTTGATCACGTGTTAGTAAGAATGGATCAACTTTCCAGTTGCTTTGCATTATAAATAATCATTTCTTTCGTAATCTTTTTCTTCTCTCTGATATTTAAAGGTTTCTGTTGTCGAACATCGTTAAAGGAACACGTGCGGTCTTCTTCTTCTTCTTCTTCTTCTTCTTCCGGCTAACGCTCGTTTCCGTAATCGCTTTGCTTCTTGCGCAGTTCGGTTTCCCTTATTACTTGGACGGCCATTCGAGAGACATTCGAGCGCCGAAAGAAGTTAATGCACGTGGAGTTGAGAGAACGGGTTGAATGCTCCTGCAATGTGTATATGTGTGTGTGTGTGTGTGTGTGTGTGTCTACCTGCTGGCACAGCCGCTTTGCACGTTTGATCGGACGCCGATCGATAGTGCCGCATAATTTATGCGAGCACGTACGGCAAACATACACTCCTAGTACCGAAGAGTCAACATTACACGAGACTTCGCCTGCTTGACAATAAGAGACGCGATGGAAATAAACTTTCCAAGAAGAAAATGCCGATGCAATAAGATACCTTTTATCACTTAGAGCAAGCATTGCTCGAATTGTCTTGCCATAGTTGTTTCATTTAAGAATCATTATTTCTTGAATTGTAATTCGAATTTGTTGAAGAATTAACAGAAGAAAGATAGGTCTCGCATTTTCTTCGAGAAAGCATGATTCATTTAAATCATATACAAAAAATAGGGAATAGTGAATATTGGAATAAAGTTTACTAATATTAACTATTCATTTATTCCAATGAATTGGCAAGTGAATTCAGTGGAATTGGAAGACAGACAATGATGGAAATATTAGTGCTCGTTCATTGGATAGGAAATCGCTTGTTCCACGCGTAGTAATAAATATCGAATGAATCGATAATGCTCTTACAAACATACACATATAGCAAGTGCGAGAGTGGCCTTTTCCAGTAAGTCTCGACCCGTGGCCCATCATTTCGACGCGCTATTGATACAATTATAAAATGCGGAGAAAGCGTTGGAAAGTGAGCACGCGCGCGCGCGCGCGCAACCCCATGTAACACAGCGCGGCATGTCGAACCGTAAATTTCCCACTGACATTCGTTAAACTGCACTTCGATGGAAATCCTTCGTGATTTCCTACGTGCAGGAAGTCCATTTATATGCAATTACTCGGACAATTGAATGTACATTTATAATACAGACAAAATAAAATTTAATATTAAAGAGATATTAAATACTAATTGACAAATCCATTCATCAATTAGTATTTTACTTTTTTTACAAATTCTTTAATATGTCAATTTATGTATAAATAAACTTAGATCAATTTCACAATAAATGGTTCATTTAACACAAAAGTAAAGAAACGATTTACTAAATTAAATGATTTTCATCATTCAATTTTATGATCAACTATGCTTCGACGGAAATCTTTCGTGATTTCCTGCGACATTTATGATAGAAAAAATAAAATTTAATATAAAAGAGATATTAAATACTAATTGACAAATCCATTCATCAATTAGTATTTTACTTTTTTACAAATCCTGTAATATGTCAATTTAAATATAAATAAACTTAGATCACTTTCAAAATAAATGGTTCATTTAACACAAAAGTAAAGAAACGATTTACTAAATTAAATGATTTTCATCATTCAATTTTATGATCAACTATGTACATAATCCTAAGTATCGCAAACTCGATTTACAAGTTTCAGAGCATAGTATGTACTAGCAAATGGTAAACGCTGACGGTCAGTGTCGAGTCGAGCTATCACGCACCGAATAAAATCACTCGGCAAATGCGTAATCCTTGCAAAGTCCCCTCGTCTCGGCACCGTGTTCGCGTGGATTAGCGGCGTCTGTACTTCAAAAGATTATTACTCTTTCGTATCTGAACGATCAGAGCTGTATCGTTAAAGATTTTATGTGCCCTGATAACAGCCGTATCAGACGATGAATCATTCCGAAGTTAATAACCACACGGATCTTATGGATTAAATCAAGCAACTCTGAACCATGTGCTTCATATCACATTCTTTAAAAGGTCTGACAAGTGCAAGTGCACTTAAACAGATCAGATAAAATAAATCTGAAAATTCTACAACCTAGATTCATCGAATACACAAAAACTTGAAGAATCAATGACCTAATAAAACAAACAAAATTCATTAAAAGGTCTATCAAGTGCAAAGTGAACCAAAATTTAAATCCAATAAAACAAGCTTGAAAAACTCCAACTAAATTCATGAAAAGTCGATCAGGGACAGTAAAACAAAAGGGTTCGAAAAATCCAATGAGAAAAAGGGGAGATTCACCCTTGACGAGGAGGTCATGACGAACGAGGGAGAAATCAGGACAGCAATGCAAAAAAAAAACAAGAGGAGGAACGAGGCCAGGAAATTACAAAGATGAGAATCTATCGATTGACGTATTCGCCAATATTAAAGTAGTAGGAGGATTCGATTACTCTTTTCATTGTCAGTTGAAAAAGAGACGAAGCTAACAGAGAACCTTCTCTCACTTATCATTCGGCAGTTATTATCAATGATGTGCTTGACTCTGCAATGCGCCAGCGAAGCCAGACATTGAGACAGTGGTTTCGGTGTTCGCACTGCCAATAAAGCATAAAGCAGCACCAGCACCAGCAGCAGCAGCAGCAGCAGCGATATGCTCGTAGGAAGAACATACCGTTAGCCGATCGAGCGAAATTGCCGAGTCCAAGGGGATAAAGCTTGCTCTTGGAGTTCCTCTTACAGTAAGGAAGACGCGATTTGGCCAGAAGGATCGTTCAAGCGAAGAGAAAGAGACAGGCAAAGATGAGGAAGCAAGCAGATGGAATTCAATTGCAATTAGTATCGGTGAGAAAGGTGTGCAATTGCCTTCGAGTAATCTCACCTTTCTCAATACGAAATATAAGATGAATCATTTCTCTTTGTGTGTCAGTTAATAATAATAAGAATAGAAATTATATTCTATATTATATTTATTAATAAAATATTTCTTGAAGAGTCAGAATAGATTTCACTAAATTACTGGAAACTCATTTGGATTCTTGGCACGTTGCGCACGCAGCGAGTAATTAGCAGGTGTTATCGAAAAATCGTTGCTACCACGCTTGGTATTCGGGCTTGGCTTGGTGAGCCAAGCCCATTGTGCTTAGAAAGTGACCCGTGGCAGTACAGTGAAAAGGTGAAAATGGATATGAACGGTGCCGCCGCTCGTCTCGCTTCGCTTCGCTTCGCTCTAGTAAAAGAAAAGCTTGGCGAAATTCAAGATATCGAATGTCCGAAGACTTTCGGTTGTCACGATTGATTGGTAGGGAAGTTCTTAATCGCAATATTGAATCAATCGTCATTGACCTTATTATATTGTTTTACGATACTAGTTTCCAATAGAGAACTCGGGCAAAAGAAAGTTCTCGGTTTGAAATCATTAAGGAAATGTACACAGATAACAGTTACAGTCCAGTTGTTCTTACGCTTCATCAATTAACTGATAGTAAATTCTTATCTTGGGTAATAACTCGTGGAAACAGGTAGACGTCAATTTCGATCCAATTAGCTGAGAATCATTCCTATAATACCTTTGTCTTCCGAATACAACCGCTCCTTGATACCCCTCAAGCATAAAAGCACGCTACAAATCGTCTCGCAGACTCAATGGACCGTCGCAATCATCTCGCGCGGAGAGGATCGCGTGTCGCACGTCATTAGATTCGAATACGCGATGTTCTCTCTGTAAGAACAGAACACGTCAGTGAAAGACTCTCAAGTTATCATTTTGCGGTGCAGTCTGATCTATTAAATCGTTCGTTGGTATTTTTATCGGTGGAAATACGAATTTTAAATTCCAAATTGCAAATACTAGAGAATTTTAACGTGAAACTAAAAGCTCTATTAAAGCTTTTTTCGCTATAAGGACTAAAAGCCTTACTAGAGCTACTATTAGGGCTGTTTTCGCTATAAGGAAAAGCCCTACTAGAGCTACTATTAGGGCTATTTTCGCTATAAGGACTAAAAGCCTTACTAGAGCTACTATTAGGGCTATTTTCGCTATAAGGACTAAAAGTCCTACTATAGCTACTATTAGGGTTGTTTTCGCTATAAGGAAAAAGCCCTACTAGAGCTACTATTAGGACTGTTTTCGCTATAAGGAAAAGCCCTACTAGAGCTACTATTAGGACTGTTTTCGCTATAAGGAAAAGCCCTGTTAGAGCTACTATTAGAGATTTTTCGCTATAATAACTAAAAGCCCTATAATTCAGAATTAAACCTAAAACAGCTTCATAAATCTAACAAAACAATTAGGCTTGTATTAAGAATAATTCGATGGTAAAATACTGATTCCTAGTGCATCACCCTGTACATAGACGAGAATCCCGTAGACGTCTCGGTCAGTGCACAGCTTTATGTCGTTCACACCGAGGAGTTAGCCGATATTTAAGCCCATGAAAGAAGTATGTGTGCGTGTCTGTGTGGAAGTACGTAGACATTACGTGAGTGCCGCATCGCTTTTTCGCGGTCAACTCCCTCACGGTAGCCGAGGAATCTTCACAGTATACACACCGACTATCACGCTACTATTACTTCTTTCTTTAACCAAGAATAGCGCGCGCGCGCAATTGCTACTCTGAAATGCCGGCTTAACGAGTTTCCTTCTCAACACGAATATTCTTGTAAAGTGTGCGTGAAAGCAAAGAATGCGAGTTGTAAGTATATAGAATTTAATATAAAGAATGTAAACTTGTATTGAACGCAATTGTTATTGTCAATAATAAGCATTCATAATTTTATATCTTTGTCAGATTCCTTTTAACATGGGTAATAATTCAGTACAATGATAAAACGCACGAATCGCGTGTTGTATGTTTCAAGAATGGCAGACAATTGTCCAGTAGAATTGGAGCACGCACGTCTGTCTCTCCTCTTTTTCACAAGTCGTGACTTCCGCTTCAAGCGAGTTCGGTTGAAAGATAATACGAAATGGAGAACTGTACATGAAAAGTGCTGGAATGTCTTGTAAAGGGAAGGCATACGTTTACGCAATCGAAATTACAAGGGATTTTCATTGATGGTTGAATCATTGAGTTGACCTTACAAGAAGAAAGATGAAGGTATATCTTTGTTGATCGATGGATAAGGGAAGATCCGACTCGTCGTTCCAGTCGGATACAAAAGAGACTGAATGCCACGCGGACGAATAGCCGAAATTGAACTAACGGTACATCGACGATCGAGAAGAGAAGAAATCAGAGCATTCAAAGAAATTATTACTAAATAAATACTTTCAAAACTTTCTAATCAAACACAAATTCATTATTTCTTTTACAATTTACTTAGAATAAAAACTACGAATAAAATACTTGAAACAAATAGAAGTTTTTCATAGTAATATTACAGATGTATAAGAGATTCAATGAAGATTGTGACTTTAAAGATCCGAGCACTCCTGCGACATCCCCGCACGTGATAATGCGGTTTGGCGTGCGCGCCATCATCCCAGTAAACGCATGCCTTCAACCGCAGCAGAGATCTCATCCGCAGCATCCTTATCTTACAGGCGTTCCAACGTAGAAAAACAGAGTGACTCCCATGAAAGATCGAGCACGCGGAAGGACTTTGCCAAGTAACTTTCTGGAAGGTTACCGTTACGAAAGGTATAAAAGTCTTTCTAACGGGAGCATTTCCGTGCTTCTTCTCTTCCAGGACAATCGATTTCCATCAATTGCTGGATCAACTTCAATCAGTTAACTGTATTAATCCAATGAAATTATCCATGTTTCTTAAGTGGTTGACCGAAAATGACTAAAGCGAGTCTGATCTAATAGAAGGGCAACCACACACACACACACACACACACACACACACACATACATTACTTTCTATTTGCATCTCGTTGCAAAAGCAATTGGTATCCACGGTCGTTGTCCATCGAACAAGCCGGAAGTGCAACTGGCTAAGTGCACTATTCTTACGCGACAGGACAGATGCGAGTTTCTTGTAATTGTTCGATAACACCAAACTCGTTTCTCGAGTCTCTCTTCCTTATGTTCATCTTTCATTATCTTTGTGTCAGCAGAATTGGGGTGAAAGTGTTATTCTATTCATTAATTCTTCGTTCTTTAATAGAAAGAAAAAGAGATTAGAATGGCAGTAAGAAATGAAGGAATCTTGTAATCCGTCGCTTATTATCAGATGGCAATTAAATCTATTGGAAAAAGAAGACGAAGATGTAGCAACGGACTCTCGAAAGGATCGAAGCGGGATTCTGGTGTGGCTCGCTCCGATTATGCATCTCTGTAATTGCTCTCTCTCTCTCGGTGTATCCTGCCTGGCTTGCCCCGCTCGATTTACCGTTCGCTCCTAATAGTTTATGGCGATCTTGATGATATCTTTCGAACGATAACACTGAACCACTACCAATCGCTTCTAGGAAAAGACTCTCCCGCGCGCGCGCGCGCGCGCCAAGAGAGAAAAAGGGTTGGGGTATTTCAGCAAGGAAACACACCAGTGAGGAAAATCGTTGGTTCGACTCGAGTGGAGCCGATGAGCCCTTTTTCGCACATGGCAATCTACTAGTGAACCGATACATTGGAAAGAAAAACTCTCACAACGAAATAAATGTTCTAACAGCGACGTCGTTCCCCTCGGCTAGCTACGATAAGCTGAAGGAGCCGCTCTAGTTTCCACGGGATTATGCACGGACACGATAACAGCTCAGGTTAACTGGGAAAAAGAGACGATCCTTGTTGGAAGAAGTCCACCAAAGTGTGCCGGTATTACAAGTAGCTATGCCAAGATTTTAATTCTTAACAAGTTCTACTTCATTAAAACCTGTTTTTCAAGTTAAAGGAATCATTGGTAAAAGTTCGAACTTCCTATCTTGATTAAAGAAAAAATTCTTCATTGAACTGAATTCATATTACGTCAGATAAAATATATATGTATATATGAGGAAGTAGCAGTGCCAGGCACACAATTTACAAAGGAAACTATCGATCGGCAAGTCGCTCAGTTGTGATTCTCTATTTCTGTCTATCCTCGGGTTTCGACGTAGACGATAAGTTATTGGTGAGTAACGTAGAAGAGGGTGTATCATCCCTGAAATCCAATCGCCAATAAATAATCGGGGCGGCTTCGGTTGAAAACGGAATTTTTGCTGGTTCATGGTAGGCAGACACAATGCTGCAGGAAGTTCGTGGGTAGAAAGGCAATATCCCAGAGGCAAAAGTCTCAGGCGGGTTTGGCTGGCTGGCTTTTGCTGCCAAGAAGAGAATTGCAAAGCTTAAAACGCGGAACAATGCGGTATCCGGCGAGCATTGTGAATCCTTCGCTCTACTCGCTTAGAACTTTCCACCTCTACTACGATATTTTTCGTTCTCTCTCTCTCTCTCTCTTTCTTCTTTTGCTTTCACCTATCTTAAAGGAAAAAGCTCTCAGTGGTTTTGACGCATCAGTCAACAGCCGACCGCGGACAAAAAAGGTTCTCATTCGCATTAATTATCCAAGTGCCGCTAATCCGAAACCGTGCGAAACAACTAGAACGAAGAAATGTATGAGTGACATTAATGATTGAATTGTTTTATCTTGAAGAATTCATTGTATAGAACAAGAGTGATATAATTCAGTGAAACACGTGCTAACGTCTTTCAGGGTTAAGGTGCTAACAGAAAGAGTACCGCCGTCGTGGTTTCCCTTTGATACCTCTCCTAGAGATTGTAATCTTGGTACCGTAAAACTACGCTCCGCCGGCGCTGTGCTCGCACACGCTCTCTGTTGTGCAACAATAGCTTTTACACCTGGTCATATTCCAGCCAACGGTATTCGCAGTTTCAACGTTCTCTGAAACCAAGAGAGAAAGAGAGACTCTACGAACTATCCAACCACTGTTCCACATTTTCCTTAACCACATACCTTGTGAATTACGAGCTTAGAAATCTCAAGAATCTTTATCGTCGAAATGAAACTTGAAAAATTCATTCAACATAAAATTCATTACTAAAAATCAATGAAATGAATATTAACATTTCGTTGGAAGGCTCGAAAGACTTTTTTTGCACAGCAGGTGTCTTTAAAACCGAAGAATTGAAATGAGAGAAATACGACGATCTCATCCGCTACGGTCTACGAGTCGGTCGCTCCAATTTGCGCGCAATTTGTCCTCCGTGCAAATCGACAGTCGGCTTCGATATTCCTTCGAAGTAGTTGGTAAGGAGAGTGTGTGCGAGTGAACGAAGCGAGCAGGAATAGGTCGCGGTGGTTCAGTCTCATTCCGCTCGATTAAACGCGAAGAAGTTTCCTCCTACCAAGATCCTCACGCTCGGTCGCCGATGAGACGCAGCCAATGCTCGTCCAAACACACACACATATATGTGTGTGTGTATATGTGTGAGTATTACACGTGTGTGTTGGGGTCCACCGGCAATTACAACGTTTCCCGTCATTACGGCGCAGGTAAGCGAGACCGATTTTCATGCGACTTCCGGACTCGCAATACACCTTTCTTTCTCTCGCCTTCTTTCGAACGTCTTCATCATCATCCTTCATACCAATGAAAAGACTTCTCTCGAACAATCACCAAGTGTAACACGCGCAATTCCTTGTATCCTTTGAAATCCACTTTTTAACACCTCTGTAACACAGTGAGAGGTATAAGTATATATATATATAGAAATAGAAAAAGTAATGATTTGAAGTATTCGAAGAACGAAGGTAAAACCCTCGTCGTTATGTTCGATACTAGGTAACTATGGAAATAAGAGAAGATAGAGTGAGAGAACCGCCCACCTTGGTACTAGTCGTCCCACCAAAGAGCCAATTTTCCATGAAATGAGAGGTCTTCCTATCAATATCGGCTTTTAGTTGAGGACTATCTGAACTCTCACGTACCTTCCAAGTAAATTGATCCTTCCAGACAGTATATATACTGGCGTAGAAGAGAGTACATCGGCATCAGAAGTGAAGAGATGTCTACGATTTACTTGTTGGTTTATGACTAACGAGCAAAAAGAAGGGACTGGCTATTGGACGTCTATGAAGGTGCCTGTCCCGAGGATGAACAATGCGTTCGTCTTCTCTCAGTGCTTTCGAAATCAATTACCTTGGCCTTGTTGCCGAAGATAAAGAGAGAGAGAGAGAGAGAGAGAGAGAGAGAGAGAGAGAGAGAGAGAGAGAGAAAGAGAAAGAAAGAGAGGATTCTTCTCTACAAGCCTCGCATTATTCCTATGTCATCGTCTCGAAGATCCTATCGAGCCGAAGAAATCGTTCGCGTTTAGATCGCTTTGTTACACGCGGCCCACAAAGGGAAACTGAATCCCTGAATGGGGGCCCCCTAAGCCTTTTTCTACCTGTCACGCAGCTCGATCAATTTATCCCGCTCTCCAAGTAGCGCAATGAACAAGAAAATTCCTAGCCTTACGTAAGTCACATTCCTTAAACCAAGTGGTTGATCGTTACGCCGCATAGAAATTCAACGCCTAAGATATTAGAAGGTGTTATGAAAAAGTGTTAGAACGAACACTCCTTTTAATAGAACATTGACATCAATTAGATAATTGGAATTTATTCCGTTGATAGGAAAAGCTTGTATATAATCGTATATAAAAATTGGTAAGAAGAGTAGCCAGGGATTTCAGGAATGGCTTAACTTTTGTTAGAAGTTGGACATTACAACTTCCTCTGAGTTAAGTTGAAGGTACAAAAGGAAGGCGATAAAACGGTACGATAATAACGCTCACTGAGATATCTGCTACGGTCTACGCGACTGAGAAAAAGCGCCGAACCTCCTTCGTAACACGCTCGATTGATCCATGGTTGTCTCTCCTCTTTTCGTAGAGAGACACGGAGAGAAGAGAGGAGAGAACAAGTGTTAGTGAGAGAAAGAGAGAAGGAAAGAGTGTCAGGCAAGCAGCGATACGTGACTCGAACTAAATAAAGCGACGAGCAAGAAGCACTCAGCCTCTTCTTTAGCATTGCTACTCGAACGGTATCACAAAACCCTCGAGAAACCCCGCTGGCCCTCGAAGGGCTCCACAGGAAAAGCATCGAGGATGCAAGAACGCGCCTGTTTCGCAGCTGCAAAGTGCGGAATTCACATTTTTCTCATAGTCTTCGTCTTCTTTTGCTCCCCTCACCAAGGTTAGAGTGTCTACTACCTTCGTCCACTAGTAGGGGCAAACCTCCCAGAATCATCCAGCAGGTCCCATCATCCGGGAGAAGGCAATTATCAGAATCTAGGTTTACGATTACCAAGCGCACGCCAGTGGAAATCGTTGGAAATCGCAGGAAATACGATGAAACTACTGGCACTGGTTCGTGATAAATCGCAGGTGCCGTTGTGGCTATGTCGATCTGGAATTTTGCGGCGCACGAAGTACTTGAGAAGGTTTACTCACCTGAAACAAGAAAGAAAAGGTAAGCGTTAGTAGTGCATCAGTGGTTTAATGTTAATGTTATACAAAAGATTGGATGTAATAGTATTGTACTTTGAAAGGATTTTCAATGTAAACTAGTTGTTTAAGTAGATGTAGATTTTAATCGTATTGTTCGATTAAATTGGTAATAATATGTTAGATAATTTTTTGACTAGTAATCAATTTAGATATACTTGATTTAAGTAAACGTATTCAATTCTCTTGAATTCCTTGCATATTTTAGACTATGAATCTTATGGGAATCTTTAAAGTAACCACAAATGGTGTACATCTAACCCTATCAAGGATTCACTAAAGCGAACGTGTAAAACGGCGGTAATCTTGAAACGAGCTTCCATCCAGCGGTAATTGCATCCGCAGCTTATTACCGGGCATATCCGCAATGATTCCCGCCGCTTCTGTGCCGGCTGGCCGGATATCAGGTCAGTGAAGTTTAAAGTTTTCCTTAAGATAGTAGGTCGACCGTAAATCATATCATGAAACGCTTGAGCACGAGTTCTTGTAAATGTCTTTTCCTTAGAAAATAATCATCAACGATAATATGTGCTCTCGATAGTTGACTTTTGTACCACGCTTCAGCTAACTCTAAAGTTAGACACACGAGGGGTTGTAATTGGTTAGCTCTAGTGAACGCAGCTGCGCCTTTCATTACACGCGCTGTCAAACGAAAGTAATGTTTTTAAGGTTTCAAGTCAAAGTACAAAGTACCATGCATGTTTTCAAATGATACTTTGTACAGAATTAGCAGTTCCTTCGAAAATACAGTTTAACGAAACGTGCTGCAGCAGTCTGTTTGATATATTGATTGTTTGAGTATTAAAATAGATGGAAAACATGAAACTAGTCGTAGAAATGCCGGAATTCTATCGAAAACACTTGGAAACACACTCCTGAATCATGGTTTTCATCTATTTTCGACGGTATTTTCCATGTTTTTTAATCTTCCTGATATTTTCCGGGCCTGAAATTTCGTGGGGAATGTTTTCTTGCATCAAGAAAGAAGTGATATAAATTCCAGAGCCCTAGCTCAAAATTCATTTTTTCGCAAATTTTTCCATATGTACCCCTTCACAAATTTTCGATTTTTCGAAGGTTCTCGGACTTTGATGAACGCTTGATATTTCGATTGTTTGAGTATCAAAACGAATAAAAAACATAAAACCAGCAGTCAAAGTGCTAGAATTGTACCGAAAACACATGGAAAACCGATTTTGAATAATTAATTTTCATGGTTTTTCTCATATTTTCCATACTTCCCGACATTTTCCGGGGCTGAAATTTGGTAGAGAACGTTTTCTTGCATCAAGGAACAATTGATATAAATTCCAGAGTCCTATCTCAAAATTCATTTTTGATGATACAATACTAATACAACTCCTTCAAGGTTCAATATTTGCATTGATAATAAATCGGTAGAAAGTCTTGCTCGACCTACAATAGTCCGACAAATACTGAGCGACCGATACATTTGTGTCTGTGATTAATGAGTACGTTTCTCTCAATGATTCCTCTCCAAGGAATTCTAATATATCTATGCAATACCTATCCCAGCAGCTGTTCTCGCTGGCGGCTGCACTATCGACTTTCAGCAGAGATAGTCGATCGCAGAGTCACCTAATTAATTCAACGCTCTTGATAACATTGGTAAAACTGTGAGTGGTAGATAAACGTTCCACAACACCTTGTACATAATTAGCAATACGATACACACACTCGGCGTATATTGAACTCGAAGCAAATAGACTGTTGCATAGGGTGAAATTGCGTGATCTTATCATAAGGACAATCTAAGAGAGAGAGAGCAATTAGGATTAGTCGAAGCAAGTGCGAGCGCTCTGAATCGTGTCCTTTCATTAGAAGACGATACTGTACATTTTATCTGAAGAAAAGCTGCTCTGCACCTTGCAAGCAATTCTCGCTCGTTGTACCAACTCTCAAAGAGGAACTCACTGATCCAGTAAGTCGAACGCGCCGCCTATGTTTACACAGCTGGCTTGGTCGGCAATGCAAATACCAGCGACTGAAATCGCATTCCAAAAAAGCGGGCGACCCTTTCTTATGCACATGTGAAGTCGGCTTCCGTTCCGCGCGATAAAGTGAACGCGTACCAATCCAAGAGGAAATAGCAAGCACAACGAATGATTGAAAAATTTTCTTTTTATTTTTCTATTTATTATTACTTGAAGAAAAAAAAATTAGAAATAAACAGTAAGAAAACTCGTCTATGTTTCTCCAATAAGAACATACAAGTTTTACATAAAAGCATAGAAGTTCACACGAACAATCTTTACTAGCAGTCACGTTTGCATGCGTGCAAACGAATAGTTATTCACGCACGCACGGAGGCACGCACGCACGGTGGAATGTCGCGTGCGTGTGGCACGTGAAAACGCACGTGGACGACCGATGGATATCAAGTCACGACGTCGACGTGGCGTCGCGACGGCGAGTTCGCTACCCCTTCTTGCATCTCTGACTATGGATTAGTGCTCATGGGAAAGCAGAGCGCGTCAACTGACACACCCAAACCAACCGAAGGGTGCTCCTGCGTGACAGTTCGTATGACAGTCCAGCTGACATTTCAAGTTACCACGTTAACCACACCTTGGTTTGGTGAGTGAAGCACGTAGACCACAGGCGCGCCAAGTAATATCTAGAATGCCCTTCTTTTACAAGTTCCTGTTTTCAATTCGACACTGAATCATTATTTAACAGGATAAAATAATATCATTAATTAATGGAAATTTAAATATAATTTTAAATCAATCTAAGAACATATTATATTCGATATTCAAATTTGTAAGTCTCTGTCAATGACATCTGATAAAACCTCGCATCACAAAAGGAAGATTATGTTCATCTGCATTTAACAAGATAAAATATCATTAATCAATGGAAATTTAAATACAATTTTAATTCTATATAAAGAATATCCATTAAATAATATTATAAATTTTAAATCAATCTAAGAACATATTATATTCGATATTCAAATTTGTAACTCTCTGTCAATGACATCTGATAAAACCTCGCATGACAAAAAGAGGATTATGTTCATCTGCAACCTAAGACACCTTCCAGCGCACCATAACATGATCAACGAGCCAAGACAAGTTGCTTGCTAGCCGGTTGAGTGCAAAATTTCCAATCCAATTCAACACCGAATCATTATTTAATCAGACAAAATATCATTAATCAATAAAAATGTAAATACAATTTTACTTCAATCTAACAACATATTATATACGATATTCAAATTTGTAACTCTCTGTCAATGACATCTGATAAAACCTCGCATGACAAAAGGAAGATTATATTCATCTGCAACCTAAGACACCTTCCAGCACACCATAACATGATCAACGAGCCAAGACAAGTTGCTTGCTAGCCGGTTGGAGTGCAAAATTTTCCTTTGGTACAAACTCGAAGGGGGATCGAAGGAACCTGCTTAGGCGTGGCATACACTTAGTTCAGGATTCCTAGTACACAAGGTGTTTATCGTCGGCACTATTATAAGCAAACTGATCGTCCGAGGATAAAGAGTAAAGGGTTCCAGAAAGAGCGAGAGCGAGAGCGAGAGAGAGAGAGAGAGAGAGAGAGAGAGAGAGAGAGAGAGAGAGAGAGAGAGAGAGAGAGAGAGAGAGAGAGAGAGAGAGAGAGAGAGAGAGAGAGAGAGAGAGAGAGAGAGAGAGACAGAGCCAATAGCAGTCGTTTGGAATGGAAGCCCGGTATTTTCGCTTGCGAAAGTAACAACCACCGCTGGAATTAATACTGTTCCCTATCGGTGTGGCTCTAATTACCGGGCGGTGAAGGCAGACAGCGCCGCAGGTGTACAGGCTGATGCATATGAATCAGCTATGCCAATGATTAGCCTTTGAAAAAGACATTTGCACAATCAGTAAAGCTTCGATAATGAATTTCTTATCTGATTCTACTTTATCATATGTTTGGAATAAATTATGATATAATTAGAAAAAGGGATTTGTGAGTTATTTGAATCATTATTGTTCGATAAATACAAGGTAATATAAATATATAAATATATTATATACAAGGTAATATAAATATATGTTCAATAAATATATTTATAATATATTTGTATTTATATTACCTCGTATTTATTGAACAATAATGATTCAAATGACTCAGAAATCTCTTTGAATATATTATAAATATATTTATGATTAATAAAAAGAAGGGTTTTTGATTTAAAGTCAACTGAAACATCCTGTATAGGACAGCAGTAAATAGTTCCAAGGATCATCATCTCAGTGAGATGAGATGTTAAGGCGTCGAACATGCTCTCCCTGAGACTTCGTACTGTACAGGATGGCTCGCATTCTGGCGTTTCTTGCGCTGGCAACGAGTAATTGGTGTGATCTCTCTTCTCCGAGTGAAAATCTCCCGTTGCGGTAACGACGGTGCGAAATCGCTCTGGACCGCCGACGCCGCTGTCGTCGTCGTCGTCGCCGTCGGGCAACGCAATCCAGAAGAATAAAAAGCCATAATTATCTTTGTCACCTGGGCGATTAGGAGTGAAAAGATCTCGGGCAACGGAGCAATCTTTGGATCGTGGTTAATTATGACGTATTTCTCGAAGAGAAGATCCCCCCTTTTTTTTTCTACCTGTGGTGAAAGGCGCATTCTACTCTTAAAGTCAATTGTCGCTAGGAAACCACTTCTTTTAATTCACTCACATTTCACAGACTTATAAAACAGACGATGTAATTTTAATTACTAGTATTACTCTTTCATCACATTCTTTTATTACAAAGAATATAATATTCCACCTTTACCAGAATTACTAAAAAATCTACAAAGCTAGATAAAATTATTTATCTAGAAAAATACAAAAAAAATTCGTTATATCTAAGTTTTTAATAGTTTCTAGCATGAAAACTAGCTTAATCCGAGGATCTCGAGCGACACGTACAGTCTTAAAGTCAATTGTCGCTAGGAAACCACTTCTTTTAATTCACTCACATTTCACAGACTTATAAAACAGACGATGTAATTTTAATTACTAGTATTACTCTTTCATCATATTCTTTTATTACAAAGAATATAATATTCCACCTTTACCAAAATTACTAAAAAATCTACAAAGCTAGATAAAATTATTTATCTAGAAAAATACAAAAAAATTTCGTTATATCTAAGTTTTTAATAGTTTCTAGCATGAAAACTAGCTTAATCCGAGGATCTCGAGCGGCACGCACAGTACTTTCGCAATTACATTACTAGCAAGCGAGTCGGGCAAGAGCACTCGGGCTAAAGTCCCGTGTTAATTGGCCGCGAATTGGACATGTCCTCTCTTTCTCGCTCGCTCGCTCGCTCTCTCTCTCTCTCTCTCTCTCTCTCTCTCTCTCTCTCTCTCTCTCTCTCTCTCTCTCTCTCTCTCTCTCTCTCTCTCTCTCTCTCTCGCACTAAAGGAATACATGCGGAAGAGAGGAGGTACACGTGAGAAGCCGGAATCATGCTCCGGCATGCGTACCCTTCTACCATGGTTTCCGTAGGAGCTGCCGACCGCTAATTCGCACCAGGAGTTATAGTCCTTGCGGGATATCTCACCGGCGAATGTGTACATTACTAGACAAGGCTATACATAGGACTACCAACCATGACGAGCCAAGATATTTTTCTACCATTTTCCACTAACATCTTCTATCCCGTAACTAAATAATGCACTGCTAACAAGGATTTCGTTAGAAGACTGGTAATACTTGATTTTATACAGAATATATTAGTTTCAAATTACTAATGAACATCCTATTAAAAGAGAAATAAATTTTCTAAGATACTTTGGTAATTATAGAAGTGATTTTCTTACATTCGTGTTGAATACGTATTCCTTTTAATTTCAATCGATTGAAAAGTCACGTGAGAATCGTTGAAGTGATCGTGCAGAGAATTTTGTACGTAGAAAGAGACGATTGTTTAGTTGAAGGTGCAATTCACACGTTTAGAGGAATCGAGTGGTTGGCATTATGTTGTATGAGAGATCTTCCCTGCGACGAGAGCTTCCTTTGATTTTTAAGAGACCCTTGGCGATTCTTTCGTTCCCTTTCACCTGACGCACCTGACGTCGCTTAATTGTTTAAGCGATCTTGAACGCCTCGGAGGCGAAACGCTCTAATAAGTAGTCGTGCGCATGCTCGTCGAACGTGTCTGCTATTGAAGATTTTTCTTTTTCTTTCTTCCGATAAATGCTTTCTATCAAACCCGAGCGTGTCAATTTATTGTTCTCTTTTAACATAACATTTTATTGTAGATATAAAATGAATAATTAATTCATTAATATAATGAAAAATCCTGTAATACTTTGGATGAGTAAATCTATATTATATATAATATTGTACTATAAATAAAAGATGACTAATTGTTATGAAAAGATCGATTATTCCAAGGTATTATCGATCGACTTTGCCGCACTCTATTTGTCGGCATGAGCCTTATCCGCTTATCAGGCTCGTAATTGCATTCGCCTCGACTCACAGTCCGTGAACGCGACCTGCCAAGTGGCGGCGGAGCCGTGAACGAATTCTCGGACAACGTAAGTAGCGCCTTGAGAATCGAGAGAGCTCGAATCTCGAAAGTGTATCGAGACGAGGTGCATGCGAATTGCACACCCGCAGCAGACTCTCGGCATTTAATATTCTGTTTGAAGGCTCGCCTCGTCGAACTAACCGTATGCTAGCCATGTAATCAGACAATCAAGCGTGAATTCTTCGAGAACAAATAGTTTCCCTTTGCGTGCAATGAACAACACCGTGACCAATCAGCTTTCGAAAGCATTTGAATTTGTTAGTATACAGTTTGAGAAATGTTAGTATTTTAATATGAATTCTTCTGATATTTTTCCATTTATTTTATTACTCTCAACTATATTTCTTTTTGTACTTCCGCTTCGCCTTTCTACGTTGCTCATATTGCCATAATGGGTTTGGAAATGAATACTGATCTTTCTTGCCAAAGTCAATCCCGAGGGGGAAGCGCATTGCGTGACATAGTCGCGAGCGCGCGCTTGCATTGGTGGATTTAGCCGCACACGTTGATTACTGGAGACGAAAAGTAATACGGGAGCTTAGTGGGGTGTCTCTCCTTTTGCGAAAGGCAAGACGAGTTTTTGCATCCGGGCGGATCAACCGTTAATCAAGTTGTACACTTGTCGCACTTGGCGAAGAAAGATAGAATGACAGGCAATGCCAGATGCTCGATCTGAGAAAGCTTTTTCATAGTGATAAAGCGAAAATACTCCTTTTAAACGTGAGAAAAGATTTATTATAATCATTCTATAGACAAATTGTAATAAGAATGAACTATGTCTTTTGAATTTCATTAATTAATAATATTTTATATTAAACTCAATTGAACTTCCTACAAAATTCATCGAATAGCTTACTTTCTGAATATATTCTGGGTCTTTTAAAACCGGTCGACTGAGAACGAACGGGAGAGTGTGGCAAGGATCGGTGAAACGAGTTGGCAGAGAAGAGGAGACAGGGACGTTCCCACTGCAACAGGACACCAATGATAGCGTGTGTCGCATTTTGCCCGAATGAGAGAGACTCTGTCCTTTTCTACATGCGTGAGTGTGTTCCATGCGCGTATGCATCTACGTTCTGCAATCCTCTCTGACTCGACTCTCTCGATGCATCGAATGAAACGTGACACGCCCTGGGAAACGGTGAACGAATACATTGAACTGTTGCTGTCAACGATCAAACTCGATGAAAGTGAGTGAAAATGATTTTTCATTGGCTTATTATGCGACAATTTCACTCAGTAAAATATCATCGCAAAAGATCAAATTCAACTATATTTCACAGTTAATTAATTAACTGTATTAAAACACATTGGACTCTGTTCTTTCAAAGTTCAATAATATTATATAACTGTTATATATTTAACTGCTGCTGTCAACGATCAAACACGATGAAAGTGAATGAAAATGATTTTTCATTGGCTTATTATGCGACAATTTCACTCAATAAAATATCATCGCAAAAGATAAAATTCAACTATATTTCACAGTTAATTAATTAACTGTATTAAAACAGATTGGACTCTGTTCTTTCAAAGTTCAATAATATTATATAACTGTTATACATTTAACTGCTGCTGTCAACGATCAAACTCGATGAAAGTGAGTGAAAATGATTTTTCATTGCCTTATTATGCGACAATTTCACTCAATAAAATATCATCGCAAAAGATCAAATTCAACTATATTTCACAGTTAATTAATTAACTGTATTAAAACAGATTGGACTCTGTCTTTTCAAAGTTCAATAATATTATATAACTGTTATACATTTAACTGCTGCTGTCAACGATCAAACACGATGAAAGTGAGTGAAAATGATTTTTCATTGGCTTATTATGCGACAATTTCACTCAATAAAATATCATCGCAAAAGATAAAATTCAACTATATTTCACAGTTAATTAATTAACTGTATTAAAACAGATTGGACTCTGTCTTTTCAAAGTTCAATAATATTATATAACTGTTATACATTTAACTGCTGCTGTCAACGATCAAACTCGATGAAAGTGAGTGAAAATGATTTTTCATTCAACTATATCTCACAGTTAATTAATTAACTATATTAAAACACATTGGACTCTGTCCTTTCAAAGTTCAATAATATTATATAACTGTTATACTCATAGATAATTGAAGATAAGATTAACACTGGTATTAATCCTCTTAAGTAAATCACTGGTCGTTTAATATCAGCAATTGAAAACAAGAAAGGTATGATTTCCCTTGGCAGGTGTTTTCGTAGTAATTCAAGAATGAATTGAATAGAATTGAAATCAAGAAATCAGTTTGTAGACTGATAGTGGTGGTTTCCCTAAGAATTCATTAGGTATCCTCGTCTACATTTAACTGGAATTACCCTTCTCACAAGGAAGAAGTAGCCAAAGCAGAGAGAAAGAGAAAGATACTGTGATGAGCGAGCATTAAAAGCTTTCACGTGTAAGCAAAGCGGTTTATTCCAACGGACAATCATAGCAATTTTCCCAGCTGGCACCGCAAAACATCGGCGAACGACCGTTGTGGATCTTTCTAGGCTCGATTAGTTCATTAACCAGTGGCGAAGTAGGATGCAATTGCTGTTGATAGTTTCGCCCACTGCATACTTTATACTTGTAAGAGAATAAAATTTCCTTGATCATCAGTGCCGCCCTCTTTTTACATCAAAGAGATGCGCATCCTCGAGAGAGTCAGATTCCTTGGCTCTCCTTTGTCAAGACCGACCAATGACCTGATAAGACGATCGGCTCTCGTCAGAGAATTCAACCGAGGCACGCGCCAGTCGAGACAAGCTCGAGACAAGAAGAAGAAGAAGAAGAAGAAGAAGAAGAAGAAGTGATTTGTCGCTTCGGAAACACCCACGTGAACCTCCTCATTGTCTCGAGGGCTTTCCAGCCAATTCGAGCGAGATACCCTTCGAAATTGCCGACAATTACATGCGCCTCCTTCGAGACAACCACTGAACAGTATCCAGCATCCGTTTTTATTGAGAGATACTAAGAAAATTATCTTGAAATTTTATTATTAATTTTATTTAATTTAAATAGAAATGTTTAATATTCTCTAATGCAATGGCAATGTCGGTTTAAGTTTGCAGAGCGAAAAGTAGCTCGTACCCCGGAAGAGGAGAGGCGAGCGAGAGAAACGCCAGCTTTCGTGAAGAGCTGTAAGTGGAGCACGCTTTGTGCATATCGTTCGTGAAAAAAAAAAATACATACATATACATATAGCGCGATAGAAGGAAAGAGAGAGAGAGAGAGGAAGGGAAGCCTCTCCGCGTAACGGGAAGATCGCATGCCACATGTTCTGCTTTCTTTCGCGGTGCTTGTTTCGTTCGGGTTAGCTTGCTACTTTATATTAGAGTGCTTCCTTGATACTACAAGCAACGCACACACTTCTATTTCGATGCTTTAACATTAGTCTAATTTAATTTTAATATACCCTTAGATATATCTATTATTCTCTCCACACAAATTATGCCTTTAGTATATTTTATTATATATAAATAATATTGTTATTTGTTACCAAATCTCTTTATGTATCAAGACTGATTGGTTCTTCAATGAACCAGTGGCTTTAATAAAAAAAAAAAGAACCTTTAAAACTAGATTAATAAAAAGACAGATATTTATGAACAAATATTTTAAAATGTATAATATAAAAGGAGATGATGTGGAAGATTGGAAGAGTGGGTGTATGTGAGAGTTTCTGTAGAAGGGAAAGTCAGAATATATATTTGAAAAAAATTCCTAACAGTCAAAGGATTAATGGAAGTCCCTTATTCGTAAAAATACTGTTTATCGGCTCAATAAGTATCCTCGGAACTCTATACAGTAAAATGAGACGAACGATGTACATTAGCAGTGCAGTGGGTTATCTAAAATTTTAATGGCAACATGTGAACGGAACATTAAGTTGCAAGCGATAGCTATTTTGTTGGGAGCACACATAGCGGAAGGATAGCTACTAATCTTTACGACAGGCATTTAATCGTGAATGTTTCGTAGTGCAATGGAGAAACCCCATAAGCTTGAATTTCACCATAAGATCGAAGAGCAAGTGGTATGTTCGATCGAATCGAAACTAAGTTAAATCGACTTTCCTTTGCGAGGAATTACGAGATCGATAGAAATACCAAACATCATCAACATGGTACCAGGATGACTATTAACTGTCTAGGTGCGGGCACGATTGTCCCATTGGCCGAGAGAACACTATTCTTGATATGATATTCAGTGAAATCTCCCATTGGAACAAATGTTTTGAACGAACGACGGATCGAAAGATGCAGGCAACCGTTGCCGGCGGCTCGTGCTTAAAAACGGGTTCTACCCACACGACAAAGTGAAACGAGCTCCACTTCGGCGCTTGGTACACACTCTTGCCCATTGGCAGTGAAAAGCACGCACAGCTAATTGTAATAGAAACGAAGAGAAGATCGCTTTACAACAGAAAGTCTTTATAAAGAGAATCGTCATTCTTGTTGAATGATAAAAGCATCGACAAGATACGAATTTCTCTGATACAACACTGCCGAGAGACTTTGGTACTCTCAAATCGTTGACCAATGTATATTCTTAGTATTTTATCTTGTATGTGGAAAAGCTTATATCGTTGTCGTATCGAAGTTTGTTCGTATTATCAGTATATTTGTCTCGCTATCGAGAAGAACAATGATTCATCAAAGTGATAATAATGACTTGGTTACCAAGGAAACGGATATCACCGAATTTGCCACTCCCTCTTCTTATTATTTTTCTCTGATCGAGACTTAACCCGAGATAGCGAATAATCGTTTACTATTAATAGAAATGAAAGCCCTCATATTTGCTACCATAAGCGGATCTTACTGATTCAATCCTTATTCTTGAATTCGATAGAATAATATATTCGCGAATATATGATGGAATGAAAAAGGGAACTATGCAGAGAGAATATATCGTGCGACTTTGTACTTAAAAGCAAGTAAGCCATAAGGAATGCGACCACTGGAAAACTCATTGCTCTCATTATTCCGGCATTAACCTTTGTACAGTTCCGTGCGCGCATGCACGCACGCCCGAGTATGTCTACCTTCTTATTCTTCACGGAGAGTCTCTCGCAGAAATAGAAACTGGATTGGTCGCCGGCGACTTGATTCCCGTTTGCCTTGGAAGAGAGAAGCTAATCGTCACCGATTAACATCGAACTTTGTCCTAACAGGAAATCTCACACGCATGACATATCCGAGAATGTAATACTAATTAGATTCAACTAAAACGATTGAATGCAATTGAAAATTAGTATTAAGAAACAAGAGCAAAAGCAAACGATGGAATTACGTATTGACGAAGCTAGCGCTGCATGGACACCCCATTTCCGTCCGGCTGTCCAGCTCGCTTTTTACACGCGAATGTGTCATGCTAGAAGGAGGAGGACTCTCACGTGTGCGTGTCTGAATAAACTCCCATGTTGAATGCGATGGCCTTGCGTAGCCAACTATTAGCGAAGGCTTTCGCGTGCCTGGAATACTCGGCGAGCATATGTCGAGTCTCGAAGAATCGAACATGGAGGGTTAGGTTTGGTGGCCTTACTCGCCGGACACGAGAAGGAAATCGAACGAACAGCAGGAAGCATAGCAAAGCGCATTTATCCGAGTGTGCTTGCTATTCTGTGGTACAATAGACGTCGACTATTGTCAGGGTAGAAAGCGCGCCGCCTTTGCTTGCCTGCCGGTAAGGGAAGCAACAGGAGCGAAGGGGGGGAAAAAGAGGGGCACTCAAAACGAAAGGACACTTCTAGATGACGTTCCGATAGTATGCAAAAAAGCCTTTGGTAATTATGTATACGGAACTGCACTTCCGATAGATCGATCGATCCAGGGACGAGCGGTCGTCGAACCTCGATTAAAGTCGTGCAGTCGAGCGTAGAGAAGCATTTCGAGGTTATAACGTTCTGTCAAAGGGAGAAAATGAAGCGCGATCGATGTTCTGACGCAGTGACTTATGTAGTGAAATCCTAGAGAAGGGATTTGGACGAACCTGGTCTTGAATCTCTGTGTGTCGTCTTGCCCGGCCCACATCTTTTCTCTGCGATGGTTCTCTCGGAAGTGTTAGACTCTTAACTCGTTCTGCTCTCGTCCTCGTTGGCTCTCTGTTCGTTCTCTCGAGGTTCCCGACTACGTGCGCGCTTGATACGTTCGTAGGTTCGTATTTGGTCAAAGTGGCAGCGCGCGCTTTCGTACGAAGGACCGTCGTCGGTGATTCGATTCGTGAATCGAGCCGGCACACGCACCACGCACCAACCGCTCGCTCTCGCTTGCTCACGGCGACGTGGGTCAGGCTGGGTCACGCGACGCTCGCACTTCCTCCCTTCCCTGCTAGTAAAAGACCTCTTCTCTTTCGCTCACACTCGCCCGTCGATCGAAAGAGCGCAACGAAGATGGACGCTCACGATGTCGATCCACTGCTTCGAGGGAGAGAGAGCCGGAAAAAGTGAGTGGAAGGAGCTACCGCGAGCCGGCACGTGTGGAGGCGCCACCGCCGAAAACTCGAGAAACTCCCAAGGAAGCTGGAGAGGCCACACGCTTCAGCGCACGCGATCTTTTCTTATATGCTTCTGCTACTGCTACCTTCGCACTCTCTACTACTCTCTGCTTAGCCTGCACGATCGTTGAACACTGATGCCGATGCTGGATCGAGCGCGTTGACCAAGCGAAACCTTGCCACGAGAGAGAGAGAGAGAAAGACAAGCGCACCGTATCCTGTAAAAGCATGGTCCCCTGTCGCTCCTGCTGCCACTGGCGTGCTCGTCGCCCACTGGTGGATACCGCAGGAGCGCTCCACTCGACAGCCACTCGCTTCCACCCGCCTCTTTAATATCTTCTACTACTACCTTACTCCTATCTCGCTCTGGTGGTTTTTCTTCTGATAAAGAACGAGAAACAAAGGGGGCCACTTCGCTGACGTTTGAACCTTTCAAGGCTTAAAGTAACTCCAAGCCCCGGTGTTAGACAAAGAGCTAACCGGCTGCACCAGGATGAATCAGCCGGCACCCATATGGCTTGCGGCGAGAGTTACTCAGCTTGTGCGCCTATCAGACACACACTCGCTTCGAAGATACCAACTTCCTGCTAGATTCGGTGGTAAATTGTGAGAGCAAAAGCTAAGAGAGGCTTCGTGCTCTGGAATTTTGCCCACGACACTAAGTCCGCTTGACCAGACAGGCTAGATATATTTAAGCACAAACGTGTATGCGATAATACTCTACGAAAATGAATGGAATCTAGGAACAAGGTGTGCGCCTACGAATTTGTATCAGGTGATATGTATGTTATTCAAAAGGGGTCGTCGATCTTCACAAATGTGAAAGCTAGGATTGGTTATAAGACAGTAAACAGGGAATGATTATGTCTGTCGGGACAGATCGAGGAATAATGAATGAGGTAGGGCATAATTGGAGGTCAGTTAGGCACAAACTGTCTAACGAATCTTCTGAATAGAAGCGTTGTTAATGGACTCGAGTATGGAGTCTGTAATTTGCTGAGGCTTTAATGTGTATCGGGACTGAAGTTGAAATGAGAAGTAGCATCGATCCATCAACGTCAAGTAGCCGCGGGCTCCCACTGCGTACTTTCTTTCGAAGTGACCGATTAGCAATGCAAAAGCGCATCGGGACGCGCGTGAGGACTCAATGAAGCAGATCTCACTCGTACACCATCGAGAGAAACCCAGCCGAGCTGGCTGATCTTTTCCCGTAGGCCGAGCTGTCCAAACAAAGAGCAGGAAGGGAAATAAGAATAGCAGAGGTGGAAAGAGAGATACAGGTGCGACGAGGATAAAAGTGGGGAGAAAGGGGTGCGGTTGGTGAGAGAGAAGGAGAGAGAACAAAGGGTAGGCAGTGGACGTCGTGTACCTATGCAATTACTAAGCTTCGAACCTAAACCCATACGCCTCTATGCGGCACGCTAGGAGCCCCATACGCCGACGTTCGCTGAGTCAGCCCCAAACGACGTGTCCCCCGGTGTCTGGGAAGTCTGTAATATTCTGACCGGCGAGACAACGTTGACCGACGTTCACTCTGCACGCAACTTTATACCCACAAATATGCGATATGCAACATAATGCACGTAATACCCTAGCAACTCTTGTCACAACGCTCCCCCAACAAAATGCATATATATATATATATAGCAATAGTAGAGGGGACGGAAAGAAAATTGCTCTCTCTTACATCATGAATTATGGCATGCTTTCCGATTTCTCTACAGTAAGAAAAGCCGGCGCGTTCCGTTTATTGGAAACATGCACTGCAGTGTTTAGCGGTTAAGCGGTGAGCCGCCGAGCTTTTTTTCGCGAAAACGCCAGACTCGTAACCTAATACCACCGGGCTGTCGATCGTAAAGATAGAGTTGGTCACCAGAACTTTATAATGCCGGAGAAGGTTACTTAAGGTATAATACTTCCTCGATCCTATCATTTGCGGTACTACCCGAGACCCGAGACTTATTACCGACTCATAGAAAGTACTACCGCAAAATAATTCGGTGAACTTATATCCTGTCTCTCGGCCACGCCTTCCCTACTCGATCGTTACCAGCTGATACGGGCGTGTTCAAACACCCTGCCAAGATGACAAATTCGATTTTCCAGTGAAAGACTGGTCTAAAAGGAAATTTCCTTATTTTACTGAGTCGAGATCGGATAAATGGATCGATGCGGTAGTAACCGAGGAATAATGTATGAAGCGCAATCTGTTGCCCACCGCTTGTAGTCGAATCCTTTCCCACTGCTGGGATCTTTACCGGTTCGGAGGTGTTCACACTGATAACCGGCTCTGCCAAAGAACTTTTTGGCAACAAGTGGATTTATTGCACATATATGTGCATACAGTAGTCTATTAAATAATGATAGTACTGGTACAATAACAATTGAATACAAGATTGAACTGAACTATAATAAATAAAATCTATGGGAGGGTTTTAAGATATGTACACAATTTGATAGAATATATTTCGGTAATGTTCACTGAAACACCGGGTAATTAGGGCGTCAGGTGTGTCGGGCGGCGACCGCAGATGTCGTCGACTCTGAAAATCGATAGGACTCGGAAACAGGTGGTGCTAAAAATAGCGGCCAGATGAAAAAATTCTTCATTGGCACAATGGACTCGCCTATACGCCTATTATTCTCTTGGTATAAGCAAGCAAACAGCACCTACTCTACACCCATCGTGTGTATCCGCTATTGAGTCATGCGGATGTACGCTTGGAGACAACGTGAATCGCATTTCGAAAGAAGCAAGTGTCATTACACTTTTGCATCTCCTTTTTCGTAGCCAGCCGAAACTGTGCTGTCCAAAAAAAGGTCGGGCTTCCACCTGCTTCCTATGCGAAACGCATAAGCAAAAAAGACAGGCCTATCAAGTGCCAATTCTTGCGAATTTGCACGCTTTAATACCATGAATAAGTGTAAGAGCTACCTGCTCTTTCTGTCAGCTGGAGAGAGCCGAAAAATTCGACTCGCTACAGCCACTGCGCCCTGATTCATTCGCATTTCTCCCGAAGAATTTACTAAAGCTAAATTTATAGTTCTAATAGATAATAAAAGAACAATTGTGATAACTGAAGTCCCAAGCAGACTAAAAGATCGACAGCTCGCAATTTCATCGTATGAATTGGTAATAAATAGCGGATAAATCGGTGGTGGTTCGGTGAACACAACCCCTTTTCGGTGAATGATCCTGGACGCGGATTATGAGAGTAAATGTAGTGACTCACTTGCTGGATTTGCGGGCTTCGCCTTCCAAGCCTTGGTATGTGCCGGTGGAAGTCATCTTCTTCGCAATTTTGACTGCTCGAGCAACAATAATCTGCGTGCTAACCGTCAGAAAGATTTTCCGGCACACTGGGAACCCAAACACGGCTGTGTTCTTTGTCGAATGAAATCAAATGCAGTTGTGCCCACCCATTGGTCGCCCTGCACAGGAACCCCGTGACGTCAGAGGTCTAGTCAATTGAGCGCTTAAATACCGGGCGCGGTTTCGACGGGAACTAAATACGCATGAATTTCGCAAAATCCTTTATCAATTACATTCTGCTTCATTTAACTTTGAAAATTATTTAAATTGCTAGTATAAAATAGTTGGAGGGACAATGAACTCTAAAATTTTATATTCCACTTTGTGCGTCTGCTCACAAGCACTCCTTTGTGAATCACTTACCGGTCGATATTTAACTAAGATATTGCTTTAAAAAAATCGAACGATTTTAATGTATTGAAAAAGGATGGGATTCTTCTTTTAATATATTTCATTGTTAGTGCGCGTAGTACTTTCGAAATGTCTGGTATGTAATTGAATGGCAATCGGCCATGTTCGATTTGAGCGAGCAATACAGATGGAGTACGTGAGGAGGGAAGCACGTTCGCCAGTTTGCTTACGTTCTATAAAATTCAGTTAGTCCAGAGCAGTCTGGTTGCGAATTAATTAATTATTATACATATCCGTATAAATGGTGCGAAAAGACAGGGAAGTTGACCAAGCGGCTTCGAACGATTCAATTGTGAGGAGACTGACTTTATGCATCTCGATGATCCACGGAAAGTTCGTGAGAGTGTGAACATGTTAAACCAAGCCGTGGTCGAAGCTTTATATTCAGCAACGTACATTGAAAATTATCTGGACTGTGTGGAAAATCTGCCAAACGACTTGCAGAGGCATGTCTCGAGGCTCCGTGAACTGGACGCTACTTGTCAAAGTAATTAACATATTATCTAAGTTTCTCTATGTCTCTGCGAGCATTGCACAGCCGTCAGTTCTGGCAGCAGTAAATTTACTTCTCATTATCACAGAAAATCTCGCGTCTCTGATATTCCTTCTTAATATTACGAGTACTCTGTTTCGGTACAGCTGAATTTTCGTGAAAAAAAATCCATTTGCGTTAATGTCAGTAAAATGTGAGACTGCACTTAATCTATGTTTTTACGAAGTAAACAAACGATTCCATCTCTCTATTCATTTGATTAATCACTTATTACGATGTAGAAGTAAAAGATGTTTAAAAGATTCGGTAAATTTGAAGGCTAACTTGAATTCACTGTATGTTACTGTAGCATACCTGAGAGAGGTAGACCAACAACAGGAAGCACTTAGAAATGATACGGATGTAACAGTAAGAAGACGGGCGCTCTTAAGAGTACAGCAAGCATTAATCGCTGCTCAAGAGATCGGAGATGAAAAATTACAAATAGTACAACAGGTCCAAGACCTCATAGAAAATAAGTCTAGACAATTAGACTTAGATTATCGGAATCTTGGTAAGTTTTTGAATTTCCGAGTATGGAGACTACACATTTTATTATGATACATATCTTTAATAACTAAACGACATTCGTGTTTACAGACTTTGGAAAGGAGCAAGAAAATTGTGAAACGAATCGTGAATCAAATGCCAATAACAATTCTAACTCCACGAATAATGCTAATAATTCAGAGAGGCAACCGAAGAGAGCTAGAAGAACCAGAACAGAGACACTGGTGGAATCTGCTCATGCTATGGATATGATTGTAATGAACGAATCGAGATCTGCTACTCTATCGAATACGAGTAATGGAAATCAAAAGAAGACAACTACTGCTAACACTGGCAAGAAAAAGAAAAGGAAATCAAGACAGAGCAGCCAACAGAATCAACACCGTGAAGATACTCCACCACCGCCTGAAGATGATCTTGCGATAGATCCGGATGAACCAACGTATTGTCTGTGCGATCAGATCTCGTACGGAGAAATGATACTCTGTGATAACGATCTATGTCCAATAGAATGGTTCCACTTCTCGTGCGTCTCATTGAGCACTAAACCCAAGGGTAAGTGGTTCTGTCCCAAGTGTAGAGGGGATAGGCCGAACGTTATGAAGCCAAAGGCACAATTCTTGAAAGAATTGGAAAGGTACAATAAAGAGAAGGAAGAGAAATCGTAGCAGCAAAAAAGTGGTGAGCAATTCAAACCATTTGGAAGACTTACTTGGACTTGAGACAGACTTAAATGATATATCATTTGCCATTCTACACTGCAAGTCTCTATTTTATTGAAGTTGATATTCTTAATTAAGGACAAAAGGCAGATAGTAGCTGATATTTTTCTTTTTCCGTGAAACGCATCAATATCATCTGGCAATTCTGTCACTGTACAACTTAAGAAAGTTCAAGTCTCTTACGAGAAATGTATGTATTAAACATAGTGTATAGATCCGTAATGTGAATTACAGTGTAAGTCTTATCCGCAGTACTTGCTGAATTACACTTGTATAATAACCACACTTGTAAATATTGTGATACATCATTAAATAATAAGGTCTATTGTAGGAATCTTGCCCATTGCATATGATTGGTTGTGTTATGTTGTTTGAAGTTATTCGGGGGAAAAAAAAACGGCCAAACTTTCGAAACTCAAAATATTTATCCACGATTATGCCGAATTGCGAAGGGAACACACACCAAGCACGCTACTTTACAAATATGCAATAGCAGTATTATATCAGAACGACGTACTTTTTGTAATATAACGGCAGTCATGCCATTTGAAATGTTACATGCGTATTTTAAGTACCATAAGACATTTAATTTTATCACAGCTCATCGTAAAGCCCTGAGTATGTGCTGAGTGAATTTTTGTATCAAAGTACACAACTTTATCCCTTGTTATATTTTATCTGGAAAAAAAAAAGCAATCCACTGCAATATTCTAGCACCTCCTGGTTTTATATTGTAATCGATTACAATTTCATAATTGTATGTACATAATCGAATGCGACAGAATCTCTACACTGTGTACCGAGTATTCATTTATGTATCCTCCCTTTCTCAATAAAGATTTACTTTGTAGAATATGAAACCCGGCATAGCAATCATCAAGATGTTTCGTTTCACTATATCAATGTCTCCAGTATGTTTGCAATTCTCATACTGAAATTGTCATTTTACTATTAATTACGCGCATCCTTTTTGTAACTGTACAGAGAACTTTTTTACAAAATATTTGTACGAAGTAATTTAATGTTATTAAATTTATTAATTTCTACTATGCAACGAGTATTCATTCTATCACTCCTCACCTCTAACATTTGGATAATAAATATATATATAACACAATGGGACTTGCTGCGGATGATATAACTGGTTTATTAGGAAATTACAAATACTCATACGTTAACTGTTTCACCACAAATTCGGGATTCTTACTAGCTACATATACTACAATGTTTATACACTGAGAAATGTATCAGTTTCTACAACAGAAAGGGAAGAAAGAAAAATTAGTGCAACAATGTAACATTGTTCGTAATCAGCTTTTCTATCAGTAATAGCCAAGGTTTCACCAAGATATATAACACTCTTATATTTATTGGCGAGAACATTTTGCCGCCGGTGTGACTATAACAAAGGAGAACCAAAACATTATATATGTGTATTAAAAAATTAATGCAACGTGGAAACAGCATTCTTGTGTATGATTTTTATTCCGTACAAGTATCGGTATGTATGCACCTAAGCTCTAATTACAATGAGCAAAATAATCGATATTTCACTTAGAAGTAACGATCACATAACGTCACAGTACGACTCCTTATCACTCCAGTGCTCTACATTCTTTTCTTTCTTTCTTTGTTACATATGAAACAAATTGTAAATTGAAACGGACCTCCGAAGACATTCGAGAAAGAAGTATCTCCGTCATCTATCGCTAAGTAGATGCGGTATTGGAGGAGAGCGAGTAGAACAGTGGAGGATTTATAGCAGATATCAGCAGTATGCAGAAATAAAGAGACATCGACGACCAGAAACTTGGAGTGTCGGTTATACAAAAGATTGCGTCGGGCCAAATTTCATAAACCGTAATATAATTATACTTAATGTCAGCGGGGGTCGTCCCCATGACTCTCTTGGAAATTCAACCAAGACTGCTCGACAACGGTAGCTACTCTCTTCTCGTATTCCCGCTTATTCTCTTGATATAATTGCGCCGCCAATGAATTGGCCGGAGAGTTTGGATTCGGTTCGTCCAACAGAGACTGTAACAAATATAGTTTACAGACTTTAAGGTACACAGCTGTAGTCCGCGAATAATGCAGTCAGAATGATGCTAAAACTGACGCTAATTGTTTTCCATAAGCCAAGGCAATCGAGCGGACAAAACCACATTTAGGATCAAATCAGAAAAACAACCCGATTATAAAGTGAAATTATGCTTTTATTGTTATATGTGTCTGTGTGTTGTGTATATATATATATTCATTTGTTTATTTATATATGTATATATATAATATGTATACGTAAATTTATGTACTATATGAAGTACTAAAATTTAGTAGAAGTACAGTTCTGTGCTGATAAAAGACACTGCCTTGTAGCACAGGAACAAAAGCGCCAAGTATTTATTACTCTCTAACGTTTAATAGTACTAATTCCATGTTTATCAAATATCGAAATAAATAAATACACAATTTTATAATAATTTATTATTCAACATTGTAAAAATTCGGTCTAATGTTGCACATTGTGGTAGTTCAATAGAGCTTTAGGAAGAAACATGCTAAGGTTTAGCGTTAGCTCCTCGGTAAGGCTGCACGTTCTCCTCCGTATTTGATGGCTGTAGGTGGCTGAGTGATGCTGAGACAGCACCGTGAAAACGTCTGCGACTAATCCACAAAACTCTGCTCCACGCAAGCCCTCACTCGCTTCTCGTACTCGCGTCGGTTCTCTTTGTACAGTTGTGCTGCCATTGAGTTGGCAGGTGAATTCGGGTTCGGGTCACTTAACAGCGACTGCAACCACATAAGTCGTACTCATTACACAGCCTTTCTTTCGTTTCTTATTTTTTCTCTCTCTCGTATCTTTTTACGATGCATGGCCATAATTATAGATGAATGAAACAACTATCGACATTCACGTAGGTAAGTGGCGATTCGATAATATCCCAGTGGTTACCCCGAATGAATGGTCAAGTACAATGCTATGCTTTGGATGTTACGCAAACAACATTTAGCCTAACGTACTGGACTTTGCAGAATTGCAACCGCTGTTAAGACGTAAAACTTAATAAGTTTCCCAGATCCTTGTGCGCAATGATCATGAAATTGTGGTAGCACTGATTCTACGCTCGAATAAGCTCAAAATTAGTGCCTAAAGTAAATCCTTATGACGGACACAATCAAAACATTCGCGCCTTCACTAATGCACCATTGTAAAAGCGAAGAAACCTTAAGCGAACTCTGTCTTTTTCCGTTGATAGAAAGGTTTGTTTTTTTTAAATACCATGCAAATTAATTAGTCTCGCAAGTCGAATGTATAACGACGTTTCTTATCATTCATGAAAGGCAAGGAAAGGTATTACTGCTCGTATTAAAGTAGTGTGTAATAGATATGTAAAGATATGACATAAGGATCTTGTTTCTTTACACATTCTCGGGTGTTACGTCGTATCATGCTCTAATGCTATGGATTATGTTAATGTGCGCATCACATATCACCCCCTTTTATTTAGATCGATCTAATGATTCTAGTTCTTGGAATAACACGACCACTTACTTGTATGGATGTCAGTATGGCAGAAACATCGTAAGTAGGACTCCAACGGTTCTGTAGTATATCCAAACAGATTCCTCCATCAGCGTAGACATTGGGATGGAACATCTTACTAACGAATCTTACTGTGGGTGGCTTATTTGGATAATCTTCTGTAAACTCTATTGTAAGTTTAAAAGTACCGTCTTCGAATGGAGTATCGTGTGGTCTGAAATAACCACCAGAGAAATAGTTTAAGAAAGTGTATTTTAAACGATCATTCTACTTTTTATCATAATCTAATACACATACCCGAATATAACAGCATTCCATATCATAATATTATTGTCTGTTGGTGCTCCTGATACTCCAGTAGGAGGATCCTGCTGCAATCTGATTGGAAAGAACACCATTACGATCCGTTACTCGGAGTAACAAAACACATTCTTTATTTCTTTAATCGAAATTAAAGTATTCCAATTTCAAAAACGAATTAGAAATTCTCACTGTCATAAACAATTGGAACCCAAACTCGGAAGAGGAACTAAAATCGTGGCACGCATGAATGTCAATGTCATGCCAATAGTTTTATGTATAAACATTTTCAGGGTCATTCTTTTAAAGCATCAACACACACACGCGCATGTATGTATGTATATAATATATATATGCTTAATTCATTCTAAACTTGTTCTATTGTAAATATGATTTCTCTAGTACGATCTAAGTACAATGGGATGTCAATTAATCGATAATATAAAAAAGATCGATGATTATTTGGAATTTAGAGCAGCTTTGTTATAGACAATAAAATGTATACTCCAAGACGCACTACCGCTACATCATCGGTAAAGTGCAAAGTGAAGCTCGTGGAAAATTTATCAAGCTGCTTAGTGGCAGGTGATATTCGAGCGATAAAATACAGAACAGGTTACTACGAGAGGGGTAATCGGTGGGACTCGCATGCGATGCAATGCCAAAAGCCAAGGAAATAAATAGGAAGGAACTCGTGTCTGTGGAGCGCTCTCGCAACTCCATTGACGGTGAGCAGAGAAAAATGTCTGAATGATGTGCGGGATGGAGAAGATTTTGGAGGGGAATATAAATAAAGCGCAGTAAAGGCTCATAAGTTCCTAATAATAACTTTGTCGAAGGGGGACCAGAGTGAGAGAGAGTGACGTTCGCACGTCGTGTAATCCTTGCTCTCCTCGGCCGCCTGGCACTTCGACATCGAGGAAGGAAGGCTGCATGCGCAGAGGTTACAAGAAGCAGGAGCCGAATGCTAGGAGAGAGATTTAATTGCCGATGGCGGTGGTGTGGCGTGAAAAGCGATGACTCGGTTGTTCGCATTTAACACGATACCTCTTAAAATCTCTCATAAGTCTCCTTCTCGCGGGGGTAGACATCCCTCACGAATGGGCTCGTCGCTCCCAAATCGTCGTCGAAATGGATGAATTCGAGAGGCTAGCCAATGCCCTGCACCACACACTTCGCCTTTACTCTCCGTGCCGCGGCAGCGTAAGTGTGTAATCACGGCAACACGCGACGGTTACTGGCTAACTCCTCTAACTCCTACGGTCCCACTCAGACCCCACGCACAATAACGCCAGAGTTCCTTCTGCTGCGTACGTCTTTGCCTTTTGTCAGTCCGAAGGCCACCCTATCCCGTACAATACCGTTATAGGTTGTTCAAAATTAGTTCTCGCTGATGCGCCTGCTGCTGGCACGCGAGCGCCGATCGACGTACGGCCACTTCCGATTTTCACTCTCGCTCGCGGAAACCAAGGCACACACTCTCCCAATTCCCGTAAACCTGCCTGACGAACACCCTGAGAAATTCCTGCACCGGACTGCCAAAACCACGGACAGCTGGACACAAGTGCACGGAGGGGATAAGGGATACGGACTGTTTTGCGCATGACGTCACAACTAAAATCATGCTTTTGAGCCAATCGCTTTTACCGCTACCTTCTCTTCCATCGGTCATCCGAATCCTCGAGATTTCCATGAAATAGCGTGACTCTCCTCACTCCGATGACTCCTCCCCGTCATTCGATAAAAATACTCCGATCGCCTATTATCGCTCCAATAATAATAATGGATGTTTCTAGAGTAAAGAAGATTTGAGCGTGAATCATATATGTATTTTAAAAATCATATATATTTAATTTTAAAAGTCTATGGGCTTTGTTTATACAATTTTATTGATTGCGAACCTTGCGGCGCATATGAATAATAAATATGTGAATTTTCTCGCTTCTTTCAAAGAGCTTAGATTCATCTAATTTTATTGCACGGTCATTGTGTGAATCGTGACATTGGGATTATAGACAGATTTCATAAGGTTTCCTTTAACTATATAGTACAACTAGTACGATTGGACGCGGTCTTTATTATCGAAAGTCAAAGAACCATTGAGCGTGACCAATTTAGAAGAGTTATATCTATCTGTTTATACAGAGCGCGCGAGGTTTCAAAGGGAAGCTTGCAATAGCACTGCTGTCGATTTCCTACAACCGGAACAGATGATATGATCATCCGCTGTCATATTATGCGTCGTGAATAAAACACTTCGGAAGATTTCATTCAATATGGGTCTTGTAAAGCAATCCTTTTCTATTATATGCTTCGTTTATCTAACTTTACATTTCTGTGAAGGCTACAGTAAATATTCCGAAGAAGCCAACAAACCGAAGTATGAAGATCCCATGGAATTTCCAACCTCTTTGCGAGAACTGGATAAACCATTTCGAATGGCAAAGTTAAATATCCTTTGGATCAAAGCGAAACATGTAAGATAATTATTTATAAAAGTCTGTATAATTTAAATAGAATAAATATTAATGAAATAATTCTTCCAGCGTTTAACTGATCCGAAACTTCAGTCGATATTTAGCGATTTGAAATTACATGACAAGGAAGAAATAGCATATAAGCATTTGAAGGCCGATGGAAAGGATCCTGATGGAAAAGAAGAAGCATATTTGAGGCAAAAGTTGATAGGTAATTTATAACAATTATCCTATTAGTTGCAACTAGAATTATATTAATAATTTCGATAATCTTTAGGAATTATGAGTACTTATGGATTATTGGAGCACTTTAATGAAACGGAAAATCCTGAACTACTTAAGAAACACAAAGCTTTAAACGATGGCACTAATTATATTGCCAAGGATGTTTTCAATGATAAACGACTGAACAAACTCTGGGCTAAGGCTGAATTAGCTGGATTCACACGTATGTTTCTAAGTTTCAATAGATAATTAAAAATTGCCAATTGAAAATGATATTATTATACAGATGAGGAGTTGGAAGCATTGAAGGAAGAATTTCATCATCATCAGGACAAAGTGGATGAATACATGAGTTTGTTAAAAGATGTAGAAAGTGGAGACCCTGATGCACATGAGAGTTAGTATAAAAAATCTTTGACACAATGATTTTAACTTATATCTATGATATATGTAATTCTTACAGATACTTTACATCATAAGCCAGAGCATTGGAATCTTTTAGAACAAGAAGAAGAACAGACAGATAATGTAAAAAAAGTCAAAAAAGTGGATCATTTAGAAAAAGCCAGTTTACTTAGGTTTGAGAGTCTTTTTGTTATTATTTGTGGTAATAGTTTTATTTTACATATTGTAAATATAATATAATTCTTTAGGGAAAGGCATTTACAATTGAGAAGTGGATACGATCGTTTGGATAGGCTAACTGCCAAAGGACCCAATCATAAAGAATTTGTGGAACCCAAAGTTCAAGGTTTATGGAGAGTTGTGTTAGAAGCACCATTTTCTGCAGAAGAAAGAGCTTCATTAAAGGTGTTTATATACAATGATTTTTATTAGTAAACATTCTTACTAATTTGTTTGTTTGGTATCAATATTTTATTAGGAGGAGCTTTTACATTATGAAGGAAGATTACTAAAATTGCGACATTATCACACCCAAGCTGCATTGAGTGCTGTAAGGAAAGGGAAACCTTCGTACGATTTGGACAATTCCACAGAAAATGAGCATGTCAAGAAACATGCAAGAACAGTGCAAAAACTTCACACTCAATTAGAATCCAAAATAATGCAAAGACATTCAGAATTATAATTCATGTTAAAACTAGCATATAAATTTATACTATTTTTGGAGATCTTCCGCGATTATCTAAATTGCTTTCTAAAGCGACATTGATACCGAAATGATTTATATTATTGGTACTATTGATATTAATGAGTATACTAATAATTTGTATGATCTTTTACCCAATATAGATTAATTGTCGTAGTAGTTAAGGATAATGTAGTATCTTTGTACTCTAAGCTGTTATATATGACTACGCATATTTTATTACACAAATTTGATTAAATAATTATTCATAAATATCTGTGTTGATTATATTCTTATAAACGAAAGCGATTATATCTCGCCAAGCAAAATCAATATTGCTATGGCAAATCAACAACGATACTCGACTACGATTATACGACTGAATTTGGAATGAGTTGTCAATCGGTTATACGCACCTTAGAAGTGATTTCAGTAAAGTGATTTTTATATATGGTTAATTAAAACAGAACGAAATGGCGACGGCTATTAAAGAACGCACTATTCCTGCTATGGATACTCTCGTGAAATATGATAATCCAATTCTTGTAACCACGAGAGCAGAAAAGGTTTATACTTATTATATTTAATATATTTCTTGAGATTTTCAAGTCATTGAATGTCTCTGTGTATTTATCGCAGAAGGAATCAGGATTAAAGAAATCATCAACCGCATCTTGCAAAATTCAATCTACTCCGCCGACTGTTGATGTGCGCCGGGAAACTACAGAAATTTTGAATGGGATTTTGCCTCCGAAACAATGGGAAGAAGACGGACAAATTTGGACGCAACAAGTAACATAATAATAAAATTATCACTTGGTTTGATTAATATTTCTTTGAATAATACGGACACAATTAATTGTTGAGGTCTCTAGCACTCCAGCTACGAGATTAGATGTTATTAACTTACAAGAACAGTTGGATATGAGATTACAACAAAGACAAGCTAGAGAAACGGGTATTTGTCCGGTTCGAAGAGAACTCTATACGCAATGCTTTGGTAAAACTAAACGTCTTTTTATTTAGAATATATTAGTTAATGTGTATTGTTAATGTACATAGTCTACTACATTTTATAGATGAAATAATACGTCAAGTGACTGTCAGTTGCGCAGAAAGGGGTTTGCTATTACTTCGAATTAGGGACGAACTTAAAATGACATTGGCAGCATATCAAACTTTATATCAAAGTAGTATCGCTTTTGGAATGCGAAAGGCACTCCAAGTATGAATCTTCTATTATGCACACATGTTAATACATGTATGTATTAATATAATTGGAGAGTAGTGAATATTTAAACATGAGACTGGTTTCTAGGCGGAACAAGGGAAAGAAGATCTAATTGCGACTGCTGAGGAATTACGAGTACAAAAGGCTGACTTGGAGAAGACTGTTGCCGAATTAAAATTGAAGTTTGACCAAGCACAGAAAAGAGCAGCCGAATTACGAGAAGCCGAGGAAAGAAAATATACGGAAGAAATTCAATTTCTAAAAAAGACTAATCAGCAATTGAAAGTAAATACTTAGAAATTAGATTCCTTAATTAATTGAACGGTAAATATTAAAATGTTAAATGTCATTACTTTCTAGACACAACTGGAAGGCATTATTGCACCGAAGAAATAAGTTTGTGACTATTATTCGTCGCTTACTGATTACAATTAATTTAATCGGGAAAATGTTATCAGTATAAAATGATAGGAAAATTGTTCTTCACTTGGTATGATGCACACATACTTACATTCATATAAGGATTTTTGAAAGTGGACTGTATACATATGTGATTCATTTAAAATAAATCTGTGTTTATGTTTATGATATTTTGTAAAACGTACAAATATTGCTTAATACGGAAAGTACTTATAATAAATATATATATTCATATGTATTTGATAATCTATTAAATCGCGTCAAGTGTTTTAAGTTACTTCTTTCAAATGGCAAATGATTTCCCACTTGTTTTATGCGCATTGTTCCTTAGTGATGTCACGTCTCGTTATTGGTTGTAAAATATATACGCTTAGTTGACAATATCTTCTGTGGAAGTGCAGGAGCACAGTTTTTTGTTTTAATGATTAGTGTTATATTAATAGTAATAATAGTATAGTATTATAAATACAAGGATTAAATTAGCATAAATGTAACAATTCCGAAACTGAAGACTTTCTATGTAGTTAATGGTACATTTATATGCATGCATCCCTCAGTACTTTAACCGATTTTGAACCTTGTATACCCAGAGTAATATTAATAACTTGGTAGCAGAATAAGATGTTTTTTTCGTAGCTGCGGCATAAATATAACATTTGATAAAAACGATTTCTATATCAATGAGTAATATTGTAAATACAAGATAATTCCGTTCGATTACTTAATCTTACATATTGTCGACACAGGGCATTTCGGGAAGCTTGATATATCATTTTGCAGGATACAGTTACATCTGAGATTCATCTCCTTATATAAAACAATGAAAAATTTTGAGATTGGCACGTACTAAATCGCATAAACACTGTGTAATGTTCACATTCTCAACTTCTTACAATTGATACTGGGGGGGGGGGGGGGGAGGTTCTCGTAAGCTAGAAAATTAGTTACTATTTTACTCATTGGTCCCGCTATGTTAATCGCACTTCATGCCATAAATAAATGATCGTTGAAAATTCAACTTCGTAGTACTATCCGTATAATACTTTAGTTGTTTCAAAATCTACTCAATTTGTGTATGAATGATCTAAAGATATAAACTTACGAATATTGTATACATGCCCTGAAGTCTTTGAGACAAAATTTTTCATCAGAATATGAGTAACAAGTTAATAAATCTCCTTTCCATCGTTTTCTTTATACTTTGTGTTGTATAAGGCTTGTGAACAACCTTGAAAACTTAACTATTTACTGTAAAGTAAGAGTACGGAGGAGTATACAGCTGCAATATCGGTAAAAATAAATTAAATTGCATGGAAACTAAAGATCTCACAATAACAGGAACGAAGGTACAGACACCAAAACTTTTGAAACTCTGTAGCAATAATTCGTCTAATTACAAGGGTGGATCTGCATGATTCATGACGTTCTTATATAGAGGAAAGAAATCTGCTAGTTTTTTTTCCAGTTAATCTTAAGGCAGGCTTGCAGATATCTTACCATTCTTAATATAAATAAATTACGTACTCTACAATTCTTTTCATTCTTTCCAGCTAATAATATGCATTATAATTTGTTCTTTTGTCACCGATCGTCTATGGTTGTTTAATTTTAAGACGTTTATGTTATTATGCCTAAACCTATCAAATTCATTGCGAACTTGTACGTATTACATCTTAAGGTCGAAAATTAATACCCAAACGCAAAGTTAAATTGGATATGTCTAAAAAATTGTACATCGTAAACAGGAATGTATTGCATTTTATAAAACAGACTATAAATATAAAATTAAAATATTTTATAAATCAACTATATAAAGATGATAATACTTTTGATAGTATAAACGTTTAATCTGCATCTGTCTTGTCTAAGCTTTCTCATTTAAACGTCCATTGCATAAAAGTATTTTGTAATACGAGTCACTAAAGACACAGTTTCACATTCTGCAAAATAAAATTACACACTCGTATCGTATAGTATGTACAATATGTTGTATCATACTGCGTGCACCAATCGAACTGATAATGAAAACGTTACGGAACATTACAGATTACGTACTATTCGAACAAATCTTACTGAATGCATCAAAAATACGTAATAGCACTGTTCTTTCATAGTAAGTAGAAAATGATGGATGGCAATGCATTTACATTCGATGAATGTCTTATACTCTGTGTTTATATAAAATTGCATATAAACGTATCATAAGAGTATGCTTTAAGAATGATCCACGTTACATGTCGATAATACTATTCTTGCACCAAAATTATTAGTTTGCCGCAATACGACATTATGCTCATTCGCGGAAGTCTTTTATATTATCTGAACACACTTTTAGGATGTTCAAGAAAGTATGAATTCTATATAATATATTGTTTGCCAAAAGAATACTTCGCACTGATTTTCTGTGCTAATGTCGTCCTTTTTTCGAGCGTTTCCGCTTCTTCTTTTTCGGGGAAACTACTGCCGCATTTATATCATTCTTTGACATTATATCTTCGGAGGTTTTTGCAATAGAAGGCTCGGAGTTTTCTTGGGTAATATTATTTGTTGACGAATGACCATTAAAATCTTCACTTTCACTCTCGGCATCACTAGCCCCGGTTCCAGTGACAGTTTCGTCGATCTCATCTTCCGCATTACTCAGCTCAAGGGATATTATTTTATCTCGAAGCGTTTCAACCTAGTATTATAAAGAATCGCATTATGATTAAAATCAGTATTCTTTTAAGATTATTTCAAGTTCTGCTCACACTTGCCAAGTTATTTACTGATAAAAGTGCTATAGTGTGAACAGATGACTAAACTAATAGCAAGTACTTAAGTGGTACAAAATGATTAGCACCTATACTTTGCCATTTACTAATTTGTAGACTAGCGCCCCTCCCCCCTCCCGCACAAACATGATACATAACGCAGATATTTAGTGATATTGATAGTTTATACACTACTGCATGCAATACTAGTACTAAAGAGAACTAAGTGAAAATTACCAATAACACGAGAAGAGTTTGTTAGTAATCAGTAGAAATGAAATCAATTGCTCAAGGTGGTGCGGCTTGCACTTCCAGGGTGAGTGCCGGTTTCTTGGAACAATAAACGGCAGTGTTGAATTAAAGTATATCTAGGATTTTGTGCTCGCATGTGAAATTATCATTGAAAAAATAGCATGCACTTTCTCGCGCAAACGACCAATTTATATACAGGCTTATTAGACACAAACAGGAGGTGTGTCCCTCTCCCTAATATTTACATTGTTCAAGTACAGTTAGCAACATTGAATAGAACTGAAAATGTTGCTGGTGTATTTTAATAATTGTTGTAACGTTCGTACTTCACTCCGTGATAATATTCCAATAACTAGTAAAATGTGATCTTATAATCATGATGCACTGATAATGACATTGAAATTTGACATTGCCATTTGTGTAATGCTGAACGACAATAGAGGCGGTGCTCAATTCTTGTGCAAATTCTAAGGATTATAGTACCTGCCGCTCAATGAGCTTCTCGACGTATTCGACTGTTCGGACGCGACGTTCACCCGTCGCCTCGTCCACATATTCCTCGGTACGCCGAGTGACCTTCTCATCCACTACTTTCTCAGATTCGCGTATCTCTTTAGGGGGACCCACCTTGCTACGCACAGCAAGTTTGGGAAAATCTGCACTAGACGGCCGTAACGTAGGGAACTATGATAGTAAGACAGACAAACAGGGTACGGTTGTAGTGATAATTCGCTTCGAATCAAATGGAAACATTAAGTTAGAACATCAAGCAAAGAAGTTATTAGTAATCATCCATGTTAAAAGATCATTTCAATGGCCAACCGAGTCTTAGCAGTTAATCTCACATATCTTCGTTAGGGTAATGCATTACTCAAGCCTGAAAATTACACTGTCGGTCTTAATATTAGATACCTTTTCCTGATCTGATATCGAATTTCCAGTGTCTGGGCTATCTTGCGCACTACTGATCTTTGTGTTCATCATTTCACTCATTTTCTTGATTACCATTTGCGCTTGTAAATTATCCTGAAACAAGAGAAATTATTAATAATACTGTAGAATGATAAAATATTCTAAACTTTAAGTATTTTACCTGTTCGAGTGATTTCAATCGGGCTTGTCTCCAAGCAGCTCGTTTTTCAGCTTGTAATGCTCGTTGTTCAACCGGTGTCAAATGACTTTCATCATCTTCATCTGACATTAAGCCCTATTAATAAACATATATAAAGAAGACTAATATTTTCACGTATCAACTATGAAATAAAAGTATGATATAAAAGTAAGATCTGTTGGATGTGGAGTTTCTCTTGATACTGATGAGAGAATGAAATTGAAGTATACCTCTTGTAACATTTTCTCCTTCAAGCGGCGCTCTGCCTTTGCAGTCCTTACTGTGCTGGATAGGTTCTGCAGAAGAGGGAGCGAACTTCGCGAGCTGAGTCGGCTACTGTAAGGTAATGAGCATGCAAACTGACAAATCATATATATGTGCGAAAACTTGAATTTTTATTTGTAAAAAAAGGTACAAAAGCGCCATACGATACAAGAGCAAGATAAAGAAGGACGGATAATATGCGAGGTATATACAAAGTCGTAAAGTATAAAAGAAGTTCCGGTACAGCGATTAATTTCTGTTCCTAATATACGATATATGAGCAATAGTTGAAAGATTCCGAGATAGAAACATCGCTGGTAATCGAGACTGGAATGAAAATGATCTTTAACGTATTAAATATATTGAATTATTGAATATTAATTACTTCTCACATGACAGAATCTTTCAATGTCTGCTCTAGTGCATACAGTAAAAATGTGCTAAAACTAGACTGCCAAAGCATGCTCATATTTAACACAATTTATACAATTTCTACGGCGACCGCTCTCCACTTGTTCGTAGAAAAATAATTTGCCTATATCTTCACTCGTGTTTTTTTTTTGTTTGCCATTGTAAAGCTTTTGCCGCAACCACGACTACAAAGATCAAATGCAAGTGTGATTCTAAATTTGGGTGCTGGTGCTTGTCATTCTATAAGAAACTATGATTATATTACATAACGAAAGTGTGTGTATTACGTTTAAATAGTGTTATGATAAAACATGCAGAGCCAAATGCCCAGTTAAATAATAATACTTATAAATTATAAAGTTACAAATATATATACATTATTAGTGTAAAAAATGTAACGCAAGTACAAGAATATTATCTATTTACATAGTGCGCGTTTAAAATAAGCGATTGATCTATAGTGAATACGACCGTCAGCAAAACTATAATTTCATTCATCGTACGATCTTCTTTCTTTATATAAGATTACTACTCTTAAACCTGCTCTAGTATCCAGGTCATAGTCAGTGTGTAAAAAATACTTCCTAAATGTCTGCCTAGAGTATATACTTGCAGAATTACAACATTGCAGTATCAAATCTCAAATCAGATTCAATTGTATATATCTATACACAACAAGTCCCTGCAGCTTTTTCTACATTTTTTTTGCCATTTACCCGTTTATTCATCTTCACTTGTAACGATACCAAGTAAAAAAGAAATCTCAACACCACATGTCTCAATAAATTTCACCAGTGCAACTAAGTAAAGATGAGGATAGAAAACAATATAAAAGAAGAACAAAAACTGCAAAAGATTGCTGGGCCACACTCTGTCAAATTTGATAAATAAGCACAATTTAGCTTACTTAGGGCGCCTGCTATCCTGATCTTCTAATGTGTCTTCAAGATCTTCGAGGCCTTCGTTTTCATCGAGCTGCGCCCAAGATTTTAGCTCATCTCTCGTCAATGTTGCAATTTTCTTTTCTAAAAAATTAGTAGTTTTTAAAACAATGCCTAAGGTGATAAACTGTTTGTTAATTATATATATTTTAAAGATCGTATTATTACCTTCTTCTTGTTTCATCTTCTCTACTTCGTCTTGACTTAAGAAACTAAATACTTTATCTGTAAAAAAGTTTACGCGTTATCTACTACATGCTCAGTGGAAATATATTACTGGTATTCGTGCGAGTGTGCCTTAAAAAGAACGCACCTGTTTTAGGAGATGGTTTTAAATGCTCTTCCATGGCACTTTCAAACAATTTCTTTTTGTCACTGACTGACATTTTAACGGGAGGTGGTGTCGGTGACGGTGTCGGGGATTGCTACATTTCAAAATGTATTCATGAATTATGCAGTATTAGAATTCTTAAATAAATTTCTAATTCTTTTCTATAAGTGAAACTTATGCGTGTAGGATACATGCAGTGCACTTCACTTTGTAATTTAATTTCAAATTGTTTCAAATACAGTTTCAAAATTCTTTGAATCAATTAATACTAAATGCATATCTCGCATGCAATCTGTGTGATAATACTCTTCTGCACGTATTATAATAAATTCTGTAGCAAAGTTGCACTACATGCTAATGAACTAGAAAATATTAATGATATATTTTCTCCTAATGCATTTTACATTCCACACAAGTGTGCTTCAAATAATGTTAAATGTATTAAGCCTCTAAGACCCTTTTTCTTGTACTAAGTACATAAGTAGTGATTAGTATTAGTTATACATGCTTTAGAAACCCACCTCAACCTCATCTTTCCCATCAACAGAACGTGCTTTCTGTCGTTTACTAAAGGAAGCTGAAGTACCAAAATGAACCATGGAATCGGGAGAAGTTAGAGGAGTCGGTGGAAGTTTAAATCGAGATTGGGTATTTACTTGTGGGTATTGATAGACTTTTTTATACGTAGAAATAGGTGGTGAAAAAGAAAATTTGTCATGCTGGTTTGGAGACTGTTCATCCTTCATAGTAGATAGATTAAGACTTTTGGTCGAATCATATTTCGAAACAGGAGGAAGATCGGCAAATGTTATACTACGTTTCGGAACAGAAACTTTCTTTTTTGGAGAGGGTAAGGTTTGAGAAGTGACATTGGAGTTGACGGCAGAAGAAGTAGCAGTTGCAGTACGATCTAAATACGCCGATGCAGTTAGGGTAGAGTTCGAAGGCTTTGATGATGGATAATCCATTGACGTTCCCGTTTTCTCTTTTCCTAAGGTCTGAGTAATACAAAGAATTGCTATTAGTAGAATTAATAAAGGAATCGAAATGCTTTGTACTGCTAATAAGCAACAAGCAACGAAACAGTACTAAACTGTCTTAATCAAATGAATTATCCTAACGATGCAGGTAATCAGTGCATTTCATTTTAATCAATCTTAGGCGGTTGTTAAAATACCAAAGCCTGCAGATACGAACATATATAGTGATTATAATTGGTCCCGACTGCTGTCAAGTTTCGTTTAATATGAACCGTTAATTATCCGTAGTTATACTTTAAAAACAGATTTATTTCCGACACTACATGTCATATAAAATCTATATTAGAATTAAAAAGGAATCAGTTTAAACTTATTCTTTCGACATCATCCTTTCTGGTTTTTTTTTTTATCTCTGGCTACCTATACATTCAATTATATATCAATTGTACTATTATTGCAACAATTCATGCAGCTTTGCGCACAGTTTTTTTTTTTGTTTGTTTGTATACTCTTCAAATGATACAGATATATATATTCAGTGTCAGTTTTGTAAAGTTACTCGTGATTTGTACCCTATCTGTTACTCTTGCGCCCGTATCAATGCACGACAGGACATTTTGGAACATCGTAGCTAGACTGATCTTCTTTCAACTGTAATTCGAAAACAGGAACTGGCGATTAAGATGACCTGATATTCGACACACCGATAAAATAGCTTTGCTTTCGCTTGTATCATTAATAGAACGTCATATAACACTATAGTCAAGAAAGTCCTATACATTGATACGTTCATTTCGAAACATCATTGGAATTTCATTTATATGTCGATCAACTGGAACTTCAACATTAACATCATTCTCTTTTGTTGTTAGATAAATATCATCTTACTTTTACTTTGTAATAATATATAAACATCTGGTCCATTAGATTTATATCAACATATAACATTTATAGAAAATTTGTAGAGTACAGTACATTGATTTATATTTCAATAATGATATGAGTTTACTGTAGCAGTAAACATCCAAGAGAGAACTCGCTTTCAACTCAAAAAAGAGAATGCAAGACGTATATATTATAAGTCTTATCAAATAATATCTTTTTCTTTTCTCTCTCACTCTCTCTCTCTTTCTCTCTCTTTCTCGAAAGATGTCGTTCTCCATTCCTTTTGGCTGTACATTGTATAAGAAGTGAATAATTACCAGCTGATAATATGCCCCGAGGGATTTCCTCTTTAGACAGTGATACACGCATTATTCTCTGTTCTCATTTCGCGTACCAGTTTAACATTGGGATCAAGGAAATGAAAGCATACTACTATCATAAACATGTAGCCCTATCCTCCATCTGTCAATAATGTACATATAACACTCTTTTAAATGTAGTATATTACTTTTAGTCTCCTTATAGCCTTTGCACATTCTGTGCAAAATATATCATTTCTGTCAATGACCCATCAAACGTCCTGCGAGATGACAATCCTTTATGAACAAGGATATATTTAAAGTGCTTCAACACTGGTATTTTTTTCTTGCCACAAACAAGTAGATAAGTTACAAGAATATAATTGCTAATCTAGTGTAGACTCTCGTTAAAACCATTACTAATTAGTATATATCACAAAGAAAAACCTTCATGAGAGAGACCTTCGCGCGCGATAATAGCTTTCACCCTCGAACCTTTTCCAAAAAAGCCCCATTGATAGATATATATATATATGTGTTTATATGTATTCGAATGACAGGAATCATGTATTGTTGTTGGCATTATCATTTGGTACTTTCAGTATATCCAACACCCTATACCCAGAAGGAGTCGAAAAGTTCGTATAAGCTCAATCAACAATAGCTGCCTTTCATTATACATATTCTAATATGCATCGAAGTTAATTAGCCAAACAAGCCTAAGGATCAATATACAAATATTACTAAAAAATATCTGTTAAATATATTGGATGTTCCTGTTTATGATCTTCATCTACCTATCACAGAAATGTTCTCCATTTTCTGATATCTCAACTGATATTATATATATATATATATATATGAACGAAGAAGCGACGAGAACATATGTATATATACAACACACACACACGAGAGTCTATATAGTTTAAGGAAGATATATCACACTCTTGTGGCAATTTAGAAATTTGTCCTCAGAAATTCGTACCAAAAGCAAAAGAACCAATCGGCAGAATCAACCCAGCCAATCAGCAGTGTTCGCAATAATACACTTAATGTTATAAATGGCAGTATCAGTAACAAATGGAATAACAGTAGTTAAATTGTATAACAATGATACATATGAGAAACGCAATAAATAGTAATTTGTGGGAGAGCTAACGACATGATTCTCTTAGAATAAGTTATTATGGCACAGTCCCGCGGGTTCAGAGGTATGGACGTAGACACAGGGAAAATGAGTAGAGGGTCGAACGACTCACTCCTGTTAGAGGGCAGCCAAAGTAGCACTATCACCTTCCACTGTCTGTAAACACGGGAAATATCTCTTGTTTTGCCGCTCAGGAGAGCATGCGACGCTAACAACACTGACAAATGTACAGGTCATGCGTCACTGATTAAAAAATAAGTAATGAGATGTCATGATGGACACAAGATTATGACAACAATGCAATGCTTTTTCGTACCAGGTATCAGGGTCATTGACATTTCTCGTAATAAATAATTGATTGGTTTAAATATATGAATATTCAAAGTAATTATTGTCAACTAATAATACTATTCTACACGACGAAATCTCGTAGTAATACTGTCGTCTCACATCCAAGGCATATACATTGGTTCTCTGCTGTATCTTTCATCACTATAATACGGTCATATTTGATCCTAATATGTTCTCGAACACGATTGTCAAGTTTGGATGCAACAGTGTATGGCCAATGAATATATGATCCACAATTGTTGAAATAATATACATATACACATATACATATTCGTATATCATGCAACTCCCGCGTCAATAAAATGAAATGTGTTACGTGGATAATGTTAGACGGGAAAAGCAATTGTACCTAGAAAATATTGGGCATTACTATCCTACGAAAGCGACATTCCAGTCATAATATACGCAACTTAAATATTCCAACTAATGCAATTGTTAGTATTAAAATTACTAATCTGCCACACAATACAAGACGCAATATTCTAAGATAATTACTGCATTTATATCAATCAAAACCCTTGATTTCATGCAAGTATATCCATGGAAAAATCGTACTTTACTTTTAGAAAAGGAGACTTACATTCGTATTTTGTGGTGCTAGTGTGTGCTTGCTCATTACTATCGTCGTAGTCTTGAGATCCTTCGTGCCACCGGGTGATTTTGGTGGAACAACCATGTCCACTGGACTACTTGATTTACTTACTAATGATTCGGCAGCTCTAACTACATCAAGTACCTGTATAAAACACGTGAGAATAGATATTTTATAGATATCACATAGAATTTGAATATTTAATTATTATTCCAATGAAATAAGAATTACTTTTTCCGGTGTGGATTTTTCCCTATGCTCGACCAAAGCACGTTCTCTTTCTTGTTCCCATGCTATAAGTTCTGCTTTCATTTCCTGTTCCTGACTCAAAGTCATAGCTTCTTCATCATCACGATCCAAACTTGATACACTTTGCGACAGAGATTTTGTACCATCTGCCGCTTGTTCCTTTGCTTCCTTTGACGTTTCAGATTCTTTTGAATCCCTTCCGTCTGAGAGAGGTGGAATCATTTGTTCTACATCGCCTTTGTCGTATCCTTTGCATACTACGAGAGTTATCGTGTTTCCTGAACATCGAAGTATGTTCACAGCTTCTTGATGAGTTGCGCCCAATAATGATGTGCCGTTCACTTCTAAAAGTCTCATTCCAACCTATATTGAAATTAATACTGTTAATATTTATGTTTATTATAATGTTAGACAGTAAATGGATTCCTGTTTTGACCTTTAATCTTCCGTCTCTCTTAGCTGCGCCGCCTGAATTAATTTTCGAAATAAACACGCCTTCATCCGTATGATCAAGAGGGTTGCCTTTTTGTCCTCTAAGCCCACCCTTGATGTGCATTCCGAGTTTTTCCCCTGGTTTCTTCGTTATTACCAATTCCTACGAGTACACAAAAAGTGACAGATTACTTTGAGCATAAATCTTTATATTTACAAATTGATATTAATCGCCGGCGAAACATTATTGATCAAACAGGATTCATTGTTAATTCCACTGAAAGTCTAAACACAAAGTATACTGTTATACTTTGTAAAATAAAATACGACCAGAAACATGAAATGATTGATGTAAAATCATACTATTTCAGTATGTTAAAATAATATTTATTCCATTTGATGGCATTTGATTCGACAAAGAGCACATGAAGCTTTTAAAAGAAAAAAAAACATAATATTTCTATATATTATCAGCCTAGGCAAAAAGCAGTTGCTCGTGATTCGGTGTTGAACACGTTATCAGCCTTGGTGCAGGACAAAGGCAATGTTGGAAACTGAAAGGAATGGGTGATATACATTGAGTACTTACTGTCACAGGGATGTACTCTATTTCGACCAGCTTGTGGGGCAAATTATAAATGATAGCATTAGGTGAGGAGTCGTCAGAGGTGAAGCACTCAGTGCAATTGTTTACAAACAAGTAAGCACGTTTCTTACGAAACGTAATAAAGTATCAAAGCAACATTTTCAAATCATTCCTGCCTGACACATGTTAGAAACTTTGGAATGACAAACTGACGATTCTAAAGGCATTAATCTATCAAGGAATTCGGTACAAAGCGGTATTTTTATACCAATACAAGTATATATTAGACCGAAAACACTTGTGAATTAATAAATTAATCTTAGGTGCAAATAAAAAAAACTAATCGTTCGTGTGAACTACTTATTATCTGGAAATTGTTAGACACTACTACAATGCTACCAGCCAAGACTTGTGATAAGAGAGTTTTCGCTTCTGAAGATGCGAAGATACATTTCATATATGCATATTATTGTAAGCGTGATTATATTAGCAAACTATTCTGCAATTAGAAAGCAATAGGCCGGTATGCATAGTACGAAAATCCTTTTATACCTTTTGAATTAGAAATAATGTGTTTACCTTATAGTTTTCTGGTAGAGGATCATGCTGGACAGTAAGAATAATTTGGTCTCCTGGTCGTAGGAGTTCCATTACTGCTTCTTGATGGGTAGCTTTGGTCACGTCAGTACCATTTACTTTAAGAATACGATCACCCATTCTTAACTTTCCAGATTTTGCTGCTATTCCACCAGGAACAACCTGTTATACAAATAAAGTATTTGAAAATCATAAATATTATGATTGTACAGGAATTATATATTATGATTACTATGACGATTGTTATTACTTACATGAGATATAAAGATTCCTGGTTCCTTGGCACCAAACGGCGTGCACGAGTGATCCGTTCCTCCAATGATACTAAATCCGAGAGAACCCTCTTTTATGAGGACAACGTCCTAGATAATTGGATATTCATAAGAAATAATTATCATAAGATTTTAGCGAAAAGATCTACAGCGATAAGTAATGCAATATCATAAGTTGTATGCAGAATTCATAATTGCGCTTGGAGATGTCTTTAGTAATAGTAAGTTCAAATAGGAAATAGTAGTTCTCCAATTATCAGAGAATATGCAACTAGTTATGCAACAGTTGATTGTGCTGATGTGTTTATGTGAAGGAAGCCCATTACCAGCAGTATCAATGATATATATATATAAATATATATATATAAATATATAATTCACGTTTCGAAATATTTCGTGTTGTACATTATTTCAGAATCATCAATTGTGGACACACACTATACAGCCATTCAAATCAGGGGTTTTGTTGAGGAGTATCGAAATAATATATCTAATGCTACTTACCTATTTCCATGCCAGAGGATAAGAATCCAAGTATCAAATAAATTAACATCCCATATAACCGAAACATTAACCATTAACCATTAATATGATCTCAAAATAAATTTTATCAATCCTCCACATTAACATGCAAGGTACTTTAATTTTGCAAAATTAAAGTTGATGCAAGATTTATAAAATATCTGAGTTTTCGATATATTATTTTGTTACTCAAACAAAAAACAAGGCCCAACAGTTTTAATATTGAACTGATTATAATAATTGAACATAAAGCAGTCTTACAAAAAAATAATTTCAATTTCATGATACATGCAAAAGTACTAGAAAATCAGAACTTTCGTACTAAATTAACAATTGTGTGGGATGTCATTCATTATACCAGAGTATGTCTTCCAAAATCGTATTAGAGTATCACACCAATTAAAGCGCCAATGTTAAAAATTTCAAGGCCAATCAAAAATCAATGAACACTTTTCATAACATAATGACCGTTCAAGCATGGAAATAAGTTAAAAGGGAACGCATGTTAATACACAGCCATTCGTACTCCTCACTCGGATATCACTCAGGTAGCATATGTGTAATCATATGGAAGTGTAGACAGTTCGATTAGACAGTCTTCTTATTACGAAATTTTTCATTCAAGTGACAGTTCTGTTTGGAAATACTTTACTCTCAATGTGTTCGATATAGAAAAAAGGTGCTATTACGGTAAAATGGTAAATCTTAATTGAACTTTAATTCAAAGCTAAATGCAGGAACATTCAATAAAAGCAACTACACTCAGTAATTGATACAAAAAAAAACAATAAATCAAAGAAAGATCATGAATTGAAAAGAAAAAGGAAACTTAGTATTTCAATTAGCATAGGCAATAAAGTCCTCATGCACTAACTACCAAGCACGTACCTCTATGATGACTGGCTGCACCAACTGGTTGTCAGTCACTCTAGTTACGACGGTCTCGGTGAGCGTACTCTTTGTGATGGTCTCAGTGACTTTACCGAGTGTAGTAGGAGCCGGAGGGAAGTTAACATCCCCAGGCAGATTATCAGGCTGCTTTATAGTCACCGTCACGATGGGGCCTTGATGGGAGTCTGGTGAAGGTGAGGAATTCGGGGGTCGAAGGAAATGAGCAGGGATCATAGCTTGGAATTCCTCGTTGGTGATAGGCTTGGGTACCTGTATGTCTTCCTGTGGCGATGTTGTTCGTGGCTCTTGATTCGCTGTAGGTGTTGTCGATGATGTTCCTGTCCCAGTCGTAATACCCGCAGTAGTTGAAATAGTTGGTTGTGAAATGCTATGTCTAGGAGCTGGCTGCGGATGCGACTGACCATGCGTAGGACTAACCGATGCGGATGATGCACCCTTTATCATACCAGTATCTGTGACACCATTCATTTTTGGCACCTCATGCGGCACTCCATCTACTTTCACAGGTGGTGGAGTTCTTGATGTAGGACTTGGGGACAATGCTTTATCAGCATCCATAGACCGTCGGTATCCAGTATACCCTGGTCTATTAGCAATATAGCTATTTGCATTATAGAGGCCTGTATAGGGCTTCGGAGCTCCAATCACACGAGGTGATTTCTCGGAAGGCGTAATAAGTGCAGCTGGATTTGCTTGCGAGAGTGGAATTTCACGTTCTACTACTAGCCGAACAAATCTTTCTAATCCTGTTAGAAGTGCGACAGCTTGCTCGTGTTTCGCTCCCCTCATTTCGACACCATTGATCTAAAATGAAGAATTTAGAAATGATTATTGTTTCTAATGATTTCTATGAATACTAAGTGTCAAATATGCTTACAGATACTACTTTGTCCCCAACTAGTAATTTACCGTCCTTCTGTGCCACTCCGCCATCAGTTATTCCCGAAATATATATCGCCTGATATTTATTAAAAAGAAATGTTAGTTTAATAAATAAGAGAATAATAGTAACCACAACGTTTACTTACATCACTATTGTCTTTAACCGGGGGTGAACCTTCTCCACCCGCAATACTGAATCCAAGTCCATTCTGATCTCTAATTAAGGTCGTATGGACCAATACTGGTACCAATGGCTCTCCTCCTGGCTTTGTCGTTGATATAGATTCAGGAATCCTCTTAATCTAGTCGAAATACATATTGATAATAATTCTCCCATAATCATTTATATTCACAATTGAAAAAACCTTTACCTTTAGGGTATCATTCGGGTAGGAATCCCCGTTTTCTAAATTATGAGACAAAGCCGTGGATGATACATAAGATGTAGCGCTGGGAGCTCGACTTGTGCTCAAACTAGAGCACACCGAGTCTTTCCTTACCGATCCCTAAACAAAATGTATGATCAATAACTTTGGTTCAAATACCACTTAATTATGAATTTAATACCTGTTCATAAGGGGGGACTATCCTCCTAACTTCTCTGACAATTACAAGAATCAGGACACGCCCACATGCTTTCAAAACTTCTACAGCATCATAGTGATCCACGTTCACTACCGAAACTCCATTTACAGATATTACTTTATCGCCTACTTTTAAACCTGCCAAATCCGCAGGTCCGCCTATAGGATGTCAGGTATGATTAACAACATATATCATGCGGGCATATCTTTATTTAAAAGTAGTACTTACCTTCTGTTACACGAGAGATGAAAATTCCTTCATCATCGCCTTTGAAAGGCGTCGAACCAATTCCGCCAGCTATCGATAATCCAAGGCCGCCTGATGTTCTTTCTATATGAATTTCATACTGCTCTTGACGAACTTCAATTATTGGCTCAACGTCAGACGCGGCACCTGTCAATTGCAAAATGATCCGAATGAATTGGATTATTTAACGAATCTCTGTTAACTTGTCAATTTCAATTAGCATACTGAGAGCTTTGATTTTCCTGACAAAACACTTATAATATCGTACTGTCATCTTTGTGTATTATTTCACCACGTAATCTAAACTTTAGACGGCACATTAGGCATCGTTGCTCTATAACTTGCTTTCGAAGTCGACAGATTCGCCAAGCTCGGTAACATTGATAATCGGATGGAAGATAAGATAGCTCATGGATAAAAAGAGTCTTATCGCAAATACCTCTCTCTCCCTACCATGAATACCTGTTTCGTAATTGAGCCGAGAGCTTAATAATATACTAGTGAAGCTTTACTCTTGCAAACTTGTTGCAATATTTTAAGTTTGATTACTATCAACAAGTATTTAAACTAGACACTTTAACAATTTAATAATATGAATGATTATGTGATAATATTACCTTGACTGTGTGTGTCGAAGTTGTCAGTAGATTCTGCTGGAACTGATGCGGCCGATTCGTCGGCTTTTTTCATAAGAGCCTGTGAAAAGAAAAATGTTAATAGAACACAAAGTTTATAATAATTTCAGTTACCAAAGTATTAAATCTACCTGTGCTATGATGGTAGCAACTTTTTCTTTATCCATCGTAACATGAACCCGCTTATTTTTCAAATGATGAGGCGTGTCCCGTCGATGAAGCCTATTCGGTCTATTTGACTCACCACCAGTTTCAGAATCCGCATCTTCCGCGATGGAGAATTCAACATGCCTTTGTGTATCGTCATTATCAGATTCATCATCTTCTCTTTCCTTTGATTCCGAGCCTTCTGTTTCTCCATCCTATGTAATGTCATTTATGTCAAATGTAATAAACCATCTAAAACTATTTAAATCTAGAATTTCAAATGATCAATCACCAGAGTTTGATCTCCAGGATATTCTGTCGGTGCTGATTCCGAATCGGTATTAGGTTGAAGACCCGAACTACTAATTGCTGGATCAGATTCAACGTATTCTTCTTCCATTTCTATCGTTTCCTGTGCTGTCGTATCCTGCTGGTCAACAGCAGCTTCCGCTTCTTCGCTAGCTTTTAATTCTGCTTCAAGTTTGTCTAAGCCAAAAGTCTGAGACACGTCCTGAAATAAAAGTTATCGATACCTTTAATATCATCACGAAATAGAAAATCAATTATAATTTACCTGCTCATCGGTAGATGCCGATCGACTATCATTTTTCCCTTTACTAAACAATTTATGCGCTTTTGCTTTTAATTCTTTCGGATGCGGTGTGTTTTGCCGTACGAATGGTGTCTGAAATAATAATAAACTATTACACACACTTGTTCTAAGTCCAATAAATTATATAACAAGAAAACATGAAACAGTGATAAAGTTGGAGTTTCGATTCAATAAAATCAACTTACTTCTTTATCGGCTTCAGGTGGCTCATCTGTGAATTTCACCGAATGCGTTCTAGAAGCTTCCCTTTCTTGCCAACCTTCATCGTCGCTATTACTAAACTCTCGTAAATCGCCGGTCAATGGATTTCGCATATCGATTACCATATCCAATCGTAAAGAATCTAGAATATTAAAAGTGTGTTTATACAAAGTTTTCTCTTTAATAATTTTGCATCGTTTATTATACCAACCATCAGGATCGATGTCTAATTGTGGCAAAAGAAAACATGTGAGTACTTCTTGTTTCGTTTTCTCATCGACATCTGTTTGGAAAGTGAGCATTGGCTGTGCTTGATTATCACTGAGCCATACTGCTTTCAGATTCAAATTGATTAAAGAATAAGGTAGATATTGTAATCTATAAAATAAATGAGATAATGAAAATACTAAATTTCCTTGTCTTCTTTTCGATATATCTAACAGTCTACCTGTTGCCGGATACGTTTAGAACGTGTAGGGCGGCGCAGTTGCCAACTTCAGTTGGTAGATATTGTAATTTGTTATCTCTTAAAGATAAAACACCCAAATTTTTTAAGTTCCCTACAAATAGTTGCAAATTCGCACGTTGAATTCAAAAATAAACTTTGTAACAGAAAAACCCTAGAATAGAGAATTAGGGAAACTCTCACCGATTTCTGCTGGAATCGATTGTAAATTATTTCTATCCACATTTAAGTTATTTAAATTAATAAGTTTCCCTATAGACTTTGGAAGTTCGAGTAAGAAATTCTCAGTAAGTATCAATTCTTGCATACTTTCACACCTAAAAGAATAAAGAAAATGCTTAAACATTTGTGAGAATTGAATATTCATCCTCTAGTAATTACACACACTTACCTGCCTACATATGGATTCAATGAGGAAAGTCTATTCTGATCAATTTTCAAAATTGTAAGCTTCTTTAATTCACCAATTCCATCCGGTAGCTTTTCAATAACATTTTGTGACAAATGTAAATCAGTGAGGGATTCGAGTGTACCGATTTCCTCAGGAAGATCTTCCAGACGATTCTCCGAGACATCCAAGCATGCCAAAGTTCGTAATTCACCGATTTCAGGTGGCAAGTGTTGCAATTGATTCTTATCTAGCCACAATTCTTGTAATGCTGGCAATTTTCCTATATGCGATGGCTGTAAAAGAGAATTGAAGATCAATAAGAAATATTTAATATTAGACATATAAACAAATATCAATTAATATTCATACCAATTCTTCAATTTCATTGTTGCCAAGATCAAGTCGTTCCAATTGGCTTAATTGCGATAGACTTTCGGGCAAGGATTTGAGCAAATTTTCACGTAACTCCACTGATTGTAATGATTCCAAACTATATAATTAAAAGGAAGTTTTTAGTATTACAAATCTCTTACATACAATGAATCCCTAATTTAATTAGTAACTCAATTAGCATTGAATTCATTACCTTCCAAAGTCAGCTGGCAAAATAGTGAGAGACATGTCGTTAAGTCCAAGGATTCTCAAGTTCTTGAGCTGCACGAATCCTGCTGGCAAACTTAACAGAGAACAAATTAAATTCACTAATTGATTCGAAACTTTTCCATCGCCTTGTCGAACCCTCTAATTTACAGATACAATTAGTCTCGATTTCAATTGAAAGTTTTAGCGCGTGAATACAAATTCTTTTAGAATGAACTTCATTAAATTAAAACATCTACCAACCTGGGAATAGGATTGCTGCTAAAGTCCGCCACCTGAAGTGCCCGTAAATTTTTGATGTTCTCAGGAATGTCTGGTATTTCTGCAATAAAACATACGACCAGAATAATTAATAATATTTCATTTCCTTTGAAATTACCAATCACAATCATAATTCCTAACAATCTTTATAATTAAATACTGCAATATTAAATGAAATTTAAATCCAAAGGCAGAGTGAATATCGTCAATGAACGTAATTCCACTAGATCGATTCGCAGTGCGTCGCTATTTCTCGCTACTTACGTAAGCTCGAGTTATTTTTCTCCCTTCTATCAATTACGACGCTTTGTCTATGGAAAAATGTACGCCCATGGAATTATGCAACGATTAAAGAAAGAGAAGAAAGAAAAAAAAAAGGGGGGGCGAGAGAGACAATGCTTTTATGACATTCATTCTATAATAATAATAACTATCACAATTCGATTTAATAATCTTTCATTAACATAAAAAGAATTCATCTGTCTCACATTTATTTTACAGTTGAATTCTATTAAATGTATCGATTTGTCGTGTAAAATGTACTTCGCAATGTACATGGAAGCGCGCAAAGGTGTGTCGATTAACCGCAGCGGTCTGTTGCATAATTAACCGCAAACACACCGGAACTCATTAGTGGGAAGCATCAGGCGTCCTTCAATTCTTTGTTACACTGATGCATTCAACGAGTAATTACATGCTGATAATCGACTTACGAAATAATATGACAAGCTTATCGTAACATTTCGAACCTTTTTCCTAAGTTGTACCGTAAACAGATTAGTCAGTCTTACACACGCTGGCATACATTCTCATCGATACTTATGAATCACCAGGAATTACGCATTCCACGATCGAGGCCGAATGAATAGAACACTAAAGAGATCCTCGTTGGATGCTCCGTTCTCGATAAAATCTAAACTAATACAGACAATTTCACGCTAATTAAGTTACCACTAACCATTTCGAAATCACTTCTTCTTTAGATCATTATAATTGCATAATTCATCAAAGAAACTCTGAATGATCATAGAAAATATATGATAAATATAAGAATGATTTAAATCATAATACTTCGATTTTATAATATCCAATTAGTACCAAGTAATACAAATCGCATTCCAAGAGAATGGAAGCAACGCTTACGTGACGTGGGAGATGAATCGTATTTCCGACTAGGAGAAAGTCGTTCTCTTGCCGAGAATCAGGGAAAAGGGAAGGCAGTCACGTGTGCACTGTGATGGACGATCTTGTAAAGCAAGGTGCACGCGCACCGTACGCGCAGGTGAACGTAATGACAGTGACGCATGGCAATTACAAGTAAGTCTGATTCGATCACGTAAAAAAGAGGAAAGTGACGCATGTTTTTTTTATATTACGATTTTTATATATTTTATATTACAAAAAGGACAAATGAAGAAAAAGCGATTGATAATTTAATTAATTGAAAATTGTAAAATGTCAAAGTGTAGTATTCTTTATGTTTCCAGTTGATTCGCCATCAAACCGTTAGGATAATTCGTACATCAGCTGATCGTGCGGCTAATCATAAGCTTGGGTGTATGCTCGCGTTCCTCCGCGCGCGCCCGGGCATTTTTACAATGGCACGCGCGCGCTCACGAGCGGAAGAGCGTGATGATCGATTTAATATAACGGGAACGCGCGTGCATCGAGGTCAGAGCAGAGGAGATTTTCAATAGCGGAAAGGTTCTGACCACGACTTTATGCTATAGCTAAAAGAGTCTTACAAAAAACGTCAGAGTAAAAAAAAAAAAAGCCCTGCTGGGAACCCTAACCTAATGTTAACCGAAGGGATAGGAAATTTCGAAGCATAAAAAGCCATTCCTGAAACATCAAAGGAATACCTGCTTTGACTTCTGACCGTATTCTCTCCGATATCATCCTTTCAGCCGTAACAAGTAACAAAGCAGGCCAAAGTAACATCAGAAGAAAAAGGCAGACGTAAATCAGTCGGAAAATTTCCTTTACCTTCAACGAAAAATGATGAAAACCTTGAATTAACCAGGAAAATGCGGTACCCGCTTTTACCGCAAAGTAGTTTCCTGCCGCTCCTCGGCTTTTAATTCGACCAAAGTTACGCCCATTGTTTCATCAAAGCTAGCAATTTTCTAGTAGATAAAATCACTGTCATTTAAAACTGACATTAATCTTTTTTGCATACAAAAATATTCTCTTGGACTAATATTAATTATTAAAACTTAGAATATTTATTTTTACAAAAATCTGCTATTGTATCAATTCAGTAAATAATACTGTTTCTGGTGCGGATGCTGCATGAACGGGTTTAAAACTGACATTAATCTTTTTTGCATACAAAAATATTCTCTTGGACTAATATTAATTATTAAAACTTAGAATATTTATTTTTACAAAAATCTGCTATTGTATCAATTCAGTAAATAATACTGTTTCTGGTGCGGATGCTGCATGAACGGGTTTAAAACTGACATTAATCTTTTTTGCATACAAAAATATTCTCTTGGACTAATATTAATTATTAAAACTTAGAATATTTATTTTTACAAAAATCTGCTATTGTATCAATTCAGTAAATAATACTGTTTCTGGTGCGGATGCTGCATGAACGGGTTTAAAACTGACATTAATCTTTTTTACATACAAAAATATTCTCTTGGACTAATATTAATTATTAAAACTTAGAATATTTATTTTTACAAAAATCTGCTATTGTATCAATTCAGTAAATAATACTGTTTCTGGTGCGGATGCTGCATGAACGGGTTTAAAACTGACATTAATCTTTCTTGCATACAAAAATATTTTCTTGGACTAATATTAATTATTAAAACTTAGAATATTTATTTTTACAAAAATCTGCAATTATATCAATTCAGTAAATAATACTGTTTCTGGTGCGGATGCTGCATGAACGGGTTTAAAACTGACATTAATCTTTCTTGCATACAAAAATATTTTCTTGGACTAATATTAATTATTAAAACTTAGAATATTTATTTTTACAAAAATCTGCAATTATATCAATTCAGTAAATAATACTGTTTCTGATGCGGATGCTGCATGAACGGGTTTAAAACTGACATTAATCTTTTTTGCATACAAAAATATTTTCTTGGACTAATATTAATTATTAAAACTTAGAATATTTATTTTTACAAAAATCTGCAATTATATCAATTCAGTAAATAATACTGTTTCTGGTGCGAATGCTGCATGAACGGGTGCTAGCAGCGTCTATGTGCATTATAAATAGCGCGAAACATACCACCCCCTTGCTATCTATCTATCTCTCTTTCTCTTTCTCTCTCTCTCTCTCTGGACGATTTACCTTGAGAGAGAGGCTGCAACGAGGGTGGGCACCCCGACTGGTTTCTCCTAAGCCTGGCTTTATGCTTGAGTGGAAGAGATAGGGCCAAGAAGAGCAGAGCGCTTCGGAACCGTTCCACGCGTATCATGTCTTTCCAGCTCTATCCGCACTCGTTCGCCGCAACCAAGCATTTTTACATGCAACTGGTTCCTGGCAATGAGGCATCTGCCATTCAAGGTATAGTGAGAATTTTATTTTTGATGCCTTTGAATTTTATATGATTTTAGAGAATATTGTGAATGGGATTTGAATGGAAATTGTAAACCCTGTAAAATTATGGTTTTAAGTAATTATAATTGGCACAGAGATTTTTAAAGTTCTCGAATCGATAAGAAGTATTATAAAGTAGACAAAGTTTTGAAATGTACACATTGATATTGTTAATAGGGAATTTGAAAAACTTTGGTCGAGGGTTTTTCCTGATTGAGGGTGGAGAAATATTTTAAAATGATGGTTTTAATAGTTTCAAGTAATTATAATCGACGCAGAGATTTTTAAAGTTCTCGAATCGATAGGAAGTATTATAAAATAGACAAAGTTTTGAAATGTACACATTGATTTTGTTAATAGGGAATTTGAAAAACTTTGGTCGTGAGTTTTTCCTGATTGAGGGTGGAGAAATGTTTTAAAATGATAGTTTCAATGGTTTTAAGTAATTATAATTGGCACAGAGATTTTTAAAGTTCACAAATCAATAGAAAGTATTATAAAGTAGACAAAGTTTTGAAATGTACACATTGATATTGTTAATAGGGAATTTGAAAAACTTTGGTCGAGAGTTTTTCCTGATTGAGGGTGGAGAAATATTTTAAAATGATGGTTTTAATAGTTTCAAGTAATTATAATCGACGCAGAGATTTTTAAAGTTCTCGAATCGATAGGAAGTATTATAAAATAGACAAAGTTTTGAAATGTACACATTGATTTTGTTAATAGGGAATTTGAAAAACTTTGGTCGTGAGTTTTTCCTGATTGAGGGTGGAGAAATGTTTTAAAATGATAGTTTCAATGGTTTTAAGTAATTATAATTGGCACAGAGATTTTTAAAGTTCACGAATCAATAGAAAGTATTATAAAGTAGACAAAGTTTTGAAACGTACACATTGATTTTGCTAATAGGGAATTTCAAAAGCTTTGGTTAAGTTATACACTTTGGTCGAGAGTTTTTCCTGATTGAGGGTGGAGAACTGTTTTTAAACAGCTCGGGTAAAGTGGAGAGTGGAGAGAGAGAGAGAGAGAGTGGCCTCTGTGTGGTGCTTGCTCTTTCAAAACAGCGGCGCCCTCAAAGGACGGTGAGTAAGTGGCAAGAGTGGAGCGCAGCACAACGCTTCTATCGGCAGGTGCACAGTTTAATGGGAATTCCTCGGAGAATCAAGTGACAAGTATGCATAATGCTTCTTTCGATGAAAGTGAATTTATCTGCTTGAATATTGAAATTTTCAATGATAGCAGAAAGTGAAGAAATATTAGTAAAAGTGATATAATTTTATAATATTGTGACAGTGTAATTAAACTACCAAGACAATTATTATTTTAATTTACCTTGTTTTATTCTATTATTTTATTATAAATTATTTTAACTTACTATTTGTTATGATCGATGTGAAAATAACATTTTTTTCTCGACGTATTACTAATATCTGTGAGTTCTTCAGCTGGGAAATAATCCCTTGTACCAAGATAGTCTTGTAGCAGTGAGACTAACCAGTCTTCTCCTAACTAACCCAGGCCCTTCGAGTGGCCCTTCCGCGCGCCACGTGTCTCGAAAAACTCGCTCAAGAGGATCTCGTGCTGCACCTCAAATTAATCTACCACTTCAACCGCAGAAGAGGCAGACCCTACTTTCCTGCTTTCTTATTTTTGCTCCAAAGTACGTGAAAATCGATAAGCACACGTGGTAGCCTTACACGAAAATGCAGTTTTTTGGACAACTAAATTAGGAGTTCATTATTCAATATTCCAACGTGTTTTTAATCTAATTTCGGGCATTTCTGATACTGGTTTTATGTTTTCTATACGTTTTGATAGTTTTCATACTCAAACAATTGATTTATTAAATGTTCTTTAAAGTCCAAGAAACTTGGAAAAATCGAAAATTTTTTAACTACCCTTCCCGACCGTTTTAGGGTCTGGTATTTCAGGTAGTGATTCAGTATTTAGCTAGGAAACAGTGATATAAATTCTAGAACCCTAGGTCAAAGTTCATTTTTTGGCCGAAAAATTCGTCAAGGGGTATACCCAGAAAAATTTGCGAAAAAATGAATTTTGAGCTAGGGCTCTGGAATTTATATCACTTCTTCCTTGATGCAAGAAAACATTCCCCACCAAATATCAGCCCCGGAAAATGTCGAGAAGTATGGAAAACATGGGAAAAACCATCAGAATTAGACGAAAATGAATTATTCAGGATCGGTTTTCCATGTGTTTTCGGTACAATTCCGGCACTTTGACTACTGGTTTTATGTTTTTTATCCGTTTTGATACTCAAACAATGGAAATATCAAGCATTCGTCAAAGTCCGAGAACCTTCGAAAAATCGAAAATTTGTGAAGGGGTACATATGGAAAAATTTGCGAAAAAATGAATTTTGAGCTACGACTCTAATTTTTATATCACTTATTCCTTAATAAATAATAACTCTCTCCTTCACAACACAAATAATAAATCTCCAAAAACTCCAGGACTAATAAACGATCAAAGGGCTATCGGGTTGAAAGGGTTGAAAGCTCTCTACAAATTCAAAAGCACAAATTGGTTGCAAGCCTCGCTAAAATTATACGAGAAATTCCTGTCAAAGACCAACGACACGATTACTAACACTATTTCCTCAATTGAAATGAATTACCATCCAACATTAATACTTATATCTATATAAACATATATGCGTGTAACACGACAGGCAATAAAATCTTTTAGAAAGGCGATGATATGCGTGTAGACACGCAAGAGTATGCGCCAGGGCTTTCATTAAAAGAGGGTGAGTTTCCTGAACCCAAACCTGTTGCTGTCCTGAACGTCTATTTCTTCCAGGCAACGAGTTTTCACTGTCAAGCAGTCCTGCCTATACCAGATCCACTATCTCCGATCAAGGAGTCATTGCGGCGTCCCCGCATTCTTTGACTATATCGAAGCAATGACACGAGGAAAGCACACCATGAATTCCATTGCCACTATACGACCTTGGAGTTTTCGTTAAAAATTCATAGAAAACATATGGAAACTGTCGTTCTATGTAATCATTGAATTACTGATTAGATATAACAGATTTTTTTGTATTAAAAACAGGTGAGGAATATTTTTTTACGACCTTGGAATTTTTGTTACACTAGTTACGATTTCCGTGCATCCAAATGTATAAATTCATAGAAAACATATGGAAACTGTCTTTCTATGTAATCATTGAATTACTGATTAGATATAATAGATTTTTTTGTATTAAAAACAGGTGAGGAATATTTTTTTACGACCTTGGAATTTTTGTTACACTAGTTACGATTTCCGTGCATCCAAATGTATAAATTCATAGAAAACATATGGAAACTGTCTTTCTATGTAATCATTGAATTACTGATTAGATATAATAGATTTTTTTGTATTAAAAACAAGTGAGGAATAATTTTTTACGACCTTCGAATTTTTGTTACAATAGTTACGATTTCCGTGCATCCAAATATATAAATTCATAGAAAACATATGGAAACTGTCGTTCTATGTAATCATTGAATTACTGATTAGATATAATAGATTTTTTTGTATTAAAAACAAGTGAGGAATAATTTTTTACGACCTTCGAGTTTTCATTACAATAGTTACGATTTCCGTGCATCCAAATATATAAATTCATAGAAAACATATGGAAACTGTCGTTCTATGTAATCATTGAATTACTGATTAGATATAATAGATTTTTTTGTATTAAAAACAGGTGAGGAATATTTTTTTACGACCTTCGAATTTTTGTTACAATAGTCACGATTGCGTGCATCCAAATATATAAATTCACAGAAAACATATCGAAACTGTCTTTCCATGTAATCATTGAATTACTGATTAGATATAATAGATTTTTTTGTATTAAAAACAAGTGAGGAATATTTTTTTACGACCTTCGAGTTTTCGTTACAATAGTTACGATTGCGTGCATCCAAATATATAAATTCATAGAAAACATATCGAAACTGTCTTTCTATGTAATCATTGAATTACTGATTAGATATAATAGATTTTTTTGTATTAAAAACAGGTGAGGAATATTTTTTTACGACCTTCGAATTTTTGTTACACTAATTAAATTATATTTAACTAGTGTATATTTGTCTATATTTATATTTACTTTATTTAATATTTATATTTAAATTATATTTTTTTTATTATCTGGCGTTCGTTCGATTTTATATTTAGATTCGTAGTCTGAGGAGATTCTGATAGGTCAGGAAAAGGTCAGATTGATTTGTGATGATTCTGAGCAAGGAAATATATAAATAAAAATAATGTTAAAATTGTTCTATTTGTTTGAAGAGATTTATAGTTTATGCTTGTAATTGAAGCATTCACTTCAGCAATGCACTTTGATTAAATAACATTGTAAAGTTTCCTTGGAAGACGACTATCTTTAATTAGGAAGCATTCATCAGGCTTTCCCGACGAGTGCTCGTTCTTTCGATTTCAGAAGCGGTGCGATGCAAACTTGGTCCGAATTGATTGGTCGACTCTATGAAGAAGCGAATCAAATTACGCAAGGAAATGTAATTAAAGAGGTAACCCTTTGCGGTTGAACGTGACGGTGAAATCGACATCGCATGTCTCAGTGGCTCCAATTTCATGGCGAACTCGACAAACCTTATTTTTCCAAGAATTTTCCACAAATTTTCTCATATAAAAGTCCTTTAAATCTTGAAAATTCTAATTATAATCATCTGATTTTAAAATATTTATGATAGAAATTAAAGAAATTAAAAAAGAGTCATTCTTTTTTACTATAATAAATCAAGAATCTTTCTTTTTATTTGGAAGACATACTTTCGATCTCCCAATATTGGTGACCTTTATATACCACTCTCATGGATTCGAAATCTCATCCATCTCAGCACTTTCACTTTCACTTCGCGAAGACAACACAGTTACGTTGTATGCTAATAACATACAAAGTTTACTTGCTCTTAAAATAATACTCTCTTATTTTAATTTTAATCAAACATATATATATTATAAAAATAAAAATAAATATATAATCGAAGTTCTTCAATGATCTATTATTATCATATAACACAAGAGTGATGATTCAAAAAAGGCGATTGAATCACCGAGTTAACCACATCGATTGAATTAATCGGAACTGACAGCTTCCACTGATCGTGCAATGCCTTATTCGTAATTGCGTGTCTCACATGCGCCAGGTTACTTTTATTGAGGAAATCAATCGAAGCGATAAGAGGACGGAAATAATGTTCAAATCAACCGGGAACGACAACTCTGTGCGCGCTGATACTTTAAAGTAGAGCAGTTTGGATAAATTGGCTGGAAAACCCGAGTGATTTATGCTAGCACAGAACGATCACATCAATCTATCGGAGACTAAAGAGCGCCGAGAGCGCCATGGGAGATTCGTTTTCAACTTTCAGTCACTTTACAAGTTTCCACTTCCTCAAAGTTTAGCAAAGTTTCATGCAATTCAACACGTACTAGTACCAATCATTGCAATTCTACTTGTAAAGAATACAAAGAAAATATTTTAATATCTGAAATATAATTTATTTATATTATATAATATAAATCAAGTTTAACTATTCAAAAACGTTATAATGTATTAATAAAATTCTTTTCCGCTGGAGGAAACTTTATGAAAGCTTGAATGTACAATTTCTTTATATTATAGTTTAAAATATGTCAATTAAATCTTAGTGCGAATTTTATATAATATGAATCAAGTTTAACTATTCAAAAACTTTATAATCTATTAATAAAATTCTTCGGGGATCCAAAAAACCTTTACGAATTTTAAATAATATAAAACCAACAAAGTGGAGAATCTTCTGTTGGAGGAAACTTTATAAAAGCTTGAATATACCATCTGTGAGTCGATGCTTCTATTTATTAAGAAGGCACAAGTTCGAAGCTAATTTGCTTTGGTGAAATCGAATGAAAGGTACACCGCAAGCTTGAAATTGGAACAGTGTTTGCCAGACTGTAAATGATTCTCTCTTCTCTTCTTGAATAGTCGTTGTTGCAAAGTAGAGCTTTGTGTCTGTCGTTCCTTGTTTCCGCTTGATTGTTTCTCTAACCCGGCCTCGCAAGCAATAGAAGTCGTTAGTGTAGTTCACCAGCAAGTTGTACCACATGTTGCAAGAGATACGAACGAGGGTTGCTCTAACATCCTCTAAACAGCTCTATCAACTTCTATTTACTATAACTTTCAACTCTAAATCATACCACAATAAAAAACGCTTCTCTAACAAACATTAAACTGTCTTTAAAAAAAAATGTAAACCAAGTATTAAAACTTAATGATATAATTAACAAGTTGTAAAAAAATTATTGAATCATTCTTGATTGCCAAGGATTAAATTTAATAGATTTCTGCTCTCATATATGCAATTTTAAATTCACGGCCATGTAACACAATAAAAAACGCTTCTCTAACAAACATTAAACTGTCTTTAAAAACGTAAACCAAGTATTAAAACTTAATGATATAATTAACAAGTTGGAACTTAAAAAATTATTGAATCATTCTTGATTACCAAGGATTAAATTTAATAGATTTCTGCTCTCATATATGCAATTTTAAATTCACGGCCATGTAACACAATAAAAAACGCTTCTCTAACAAACATTAAACTGTCTTTAAAAACGTAAACCAAGTATTAAAACTTAATGATATAATTATTAACAAGTTGGAACTTAAAAAATTATCGAATCATTCTTGATTACCAAGGATTAAATTTAATAGATTTCTGCTCTCATATATGCAATTTTAAATTCACGGCCATGTAACACAATGAAAAACGCTTCACTAACAAACATTAAACTGTCTTTAAAAAAAAAAACGTAAACCAAGTATTAAAACTTAATGATATAATTAACAAGTTGGAACTTAAAAAATTATCGAATCATTCTTGATTACCAAGGATTAAATTTAATAGATTTCTGCTCTCATATATGCAATTTTAAATTCACGGCCATGTAACACAATAAAAAACGCTTCTCTAACAAACATTAAACTGTCTTTAAAAACGTAAACCAAGTATTAAAACTTAATGATATAATTATTAACAAGTTGGAACTTAAAAAATTATCGAATCATTCTTGATTACCAAGGATTAAATTTAATAGATTTCTGCTCTCACACATGCAATTTTAAATTCACGGTCGTGTTCGGTAATCACAGTAAATGGTGATTGCCAAGGAGCACCAATTAACTTCACTTTCTTCAATCGCGTAGTACTACGCCTTGGTAAAACTCTCATTGGTCTGGCTATTCTGTGCAGTATAGCGTTACCGCATTTTCTTCATTTAATTCAACACAGCATAACTGTTCCGGAGTTGGTTCGGTTGAAAGCGTTAGCAGTTCATTATGACTTAACGCAGTTCCGTTACGCTACGAGAAAACTTCGAGGTGGATTACGTCAGTAGTGTTCTTAAGGTCATTAATCTCATAGAAGCGAGAATAGCGATGCGAAACGCGCCCGTTTCGTTCTCATCGTCCGAGAAGCGAAGAACGCGTTTTCAGTACCTTTCGCTTTGTTCCGAAACCTTTTGTAAATTATTCTCGATGATGCCTTTTGTATCAGCATTGATTTATTTCTAAGAACAAAACTTTATTCTATGCTTTTTCCATTGTTGTTGAATATAAAAGGTAATTTGAAATATAATAAATATGCGAATATTATTACATAGTAATAGTGATTGATATTACATTTTTAATAAATAGAAACATATATAATACTAATAAAATGATGAGCGAATGATTTTATAAACTTAACGGATCATATCCTTGATGGAAGAAGAGAGCTTTTGCACCGTCGATCGAAGTTGCGAGAATGGTCTGGGGATGCTGCCTCGAAAACTAGGGCGCTTGTTGTACCTCGCTTTTCCTCAAACACCACGCAGAAACTACCAATCGCATCCATCGTCCTGGATACTACCGATTGTCTTTATTCAACTTCCACTGCTTCACTTCCGTTCTCTCTCTCTCTCTCTCTCTCTCTCTCTCTCTCTCTCTCTCAACAGACTTTCAATACAGTTAGTCCAATAAGAAGAATACAAACGTACATTTAATGGACCGTGAGAAGATTAAGAGAGTAGTAATTACACTGAATGACATATTAAAAAGAAGAAGAAAAAGGAAATAAAATCTTAAATATTCTATTTTTGAAAATTATTATTCTATTAAATATTAATTATTTCATAAGTTCTTTCTAGTTGATTATTTAGTTAAGGAATTCCTATAACAGTGGAAGTAGTCTAAACATTTTTAACGGGCTTGTGAGCAGCTTCTTAGCAGTAAGGAGACCCTCTGCTCCCCTCGAACAGGGTGGAATACCTAGTCTCCCATAACTGGGAACGTCCGGGAAGCCAGTGCGTGTACGCGCTTGCTGCTCTGCCTCTGCGTAACCCAATTGTCCCGCCTTAGTGAGTTTGCGTCGTACTGCCGACTGCTTTTGCACGCGAACCCATACAGAAATCAGTAGTAAAACAAATACTAGTTTATAATGGAATTATTTATAATCACAGACTTTTTTTTATGATAATGTATTTCTATTTGAAATTTTATTTGAGAAGAATAATCTTTAGAAATTTCATTATCTTTTATAATACTCCATTTATTTCTACTTGAAATTCGATTTGAGAAGAATAGTCTTTAGAAATAGTTCTGTAATTCTATTGTAATCTATGATCGAATCATTATTTTTTATAATAATCTATTTATTTCTACTTGAAATTCGATTTGAGAAGAATAATCTTTAGAAATATTATGTAATTCTATTGTAATCTATGATCGAATCATTATTTTTTATAATAATCTATTTATTTCTACTTGAAATTCGATTTGAGAAGAACAATCTTTAAAAATAATTATGTAATAGACTTTCTTATAACTTGAAATTCGATTTGAGGAGAATAATATTTAAAAATAATCATACAATTCTATTGTAATCTTGATAACAAGATAATACAATTGAGTATGTTTTGTGATTGTATAGTACAAAGTTACAAGGTTACAAATTGTATAAGAGAGACATAGTATTACGATAATCAAGACACTTGAAGTTGAACGACGAAGTCAATGGGGACTGACCGGGTAAAGTAAACATTGTAGCATTCCAAGGATGACTCACGAATGACATAGTCTCGTTCCTATCTTTCCTGTTTCGCAATGATCCGCTCGCGTACACGCAAGTACATTGATAAAGTGGCAGAGAAACACGCGCGCGGCGGCGGCGGCGGCGGCGGCGGCCTTTTGATAGCAATGTTAGCGTGCTTCGTCTCGCAGACTGATTTCGCTGCTAACCTTCTGCGTAATGTCTATGATAGCAGCATTTACGAATCATAAGATGATATCATTGTATTTTATAATCACGCAACATATATCATCCTACGATTTTCATAATAATAATATTTCATTACTTTGTAAGAGATTGATTGATTTCGATTGATTTCAATTAGTCAAAGGAATGTGCCGCGTTTGATATCATTGACTTTTTATTGGACTGCTATTTTATGTTATTTGTAATAGAAAGCTGGCTACGATGATAAAATTCTTATCGCTAGCATTCCCATTTGACCTGCTTTGATACGCAAATCCAATGAGAACACCGATTGGGATCATTGCCACCTGTATACACAAGCTGTCCAATGAAATCCCACTGATTCAACTAGACACGTAAACTGTCACTGTGTTATATAAATGTCAGTGGTTATTTATAATAGACAATATATAGAAATCTCAGAGAAATATATATTTCTATTAATAGAAAGATGACAGTTTTAAATTCGTATTGATTATTGTCTTGTTTGACAAAGATAAAGATTACTGTCGTATTTCATACAACACTTGACAGTTAGCCTGGCTTAGAATAATACCTCAAACCTTATATGTATTATATAAACTTCTACTTTAACTTTATCATACAACTTTTCTTCACTATCAAATATATTAATCAATAAATGGTAAAAATTAGTAGAAGTATAAAATATGAACTTTATCTATTTTTATGAATAAAGGTCTGCGTGACTTTCTTAGTTTACTCCGATGACCTTTAATAAATACTGACCTCTCTTAAGAGTATAATAAATTGCAAGAAATAAATGCAAAGGGACGTTTATCCAAAGCGGAAGTTGGCCATACTGAACAGCTGTTATACTGAATTCCTCAAAAATAGAATATTTCCTCGATTTTATCTCGACGAGTCGGATGAGAAGTTTCTTTAATGGCTTGTTGACAATAAAAGGTATTCAACGTGGAAAAGTCGCCTCTGCCATAAGAAACACTGATATTCACTCTGGGCTTGGCAAATCCATTAGCTTCAACCCACATAGTATTTTATTCCGTGTTACCAACGAGAGAAATATACATTTCTATGCTTCTCGACATTCTATAAAGCTGCCGAACCAATAGAAATAATTCCTTCGCAAGGAGAATATCTGCAAAAAGCATTGAGAGAAACTCTCGAGAATATCGACTTATGAAACAAGTACGTCATTATTAACTGAATATCGAAATACGTAAAAATACAAAATTTAGAGCAAGAATTAAAATAAGCATAATAATATTTCTTATCAGTTATTATTTTAATATTACTATTATATGACTTATAACTTTTAATATGCTTGCTATACGAAAATTAGAGCAAGAATTAAAATAACCATATTAATATTTCTTATCAGTGATTATTTTAATATTACTATAAAAATCCTTCAATACTTTTAATATGCTTGCTATACGAAAATTAGAGCAAGAATTACAATAACCATATTAATATTTCTTATCAGTGATTATTTTAATATTACTATAAAAATCCTTCAATACTTTTAATATGCTTGCTATAGGAAAATTAGAGCAAGAATTACAATAACCATATTAATATTTCTTATCAGTGATTATTTTAATATTACTATAAAAATCCTTCAATACTTATAATATGCTTGCTATAGGAAAATTAGAGCAGTCATTTAGAAAGGCATTTACTAGGAAAAGTCTCGATGCATATTAGGTCCCGATTGCCTCGATTGATTACATCGCTGACATAAATTAACTCCGGCGACAGTGTCGTCTCGTGTCGGCGCGCCATATCCTTCGCTAATGCAATTAAGATCGACCTCTCTCACTCCACGTACATGTGTGTCTATGTATGTATGTGTCACTCGATGATGGCAAGTGATTCCGATCGATACTCATATCGGCAATGGCCCCGGAAAGCCTGTCCTACGAAAAGCCTGAAAATGGCAACACCAGAGAAAAGCCACACTAGCTGCGCTTCCAGTTGATTGGCGACGTGGCCCACTTCAGGCAAGCATCGCCCTGATAAAACTCGCCTACTAATTACTACGAGCTGCATCGGCGCCGGTTGGATTAGTGACAAAATCATGAAATCGATGATAGTGTTCTTAGAGAAAGTCATTTAATGGTTTAATTAAATAGAATCAGTAAATAATGATTTGTGTGACTAGAAAATCTTAAGATAATGATTTTATTAATATTGTCATTAACAAGGATTCTCCAGGCTGCTATAATTTATTAGAACAATAATTAAATAATGATACGTGTGACAAGAAAATCTTAAGAAAATGATTTTATTAATATTGTCATGAAAACGAATTCTCCAGGCTGCTATAATTTATTACGACAATAATTCTATCAGGTGTGACAAGAAAATCTTAAGAAAATGATTTTATTAATATTGTCATGAAAACGAATTCTTCAGGCTGCTATAATTTATTACGACAGTAATTATATCAGACTAACCATCTGATCTTCCTGACATTTAGCCTAATTCCATTATTCCTCGTAGACTAGCAACACTCGAGGATCCCCGCAGAGCGGTCGATTCGTTGACCTTTGCACTATCTTTTGCCAGAAGAGACTTCGCCGCTATTACTGCTTGCCAACCACAACTTAACACAGACACAAAGAAGAAGAAGACAGATATCCCTTTCGGCATATTCACTAGTCTCTTGTGTATAAGTGTGCCAGAAGCATAGACAGAGTGGTAGAAAACACTCACGAAAATAATTGCCAAGCTGTCTGTCTTGTATGAGACAGCAAAGACTGTGTGTTAGCGAAGAGCGAAGGTGAAGGTGAAACAACGTAGGACGAAATTTTCTATTGGACGCGAGTCTCTTTGCCAATGACTCGAGAATGATGATTATGAAACTATCATCGCCGAGCCTGTCATCTATTGTTAGAACACAAAAGAGGAAGTACATGTAACTATTATATTCTGATATGCAGTAATTACAATTGACATGGCATTTAAATGCTTCTGAATAATGACTAGTTTGATGTTAGTGAATGTTTCAATGAATACAAGGATTTTGTTAACTTTCGAATTGGAAGAGAATTCTTTTTTTTATTCCTCTCAACAGTAATAAAAGAAAAAGCCTGATGGAAAAAGTAATAGAGCACTCTCCATTTAAATACGTGCACACGTGTCTCTCGTTGACGAGATAATGGAAGAGGATTGCTAAAGTGAATTACAAATATTGGATCCTCGAGAATAGAAGTACGCTTCGATACGATCGAGAAATGTTATATATCCTCTGATCGGTAGAATGCAATTGATAAATCTCTGCATGAACAATGGGAATAAATCTCGCGTGACTCACGCACATGTACAAGTGCGATTTATTATGCGCGCTTGGTTTGCGAAACTACCTGTTTGAATTTCATTTGCTATTGAAGATTGATTTCGAAATTATTCGTTTTTAATGTTGAAATAATAGAAAGGAATTTTCATTATTCCTTTTTATATTGAATTTCATTCTTTTTTTTAATATAAATGTTAAGTGGAATGTGATGAAGAGTTTGGTTTGCGAAATTCTTCGTTTTTAATGTTGAAATAATAGAAAAGAATTTTCATTATTCCTTTTTTATATTGTATTTCGTTCGTTTTTCTTATTATAAATGTTAAGTGGACTGTAAAGAAGAGTATTCAAAGGTTCATGGCATTTCGATACTCGATTCTTTTTAGAGGCTGGTAACGGAGCAGCAGCTCTCTCAACGATGTGCAACTGTTCTCCTGCGGACATTTAATTCCATGGTAGAGGAACACAGGCAAAGAGAGCCGAGTAGCACTGCTCGGCAATCCGCACGATTTTCGCTATTAAATGACCGAGAGAAGATCGAGTAACGGCGACTAAAAATAATCCTTACTTTCAAGCGAAAGGCGCTAGGAATACCAAAGTACGTATAAAAATAGCTGATTCTCCAGTCTGGAAGAAGTTAGCGCGATAAATTACACGAAATATTTCATAATTATTACCATCGATCTTAAAGTTCTCCTATAAACTTTCTCCCTATTATATAAACAAACTGTAAAATAAACCAGGGAATTTTGCACCTAACAAAATATGATATATAATCAACCATTAAATTACACTGAAATACCTAATTATCATTCATTGTATATCATTTCTAGCTATTATTAAATTACTCAAAGGTTCGTTGAAAAAAAAAAAGACAAAGAAAAGAAGAGAATACGAAGAGTGAATTTATCGCTCTGGGCTACATTGTCGTCAACGTCAGTGTTGCGGGTGTGTCGAGTGACCTAGTTGTAAAAACGCATTTTTAATCAAGCCACCCTTCTCCTCTTCTCTATCAAAGGCTTTTGCAGCTTCAGGCTCTGTAATTTACGACGATCTGGTCGCCGTCAGTTCTCTGGTCTAGTTTCACCAGTTCTCCCATCTTCACAGTACGCCAGGACTCTCCACAAGCAACTAGTAGTCTATGCCGTCTACGCCAGCCAGCCAGCCAGTCAGCCAGCCAGTCAGCCAGCCTTTCGCCGGACTACTACTTCCTGCTCTACTCGCTGCTCAGCGAAAGACAGGTGCTTACTTACAGTTACTCCATCCAAAAACATTAGCCACCGTTATATAGAATCCGTGTGCTGCACTCAAAATAACACTTGCAAGACATACGCGCATTACAAGTTATACCCTGAAACTCTCTTAAGTCAGGCTTGCAAAGAAAGCAAATTTTTCTCATCCTAGACCGGAAGTTCCTTCGAGTGAATGTATACAATCACTTGCGACCAAACGTCTGTTTTCACAGCTGGATTACCTCGCGAAATGCATAGAATTATAGATTTTCAAGAAACTAGAATAAATATATTAAAGTTGTATTCAAGCTTTTTTTATAATATTATAGAGACTTTATAGAAACTAGTTTATAGTATGTACGTGGAAAAGAAGTTGGCAATTAGATCTTTCATGGAAAACTTGAAATACATAGAATTATAGATTTTCAAGAAACTAGAATAAATATATTAAAGTCCTATTCAAGCTTTTTTTATAATATTATAGAGACTTTATAGAAACTAGTTTATAGTATGTATGTGAAAAAAAAGTTGGCAATTGAATCCTTCAAGGAAAACTTGAAATTCATAAAATTATAGATTGTCTGGAAACTAGAATAAATATATTAAAGTCCTATTCAAGTTTTTTTTATAATATTATAGAGACTTTATAGAAACTAGTTTATAGTATGTACGTGAAAAAAAAGTTGGCAATTGGATCCTTCAAGGAAAACTTGAAATTTCTAGAAACTAGAATAAATATATTAAAGTGCTATTCAAGCTTTTTTTATATGTTGAAATTAATTGATGTTCAAGTAGATTATTTAAGATAGTTTATGATATGTTCGTGGAAAAGAAGTTAGCAATTGGATCTTTCAAGATGTACATTCTTGGTACATAGTTATAAGGAAAAAAGGACTGAAGCCAAGCGGACGCTTTTAATAAGCATATTACGGTATACGAACGCCGCCGTTGCCGATGTCATTAGAGTTGTCACGCTTCCCGGACAATAAACTAGCTGGAACCAGGAAATAACCGATCGAGAGATAAATCCGGCTGAGAGACAAGTTCTTTTTGTACTGTTGAAGTTTTTCCTTTCTTTTAATACTCGTATTAAATCCTCGGTCAATGACTGTGTTAAAGATACGACTAACTTTAGTAACTGTAGAGCAACATTTAATACGACTAACAGTTCCATTTCTCAGACTTAAATCGTTCTCTTATTCCTCTGCTACTGTTACTAATAGGATTAACAATAATCCTACCAAGCCAGAATACTACACTTGGCAAAGTCCGAAGTACGATTTAATCCTTTCAAAAACAATAAAACATACAAAAAATTTGCACTAAGTATTACTTTAGTTGTACAAAAAAATGGAATTAACATATTTCGATATGAAGTAACAGATCATCTTGTATTAAAGAATTCTGAAATTTTAGAAATACCAAATATCAGCTGACTTATCAGAACTTTTACGCATAGATTCCAGACTCCATTGTGTTCAGGATATAAAAGGCATTGTACCGATGGCCCTGATCCTCCGCAAAGTGGAACGTCATGGTGGCTGGCAATAAAAGATCGTCCTTGGCCAGACAGTCGTAATGGCACTCGATAAGGATCGCTATCGGGCGAAGGGGCTCATGGGTGTCGTCGACAAGCCCAAGATAACTGAGCCCTTGATACCCCTGCTTAGAATTATGTAATATCTATTTATAAAATAGACTTTTCCATACTTCATAAAACACTTGAATCCTTTCATTAAATATAATAACTCGAAAAAGAAATAATTCTATATCAACTTTTTATCAATTGATATCTTAGAAAATATAATATCAATTTATAGTTAAAAATGACAGCCCTTTTGATACCCCTGCTTAGAATTATGTAATATCTATTTATAAAATAGACTTTTCCATACTTCATAAAACACTTGAATCCATTCATTAAATATAATAACTTCAAAAAGAAATAATTCTATATGAATTTTTGTATCAATTAATATCTTAGAAAATATAATATCAATTTATAGTTAAAAATGACAGCCCTTGATATCCCTGCTTAGAATTATGTAATATCTATTTATAAAATAGACTTTTCCATACTTCATAAAACACTTGAATCCATTCATTAAATATAATAACTTCAAAAAGAAATAATTCTATATGAATTTTTGTATCAATTAATATCTTAGAAAATATAATATCAATTTATAGTTAAAAATGACAGCCCTTGATATCCCTGCTTAGAATTATGTAATATCTATTTATAAAATAGACTTTTCCATACTTCATAAAACACTTGAATCCTTTCATGAAATATAATAACTTGAAAAAGAAATAATTCTATATCAATTTTTTATCAATTGATATCTTAGAAAATATAATATCAATTTATAGTTAAAAATGACAGTTTTAAGCGGAACGGTATTTTGAAGAACTGGCTTAATGTCAAAGCAGGCAAACAGTTCCATTGTGGTGCCAACTTGCTGCGTGAGTTTAAAATTAGTTCGAAACGTTGAAAAGTGAGTTCGAAACGAACCAGAGCTAAACTAGTTAACGATAAATACGAAACAGTCTGTCCTTGTGTGAGAGAAACTAGGAGAGCCGAGGATGTTTGCAGAGTACTCTGGAGAAGAACTTTTGCAGTGATATTAAAATTGTTCGAGAGTACATTGGATAGTCGATCAATGCGTTATTCAATAGAAATTATAGTTGAATAGTCTATCAACATAAAAACACTAAAATATCAGAAAAGCAACTGTTACGAAAAACGTTTATTGCTTTGAAACGAATTCGCCGGTATGCGTGGCAAACAGCACATGTTCCGGTTTCTTATCGCGATTGGACCTCCCTCGTTGTAATTTCGTGCGTGTTCGTGCTACAATAGCGTCCCTCTTTGCAACTCTCCTTCGGTACTGAAAAGTTGCAAAGGTCGATGGTTACTTAAGATGCGAAAGACCCTTAGAACCGAGACGACCTGATATCTGAGGTCACATTGTAGTACATGACAGTGAATAATATCCTAAAATAAATCTACAATGTACTTTGAAAGAAATTAATTTTACATTAAATTCAATGAAAAAATCAAGTATTTGTAAAATAAAAGGAAAAGTGATAATGACAAAAAAAAAGGAGACAACAGTGAACTAATTACAACATGGGTGTGTTTAAACACAGCTGCGAGGAGAAACTATGACAGCACTGCGACGGCAAAGCTTTACAATGCGTTTCCTTGACCTCCAAGAGAGTCTGCTTATTGCATGAACTACAAAACTACACCAAGGTTCGTAGGCGCGTGCTTGAAGTAGGCTCGATTGAACGAGCTGTGTATGGAATGCTAAATTAGCCAGCCATTTTTTTTTTTTCCCCTCCTTCCATCTCTTTTACTATTATCGCCAAGGTGTTGGCTACGTAACACGCGCTCGTGATACCATACGGTTGAATGGATGACGTGTTTGCGTATCTTTAATCCTTCCAAGTCAAATATTTCTTATACACAAAACACGCGTATTTCAATTTCGCGCGACCTTTTCCTAAAAATCCTTCTTCCATTTATTCCAGGACAAAAATGTACTAAGAATGTTATACTTGAACTAAGATTATTTGTATCTTTAAGTTCCCAAGAAATGATTCAAGTGAATATATTCCAAGTTCTACTCTCAGCTGATATGTGAGTCAACTCTTGTGTGGCTGAGTTTTTGAAAAGTGCACCGATACGCAAAACAGGCATGCATCTGTTGTGAACCGAAAGGAGAGTCTACTGGGATGAGGGGGATCGATCCCACGAAACCGCGATGTCCCGGGAGCATGAAGACCGTGGGAGCAACAGTTTGACTCGCAGATCCAATGAATAAAAGCCTTGAGAAAGAAAGAGCGAAGAAAACTATAAACTGAGAAAAAGAGAGAGAGAGAGAGAGAGCAAATAGAACGGTTGGTACATGACTTTATTTCTCGAAAAATCACGCATCAATGACACACGAGGAGCTAGCATAGTACCTTCGGCGTATTTCGTAGCCTATGAAAGGAATTCATTTGCCGCGTGAACAATGCCACGCTGCACTTATTATAGACCTCCCATTGTTCGAAACTTTTTTTCACCGTTGCCACGGTAGACCGGCCAACAGAAAGCCGGCGAACCGAAACGAGACACTATTTTCGTGCACCCAATATTTAATAATTTTCATTCTACCCGTTGGAAAGCCAACACAATCTAGTCAAGGTAATAAAAAACAATATGGTATTTGAAAATTGAAGAATAGTTGTTTATAATAACTGTAATAAGATGAATGAGTATATATAAAGATTTGATTATTTTTGTTTAAATAAGTATGGTATTTTAAAATTGAAAAAAAGATCGTTTTGAATAATAAGATAGAAAAAAAAAATCGTTCTAAGTGTTAGAATGGTATTTGACAAAGGAGAATAAACGATATACATACTGGGCTATACTCGTTATCCAGCATTGACACGTGCTCGCGGCGAGCAAATAGGGTAAAGCCATACGTGAGAGTAAAACAAATCAATAGTACAGTAGAGACAGCGGCAAGTGGAATAATCACGGTGTGTGTTTCCATCGAGAGTGCCAACAGAAAGAACATTATAGAACCTTAATATTCAACTAATAATGAAAATACATTATAATTTAAATTGCATATAAATGATATCTAATTTATATATCCTTTATTTTTCCTAACAGTTGTTATGAATTACGAAAAGAAATACGAAGACAAATAATTCTCTATTGTACAAGAAGGAATAAATAAAAACGAAAAGATGCGTTAATATAAACTACCAATAAGTTTCTCTGCGTCTAATTATTCATTAGACATATGTCGCGCTCAAGAAAGAATGTGAGCGATGCGTTTGCTGATAACGAGCAGCCGCGCATCAGGAAGTGGTAATTACCGCGAATTATTTATAGCCCAGGCTTTTCGTCGCACCCTTTTACAGCGGCTCATTTCATTCCCGCCAAGTATCATCATCGTCCGGATACCAACCACTCAAAATCATCCACGAGAAGATTTTTTCATTCACTTAGATTTAACCTAAAATTGCCAGGAATTGAAATTTCACGTATAAGTTTTTCTACGATGATAAATGAACATGAAATATGAACTCTATAACATTTATCTAACTCAAGCGAATAATCATTGTACGATTCTTGATTGCTAAAGCCGCAATGATTAATCGTGAGACGAATGGTATTCCCAGATGTTTCGGGGTACGAAACAGGGAAATGATGACATCCCCGGTATTCAAGAGTGAGACTAACATTCCAAGAGAAAGAAAGAAAGAGAGAGAGAGAGAGAGAGAGAGAGAGAGAGAGAGAGAGAGAGAGAGAGAGAGAGAGAGAGAGAAACATTGCTGGATGAAGAACTGGGGGAGCGCAAATACGGCGCATTCTTTTCCTTCGCCTCGAGAGAGTTGAATGCGAACTATAACCCGAATGAGAACTCCTTTTATAATGAAGTGACGAGCAAAGCAATATATAATCAACACTCCTTCAAACCGTAACCTCTCTTTTGTGGCGAGAGTGTTCTCTTCTACAAGTGGAATATAGCATAGCATCCAACAAGCCACAATATTCCTGTACTTATGCGCTCAAGCACACAGCTAATAAGCTTGGTCTTCAGGAAATTGCGGCTAGGAATTCGCTTGGAAGACTGAGAAAGTTTAGCGTGTAATGGACAACACGCTCGAGCTCGCGCGCGCGCGCGTCAGTAAGGAAGACCAGAGCAAGATAAACATAAAAGACAGTAAAGTGGAACGGTAGGTAAATCCAACCAAGAGCGAGAAAGGAAAGGCTTCCCTCTTGGGAAACAACTTCGACGACCACATAAAGAACGCTCCAACGGATATCGTCGTATTCCACTGGCAGAGCAATGAAAAAAGTAAACTTGGATATCTTTTTATCCGAGTAAGCGTAAATAGAAAATCTTACTAAGTTTTAAATAAAGCTTACAAATTAATATGAATATAAAACGAATTTAATAAAGTAAATATTATTCAAGAAAAATGTATGAATCATTGGTAAGAAAATCAGAGCATCCTTGTATGAGTCAAGTTGATGTATGAAAGTGTTTCTGCATTCCTAGACATGACTTGTTACCATAGAATTTGCTTGAGCAAACAGTGGAATATTTTCGTAAAAGGCCCCTCGACTAAGGAGGCAAATGATTTGTGATGGAAATGTGATATCTGCCTTTATAACAGGGTATCCCTCTTAAAATAAGCCGTTTCCTCTCTCAAGAACGTGTGCTCGATGATTTCTGATGATGAGGAACCTGTCACGTCGAAACATAAGAGTATTTCAGATATTATCACGATGAGTTTAAATACTTTAATATCGACGAGTGAATTATTTCGAAATAAAACAAAGCTGCGCGATCGAAGTACAGACAGTTTCAGTAAATTTACCAAGAGCGCTCTTAAGAGTCTCGTGGGAGATAAGCGATTCACTCAAGAGACAGAGAAAGAGAAAGAGAGAGAGAGAACAGTCCTTGTCATCCTGGTTAGATCATCGCGCACGATAAGCCGGTTACGATGACCGGTAGCGAGGAGAAGAAGATACGCCGGTGTAACGGTAACTTGGCCACGGGGAGGTGGATTCTTTTATTGATGCTTGACAGTGCCGTGGTTGTCGAAGAACTCGAGCGAAGCAAAGCCGGCGAGAGATTGCACAGAGTGCAAAAGACGACGCTTCAGTCAGCCGACGGCAAAATATCAGGATCGTCTAATGGTCCAAAAGTCCGTTCAACTCAATTCTCCTTACTTAATTCTTTTGTGCGAGTATTTCCCGTCCGCTTTAAGCTCATCCATTAGTATCACACGAAATGTAAAAACACGTGCTCTTTACGTGAGCGAAGGAACGGCAACGCATACGTGAATACACATTCGAGTGTATGTATAACACGCAGAGAAGTCGATCCATTGCGGAAAAAGGTGGAAAGAATCGCCGGAAAAGGATGCCAACTCGACCGGTGCTCGCCTTCCCATCAGGGATCGTGCATAGTACTATCTCTGTTCAACCAGTACAGAATTCGTACTATTCCTATATATAATCAGTAATACAAACCGCGAAACATTGTCGTATAAAAGAAGAGACAATCAAAGAAAGCTCACCGTTCCTGGATACGTCAAGTTCCACGAGGCTCTCGAAGTTCTGCATGTCCGGCGGTAAACGGTAGATCTCATTGTCACTGAGGCCAAGTTTCCGTAACTTCTGCAGTCGAAAGAAGTTCTGGAAAGAGAGAGAGAGAAAAAAAAAACACCCAGGTGAAATTGGATTAGAAAAGTGTGTATTTAGCGGGAAGTTTGGATTGACAGCGATCTGCCAGTCGGAGAGTCCGCGTTGCCCGTGTCGTTACATTACGATCGGATATAATACGTCATGAACACAATAGCGAGAGTGAGAGAGAAGGAGCGAGTGCCGGAGGCAGCGTAGCATGCAAACAAGAGAGAGAGAGGAGGAATGTCCGGGGAGGAGGCGGCGGGGGTGAGAGGGGGAGGGGGAGGGGGGGCGCGAAGGAAGGAAGGAAGGAAAGAGATGCATAATCGTAAAGTACAAAGCTGGCGTGTCTAGCGGTATATGCTCTCCTCACCCTTGGTAATTCTCGAATGTGATTCGCATCCAGCAGGAGCTCCTCCAGGCTCGTCGAGTATCGTAGAATATCATCGGGCACGCTTTGCAGAGCGCAGTGACGCTTGTCAATGCATTCCACCTGCCTGTTACACCCTTTAAAAAAAACGCAGCGGAACATGGTATTCTTTTCACTATCAATCACGTCAAAACAGCACCGAACATAATTCTCCCGTGGGGCTCTCACTGCGGCACGCGCTGCTATTTGCACATATTCGCATACGAGGCGGCGGCTCGAAAGAACACCGAGGGAAACGAGCGGCACGGCTCTCACACACTTTCACGCCCTACTCAGCTTTAAACGCGCTCTCGGCTTGTGCCTCGAAATCTGACGTCATCACGTCTATGAACCACTGATCACGCTGCTCTAAAACGATACAACGCCAAGGCGAATGCGACGCTACGAGAGTACTGCCGCCCCCAATAGCCGGCTCAACGAGTCGACCCAGCCTTTCAGTATATAGACGGCACAACCGCACTTGTAGAATCTATCCACTCATCACTGATATACTATGAATACTTTTAATATCGAATAGGTAATCCTGTTAGAGTTGCATCCTTTGTTCTGGATTCAATGTCATATTCGTAATATCCATGCAATTGTCTTTGACACTCGCGCGATCACTTTCCCGATAAACTTTCGTACGGAAATTGTTGCTGACTGGCGTTGAAAATGCACCGCTCAATGGCCACAGATGACGCTGATATCGCCGAGGGCAGTGCACTCTGTGGCAATCTCATGTTATGGGAAAGGGTGGCGCTCTCACAAGTAATATTAAAACATCGTCAATGGGAGTTCTTGCGTTTTTTTAGAATGCAATTTGTATATTATATTGTTTATTTTAATTTGTAAATATATCTGATATTTGCATTACTATTTCTGATCATTTGTCAAGAATTGTAAATGAGAGACTCAAATTGTCCCGAACGTTTCATGTGACTTTTGAGAAAAGCGCATTTCTTTATAATTGTTCGGAGTCTTTAAGTTTAATTGTTAAAATGTGATTTATAAATTAGTTCAGCATTCACGAAATATATCTTTGTGAAGTTTATATTGTGAATATTATTAAATAAAAATCTTGTAAACAGGAATATTGTTGTTATGTAAATTCATCTGGTTTTCCTTTATCGAATGCACACCGGCTGAGAAAAAACCTGTTCCTAGCAGTTCCTAGTCCACGTTACGCTCGCATCAATATATAACATATGTTCTTCTATTTATTCGATATCAATTTCTCCTGGAGACGTAGATAGTGATTTTGGTCTAATGATAAGATAATAGTGATTACGTCGAGAATATAACCACCAGTAAGTTTAGGCATATCGCATATCCGTAAACGGAGTAATTATCATATTCGTAAACATAAAATAATCTTAATATACTATTTCGCTGTCATGATAAGATCCGATGATAACAAATAGCGAATATAAATACCGTTCATTACCATTATGAGTGCAGTTCTTCTTTTAGAGTCCACTGTTAGTGGATATACATTGGACTTTGTTATATTACTTTCGCATAAATAAACCTAGTATAACATGTAAGTCATGTCAATTGTTGCAGCGTATGTGTTCAAAGAGTGCGAAGCATATACACACCTTTATTGCTCAAGTTTATCTTTAACGCTTGCGAATATTCGACACTTCAACCATTCAAAATGAGTGTCGAGTTATTCTGCGATTATTTAGACACCTACGCAGGAAGAGACAAAGTATTAAGAACATTATCATACGCAGCGAAATTTGCTACGCTAAGTACTTCCAATAAAGAAACAGAAACAAAGTTTAAAATCTTTAGCAGCAAGTTAAGTGGATGCAGAGTAATATTAAGATTGTTAGATGACTTGCCAACTTTACATCATGCTGTTTCCTATGGATCTAGTACAAAAGTAATGTATCTTGGATAATAAATAAACTAATTCTATTAAACATTAATAAAATACATTCTACATATAATTTATTAGGACCCAGATTGGATTGTCAGATGGGTAGAACTTCTGCAAGTCGCGGTCGATTTAATTTTTAATCCAATAGAACATATCTCCTGGGCTGGTGAACATAAGTTAATTAATATCGATACAACAAGTTGGGATAATGCTACAACATGGTTGTGGATAATATCATTGAAATTATCTCTGATAAAGTATGTGCAAGCTATTTTGATAAGAGAATAACTGTTATACGAACTTTATGTAAATAATTTCTTTCAGAACCTTGAGAAAGATAAAGAAACTTAATGAGATACAGAAACATTTGTTGCAGACGCAATATTATGGTACAAGGTAAGTTATATGTGATAAAAATTTAAATACTGGTATGGGAAGTTTGTAACTTTTTTATCATGTTGTAGGAAAACTCCTAGTAAACTAGAGAAACAGAGATGGAATGAATTGCTAACATGTTCTCGTTTAGCATTAGATATCAGTTATGCTGTTAGCTATTTGCCACCTGGTACTTTTTGGGGTGGCAAATTAACAATTTGGCAAGTAGGAGCACTTGGGACCATATCTTCTTTAATCGGCTTGTATCAAGCTTTAAGTAAAAAAGCAGAGCAGAAGAATGAATAAACTTTGTTGGGGGAAGTATTTGTAAGTGAACTTATTAGAAAGTTTCATATATTGATATATAAATATGTACCTGTATATATAAACATAGAAAATAATTCTTGAACGAACAGTGAACGAAAGTGATTTTATGACAATTCTGTAAGCGTATTACTTTAATAAAGAACAGTTTATTACTTTAATATATAAGTTTTGTATTACAGAGTATCCTTTAACAATGTGCTTAGAAGGAAAGCTAAAGCAATAATTACTGATGTCCGTGTAAAGCTTTCGGGACCTTAGTGATTTGTGTATACATTTATTCTATAATGTTTTTAAAGATCTTTCAGATACCATTCTTTTAGTGAATTGACAAATCACAAATAATAGATATAAATTGAAAGGATAGGAGAGGCACTTTTTTGTCAACAGAAAATAAATCTTTTGGTTCGCCTATGGCATGACGTAATCATATTTACACTTTGTTCCACGGTCAATTTGATCTCTTAAAAGTTTTACGAAATTTTCACAATTATGTGTATTGATAACAGTCTTGTTTCTTCTTTTGTAATCGTTAGCCACCCTGTATCGCATGGTATTTATAATTTAAAAATAACTCGTGTTCTTTACATTAGAATAAAATCTATGGAGTTTACATTAAAAGGCACGACTTATTAAAAGTTTGTAAACAAGATATCTTTCATAAAAGAGCATCTTTAAAATTTATCTTGCTTTCTATTCTTTTTGTCGGTAGATCTGCAGTACGTGGTCTAGGAATTTTCATATACTGCTAAGTAGAAATATGTTTTCAGACAGCGCGTGTATTATCTGTATTTTTTTCACTAAAATGTTCTAAATAACATCGTCAAAGCTTTCTGAAGAATATATAAGCACTCCTTTCGAGTATTCATTTATGAATATAATAACCATAGTATCTGTTGATAGTATATACTGTGTCAACACGATATAATTTTTCTATTTGTTCCACTTCTGTCCGTTTCTTAAGAACTTCACCTGTTATATTTACTTCTTGCAAATACTCCTGTAATTTTCTAGTTTTACTACTTGCAGCCAATAGCTGCGTTGAACTATGTTGAAACGGAACACATGCTTATTATATTGCTGCTATAAAAAACGATTTCGGGATCGGACAACATACAGTGTATTATTGCTAGACTATTCACTATCAGTTAATGTAAAAAATTATTTTTAAATATGCACACCGAACTACAGCCACTAATGACATGCAATTAATATTAAAATATAAAAACAACGAATCAAATAAAATAAAATCTGAAATTAAACCAAAAATATACACGCTAACACAAATGGTTCTTGGCAAGGATAAAGGAATCGTTTCAATCATTGGATTAATGTCTGTGTAGTAAAACGAAAGAAATAAAGAATGAGAGTGCAAAAAATATGAATTTTAATTCACTCAACAAAATTTTATCAAAAACACTGGAACCGAGATTGCGGAGGTGAGTATAGCCACATTGCGTTGAAAAGAAGCAGAGTGACATATAATATAACAAAAAAATAAAAACAGAATCAATTTACTACAATCCGCTCCAGAATCGTAGACCGTGTACTTCTCCATTTCGTCAACAGTTAAACAGTCCCTGGAAACGAAAGTACGAGGCTTTACTGCCTCGACTAGAAATATAAATTATATTAGCCACTTTGGCAATACTTCTGCACTGTACACTCTAACGTAAACCTAACGGAGGGCGGTGGTAATCTCGACAATCGTCGAACGAAATATTTAGCCGTAAAAGCGGCTATAAACGCAGCTCGGAACATACCCACGCAAGGTTTGCCGATAATCCATCAAATGCTCTTTCAGCATTGAAAAACAATAATCATAATGGAATGATTAATCCCTTCCGCCATTTTATCTTACTACTTAGTTAGTCTCAACGTAACACTTTATAATTAAGCGTATCTTGGTTACTAATAAATATTATGGCGGCTGATGAAAGTGGCACAGATCTTAGTGATTAAGAGATTAAGCTTACTTCGGTGGCCCTTTGTATAATATTCGCATGGCTCTCACTTTTATGGTGTAAAAATTATCGTAATTATTGTCTTTGTAAAAGCCACAATCGAGCCCCCGCAAAATTTAACGCAAATGCACGTTTATAACTCGTGCCAGGGATACTGGCAACCATTGCTCGCATAATTCGTCGTAATAAAACGATCAACAAGAGATTCAGTCCCTAAATAAACATACTAAATAAAAGTATTGTTTGAAGAACGCGGTATGTAACCGCGTTCATAATAGGAACTCTTCATTAAACACGATTTCTCTCCTCAAGTTTGTCCTTTCAACGCGGACGCACGTAAATAATAACGATAATAAATAAATCGTTGCGTTTGCTGATCAGCTGGTAAATACGGTATCATATTATATCGTCAGACCAGCTGCCCGCAGCTCTGCGATAAAAAATTAAGTTTGCACCCTGTCAGTAAGTCTATTGGCCTACCGTCCGTACCAAAACAAATACTAAAAAACGCATTGAACGTGGCCGCGAGAGAGGTTCTCTATAATTGTAATTAAATCGTAGTATTAATTGTAGTAATTAATTGCTCTGTTGCCTGGTGATAAACCAACTGCCCTATTTCTCTTAGACTTGCGCTGTAAAGGCTCGTGATGCCACATAGATTCCATTGAATGCTGCCAGTCCCAGCAGCTGCGGCAAAAGTAGCTGAAACATGCCTACCAGAAACGATCGGGCAATCAGGAATTTTACAAATATGTTTGACATATTAATACAATTTTAGTAAACATTTATTACATACCAATTCAGGGCAGAAATAAGGACCTTGCTGCACGGAACATCCTGAGCACATAGAATCCTCTAAATAAGGCAGTACCTGAATCTATTTATCAATATAAAAATTTGTTAGTATATGATACTCACATTTTTATCTAAAAATTGAAAAACCATAAGATATACCTTTTTAGTGAACTGAGCAGTTTTTATTTGAATGAAACCAGTTCGCACAGCTTTCAAATAAGACAATCTTGTACTAAACGTCACTCTACCAGATCCAATTGGGTATTTATATTTATCCGTGTCGATCCCTGTAATTTAATTCGAAAAAAACATTAATTACTTTTCATGTATAATATCGCTTTTATTATATGATAATTACCTGCGTAAACAACACCACGGAATAGGTCGTCCATGATCTTAGCTAGACCACCTGAAGTCAACATACCATGAAGCGCGCCAACAAACACTGTTTTGTGCGGATCTAGCTTTTGCGACGAAGACTTAACATAATTGCTATCTTCCAAACACCATGGTATTACTTGTGCCTATTATGAAATAAGCGTAAATCAACTTTATAATTATAATCTTATAGAATTAATCACATATTTCTTATATTTATAATATGTTGCAATAATACCTCTTTTGCTTTCATGCGCTTTGATGAAATTTTATAATACCAACTTCCCCCATTGGTAAAATCATGTGTGCAGCATGCTAATAGAGCTCTCACCTGAAATATTTATATGATTTTAAATAACAGAATACACATTTTAAAGAGAATGATAAAGTATTTAAATTTATACCTGTTTTTCGGACTCGAATACGATGTATACGTGTCCTTTCGGTTGCGGTATGTTTTGTTCTTTTCCTGGCCATTCCACGCGTACCTGGCCAAATTGCTTGAACGTTGCGATTAAAAGGGATTCAGTAATATCCCAAGGCACACCGCCCAAGAAAACTTTCGGTGAATAAGTAGATGGTTCTCGAGTACGTTGCGGTAATATTCCACTCCATGTGCAAGTAGGCTCGCAAAGAGCTAATTCAAATTGATTTATTTTAATTCGTCCTTTTGAAATATCAATCGTAAGATATTAAATATACGAGTAATACGAACCAGCTGCACTACGATGAAACCGTGCCACACGTTCTAAAGAAGCTTGAGGGTCCATAATATTAATCGGGGTTGAAGTTCGTGGCATTACACGCCAATTCCCATTAGAATAACAGTTCTTGTCATAGTTCAATAATGAATTCAGCAAGTTGCCACTTTGATTTGTACCGCCATGGCGTCCGCGATGATGATTGTGCGAATGATGATGATGTCCTGAAGAAGGATAGTGCTTCTTCGAATCCAAAGGCTGACCAAAGCAGCCATGCGATGATGAATTATGCGATATATTGTTCTGTAAAATATAAGTATCCCTTCATGGTAAATATACGAACAAAGAGAAAGAAAAATAATAGAAAGAAGAATATAAATTTTACCATTATATCTGATAATGAACCTTCCATACTATGAATCCCGCTGGTTTCCGAATCCGCTGGTGAATTCGATCTTGAAGCGTTGCAACGAATAGTATGTGAATAGTCAAGTGTAGGACTATCGCAGTCACTTTTACAAAATAGAAATAAAGTTGTGATAATAAATTGTAAAAAATGTCAAATAGACCAAAGTGATTGCACTTCTTTTATACCTGTAAGAAGGGGAACCGCGTATTGCTCTTCCATAATGACGAGATGGAAAAGTTGATGTTGGTGAGCCCACCGACGCTCGACTGGTTGACGAAGACGGCGTATGATTGGTAGTGCTACTCGATGTTGGATACGAGTGCCGATTCAGGAACAAATTATAAGGAGCAGAAGAACTACCAGGAGTTGATGGACTACTTGGTGGTGATGGAGTACCGGAAATCGACGGACTACCAAGGGATGGTATGGTGGTGGTAGGAGAACTGCCAGGAGTAGTAACAGATCCCGGAGAAAATGGGATCATATCCATCGGGCAGATTCCATTGCGGTCCTCGCACTATTTTAAATAAAAGAATATAAAATAGTTTGAAAAGGAATTGAATTGACTTGAAATTTCCGTCTTTCATTCACTTCCGGGAATGAAATCTGCCGTATATTCGAAGAATATAAAATGAAAAATATTCTCGCTACTAAAATAAGACAAGTGATAGACGTGCGATAAAGCAGTTTGGCTGCGTGTAAGAAGTTCTTGGCCGATCTTAAAACCAGGTCGTGTTAACGTGACATGATGCATAATTTATTTCACATAGCATATTGCTATCTTAGCTCTAGTCGAAGCGCGATGTTACTAAAACGATCGTTCATATAACCGCCCAGCCAGGAAACGGACAAGGAAGGGACAGTCAAGTATCGTGAAAAACTTGATAAAATGTCCATTAAAGTGTCTGTCCAATAAATTATGGCCTCTTGGCATTGTTACCATCGAAATGGAAGCGCTTTCTCGGCTATATTACGACTCCCATTACAATCTTTATTGTAAATGGGATCTAATAATACCTTTCAAAAGGAGACCATGCGTTGCTTTCAATGTACGCAACCGACGGAAGCATAATATTTTCATATAAGTTTATAATATTTATGACGTTTTCATTCACCAATCTTGATTTTCTACAATAAAATCAAAAGATGAGCATTGACTTTTATCGGAAGATATCAACGGTTTCAATGATCAATATTGTGGACAATAAATATATTGAGAATCAATCGTAGAGATAACTCCGTTGCTATCCTAAAAAAGTTTCTTGCATTGGACAGACACGCAAGTCCGACGACTAGTTGGAATCATTCCAATAAAGATAATCATTGTTCCCCTTACTGTATTGGCAGTAGCCAGATGTTCCGCGACACTACCTATTTCTGATTTAAAATTTACATTCAAAAGCAAGCTTAATTTATCGAGTATATTCATAACGATTATTCGACCTAATTCTATACTTAAAAAAATTCTCTTCGACAAATAAAATAGTAATATTTTCTATATTTAACAATTACACAAAACAATTCCTCCCGAAATGAGTTATTATTTAATAGAAAGGAGAATTTCATCAACTTCGCGAAATATTAAACTTCGTGTATATCTTTAAGGAATGACTTACTTGATGATGTTGATGCGAGGATCCTTCGCCGCGGTTTTGTCCATGATATTGATAATTCTGGTAGCCAGGTGTGCCGGTAGTCGATTGGTTTCCCATTAGGGATCCCCGGGGCAGACCCAAGCCGAGTAAGTCATAAATCGACATGTCTCCTACCATTTTTAGAAAATAACCACGATCTTAAAATATTGAGAATACGACGCAACGAGAGACGCTGCGTCGGCTGACAAATGACTAACGAACCACTATAGCAAATATTAACAGTCATCGCGAACAGATCGTTCTTCAAAATGCTCTTTTTATACACCGGGTGTAATAATAAGCGCATTTTATCAATGCAATCATTCATTTAAGAAATTATAAAAATAATCATAAGGAAACAATAGCCTCTCGATTAATCGTACCGTCAACATTGGTGTTCTTTCCGGATTGCGAACACGGAGCGTCGTTGGAAAATCCTTGGAAACCCGAGGGAGATGGAAGATCCAGTAATAAGTTGCCGATTGACTGCAACTGGTGCAATTGCTCTCGTTGTTGCAACTGCGACTGGTATTTCTCATTCTGGACCATCGGTGCATGGTCTTGGTCTCGTTGCACCTGCAACAGCGGGCCATAAGGATTCTCTTTGTGATGAGATGGATTCGTCACTTTCATTTCACCTACATCTTGCGGCAAGTCCAACTGTAACAAATGTTGATTATGCTCAACTACTATATAGTTCGCGAAAGATTATATTAATTATTAAATGATCGAAGAAGAAAGTGCCGAAAGTTCTTGCTTTTCCCTTTAGAAATTGACTTAATCAAACGAATCAATTCGATCGAGCGTTAACGGAATTTCGAATCGTGTGTATGTTACATACCATCGGATTCCGAGATCTCATCGTTGCTACCGGTACTGGCAAACTACGGGGCGAACTTTCGTTGGGGAAGAACGACAACAAGAATTGTACACCGCGGCACCACTCCCAATTAGCTTTCACGGAATTCGGGAAAAAAATTCAGCAGCACCGTGCGCTACCAAAGCATTCTATTGGTTTACCAAGAATTCTCCTGGATTCCTGGAACTCAGCGCTTCCAAATTCAAACTCGCGATGCGGAATACATCTGACGGCAAATATGCGAGCGAGAAATTGCGTACGTGTGATGCAACAGTGTGCGTGATTAGATTGTAATAGGATAATATGATTTTCTCAGGGGAGTTACCGAGAGATTAAAATATGCATTTTCATGGCGAATTATTTGAATTCACCTTTGTCGAAGAAACTTTATTACTAGGATTCACATTCCAATACAACGGTAGCTTCTGAAAGCGTCAACATGACTGGAATGATTCGAGCATTAAATATCGCTGCCGCAGCGTACCATAAAAACGTATTACGTGCGATCAACTTTTCCTTCTCGAAATATGTAGTTTCCAGAAATTATTTAACATAATAATATTAACAGTTCTTAATAGATTTCACAATGTAGCATAGCAACACACATACATACAAGTAAAACAGAATATATGTGAACATGCAATTTGGATACTTTATATCCTGCGGCAATACGATCCTTGATTGTAATCCCGCAGGGCAAAGATATTGAAATGATTTATGATTGTCTATAGCCTGTTCTATGGTTGGTCATTAGATCGTAAATCCTTTTGAGAATACTTCTCGAGGAAGGTGTCCCTTGCTCGGTATTTGACCGGCGTGACTAATAATCGGCAGAATTCCGCAGTACGAAGGGAGTAAGGGTGAAGGGCAATTCAGAGGGCGCGGTGGATACCTTCGATAGCGAAGGGCAGCTATATCGACCTATAAGAATGAACGCAACGTGTTTCACACGTGGACGTGTTGCGGCTGAAACGCAGGAATCGGGGCGTTTGTTTACAAACGGACACACAAGAACTTCCTTCGCACTCGATGCCGCTTTGCAGATATTATCGTCTCGATGTTCAAGCTGACTCACAAGTTAGGATACTCGAGTACTTTTGCGAGTTGGCACTGTCAAGTGAGACAGGTCCTCGAAAAGGTTACAGGAGACAGGAAATAAGATTTAAGCAAAATAATTCCTGGCAAAAGCAGCCACAGAGCTCGTGAAGTAAGGCATTGATTGGAAAAATGCCGGAATGTTCGCTTAGAATGACAAAGCACTGATGCAAATGTTGATTACTTACCGGTTGAATTAATGAAAGCATATCGATCTCTGATTTCCTCGTCTTTGCGAATTCTTTAATGAATACTCTGGACTTTTGTTCTCCACTGAACTCGACGAGACGGCTGGCGACTTTTCTGGCAACGCGGTTGAAACGTGTTACAGCTAACCCAGTTTCCGCACGGTGCACCGCCTATCTAAGTGAATACCCCGGTGCGAAATGCCGAATGCACGTCTGCTAATAATTCAGTGGGTGTGTTATTTATTGTGTTACATTAGAGAACCGAGAAAAACGTGGGTATGCCGATCCCACACCGGGGTTCGCCGGGGGACGAGATTTGGACCGGCTCAACTCGATGAACCACCCATTTATAATTACGCCTGAACGTGGAACGGGAGAATTTAGCACGTCTCTCTTTACTCTTTCTCTACCCGGTTTAATGTCGATGCAGCAACGATGGAGATGAAACGCCCATTCTTCTCCACATTGCTTCAGTCAGCGAACTGAATTGAAGATTTGTTTCTCCCTCTTTCTCTTGCACTTCGCCAGTTGCCAGGAAGTTCCGTTCGCTTTGAACGCCGGCGCGGTTCGTGAACGCGCTCGCATTCCATTTCAAGCAGGTCCACGTTATATACATCGAAAAGTATATATACATATATATATGCATAAAGAGAAAGACTTTTTTCAGAATGATTTTGTAAAGAAAATAAAGAATAACATATTTCTAAATCTTGATATTATGTACAAATGTTATTAGTAATATTTTATAAAACATATGAGAGTATCATAGGTAGAAGAAGCATATATTCTTTTATTTTAACAAATTTATTAGCTGTATAAAAGTGTGGGAAATTCAGTTGTATTCTATATGTGCAGTTGACGAATCTAGCATTTCAACCTCCGAACTAATGTCACTCGTTGAGTAATTAACAACTACATCTCGTGGGCGTTCTATTTTATCCGGTGTATTATCTTCAGCTTTCGCAGAATCCTCACCCCAGCCAGAAAACAAGTTTACTCGTAGTTTGTCAATATCCTGCTCGGCTGCATCTAGTTTGACTTCTGGGAATTTATATTTCGGCATTTCAGTTGGGGCATCTGTAAAATAATCAAAAAGGATATGATAGAAATTATTTTCGAATCTAATATATTGGGAAATAAATCAAATCTACCAAGATACGGGGGTGACTCGTCGAGCAATTGTTCCATAACATAAGTTAGCATAGTTGTTGTGAAAGTATCATCCCTTCTAAGACCAAGTGCTCTATGAAAGGCATCTACTGCATCTTGGGTACTTCCCATCAAAGCATGAATAAATCCTATGGCTGAATATGTTGATGGATTCAGAGGATTTAAAACTAAAGCCTAGAATGATTACCATGGATGAATATATTATTTTATAGTATAAGAATCTTATTAACAGATAAAAAACTTTATGGCTGACCTGCTGATGATACTCTAATGCCTCATCATATTTTTTCATTTTTCTACAAGTATGTCCTAAATTGTTTAATAATGCTTCCCATTTGTTTGGTAAGATAACATCCTTCAAACCACCTTGTATCCTTTCCATAGCTTCCTTAAACTGTCGTTCTGCTGTTTTGTAACTGTATTTAATAATACAGATTGTATTGAATTATTATTTTCTTTATTTTAAATACTAAATGATGTGAGAAATTAAATCTTACTCTAAGTTGTAAAATGATATAACACCCATTTCATGTATAACAAATGGATCATTCGGTGCAATCCCTTGAGCTTGTTGGAAAAACTTGTCAGCCAACTTAAGATTGTTAGTTAAGCCACATTCGAGTCCAATGTATAGAAGTGGCAGATGACATCCTTTCATTAGTTGAGAGGCTTTAAAGTATGCTGCCATTGCCTGGTCATGCTCATTTTCTACTGCAAAGGAATGTCCATATGCTAGCCAGGCTGGCCCGAACAATCTATCCAATGCAGTAGCTTTTGCTAAGTATCTCCGTGCTGGATCACTTTTACCTTTGTAAAATATATGATTTTACATGTTAGTAATTGTTAATTTCAGTATAGAAAGTGTTTATATTTTGGAAGAATGATAAATACCTATACTATAATAGTAACATCCAACAGCAAACCATGCTAATGCCATATCTGGATACAAATCTACCAATTTGTGTCCCAAGTAAAAGAGAGCTAAATAAAAATATCATTTGTAAAATTAATCATTTCAATTTTCATCTTTTATAATACAAAAGAGTATTACCCTTGGTTTTCTTTAACTCTACTAAACAAGCAATATGGATTGGTAAACATCCACTGTGATATGGGTCCTTTTTTAATATCCTGTGAAATATATTAATTATAGAAATATAGGAATTTATGATTATGTTAAATGTAAATAAAGCAAGTTAAGTTTTACCTTTCTGTAAGTGAGAAACACTTATGATAGTCACAATTATAATATAATCTTTCAGCTTCGGCAACTTCCATATCCAAATTGCCTGACAATCTGTCAGTAACAAGAACCCCCATCACGCTACATGTTACTAATGCTTGTTTCTTGCCTGGCTCTTGATATTTCTTCAATTTACTTTCGTATAACAATTTCAATAGTTCAGCTTCAGCTTCTGTACATTGCTCACTAAACGGTAGAGATTCCAGTAATTCTTTCTCTAATAAAGTAATAATGGCTAGAAGTCGATATTAACCAATTCAATTATGTTTGGGACACAAATATACCTTCGGATGCTGAGAGCATTTGATTCTGCACTAGAGCTTCGAACGCTTGATAAGAATAAACATCGCAATGCAATGCCTGCTTATAACAATCCGATGCTACTGCTCTGTTATCCATTGCTTCGTATACTCGTCCTTTCACGTACAATATAGAACTTTGTACATTTCTAGGAGCATCTTCCCATATATCAGTACGATCGGTAAAACTAATTCCTGATTGCGTTATGTTGTTACAAATCTCGGATTCATTAATTACTTGAAGAGCATCGGTGTATTCTTTTACTTCTAATAAGCTTCTTACTGTTAGATAATGACACATAACGTCAGTCTGCAAGAAAGTGATATAATAATCAATATATTATCCGATTATATGTTAAAACTTCTTTAATGTTAACGAACCTTCTCGAGACCATGACTTCTTATAAGATGCGCAGCTCTGTGATATTGTTTCATAAGATACATACAATGCGCCAAGGTACAAATATCCTTTGGATCTTCATTACTTAACGACACTACTTTGTCAGCCCAAAATAAGGCTGCACTGTACAAATGCTATAAATAAAATGCACCTTTAGTTTGATGCATTGTAAAATTGTTTCTTTAAGTTAAACAACAGATTCTCACCAAATCGACATACGACTTTACAAGCTTTCGACAATTGTCCAAATCAATGCTTTTATTGTTTAACATACTATGCATCTTCTCGGAGTCTGCATTAACACTTTGCCGCGCCATGTCTGCGCACTCACTCTTCTGTAGGTTAAGTATTGTTTTCGAGAATGTTTATAAATAAAACCAACACCGTGCAATTTAATCACTGAAGGTATCGTAACTATTATACATTGCAAATAGTACAAGTTCATTCATTACTGTCGCCGCGTTGAAATCGTGAATGCCGCACTCCATTCTTTTCTATTCCTCGATTGCATTTTCGTAAACACTGAACCGACTCGACACGAAAAGAAAAACAACAATTAATGTTTTAAGTAGTTGTGCCAAGTTCTACCGGGTTGACTTCTCACAGACACACAATTGTATACATACAAGAGGATAGATTCGCGTTATCTTTATCTGTGTTTTCCCTGAGTTGCCGGTATTGCCGCTGTCGCCGATCGAGAGCATCGGTGAGAGAGATCATTGCAAATGTGAGTTTCGCGAATTTCCCGCAGGCGGCGGCATTTCCTCGCAGTCCGGAATTTCGAGTCTCCTTTCCGCAATAGCAAGCCAGGGCAAGGATTACGTGCACTAGTGGTGGAGGTAGACGATGGCAAAAGACGAACGAATCGCGTGCGAATGCGAACGAAGCTAATCCGCGAGAGACCAGTTGCGAGAGAACCGTGCGCTTTCCGTTATTGTGGACGTCGAGGACGGCGCGCTGGCGATCCGTTGTTTCGCTCAACACGATGATGTGAGAATGCAAAGCGAGGCCTGAAGAAACAGGGGTACAAAGCTCGGCGAACGGAACGGCCGAAAACTTCTCGCAGGCGATGTCAAACATGCGGCGACGGACTTCGCAGAAAAGCCCATTAAACCGACGGCGCGTTTCGGCCAAGATTCGTCAGTGAGACCAGTGCCAATGAGTGTGAATATATGGCGGCGCGAGTACTTTTATTGAGCATCTTGTTTATAGAAGTGCTGAAGCCCGCTTGTGCCGCAGGTGCGTCCTCGCTCGCCTCTGTCTCTCTTCTCATCCTTCTCGCTCTCACTCGAACCTCCTAGCCAACTTATGTGTTTACGCTTCTGATACACTCGGATTATACGCATACGTATATAGATTCCTGGACCACGCAATTTCAGCTGCTGCATTCTAGTTCGACACTTTCCTTACCTTTCTTAAGTTTCTCGTTAGCTTTCCCGGCTCAATCCCGATGATGATAGAATTCAATTGACAGTACTACTCCAAAGTTTTCTAAGTCTCTGTGTTAATCAACCACGCACTCCTACAGCTTTTCCATCTGAATTGTTGTCTTAACATCCATTGAAATGGGCGTTCAATTGCTTGACAGGTGTTAAAGGATTAGGAGCAGGTTTGAACAACAAAAATGTATCGAAACCAGACAGCTTCAATGCTACCTTAAGTAACGATTCTGGCATAACATTAGAAATTCAACCTAGTGGCCATGTAATATTAGGAAAAAAGGGAGTAACACTTAATTGCATAGCTGGTCCGAATCAAAATATCTCTTGGCTCCACAATGGGATACAAGTACCGCCATGCAAAATTGCGCGTTGTTCTATTCTCGAAAATGGATCCCTCAGATTTTCCAAGGTATATAAAAATAGAAAGAAAAGTAGTTTTATATTATCTGCTTTGCGTTGAAAATATTTCTTTTACTACTACAAATTTGTAGGTGGTACAGAAATCAAAAGAGAAGAATAGTAGCCTTATCAGCTTTCGAAACAATACTGCGGATGAATTTCGTTGCGTAACTCATACTACTTTAGGAGAATCTCTAAGATCATCACCTACATTTATTCAAATAGCAGGTACTTAAATCATTCTCATGAATACAAAAATGATATAATAATCAAGATATTTATCAGAATATGATTTAAATATAAATTCTTTTTGTAGAACTTGCACATGTATTTAAAGAATCACCTGAAAATATAACTGTAAGAGAAGGTGAAGTGGCAAGATTGTCTTGTCTCATTGATAGTGTTCCTTTTCCTCCCAACATCACATGGCAACACAATGGGAAGACACTGACGCCGCTTTATAATTCTAAGTAAGTTATCTTATAAAATAATATCATTTTAATACCTCTTTGGTATTCGAAATCTATAATTTTCTGGCTGCATTAGGTATTCCATGGTACCACCAGGTGTTCTGTATATAAGTGCAACGAAGTTGTCAGATGCTGGTTCATATAGGTATATTTATAATTTTTGTATAACTATAAATAAATTAACAGTAGAGTATCACTTTGTCATATTTCAGATGCATTGCAAACAATGAATTCCTAAAAAAGAGCAAGAGAAGTAAAACAGCAAAACTAACTATTATTTCTCAGGCCGAGAGTGGTAAAAAGCATATACCACCTTTACTGTTTCCACAAGTTTCTTATAATCATTGGTTGCTAAATGGATCGACACTTATGTTAGCGTGCGCTGCGTCTGGTTATCCAACTCCAGTTGTGACATGGTCATTTATTCCTAGCGTTAAAGGTATCTTTCTAGACAAAAAGTATTACTTTATAAATTTCGGCAAATTATAATTATATTTATTAACAAAGTTTTTCCAGGTAATTCTAGTGTTGCACAGCCTCGCATTCTTCTTAATTCTAGTAGTGGAATTAGCATATTGTTAAAGCGTGTAAATGGATCTGACGCTGGGGTATACCTGTGCTCTACAAAAGATTTATTTACAAACAACTTTGAAATTCAGGTATTTATTATTCCCAAGTTTATATTGTATGATAAAGTGTATATTTATGGAGTATGATTTATTTCTTTTACAGAATGTCACAGTAGACATATTGGATCCACCCTCATTCGATATAAAACCTACAAATCAAACATGCCCTAATGGAAGAACTGTTAGATTCGAATGTCAAGCAAAAGGGTTACCAGTCCCACAAATATATTGGTTAAAAGACTCATTAAATATTACCATTAATGGTAAGACATTAAACAGTAATAATTAATAGAATCATATATGAATTCTTATTAATGAATATGATTTAAAAGGGCGCATGACTACATACCTGAAGGAATCTAATAAAATGGAATTGGCAATATCAGCCACTGTTCCATCGGACTCTGGTATTTACCAATGTGTCGCTGTAAATTCTGCTGGCGAGATTTGGGCTGCTGGTCGGCTCCAAGTAAACACATCTCGTAATAGTCCTGCTGCACCTACCTCTCTAAAGTGTCATGCTCTCTCTCCTGTTAGAATTTTTATTTCCTGGGAACCACCAAAGTTTCTACCATACACCAGTATTACTGCTTATACCGTCCATTACAGTCCCGTTGGTACGTTTAAAACAATCTATAATTATTAAATAGAGATTCAATTACTTTATTATATAATTCATATATTTAGAAGGAGGAAGAGAAGAGGTTTCTCCGCCTGAACCGGGAAATTCCACATCGGTCGAAGTGACAAAGCTTCTCGAACCATTTACAAACTATTCTTTCTATATACGAGTGTGGAACAATCATGGTGCTAGCGACCAATCAGCCACCATCTTGTGTTCTACGGCCCCAAGTGGTAATACATTGTTTAATAATTTGTTAATATTATCATCTATTTTGTTTTTAATAATTCCGACATTTTATTTACAGTTCCTAAAGGTGCACCAAAAGTGAATGTGAATATTATTAGTAGTACAAAATTAAATGTATCATGGATACCACTGACTAAGAAGGAATCACGTGGAATCGTGGTAGAATACAAACTGCAATGGGGACTGCGTGGTCATCCATCTTCTCGTGTGCTTCTTTTACCTGCAACTGTTGAATCTTATATACTTTCTGGTATGTGTTTAATAATACTGTCAATGTTCCGTTTCATTTGGTTGTTGTTTTATATATAACATTTCTGCAGATTTAATTCCTGGAGCACAATACGATTTACGTGTATTAGCGAGGACAAAGCAGGGTTGGCCTAACATGAGCGACACACAACTGCCATGGACTTCTGCGTCTATGCCATTACCTGAAAGCAATCAAGTTACTATCAGAGATGTAGTGGACATAAAAATTATAATCTTAAACACTTCAAGTGTAAAGGTAAGATTTTAATACTTTATTAATTATTAATACAGTTAGGGCTAATAATGTTAAATTATTTCTCTTCTGTTAGATAAAATGGAAGTTGGATTTGAAAGACAGTAACTCAGTTGAATCAAAATTTGACTCTTGGCAAATCTATTGTGAAAATCAAGAGGGTGAAAAAATTACTAAGATTTCTTTGCCATTGAATGAGACGGAATACCAATTTAGCAATCTTGGTGAGATTAATTTTTCTATGATCATTTGATTTATTTTTACGTAATATATAATAAAAATTAGAATGAATAATATATTTTTTTTAGATCTAAATGTTTCTTACATTCTGGGATTGTGTATGGTATCTCTTGGAGAAGCAACGAGCTGCTTAACAAAGAAGATGCAAGCACCGCAACAACATCCAGATTTAAGTATGTCTTTTAGTGTTTCTGTTGAAATAATTATGCATAATATTTATATGTTCTTAATATATTTAGATAATATACCAATGGCTCTTGATGCTGTACCTGTTTCACCCACTGCCATAAATGTGACATGGACGTTAAGTGACATAAATGATATAGATGCTTTTGAATTGTGTTATCACGCTATTCAATCGTCTATATCAAACGGTTCTAACTGTTTTATACTGTAAGCATACTAGTAAATCTATTTATTCAATTATATTTTAATTAATTTAATACTGAATGATAATATTTCAATCGGATTTTGTAATATCTTACAGGAATGATACGAAAGCAAGTGTTGATATGCTTAGGCCTTTTACCTTGTACCAATTTAAAGTAAAAGCTATCAGAAACAATACGAACCAAAGCAGTTTTTACAGTGAATCTATAGAATGTTATACAAATGAAGATGGTACGACTTCTTAAAACTCTTATTTCATGACATTTCTTTCTTTCACCAGGTCTCTAAACATAACTTATTATCTTCAGTACCAGGTAAAGTGGAGGAAGTACAATGGTTTTTGGGAAATAGCACAAAAGTACGAATAGCATGGAAGGAGCCAAGTAATATAAATGGAATCATACAAAATTATGTCGTTGTATACACCATGGATTTATTGGATTCTGTGGCCTCGTGGGAAAATGTGACGGTACCCGGGAATAGGACATCTACAACCTTACCTGGATTGATACCAGGGAAAAGATATTTTGTTATGGTACAAGCAACGACAAAAGCTGGTTATGGTAAACCGTCGGATCCTATAATTATTATTACTGGTGGTGGGACATCGAAAGCACCAACATCATCTGACGAACAAAAACCAGCACAAAGTACGAAGCCTGACCAGAGTCTTGGTAGGTATTGAATAATGCTTGTAGTAGAATTATATTTTATGTATGGTATGCGGTTTTTTCTGGATACACATCAGAGATGTGATACATCTGCTTCATCTTCCCAGGCGTGATTCTTGGTGTAAGCATAAGCATCGTATTCATTGTCATCTGCTTATGTAGCATATACTGTAGAAAGAAATGTGAAACTTCTCGGATAGTACGAGAGAATTCACAGTCAGCGAAATCTCGTGCTTTGGTACGAAACGGAAACGGATGTTGTGTTAATCAGTCATCCACTTCTATCAGCCAACAAATGAATGTCATTGTTACGCCAAATGAAATTGAATTGGCTGTTCTTTGTCCATCATCACCGATGACATCGAATCCACAATCTGATACGAAGGTTTGAATAATATTAATAGATCTACTAATATAAATATTTGAATCAACTAATATTTCAAACTTTAATATGAAATTAGGGAGGAAAATTAAATGGTATTGTAGAATCCTGTGCAAAGGAACCTTTATTGACTCCTTGGGAATCAAATGGAGAAACAAAAGAAACGTATATTACGCAAAATACAGAGGTTGGTATTAAAAACACATTTACAAGTTCATTGTAATGATTTACGATGTATTATTTCATTGACTAATCTATAATTTTGCTCGAACAGTACAAAAAATGTAATAGCAGTGCAGTGAATAACCAAGAACAAGATTTAGATGGCACACAGATAACGGTGGTGAACTGTACTCTAAGTAGTAGCAGTAGTAGTTTAAACAATAATTCAGCATATCCAAGAGATACGCCCCGATCGAAAGCAACGTGTGCGTCTGTTCCAACACTTGGACCAAATGGATGAAACTAAACGGTACAACTGAGTGTTCACAATTCCTCATCTACGCCGTGGTACAACAGGTAGGAGCGCATAAAGTTTTTTTTTCTTCTATAAGCTAAGTGACTCAATTGACGAATTGTTAAAGGTCAACACTTGTATAGATGCATAAATATTTATAGATAGATTGAAAGTGTACGCAACACATGAAATTCATAACAACATACAAGCAATGCAAGAGAACATCTCACGAGTTACAGTATAATACAACTTATGAGCGGAAATACTAATATATTCATAGATAATACTGTTTTGGTTAAAGACATCAATCTTCAGGTACGCCCGATGCAACGATGTAAAACTGTTTCTGTAAGTTTTAATTACAACAGTATCCTCGGATTATAGATTTCTGAAAAAGAGGCGTTATATCCTCTAGAAGTTAGTAGTCGAAGTAATTGTGAAAATTCTAATTTTATTTTGGGGAATGCTGTTATGCAACTGGAATAAGCAGACGCTACTTAAAAATAATATTGTCGGACAAATGAGTTGCTCATATAAGTAGCGGGCGTCATCCTGCTAATAAATAAAGACAGGCAAGAAAGAGAAATAGATAAACCGGAGTGGAAAGAGGAATCTTGACACTTTTGTAAATAGGATAGCTGTTAATTGTGAATATGTCTATAAAATATCACTTCCGGTGACGTAGCAAGGAATGTGCGGTATTCAATTTGTTTGTAATGGGAACAGGAAATGATAAAACCACAAACAATATGGGTATGGCCTAAAAAAGAAAAGAACAAAAAAGAAAGAAATACACACATTCATAGTGAGTTTTAAATCTGATTCATTGCAGAAAAATCAGTAATTTCATCAGTCATTCCAATTATAAGTTTCCAAGCAAGTAACTCTAAGAATTAATGGTGAAAAGAAAAAAGAAACGGAGCTCGAATTAGACATGCACAGAACGATAGGATTTCGCGTTATATTTCCAAACGTCAGCATTTGCTCTTGCAAATTGAAACATACATTTGACTAAAAATGCATCATATTCCGCTCTCAAGTTCAACTATTATCCTATACATCTAACGTTTTGTTTTTTTTTATGTGTATGAAGTTGCATTTTTGGGTGAACGGGAGGAATGCAATTCGCGTTACAAAAAAGTTATGTTTTGACGAAAATCAAATGATCGTAAATGAATGCGTGACACAGTTTCTAATTACTGATAGCGTATAAAAGCATTCCTGCTCATGTACAAACATTGTAACATGATATGCAATCTGCATATTTCAACTGTTTTGTTTCCTTCCGATGACAGTATCATTTTTTTTTTCTTTCCATTGCATAAACTGATTTTATATACAGTGTGCAAGAAGGCAGTTACAATTTGCTAATCTACGAAAAACAGAAATAGAAGAAGATACGATAATTATATTCCAGACTGGTGCATGTTACCATGACAGAAAAACCCAACGCAGTACCTGATAGAATAAGCTATATCTCTTAGAGTGAGACGTAGATATGTCATGTTATTATTGTACCTCCATTAATTGTTATTTATTGCATTTTCCATTCAAGTAGCTATTTCTAGACGATTAAATTACACCGGCTCATGCAATAACGTAGTCACCACTAGCACAGTATAAAACGTGTAAAGGTAGAATATCTTCAGTCCGCACATACTAGATACATTATTACATATTTATTATACAGACATCTACATCACTTACGGAAAATTGTTTTGTTCATTGAAATTCATCTAGAGACTTTTCAGTCCAACTTTTACTTCCCGTTTAGAAATATATTATTAATAATGTAACTAGCAAGACACATACCTGACCGATATTCACATACTATAGGCGTAACTTATCACTGTCTCCCCCCTCTTCAATCGGTAAAAATTTTATGCAACATAATGCATTGTTGAAAGATCTGATTAGAATTCGGCGGAAGAATCATTTTCTATTCCAGCAGCTTACCAGTTCTGTTACAGACGCCGCGACTAGGAATCGCGACACTCTGGTATGAAACCACTCTTCTTGAAAGACTGTTTTTCCCGAATCCTTGCTTTTTATGAATATGCCGTGGATTTAACAATCTGCTTTATATTTCTATTTTATTCACATGTATTACATTTGTTATGTTTGACATCATTTCCGTTCCGTCTACATAGTATCATAGTGATATACTTTCGTGTTTGTTAAAAGTGTTTGTTACGAAAATCTTAGATTATTGGAGAAATGACAATTATTCCACGATTGATGAGCACCGCATCTGAATTATTCGTAAATATGTTCATGTTTACCTACGTTCAATAAATACATCGATTATTTATTATTATTATTTTTTTTTGTCACTGTATTTTGTTAATAATGAGTGTTAATAGAAAGTAATGTAGAGGGTTACAAAAACGATGTAAAATAAGCGACAAATTAAGAAAGGAGAGAGAATTGTTTATGAAAGAGGTGATATTCCATAAGTATTGGCAAGATTACGAATGTGCATACAATGCGGCGATTGATTATGTTTTGCAGGGAAAATATAGCTTGCATATCTGTTTTGGTATTCTTGAATTCACTATATGCAAAGCAAGCATGTATTCTATGATTTTATTTATTGTAAAAAGTGTGTGTACGCTTACTGAAATGATTTTAATCGTTTTACTATTGCATCAAATACTATGATCTTTAATGAAGCGGTCGAAAACTAATCATTCGTATGTGTACTGAGGCGTACACAACACTTTAAAAATTTTATGACGCGCGAAATTGAACGACGAACGCGTTACACTTTTCATGTGTACGAGATATTTGAATCATTGTATCAGTGTGATAAGTTTAATTCTCACAAAAACCAAGAAAAATAGAGTCGCCGTGCCATTGGTTAAATATGTTTTTGGCAGGCTAAATGACGATTCACTATGACTTATGATGGATTTGGAACCAAAAAGTCTGCTATATCACATTAAACCTATATCATTTGCTAACTCCACAGAAGCAAATATGGTAGTTCTTAATGTAACTGCTAAACTTCCTATTTGTAACATGATGCTCTATATGTTTGTAGAAGCATATACTACATTGTCACTACTATTCCTTACTGATCATGAATTGTTGTTATCATATTATTCAAAGGGTAGATATGTTATTTATCGTAAGATATGACGTGTAGTTGATTTTTTGGATCTGCATCTCACAAGTGTAGAATACCTTATTAAAAGGTATCTCATCCGCAATATTAATTACTTATCCATTAAACTAAGATCCATTGCCGAACAAGAACTGCATACACCTTTATCCCATATTGAACGGGATAAAAAGAAATCCATTCCATTTATCTGCAATAACATCAAAGAAAGCGCGATCTATAGTATTGGCTAAATGCAAATATATACCCGCAAAGTATTAATTATATTGTACGGCGACTCTAGTCGACTGGATATACCTCCGTAGTTGTTACCCCGACAAGCGGTGACCAATAATACTTAATTTTAACTTAACCGCAGTACCTATTAGACTTTATAATTTTAGATTTATACCATTTACCTCAGAAAGTATATTCCCTCGTCCATCGAGCGGGGTATAGCCAAGACATTACCTTTTATTTTGTACGAGACATTTACAAAATGACGAAAAATGACCCAGTAAATTTAAAAAGAACTCTTTCGTATTACTATCGTTAATTATACTATATTATGTTTATTGTACCTACTAAGAAATATTTTATTAATTTATTTTTTCATAAATCCGCATCATTCTTTACTGACATCAATCATTATTGTAATTGCGACAATTATACAGTTTCTAGGGTGCAGTTACTTTGTAAATATTTTTATCCACGATTGTACATATATTATATTATCTGCGGAAAATATTAAAAGTATATATTTTAATATATTATGTATAACGAACTACATGAAATGATAATCTTATTGTTTAAAGTATTAAAACTAAAATGATACACAAAATATTTAATGATATTGTTGATCCTTCTGAACACTGTGTCTTGTTGTAACCAATGATTGAATAAAATTACGACAGTGTACCTCTGACTACCTTTTTTTTTTTGTGAAACATCCCTGCAATGATGCTGCGCGCTTAGATATTTTAATGAAAGGTGATAAGTAAAACACTTGAGATTGATAAATGGCATAACTTTATTATCAAAGGTTTCGTTTTCGCATCGAATAACAATAATTTCATATCAATACTATCATATTTGGCAGTAAATGCCATTTAGCGTATATATATATATATAATTTTCTTTATAGTACTTTATGCAAAAATTAGGCTTACATTCGTTTAATTTATAAACCTACTAACTTGCATGGAAATTGGCATTCTCGAAACATTTTTTTCAGCTTAGTTAATATTATTTGTACTTGTGTAATATACTAAGACCAAGTACTATAAGTTTATGGAATAATAATTATTTGCTTGGAATAGAAAGATCTCAGGTTGATTCACAGCTCTTGGAAGATTCGTTGGAATGCGATTCGGGTAAAAGAAAATCGTTCCCAAGGAGTTACAAATTCTATCAGCTTTTCTTTTTTTGTCCTGGTATGATTGCAGATTTCTGTTTTCCTCAAGCTCAAAAACGTGGTATATAAAAAGCATATTTCTGGCAAAGTAAACAATCATCCTAAAACTTTCCGAAATGGCTCTACATGCTAGAATATGATTTTGGACATATAATTATAATATGTGACCACCAAATGCTCGTGTTTCATTAATGATTACTTTGACGACCGCGTTATCCTTCGATGTTGAACTCTGACTAGCAACCTTACGATGCAAAAATTTCGTATTTTGAACTAGAGTAAAATTAAGTACATTAATTCCTAGTTTATCACATTGACGATAGGCTTATGTATGAAATCTTCATATTCCGTCTCTGTACTCTGGAAATTGATCTAACAATATTTGTTAGTGTATAAAACGCGAGTCGAGTGTACAATGCACAGTGCAATGTATGTAACATATATGGATCGCTAGGCACAATGTGAAACGCTCCAAAATTACTTACACAAGTTATTATAAGAGGTTTTGGTGTTTGAACGTGGCAGTGAGCGTTTCCGAAATTCATAGAACCAGGGAATGAGGGAATATCCTCATACTCACATAATCATCAAGGACCTATTTCAAAATAAAGTTACAATCAAAATTTATTAGTCATTCTACAAGGTGTAACAAATAGCTTTGAATCAGTTTTTTATCATCCAGTTTTTGATAGAATTCTGGCATTTTTGCCACTGGTTCTATCTTTTCTATCCATTTTAATACTCAAACAATCGATTTATGCACCGTTCGTTAAAGGCCGAGAAGCTTCGAAAAGTCGAAAATTTTTGAAACACCCTTCCCGACCGTTTCAGGGTCTGGTATTTCGTGGAGAGATTCAGTATTTAGCTAGGAAACAGTGATATAAATTCCAGAACCCTAGGTCAAAATTCATTTTTTGGCCCAAAAATTCGTCAAGGGGTATACCCAGAAAAATTTGCGAAAAAATGAATTTTGAGCTAGGGCTTTGGAATTTATATCACTTCTTCCTTGATGCAAGAAAACATTCCCCGCCAAATTTCAGCCCCGGAAAATGTCGGGAAGTATGAAAAACATGGGAAAAAGCCCGAAAATGAATTATTCAAGATCCGTTTTCCATGTGTTTTCGGTACAATTCCGGCATTTCTGCCACTGGTTTTATGTTTTCTATTCGTTTTGATACTCAAACAATCGAAATATCAAGCATTCGTCAAAGTCCCAGAACCTTCGAAAAATCGAAAATTTGTGAAGGGGTACATATGGAAAAATTTGCGAAAAAATGAATTTTGAGCTAGGGCTCTGGAATTTATATCACTTCTTCCTTGATCCAAGAAAACATTCCCCACCAAATTTCAGCCCGCGAAATAGTCAGGAAAAATGGAAAACATGGAAAAAACCATCAAAATCAGATGAAATGAATTATTCAAACTTTACGCCTGACATTATACGGCTATCAAAACAATGTAGAAAAAGGCTGATTCCAAACTATCTGTTACACCCTGTACTATAATTAATCAATCAACTATTAAAAATTCTTACCTCTTTCAAAGGTTCTTTTGTCAATTTTGGATACATGTAGGAAAAGCCAGTACTTGAAAGCTTTCCTGGATATAGATACAAATGCTTGTTGTACAGAAATTCTTGGTCAATGTATGGAGACAAAGGACTATTTTCCACTCCATCTTTATTACAAGCTTCTGCCCATGGCCCCATATGTTTATCATTGACTTCTTCGACTACAGAATTCATGTCTGTCTAAAAGAAAGAATTAAAGTTCTTCAAATATTTCATCCTATAATACACATTATTTACTATCAAAAGCTATTATTAATAACATACTTTTGCTAATGTTGATAATGCAGTACCCCAATAATCATGATTGATATTAAACAATTCTGAAACTATGGCACTAATCGATCCCTGAGTGGAATCACCTTCATCCACAACGTTATATGTTTGCCCTACGGTTTCAGGCTTAGTTAGGACATGCCAAATGGCTCTAGCTACGTCTCTGACATGAACTGTATTCATATGAAGGTCTGGTCCCCAAAGTAGCTTCATCATTTCTCCCAAGTGCTTATAAACAGCTCCTACCACAAGCCTTGGTGCTGAAATAATATGAAATATTAATCTAACTGTAAAAAAAGATAAGAAAATAAAGAATCAAGTTTACCTAAACTACTTTTATCGCCACAGCCATATACTATGGCTGGTCTAAGTACAGTGTATTTTAAGTCAGGTATATTCTTCAGGTCACTTTCTACTTGTAACTTGAACTTTGCAACATAAGTCCAAGGTTCCCCACTGTCTTCTTCTTTGTGGGGTGTCTAAGATATATAAAGAACATGCGTTATTTCTACAAATTAAATAAAAGAATATTTTCTTTCTTGTACGAGAGAATTATTTTCATATACTTTTTCTGAAGTGCTAAGATTTCCCGAAGACATTTCAACGTAATGTTCCGCTTTCATTTTGGCTGCTTGTTGAGCACAATTCATACTGAGTTTATAGATGCCTTCTTTGTATACGGGGTCGGTTTGGCCGCTTTTAGTTTCACCAGCACAGTTGACGACATAGTCGAATGGTGCATCGGATGCAAACGCATTCTGACACGATGCTATAAGTAATAAACAAAGTTGATAGATTATAAATGAAGCTCTAGAAAGCTATATTTTGCCAATGATTTATTCCATTTAAATTACCTGTGTTTATTAAGTTTGCGCTCTTAAATTCTAAAAGAGGATGTTCGAATATCTGCTGATGCTTAGCGTTGAGCCAAGCAGTTTGCGGAGGCACCTTATCCACAACACGGACATACGAAACGAGATCATTATCCAAGAGATACTCAACCAGATTGCGTCCTATGAAACCGCATCCTGTTTCGGCGATAGAAGTTTTTCATCCTCTGTTCGTTATCACTTCCGTCATGCTATATCATGCAAAAGTGGAATATGCTTACCTCCTAAAACAATTACTCTAGGTTTAGTCGACCCGGGCACGGCCATAATTCTTTAGCATTTAAAGTCTTCTATCACTTATTCTTTCGTTAACACTCTGATCAAGATTGATTAAGACTAGGTTGTAATTTGTCCCAGCACTTTGACACTTTCTAGGACGAACCGGTTCACCAAAGCTTATCGCTACCGTTTAACCTAAAGGTGCTGAAGTTCCAAGCTTCAGGCTACTTTGCGCTGAGAGTTATGCTTAACGCGAAAAGGAATTTTCCGACTATGGTTGTGTTCAAAAATTCTCCGACACTGATATCGATTGCATTCTTCGTATCTTATGCTTTCCTTTACATTAAAGTGAAATAAAACAATGGATGCACCCCTAAATACACGATTCTTGAACACGTTTCACCCTATATTTTCTGCTTTCAAGGTAACTTTTCATGAAACTTATATGATTTACATCAGCCTATAGTGAACGGGGCTGAAACACTATGATAAGTTTCTCAACTAGATTCTACTACATCTGTTATGTTCTTGACAGTATTTTGCGTTCAAAAATAAGGGTGCGTGGATGAAGAAGAGAGAACGGTGAATACGCACTCAAACGTTGCATTTGGAAAACTGATTCACTGATCGATTCATGGAAATCAACATAATTTATTGTATTCCTGAGTATTTTTTGTTTTTGTATACTCCAAATGTTAGAATTTTCAAAATAGGCGGTATAATTAACGTTTTTTCTTCATAGAATATTATTAATCATTAAATATAATATCATTTTTACGAAAACAGCTATAACAGTTAAAATTTCATCATCAACTTCAATATACGACTTTTTATCAAGATTATTCATTTGCTGTTCTATTACCCGGGTGGATTTTAAATTCTCGTTTTCCTCAAGTCCCAATCTCAGTCCCAATTCCCAATCATTCCAATGACCGAAGCGGGCTGTCTTTGAATAGATGCTCGTTACTCTACAAGTTATGGCTAGTCTATGGTCAGTACTCCCGTGCGTCTGCCATATATTTTTATAATAATCCTGGAAATGAACTGCTTCGATTAATATTATTTGGATGTTGGATGTGAGTGGTGTGCGGGTATACGGTAAATAGGGAGTCCGAATTACCGAAATACGGTTTTCGTTTACGGAACCCACAAGGAATCTAGTGATTTAAGAGTGAAGATGACATGAATCCATGCTGTGCGCGTTTCTCTGTAAAGGTGGGAGGGAGAGGAAGAGAGATGTGTCGGTGGATGAATTACTACAATTTGCTTAATAGCTAATAGACTCAAAATTACTGGTATGCTTTTACGATCCATTCACGATGTCCGCATATGTGACGATACTGCCATATCTCTTCCTAGGATTGTTAGGTAATTATATCTATCACTTTTCGCTTGACACTTTAAGTTGTTATTTTAATCGAAGCTCTATCTCAAGACTCCCGAAGGAATGCGCTGATTCACAACGAAATATACTCTGTATTACCATACCAATTGAAACAACCATACTCAATTCTCTTTTTGATATTGTGCATCCTTGTGTCACAGATGACTATAACAATATATAAAAGTCAGATGTGTTTTTTTTTTTTTGTCACTTCATTGGCACCTTCCGAAGTGATATACATTTAGTATATACATGCTATAAATTTTAATATCTAAGTTTATTTCTGCCGATGTTGATTATGTAGATGAAATAAAGAGAATAGTTAACGATGCGTACGATTGTGTTGTGCTTTCAGGAACCACATTAGGACATACTGTCAAGGGTTCCCAATTTTGTGAATTTTATAATGAAACTATGTGTACAGAGTCCCAGCAGGGATGCTCTGGGAGAGAAGAATGTGGTCCGCATGACCCAGACAAACGGAATCATTGTTACGTATTATGGCAAATCGACAGTGTTACCAAAAAATCAGTAATTAAATTAAAGGTATTTACATCCATTTTGGAGTAAACATTGTTTTACTTTATTACGTTGTACGATTGTTATAATATCTGATAATAAACCTTCTCTTTTTAGGGATGTTTTTTAGATAGCAATGACTGTTATGACAGACAACAGTGCGTCGAGAATAATGCGCAAAGGAAAAAAGAACTGTATTTCTGTTGTTGCGATAGTAATATGTGCAACAAAAAGTTCATATGGGATCCGCAGCCAACACCATCTTCCAAACCCACAGAACCTACCGCTGTGCATGGTGTGTAAACCTCATTAGGTTGTTCCACGTAAACAATATCTTCCCAAACTAAGTATTACTCTATTTCAGAATCCGAACCAGTTCCCAATACAGAACAACAGATTATTATACTTGTTCTATCGATATCGATTCCTATGCTTGTCCTCGCACTAGTTCTGCCCATTCTGTACTGGTGCTATCGGCGAAGAAAGTTGGGATATTTTAACGAGGTATAGAAACATAATTTCTTCAGGCATTGATAATAATTATATATCATATTTGTGTCTATAATTTATATTATTTATTTAGGTTCCAACATTGGAGCCACTCCCATTACCACAACCATCTCCGAATATGGGACTTCGTCCGATTCAACTTCTCGAAATAAAAGCTCGAGGTCGATTCGGAGCAGTTTGGAAAGCACAGCTACAAAATGACGTTGTGGCTGTTAAAGTCTTTCCGATCCAAGATAAGCAATCTTGGCAAACGGAGCAAGAAATATTCAAGCTCGCGCATATGGATCACGAAGATATACTTCGATTCATAGGCGTAGAAATGAGAGGAGACAATCTACAAGCAGAATTCTGGTTGATTACTGCTTATCATGAAAAAGGTTCATTGTGCGACTATTTAAAAGCAAATGTCGTTACATGGCCTGAAATGTGCAGGATTGCAGAATCTATGGCAAGGTATGACTTCGTTTGTAATTTTCAAAGAAATTATAACTCATTTTCATTGAGAATGATATATTATTACAATATATTCGTTATTAGGGGCTTGATGCACTTACACGAAGAAATTCCAGCCAATAAAGCAGATGGATATAAACCTGCTGTGGCTCATAGAGACTTTAAGTCGAAGAATGTTCTTTTAAAGGCAGACATGAGCGCTTGCATTGCCGATTTTGGCTTGGCTTTAATATTCCACCCTGGCAAACCTTGTGGAGACACACATGGACAGGTAAAACATATCCAAATGATAATAAACATATCTTACAAACATATATAACAAATCATTCGAATCTCTATCATAGGTTGGAACAAGAAGATACATGGCACCGGAAGTTCTAGAAGGAGCAATCAATTTCACGAGAGATTCCTTTCTCAGAATTGATATGTACGCCTGTGGACTAGTTCTCTGGGAACTCGCGTCAAGGTGTACTGTACAAGATGTATGTATAACATTCTAAATAGAAAATCATTTATTCTACTAATATTTTAATAGAATCCAGTATTAATAACATAATCAAATTATTACAGGGACCAATTGGAGAGTATAGATTACCATTCGAAGATGAAGTTGGACTTCATCCGACATTGGAAGACATGCAAGAGAGCGTTGTGCATAAAAAGGAAAGACCAATCATTTTGGAGACATGGCGCAAGCATCCAGTGAGTATGGTACATATTTCTTTCTGGCCATTATTGTTATTGATACACTCGCTTGAATATGTTTTCATTGTATGATTAGGGACTTCTATCAATATGTGATACAATGGAAGAATGCTGGGATCATGACGCCGAAGCACGTCTCTCGGCTTCTTGTGTCATGGAACGAGTTGCAACATTAAGCAGGACGCTTGTATTAAACTCTTCTACACTGATACGTGTTGATAATACCAACGAGACTATCACTACCAAGGAGTCTAGTATGTAGATAGCCTACATGTATTATAGTTTTAGTTGAATTGCACAACCATTTTCTGTATCATATTTTTTTTTCTTTTTCTTTCTTTTTTTTTTGGTTTTCTTTCACTTACATCAGTGGGGAATGTCGAGATTATGTATATACAAGTTTTTACAGATCATCTTTAAGTACGAACGAGTTGATTGGTGGGTAATGCTTTGGAAAGTTTTAACCGCAGCTTGTTACAGTTTCAATAATCCAGATTTAGTTCGGTAACTGATTTATTCATGTATTTCGGAGTAGTAATTATTATAAGCTGTTCGTTATCATATGTTAGTATACTAGCGCGTTAATATGGCGCATATGTATAGGAAGAGCAATCTACGAGTAACCTTACTTTCGTGTGTTGGCTTGTATATAAATATCATCCTTTTTCTTTTTTACACTTTATGTTTAAGTAATGATGTGACGTTTTTAAAATGGATGTTTCATTATTCGAGAGTCAATTTTCATTAGTTACTGAACATTGCTATTTGGTAATGCTAGAAGGTTTGATCGTGGTAAATAAACTTGTGTCGATATAAGTAATTTGAGGCCTGCGGATTGAAGACACCAGTGAATACTCAAAGAGTTATAATTATTTCATACGCGTACAGAATATATCGTACTCTTTTTTTTTGTTAGGAGGATGTAACAATATTTGAGTAGGAATCAACTTATTACAGAACATGGCATTCCTCATTGATGATAACAATTGAACAGTGATTACAAATGACTAATTACATGAAGAAGTATCGTACCAACAGAAAATTCGATTAAGCAATTTTTATCTGTGAAGGCGTATCACACGTGGATTGTTATAACAGGAATGAAATAACAACCTTATTATAAAGTACCTGGTAGACACAGTCGAATTAAATGATTGGAAGCCATGAGGAATTTAGTAGAGTTTTTGCACTTGTAATTGGATCACTTGTACTTCGTATTTTGTACAATTGCAAAAATTAGGAGGCTTTGTTTACTTCGGCAAATTGTAAAATTTATCTCATGGGCTTGTCGGTTATAATTTATTTGATTTCATGTTTATCAGTTGCACTTTTTCATTGAATAGGGAATATATTAGCGTGCGATAGTATCTTGCAGAATTCTTTATACTCATTTCTTCGCTTAATATCCTTGAAAGATATTAAGACTATTCATTAGCATGTAAGATACATTGCTGCGCTCATGGGATAAACTTTCTGATAAGAAGTAATGATTCTCCTTTAATCGTCATCGAAAACGGTGCAAAATTTCTTTCAATGAGTATACGGCGACGTCGAACGCAAATAAATTCTCGGATTAGCGTACATAAGATATAGGTTCACATGTAGTCCTGCATCCAGTGTACATACAATGGATATACGTGAGGCCCTGGATACATAATTATTCTAATATTATTATTTATATATTCAAGTTAACAGGTCATAAAAGAGTGTCTTGCCTGAGTCAAGCAATCATAGGTCACGCGAAGCTATTTTCTTACTTGCCAATCGAATATCTGAGTACTAGATATCCCAGCAGAAATATAATGAATTTTTCTCATGAATCATTAACAATCATAGGATTTCTTCTTCTTTCTTTTCTTCCGCATGTACATAATACAGTACAATACACCGATGAACGGTTCTTTTACTGTTTTAAGTTATCGGTCGTTGAAATACATATACTGAAGCACGATTATAAATTCTATGCCTTGTAATATAATCCGTAGAGAATTATTCTGCCAGGGGTCTCGTTCTCTAGAAATATCGACAACATGCAATACTGTAGAAGAGCTTTGCATTCAGGCAATCCTCTAGAAAGACCTACCTTTGTATGTACATCACCGTTCAATGTCCTTCCGATTTTCTTTCTATCGAAGACTGCATAATGAGACTGGATAAGTTGCAATAGTACCGTGTACTTGAGAATACTTCAAAACTATAGGCGTTTATTTAATATCTGCACCGGCTTCATTCAAAAGCCGACACTGTCTAGTGTATATTTGAATTACGAGGTAAATGTATGTGAAACGATATACGAATCATGCGACACACTTGAATAATGCAATTTTTAAGCAATCGAGGATAAACAAAATCGTCAGTATAATACTCAAACTATTGAGTTTTTCAAAATAATCCAATTGAACTGATCTATCATTTCATTTATCAATTGTGTGTGTGTTGTTTTTTTTTTTTGCGTGTTATCAAGGTGCCTTTTCCGAAATAACACAGCATTGTACGACACATTTTTTAGATTATCGACTTATACAATGACCATTACGGATCATTGATACAACAATTGATCTATTTTGTATAGATGACAGTCGATAATCTAAAACACACGTCATGTACATAACAGTAATCATTGAATGTGTTTGCGTGACTATCAGTCGCGGCATCGAAATAACCAGAGTCTGTAAAAAAAAAAACAAGATTTCAAAGACTTCAGTGACTTTGACAACATTAAAGAATTTATTTTACTTGCTCTGACGACACTTCTCATTACGCGCTCGTATGGATTGTTTATGCTGATATGCATTTATTGTAACACTCAGGTGAGGAAGTCCATCGTATTAGCGAGAAAGAGAGAGAGGGAGAGAGAAAAAAAAAGGACGAGCTCCACTTATATGTATAATGATCGAAGACCTCTAGCCAAATCTCATTACAGGATATGCTGTATCGTTGAATCTGTGACGTTAAATTAAATCGAGGTAATCAAGGTGGTGTGCTGCTGCTGCACCAGAAGCTGTGATATGATAATTAAGTATTGTATACAAGGAAGGCCTAATTGTGTTCTTAACATTTTTCATAAATCATTCTGTTACGTTTGGTCAGAGCAAGTAAAAAGCTGTAAGCTATTTTATCTTTAATACTGGGCTTTAACAGTGCCAAAAGGGTAATAATACATGCACACACTAGCGCTTCTTCATCTTTGTATATTCATTCGTAGTTATGTAAGGCACACTCAAATTGGGATAATGTACCTATGTAATCTTTGATACATCGTGTTATGAATATTAGATTAACCCACAGTTGATTATGCGGCGGTACATTGATTAGAAAATCTCCTTATATGTATTTTGAGACACAATATCGATCTGATAAAATGCAATTCATTCGAATGCACTTGTTTTTCTCTTTTGCATGATTTACGAATCATGCGAATTTGCTTCTTTTGTCGGCCGATGTTCGCTGCCAGCTACATTCTCCGATGTAGTATAATCAAAGTCGGGTTAATCGCAAAATTATCTAGAGTTAAAAGATTTTTGGACTTTTACATATCGAGATGCAGACAGTTGTATTCTTTATCGAAAAATCAGTGGTACGCTCTTATTTAATAGTGGGACATGTCTAAGTGGGAGATTTCATTCATGAAAATATTGCGGAAAGCTCCGACGTTCTAATCTCATCATTGCTAATTGTTGTGTGACTTAAAGAAGGAAGATATACTTGCGCATCCAAGAATTCCGATGCAAAAAGCATTTCTTTTGTCGGATGCAAAAGTTTGCAGTTTTATTAAAAGTGAATTTAAGATATCTATAAATGAGAATGTTTATTTACCACGAATCGAGAATGATTTTGAATTTTCGTGTCGCTTGGTGTTTAACACTCAATCGAGCAATGGTGAGGTATCGTATGTTAAAAATATTTTGTAAATAAGTAGGTATAAATGAACCATAGATATGCCTATGATATATCATGCCACATTGCTTGTATTTTACTAAACTGTATCCCATGAATATACATCTTCTGAAATTAGGTTTTAAATACGGACAGTACCGCAGCGGGCATTCCAGTCACATTCTGTTATACACACTGCGCTGACTGAATGGTTTCTTTCTCCAGAGAATTGTATCATTGGATATAACTTTTATGCAGCTTCCCGAAGTTCTGTGGTTCAAATTTAAGCATGATACGATAACGAAACTGTCCTTATCGCTATCACATTAATCTGTAATGATTCTTCTGTATATTCCGGACTCTACAGAGAACAAAAAAACACCCCTCCGCTCCCAGCTATACAGCGCTCAATGATGTTTGATGGTATGAGAGAGATTTCTCAATGATTTGCGATGCAAGTTCAAAATATCAACAACATAGAGCTTCTTGATTTTCTCGAGAACTGAATCTGTCGAGTGTATGTACATTATTTAGAATAGCTTAACAAAAGCTTTCGGTGTTGTACTCACATTTTATATGATATACTTCTCATTAACATAATCTGGTGACACTGTCTGCTTTCTGGTACTGTTGCTGTTACGAATGGTATATCTTTTTAAGTAATCCGTTTCATAATGATTTTTATGGAAGATTAGCGACGTTTTTAAAATTACATTTATATGACACTGTATAATAATAAAGGCAGATGCAGTCGTACGTATACGTCTGCGTCTAGTCGCATGTAGGTGGAGTGTAAATAATAAAGTTTAGTAAAACGAAAAATCGAAGGGTAACAACATTCGAATAAGAAGAAATCTTTTATTTATCATTGCAATAATATCTCTTATAGAAATAGAATGTTCCTACGCACACCAGCGTATTTGTTTTATATTATACGCATACTACTTTCTTTCTTTCTTTCTTTCTTTTTCATCGAGAATGATTATCCTCTTCGTTGCGTAAGAACAGTGGGAACATATTTTGAACATGGTATATCTGTGAATTACTTTATTAATACAAACGTATACAGACCTGTGTTTTATTATTTATCAACTGTATTAATAAAAATTATAGGATGAAGTTCTTTCAAGTTTATTTCTTTGATCTTGCAACTTTTATTTCTCTTACGCCAATCTCATAATTCTTTGGTGTCTCAGATATCTCAACATTAACCCGTTACATTATCGGTATTATAATATTTAACTGTGTCTTATTTCGTTAAGGAATAATGTATGATGAGAAACGCACAGTAAATACAATTACGATAGATTTTATTAGATTACACTGTATGCTCTCACATACTAAAGAATACATGAAGCACGTAAAAAAACGTGATTCCAGCGAATCACAAGCGAGCGGCGAAGTAGATAATTTATACGCCAGATAAATTTCGAAGAACATATACCCCAAAAATCTGTGGTGTACGTGAATATATCGTCATAAATAAGATTCGAAATTAAAAGGTCTACAAAAGAATTCATTTAACCGCGCATTTGTTTTGCATCGAATAAACTTACCTACACACTATGATCACAGTTACATTCATAATATTATAAGTTATTACACATCATTATCGTCTTTGTCATTATAATAGTCATACCTTACTGTATATATGTACATTTCGGTTATAAATAACATATATCTTCAATTAATTAAATATAATCTGGTTTCGAAAGCCTATGACTAGTAGTACCCCTAGTTCTTTATAAATGAAGAATTACGAGTGATAATACTACCGCGATTCGATATAAACGAAGCTTCAAAATAATTATGATTAACATCATTATATTATAACTTAACACAATGCTTCTCCTCCACTGCCTTTGATACACTGTACACGTTCACATCTTGCGAATATTCAAAACACAAGCGTCCGAACATTATTTGTTCCACTTTGATTTTAGCCGCTTATTAGACGACTACGGTTCGGGGCTAAGTCTGAATTATATCTACACACATTCGCGGAACCAAACCTTTCCGATCCCCTTTTGCGCAAAGCAACCAGTCAGCATCAATTGTACAAATTACTTTCAGCTTCTCCCCTTCGCCAAACGAGAGGTAAGTCTTATCTGTTGAGACTCGTTTTGTTCGCGTACGAACTTCGCTGCAAGTTTTATGCGCCTGTCATTTTCGAACTTTTTTCCAGAGCAAAGAACAGAAAGGAAACAAGAAATCATATTAAATTAAATGAATAGAAAATCAAGCAGTGTTTTAAAATAATAATATTCTGTATAAAATTCATAATCATAATTTTTAATTAATTAATATATGATCATAAAATATAGAAGATGTCTTATTATATTTACTTACCGGACTGGTTGTCTGCTTGGCGGATTTCTCGTAGTTGTAGAGGTTGGTCGTGGTAGAGAAGAGGACGCAGCTCGTCTGTGCGGAGAAATGAGATTTTTATCTTTCGACACAACTCTATTGGATTTATAAGGCAATGAACTAGGTCGAGTCAAATGTGTCCGCGGCGTTCCATTTGTTTCCTGATCCACTCTGCTTGTGCGCCTCGTTTCTTTACTCTTCAAATCTACCGGTGATGCTTTCGCTGTAGGCATCATCGCCGGCTTTTTCAATGATGGAATTCCAGATACCGATGGCTTGCCATTTTTCACTGGTATCGACGATCCACTTGTTTGTTTCACAGGAGAAGTAAGAAGCCTTGGTATTTTCGATTTTCCAGCACTTGTCGGTGTGCGCATAGGCGACGAAGGTACTGCTGTTGACGATTGTCCCTTTTGTTCTTCTTTTCCTCCCATTAATTCCCATTTCTCTTGTAACTTTCGGAATTTCGCTTCACCCGTAATTGTTTCGTCCTCGTCTTTATCAGGTGTATGGGCTTTCGCACCAGCAGAATGCTTAGTTGCACGGTTTAATGGTGAATGCTCAAGACTATCAGTATAATCTTCCGAATCTTCCGATGCCAATTTATCTACAATACGGAATGCTTTTGATCCTATTGGATTACTCAGACGTTTTTTAACAGCACTTTCCAAATCGGATTTATGTGAGGCCGCAGACTTATCGTCATAGTTCATATAAGAGCCGCATGAACGTGGACGTATTTTTCTTGGACTAGAAGCTACAGCACACGCGTCTGATTTGTCATAATGGTGTTCTTTCGGCGAAACGTCGACCTTTCTAAAGCTAACAGGCTGGAAAATTGTTCATTGTTTTAATATACTGTTTATTAACTTGTATGATAATTTGTATACTTACACTTACATTTATAGTATGATTGCCAGGATTGCCAAAGCTGTTATGGAGTTGGCGATACTGATATAAGAGGTCAAGCTGAAATGGGCAAAATGCTAGTGGATTTAAGATGTATAATAATGTATCAACGATTCCACGCGCACTTGTATTGGCTAGAGCACCGACGAATAAACTGCTGTTACTATAATGTTTGCGTAAAATGGACTCTCTTGTACATAAATACGCGAACCAGGCATCTAGAGCTCTCAAACTGAAATAAATTATAAATTATTCTCTTGCTTCTCATTCTATTAATTATTTATTAAATATTTACGTACTTTAATAAACCGAAAACGAATGCATGAAACTTTAACATTCCTTCTGTGATAACATCTTCGCTATTAATCTTTTGTACCAATTCATTCAGCGTTTTTGTGAGTGGACCTTGCTGGGATGACGCTTCAACAACTTGCCAGACACTATTTGCTATTGGTCCGAAAGTGGAATTCAAATGTGGTTTAAGACCGTCTGACATAATCGCATACAAGGCTGGACAAAGATTGCTCAAACAAATTTCAGCGCATTCATTCTTCTCCTCATACTTTTGTCGGTTTGTAGGCGTGGATTCGCTGTTCCAATATGTGAGCAATAAATCAACTGCTTTATTCACTGATAATATCAATTCTGTAAATATATACAAATTTAAGTCATAGTTGCATTTATATTTGTGTGAAAAATAATATCAAAATATATTTACTTCTTTTTTCATCCAAATCTAGTGTTTTATTTTCTGATGTGACTTCTCGAAATTCTTCTGGAATTCGATCTTTGTTCTGTTGAGTTGTCACAGGATTTGAATTATTGATCTGCAAGTAAGAAGATTTATGAAATAAACGATTTATAAAATAATAATAAATAATTATGACAAAAGAAGACAAACCTTATTGTCCAAATGTTTTCTCCTTTGGTGCATTGCGAAGCTTACTGTCTTTTTCTGTGAGTCTAATAAGTCAGAATTCTTGGTAACATCTTTGTTCATCCTAAGTGCTAAAAATTTCCTGACATACGATCTCAGTTTAACATCGGGGTCTTCTGTATCACCATCACTACTTTGCGATGAAAATCCACTACGCTTTAAAAATTCTTCAAGTTGCTTCATATCATCCTCACTATTCTCAAAAGCTTCAGTCTCTATGTCACCAGTACTAATAACATCATTTAATCGTTCTAAAATACAATAAACAATTATAACAAACATCCAAAGAAATGTAATTCCAACAACTACTTCGAGCATATTTACCTGTATGAAACCTTTCTTCAGTTTCATCAACATCTTTTTCAGAATCAACGATTCGTCCTCGATTCAATATCTGAAGATCATTGTTCATGTAATATGGTTCTTGTAATGACATTCTCTTATTAACTTCTAAGGGTTGGTCTTCTATTTCCTCTACATCACCCATTTCAAACATGCTATATCTCTTGCTTGCAGGAACCTTATTCTTTCTTAGAATACTTCTGGGTAAAGGTGGTCGTGGTGGCACTTTAGCATTAGATAAATCTGTCTCTCTGTCACCATGTGGTAACGAAACTGATCGTTTTGGAAGGCTCGGACAAGAACCTCTTGCCTGAGTTGGTGATTTATGGAGTTTTCTGTCATTACTTACAAGACTAGCTTCAGAGCTAATACTATCGTATCGATACAGGTACAGTGGATTAGTTGCATTATTCAACATAGTTTGCTGATTTGTCGAAGAGTCTGTTAATATTGTAGAAGAACCTCTGTACCCAGAGGATGGTTGTGTTGCAGTGCTACTAGTTGAGGACGAGTTATTTGGTATCATTTCACTTATTGTACGTGTTTTATGACGCATTGGTGGAGACAAGCAGAATAAAGGCTTCTTAGTTTCTTCATTAATATTGATATGCTTGGATACTTCTGGCACATCATGTAAAATCTTCTTATATTCAGTAGGTAAAAGGAATGTAAGCGACTCCCAATCTTTCACATGTGAAAAGCCACGTTGTCGCAGAGCATCAATATCATTGCATGAAAATGGTCGGCCAGATCTACCTGAATGTTTCCAATTTCCTTTATTTGGTCCAAAACCTTGTGGTTTTAGAGCAACGTTATTTAACTTTGAATCTTTAACATTGAGAAACGATAAATCTGGTAAAGCATAATTGGGATATACAATGTATACAGGTTTTTCATTCATAATAGTTTCCCGTAACGATGGTTTATCTTTGTCTATTATAGGATTGTATATGAGAGACGTTTGCACTGCATTATCCTCTGTCTCAGCAATTGCTTGAATCCCTGTAGTTTTTGAAATTAGATGCTGCTTCTCTGCAGATCGTATCCACGCTGTTTTACATTCATTATCTGAATTCTTTGATATTTGATTTTCCCTTTGTTTATTAGTTTCATTCTCATGAATCGAGTCTGACTTGGATATACTTTCGGATAATTCCTCGACAGATGCGGATGAAATCATTTCATCTTTGTGTTCGTTATGTAGCAGGGAAGATTTTGGAATGTCATTTATACCTTCTTTGAAATTCTCAGTACCGTGATTGTTATGTACCCAATTAATAGAAAAATCATTCTCTTGAGTACTTCGCTTTGAGCCATTATTTAGATTTTGTCGTAATATTTGAGTATTTGTGTTTGTTCTGCTATCGCTACCACTATTGCTTGTAGGCCATCCATTGTCACTGATAGATTCCGATTGATCCAACGTAAGGCTCATACCTTCGGCGCTCGTACTTTTTTGTTTCATAAATAACCTTACGAGACTTAGATTATGTAGCTTCTTTCCAGTTGAATTAGTTTCTGAACATTCGTCATTCACTGATCGACTCATCGCTGATCCTGAATTTTGCGACTGTTGACCATTATTGCTAGATTCCGCAGAATTGACCTATTGAAACAAGGTACAAATATGATAATCCTATTTTATTCTACATATTTTAATTATCTACGATAAGTTTATAAAAAGATAAGTAGAAACTTACAGAAAAATTAAGAGGCGCACTAACGTGTCGAACTCGTGCGGTTTGAGTTAGATCAGGTAAACTTTGGCTTCTTTTAGCTGTTCCCAAAACAGTATCACCAATACCATGCAGAAACTCAGGTATTGTATTATTATTACCCGATGGATGCCGCGCCATAATTTTATTCATTGATGAATGTTTCAGGTTACTCCATGTAGTATAAATTTTAGAATCAGAACATGCCATTGATAAATCCAACATATTTTTCAATTCTGCTTTCTTATGATAATATCCTTCCATAGTGTCGAAATTCTTTTGTTTCTCTGTAATAAATAAATAATCATAGTACAATTTGACATTTATATTTTATGATAATACGAATCCAACATATCTTAACATACCTTGATTTTCAAATACTTGCGACCCATCAGAATACATTGTAATACTGCCTTCGAATGCTATCGTATAATTATTCTTGTTGTTTGCTTGGCACGTTAATAACATGTCTTCGCAATCCAAAGAGTCGACACTGTAGCTACCACCAGGAGGTAGAACAGGCGTCTCTTTCAAAGGTGAAAATAGCAATGACGATTTACATATGGAAATTGTATCCGTTGTCGAGCACGCAGAGTCTTCTCCCTAAAGATTATTTATTTTTAATCACAAGCTTATATTATTTCTAGTTAAAATAATGATAGTGAACACATGCATAATTAATTGTACATTATGTATGAAATGTTTCATTGTTTCCACCATGCAGAAATTATATTCTAATCTCGGTTTTATAGATTCTTTGCGTATAAACATTGATTAAGAGATACATTTATGTCGCTTCAGTCATTATCATACCTGACTGCTGGTATGAGGGCTGATGGAGGAACCAATGTCAAGTTTTTCGATGACAGATCCTGATATGCTGGCATATCGTTCCCTTTGATAGTTAAACTGTCATGGTCATGAAATGACAATGTAGTGAATAATTCTTCGAATAAGATTAAAGTGAACATTTTCAATTATGTAGACTTATCATATCAAACAAAATGGCTTTTCTTCACTTACTAATAATGATGTGTACAATATCACAAAAAAAGCATTGTCCGTATGAATTAGATTCAAAGAAGCGTTGAAAATTCATCATCCGTTTATTTAATATATCAAATCGGAATCACCTCTGAATGCTGAACTGGATCAGTGCATAAGACAGGTAAGGCTGTAAGCAAAGTATGGATGTCGGCTGTGTGGCAGCTTTCCATATCCATCTCTGCCAAGTTGGCATCCAAATTTCTCGATAGGTCATCATAATATCCAAGATCATCGCGAGAATAAGAAGCAGAAAGCGAGGATAATACGCTAGGATGAGTATACAGGCCTCCATCTCTGTAACTGATATTTAATAAATATATTAATATAACATTCTAAATAATTATATAGTTTATAGATAGATTGTTCGAATAACCTACCCGCAGTCAATAACCCATTGATATTCAAGATTATCTTGTACAAACTCCGATCCAATCAGGTCTTGTTGGATAGAGTCTGTAGTAGGATTAGAATTGCAATCAGATCCTGGTGTCTGTGGATCTTCCATCACTGCAGCCCCTTTGCCTGTACCTATAACAAATTTAATGTACAGATAATAATAATAATGAATCATTCATTTTTCATAGGATGAATCATTAGTTCGTTCAGACAGTGTGTAGTGTGTATTATTTTGTATGTTGTGGTAAAATGCCAAGAAGTGTGAATTTATTTAAATGACAATCTTTTGTTAATATAAAACTGATATAATAAAAACCTTATCATTTCGATGAGAATTCTCCCTGCGATTATGCGAAATACGATTTGCAAGTAACGCGTAGAGACCGATAATAATTCATGTTCGTATCAACAATCGACAGAGCTTTCCTGTACTTGTCGAAATCGAGTTCCGGCCAAACATGTTAGACTTCGTCATGATACAATAACAGTTCTTGTATCGCGTGCTCCAAGATAAGGAGAAATTGTCACGCAATGACGTCAGATTGAGGTTCAAGCGTTTGTATTCGGGCGAAAAAGATTATCAAGGCTGCGCTTAAGAGAGGGCGTGTTCTAAGTTTAGTTGTCACGCAATAAATAATTGATCGATCAAGACACAATAATTTCGTATTTGTTAATGAGCGACGGCAACGGGACAATTCGTTACGAACTCCAACAATTAAAGTTTCACGAATTTAAGATGCTTCGAAATAGTTATCATTCCATATGTATTCTACTTAATGCAACTGTGACTTGTAATCGAGCCTTATTTGGTAGACAAGTGAATAACAATCAATCCGACATTCCTACTTATTTGGAAGGTTTTCTCTATTGTATTGCATGAGAGAATAATAACAACTTAGACTAGCCTCATTTATTCTACGCGTGATAAAATGAAACTCTAAATTCCTCAAAGATTGGGTTAGAATCCAGTGGTATGATTACATCGTTTAAACGATGCAATGTTTATATTCTGATCATTATAATTTTTTTCGTGAAGGCTAGAATCGAAGGAAATATTAAATCCTATGAAATGCTATAGAAAAGCAGAGCACCAATGACAGAATGCATGATTCTAGAGGGCGAGTGAGAGAGAGAGAGCAAGTAGTGGGTTGGGTGTATAAGTCGAGCAATACCTGTATAAGACGTTTTCCATTGCATGGCCGTGGTCGCGTGGAAGTGGTCTTGCAGAAAATATTTACGCACGTTAAATGTTATCCGAAAACACACATTTTCGCGACCATATGGCGGACACTTGGGCCTCGTTCGTGGTTAGAAATTCATTTTAACCATGGTGAGGCGACTATGGAACTCGATTGCTCATGCAGCGCATGAGCATTCGTGCTTTAGCGCGCAGGGTGGGCAGAAGGAAATCGGATACAGACAGTTGATTCAAGTTGATTTAGGGTTCTGATATCACACGCATTCAATTTCTTCTTATATATGCCACTGTTGCATCGTTTACAGCGGAAGTTTAAGAATGCATGGGCGTTCGACGACGATGTCATAAGTTTCTTGTGATTTTCTTACGTACGTTTATTATTGAAACAAGTTAAAACTAACTAGCATTACTAGTAAAGAATCGCCGGGTTTTCAATGCCACTGAATCAAGGAAGAGTTCTGATCTAGTATGCAAACAAGCGTATTTTGTTTTCTATGCATTCCAAGTCTACTTTACGACAGTAGAAAGTATACGGTTACAAGATTCAATAGTATCGCATTCTTCTTGAATTCTATCGCGTCATTGATACTCTCTATTCATGGAGAACTAGGTTAGTAACATTTTTAATCGAATGAAATTCAAATGAGTTCAAACTACAAGATACACAATTTGGATTTCTAATTGGAACTGTGTACTGATGCTCTCGGTAGAGAAAAACTTGTTCAGGATGCCTCGAGTGTACAGTGTCGGTGGGGTATCGGATAATTTTAGCAGATCGCGAACTCGTGGTAGAGAAGAAATTGAGCGGCCAAGTTTCACGGCGCGACGAAAATTTTACACGAGCGCGTCAGTGAAATATAATCCGCGAGAAGATCTTTAAGGATGTTACCAGTTGCGAGCAAGATTCACATTTATGGTACTCGGTTTTCTAACAGAACGAGTTTAACGACAAGTTTCGCTGCAGTGACATTACGAAGAAAATACATTCGACTCTCTTATTTTCACATTCATGAAAATTGAAGTAACACAAATATTTTCAACCAGCATCTTCGTGTGTCGAACGAAAAAATAACCTCGTTCTTTTCTAGCCTGAATTCCCCCGAAACAGATAATCTCCTTTTAAACCCATGTTAATCTTAGAGCAGGGGTTCTCTCCAACCAACACATGATATATTACTTGTCCACGGTTCTGTGGAGGCAAAGTGCTTCAGCAGATGTGGCTAGATTATTCGTTACTTCCTAGACTGCTACTAGCATCTATGCATGTGTGGCACTCACGCTGAGTTACTACCCGAAATAGTGAAGCTATTCTCCTATCGCAATGATGGACCAACTAGAGCGAGGGTCTTCTCGTTTTCTCCGAAACAAAGCAGAGTCCAAAGTTCGAAAGTAAACGATAGAAGCATGCCAGATCACGTATATATCCCTGACTGTATAATACATATGCATAACAACGTTGGCCATGTCTGTCGTTGAACGTCCTACTTGTTAACAATCGTTAAGCGCAGCCTTGAACGAAATTCCAAACCTAGCTTTGACTGATTCGTATTATGGTATAATGGCGAAATTGATGCTGGAATTCAAGAAGCTAGTTATTCAGCAGAATAGCAGATGCACAAGCGCAACAATGTAGCTAACTGCTGCTGCCTGCCAAGGCGTAGCAGCTGTCTGTGATTTTTTTGGGGGGCGTCGGCCGTATGGAGTTAGTCTGGCACAACCAGTTGCGTTAGACGTTAGAGACGCTTAACAGGCTCGCCGGAGTTAAAGCCAATCGACGATGTTAATCCTTACATGTATGCAGCCAGCAATTACACTTCTCATTCTGGCGTTGGTAATGCTTTCGTTCGCTTGCTCTCTTTCGCCGTGTATAGTAAAGATGCGGCGGTCGTGCAGGGGCTGGCAGCAATTGTGGGCTCTCGCGTCCCACAGAGAATTCAGCAATCTTCATGATGACGCACAGCAAAAGTACTATCATCATTTGTACAAATGTTCGGCGTTGCGTTCTATTATCCTATCACGTTACAACATCGTAACTGTCTTCTTGCTAGTCACTTCACAATTTCACGAGCACAAAAACTTCCAACGGTAATTCTTAGTTATCCGGGCCCGAAATGATTCGGGAAATCCATAGTTTATCCATTGAAATTAGATTTCCAGCGTTCAATCCGTAACACAGATAAATAACGAATGTACATATGTACGTTTAATAGTTTAAAGTTGCATCAGATAGAAGTCAGGGTAGCCCCGGTTGCATTCGCCGTCGGCGCCACTCTTCGTGGCACATGAAAGAGACAGTGGTGAAGAGTTGGCGAGGCACGAAAAATGCGTCGATTATACTTCTGCACTTTAAGTGAGGAGGACACCTTTGAAAGCCGGCTTCGCTTACAACGAGCTTTGCCCTGCTTTGTGCTCGACATACACGCCGAGGACAATGAGAATTCATCGAGCGTGTGATCGCAGTGCTAAGTGCATTTTCCTCATAGGGCGCAGAGATCCTCCCGTTGAAAACACCGGAGACTCCCGAGCGATTAACACTCGCACTTCGTTGCCAATTAATATCCAAGCCGCTCTAAGTTCCACAGCGTCCTTGAAACGAAGCTACGAGGCAGTATATTCACCGGGCGTCAGAAGGTTGCATGTATTTTCAGAGTCTAATTTGAGAGAGCGAATAACTTATGTAGACCGTGCGACTGGTCGGAGTGGAATATATCGAGGAAAATAATCTCGAGCTATGAGTAACTGATTCTCGATGCTATCTCAGCTGAGATTAAGTTCAAGGAAAGGAGAAATGATCCGAGGAAAAATAATGATACGGAGGGCAGTGCCGCCCATGTGGTGGACATGTTGGAATACCAAAGAGTACTTTGTTAATTACGAAATACATTTTGGCGCCGTCCAAATACCCGGTATCGTTAATAATGACAACGGCTATTGCGTCAGCAAGCTGCGTACCAAGACTTAAATTGCAACAAGTGGCGCGGCAATTGTTTCGAATTAATCGAACGTTAAGATAGGAAGGGGTCCCGTGTATCCATTAGTCCGATTAAATACCTGAAAAGGCTCGGAATGAACCATTTCCTCAAGCGTTCTCAATTACTCTTGCTATTTTCATGAATCTCGCTACCAACTATCTACTTTATTTAACGATCCCCGGTATTTTGCAGACGAAAACACTTATCTCGACCCGAATTTCTTAATACACTACTACTGAAATATATTAATCAATAATGACTAAGAATGTTCGATCGAACTTTAACGAAATGAGTTGACAGTATTCTTTATAAGAGAATAATTCGTTATTAATGTAGGTGACCCTAGATGATTATTAACAGTGAGTAGACTTTAATCTAGTAACTACTGCGTCGCTTCATCGCTCACATCCGAGCAGCTCAACAGCGTGGGACATTGGTGTACCATAAATCCACATACCACAAGAGCACTCATCGATTGCAGGCTCTATTCATTAATCCAGATATGGAGAGTGCATAAACACGCAGTCTCCCACACTCTAATAACACACGTACACACACACACTGTTCAAGTACACAGAACACGTTTTCTATTCACAGCACGAAGTGCACACAAGCGGGCGAGAAAAATGTCATCGCCAGTGTCGCGGACGTTCAGGCGATTGCCCACGAAATACTGCACTTGCTATTTCCGTTAATCCACTTTATCCATTGGACGAGTTAATCCACGTTGGTTGAGAAACGCACGTCGATCGAAGTTTAACCGGTTACGATGTCCACAAATCTGATCAGATGATCGGTAATTAATCCAAAGAGAACTGAAAGGGGTAGTTAAATCAAGACGAAAGCCAAAGATTCTTCTATCCGGCGGGAGCAGTTTATTTTGGCGAAATCGCCTTCTGGACCGCACGTCTGACTCAGACTGCCCTAACAGCGTGCGTCCTGCGCGGGAGAGCGCTTGCACACGGCACGACACGACGCCGAGAGTTTAATCTCTATTAATAAATACCGCTTCGCCTCCTCGGCCAGAATAGCGAGAGAGCAGCCACTCTGCTCCGCTGCTCACGCCCGCCCATTCAATGCACCCAATGTCCTCCGCAAGGAGCGCAGGACAACATAATCCTTTAATATAAATATCTCTTCTACTACTTTCTGTCATTTAGAATTTCGATGTTTCATTCTAAGAGAGAGTGAAATTACTTGCTCTTCTTAGTATTATTCACTTCCGGATTCCAAGTCAATATGTTTGCCAGGAGTTAACTTTAGTTCTTTTTGTTCGGTAATGATGTAAACAACCCGGGATAATTGAGAGGATAATATCACTTTAATGATCAGTGAATTAAAGTAGCCCAACAGGAAAGACGAGGGTATTGAAGTGCGATCGATCTTACTTGAACCGAGTTAAAATGAATATTTTAATTAATCTTCTGAAGAATAAAGAAATAATTCATAGGGTTTCTTTTATAGCACTGGTTTCCTATGAAATATTGCTTTAGGAAACTGTGATGATGTTCCGTTGTGTACTCTAGTAAAAGGAATGGGAAACAAAAGCAATTGGCCTTCTATTCCAGGCGCCTAGGCGGTGTACGTGTTTAGGGTGCAGGCTCAATTGGATGGAATTGGGAATATTGCCCCCATGATGGATGCTGGAGCGGAGAAATTCCAGGAGTCTAACGAGGACCGTATTTCGTAATTGTGTTTTATGAACGAGGGCGGTTAACCTCAACTTTTTTTTTTTTAGAAAATCCCCTTATTTCCCAAAACAAATTTTACTTCAATACTTATTTATATCCAGAATGAATTCATTTTCTTTATTTTAAATTAGACAATAAAATATGATAGTTAAAAATTAAGATTATTATTCATATTATGTAGAATATATCTGTATTGATAGAATGTAGATTAATGAGGCAGTAGTAGCACAATTGGCTTTCGCGGAACGTGATCTCACTGACCCAGTAAAAGCGACGTGTCATGTGAACCGTGCCTAAATCAGATGGGGATACAGTGTCGAGAGAGTGACTAGTAAGATTTCGAATTCCAGCATCTCGACATTTTGGCACAGTTTCACTATGCTGCAGTGACAAGATAGGGAATTTGAAATGATGTCCTGACCAGAGGCCTCCCATTAACCTCTATGTCCATGGCATCTTCATTCAAGCATAAACGTCAAAGCGTGTTAATTGTTCTACGATCAATAATCGGTTGACGATGTGACGTCACGAGTACTAATTTCATAAAACGCAACGGAGGATCGATTCACGTCAGGGCATACATACATATATCTGTACATGGACGAAGCCGGCATTTATACAGGGTGGCGAAAAAATCTCAGCAGATTACTGATATTAGATCTTGTTATATTGGGTAGTTGCAAAGTGTATATGAAAGAGCAAGTTCCAGTGAGTTGTGTATTAAAGTTGATCGATCTTTTATGAAATACTCGAGGACAATGGTGCGCGCAGACACCATTGTTCCCTACTGGCATCGATACTCCAGGAAATGCTCTCCTTCAGGTATCTTTGTTTTTTTCAATCTGAGATAGTATCGAATTTCTGGAGCACTTCCAAGGCGAATGCAAGACGAAGGACGAAGGAATTCAAGAGATTTAATTGAAGAGATGAAGTAAAAATATGTTAAGAAGTGTGTATGAATAATAAAAGTGCGTGGAAGAAACTCACCAACGCGTTCCCCGTTGGTGCGGATCGCATCCGCTGTGGCCAAGGCCTGTAAAAACAAATATTGTCAATCGTTAATAACGGTCGATCGAAGCCTCATCCGCTGCTACTTTGGGAAAATGTCAGGATTCCCTCACGCGTCAAGTTATTGCTTACGAAAATATTAAAGCCGATGAAGAGTATTGCATAAAGGGGAACGGATGAATAGATATTTGGCTGTTGTTAGAATAGACGATACATTAAGGTACATTTCTTAAATTGAAAAGACTTTTGTCTTTAGACGAATAGACAATACACGAGTTTTTTCATCCTCGGACTAAAAACTTGGCGCGCTCTTCCACGGTTCGTTCGTTCCGAATCGCCGGCTTATTTTTGAACCCTTTATAAATGCAATGTGTCCGTGCCGCCGGTATTTTCGGACGATCATGCCGCATTTCCTCCCGGTGAGTCAAGAGTGGAGGATAAGTGGCTTTGAGAGCGAAATGCTTCTCGTTTCTTCGGGGCAAGTAACGTCCATGAAAGAGAGAGAGAGAGAGAGAGAGAGAGAGTAGTACTGCAATCGCAATCTAGGCGCCACAAAGTCGAGCGGTTTACTGTATATCGCTATAGGTTCATATACGGTCTCGATAATATTCATTGGTGTGGCAAAGAGAATAATCATGATTTCTACGTACCTGCCGTTTCCTACTATGCCTTTCAGTAGCCGATAAATATTTATTGGCACAGACCCACGTCGAATCTTTATATGTACTACCTACTCTCCTTGTGCTAACGCGATACCTATTACATAACACTATTGTTCCATCCGCACTCGTCGCTGTTCGATCTTACTTTGGCCTACTACTAGTAAAGATGGATTCAGTTCCTTTTTAAAGACTTAAAAGAAGTTCGTCCTACACACTAAACTATGAGGGGGAAAAAAAACCTCGTGTCGAAGTTGTACGAGGACTTTTTCCAGAGCACAAGAGACCAAGCGCTTTTCTTGCAAGAATTCACGTGTGCCTTTGTTTCAGTCCTCCTTTTTTAGCAAGCCTGTGCCCGTATAAATCAGTGGCTCGTGAATAAGCGCGTTGAAGTGTAGTTAACTTCAAGAGCAAAGATATACAGGTAGTTCGGAATGCTTCAGGAGTCTACTTCGCCACAGTATCAAACAAGCAACCATATAACCACGAGTGCTAGAAAGAACAAGGTCACTGGATCTTAACGAGGACTTACATCAAAATTAAGCCTCAAAGGTTTTCTGAAAAACAATTTGTATTTCTATTCTTCGCATATTTTTCTTATATTCAAATTGTCGCAATACTTGAACGTATTCGATCGATTACACCCTAAATACTAGATTAGCCTGTCGCGATCTGAATTCAAGCTGCAACGGGCCCAATTTCACGTAACTTCCTGATTACTATTCCCGCATCGTCCCACTATCATCTGAGTTATGTCACGGCTGTTTATTAATCCAATTGCCAACCCCAGCATAGGAGAAAAGAATGCGGCAGTGGTGCATGCTGCATCTCCGCTGAGTGGGCATTGCACGATATTAGTAAATCACGTAACGAGTCATTAACGGTGACGAAACTCTTCGTAGAATTACAAGGGAAGTCATAGTACAAGGTGGTAAGGCTCATTGACTATATTAGAAGTAACCTTCCCATCGATCTTATGTCTGGCAAGGGTCAATGACGTATTAGGTCGAACAGTGCATGGAAAACGGAAATGCACGATCGAGCGAGGTCTCGGCCTTGCATTTTCAGCAGTCAAAACATAGGTGCGGTAAAAGTGAATAGATAATGTCTGTCTTTCTCAAAAGAGAGGATATTGGTAGGTGGAACGCCCACGTATTAGGCAGTAGCTAGGAGAGTAGTCGATATTAGAGAGTCAGCAAGGTACTCACGTTCATGGTGAAGGGACAGCTGACAGGGGATCCACGTACCACTCACTGACCGATAATTATGCCATGCCGGCTGATTTCCCGAGCAGCGACACTACACTCGTAACCTGGCTGGCGACATGGGCGCGTGTCAGTACTCGAAATTCATGGGGTTACACTTTCGTCGATGCATATCCTCTGAGTCACTCTGGTGAGGAGGGCCCCTCCCTGACTGCAACAACCCCTGGTGTGTCTCCGGAGGCCTCACTCGCGCATGCTCTTCGCCCTCGACGAAGAAACGTTCGTTCCTCACTCGCTCGCTCGCTCGCTTGCTCCCACACCAAAGGGGATGACGACGATTCGACACTGCTTCCTGCAACTCGGCCCTTGCGTGCTTGGAAATTTAAGCACCGACGCCCCAAGAAAGCTCCTCCGGGTTCGTGCGAGTAGCAACGCGCCGATAAGAAACTCCTCCGATGGCGTACGCCATCCCTTAGCTTTTCCTACTTTTGCGCACCCCGATTATGCGCATGTCCGCCAACCCTCCGGCGAATTGCGTGATCGAAGGACGACGATCCAATGCTCACACTTTCCTACTGACACTCGCTCGACACTATGCCGAGAGGAAACCAACAGCCTCGTCTAGGGAGATGGATTTCCTGGGGTTCACGTTGCTTCAGAACAATTCTCTTCATCCTTGAATACGCTCCTTTCCGATTATATGGTCACGCTAGTTTTCGAGAAAGATTTGCACCTACCCTATCGCAATTCTAAGCAGCGTGTTCACCTTATATTGATTTTCTTTGCTTTGATATACACGAGCCACGAAAGGTTGTGTACTTCCACGAGCGACCTGTACATTTGCGCTCAAAGCGTATAGTCTTTTATAGCTGACTACTCTGCCACCAGCATCAACGATATAGTACTTCAAAGAATCTTCGTGAGAGATATATATGATCGTGTGCAAATGCACTTTGCGAGGAAAGCTGCCGATGCACTGTGGGAAATGTTATTTAGAAATATCTAGGGTAACTTTTTGTTAAATGATCCGTGTGTTATAGGATTTTAGTGTTTGTAGATATTTTGAAAATAGCGCCACGTAGTTTTACTTCGAAAGAATTCATTTGCCTTGATTTCTTTGGTCAGTCACTTTGATTCCTATGACAAGACTGTCCAATCACAGCGGGTCATTTGTCCTCCTTAGGACCCAATCATCATGTTCTTTCACCTAACGGTATTTTTTCAAACTGTAGTAGTTTTCTTAGTACTAGTTTATGCTGGTTTACGCGCGCTGAAGAACCGGTAAAATACGGTGGAAAGTGTTTTGTGTTTAAATCGTTAGAAATTGCTGATTGGCAACTTTATTAGCTCCGAAACTGTAAGTAGATCAATCATTCCTGGCAATTGTTATATCAGATATGGCCTGTATGACTGAGTTTCTATAATATATTTCTTCAAAACTCAACTATTCAACTTTTGACATTTACAAAATGGCCTTCGCCATTTCGGAATTTCTGCCAAACACATGCCATTTGAAAGATAAATGTTACGATGATTTTCGCGACAGACAGTTCCAATAATTATCGCGCGTCCCACTTGGCAATGATTTTTCTCCTGTATTGATCTGCTGACTTCGGCGAAATATGAGCGAGAAGGCGGGCTTAACTGTTGCGTGCACCACGTAACGACAGAGAATAAGTGCAAAAAGAAAAAGTATGCTCCCCTTCGCGATTTTCGAAGGTTCTCGGACTTTGACGAACGCTTGGTAAATCGATTGTTTATGTATCAAAACGGATAGAAAACATAAAACTAATGATCAAAGTGCCGAAATTGTACCGAAAACAGTTGGAAATAGCCTCCTGATTAATTGATTTCATCTATTTTAGGCGGTATTTTCCATATTTTTTAATCTTCCCGACATTTTCCGGCGCTGAAATTTGGTGGAGAATGTTTTCTTGCATCAAGAAAGAAGTGATATAAATTCCAGAGCCCTAGCTCAAAATTCATTTTTTCGCAAATTTTTCCATATGTACCCCTTCACAAATTTTCGATTTTTCGAAGGTTCTGGGACTATGACGAATGCTTGATATTTCGATTGTTTGAGTATCAAAACGGATAAAAAACATAAAACCAGTAGTCAAAGTGCCGGAATTGTATCGAAAACACATGGAAAACCGATCTTGAAAATTTCATTTTCGTCGTATTTCCCCTGTTTTTTATACTTCTCGACATTTTCCGGGGCTGAAATTTGGTGGAGAATGTTTTCTTGCATCAGGGAAGAAATGATATAAATTCCAGAACCCAAGCTCAAAATTCATTTTTTCGCAAATTTTTGTGGGTATACCCCTTCACAAATTTTCGATTTTTCGAAGGTTCTCGGACTTTGACGAACGCTTGATAAATCGATTGTTTATGTATCAAAACGAAAAGAAAACATAAAACCAGTAGTCAAAGTGCCGAAATTGTACCGAAAACACATGGAAAACCGATCTTGAATAATTCATTTTCATGGTTTTTCCCATGTTTTTCATACTTCCCGATATTTTCCGGGGCTGAAATTTGGTGGAGAATGTTTTCTTGCATCAAGGAAGAAGTGATATAAATTTCAGAGCCCTAGCTGAAAATTCATTTTTTCGCAAATTTTTGAATTGGACAGGCATTGAAATCTTATACGAAAACCCATAAAATTTTGTCTAGAATTCGTTTATTTCTATCAACAATTATATGTTTCAGTACAAATAGTTCTCTTTGATTGAATCTTGTACAATACGACGTCTCCTTCAAACTTTATATTATGAATGCGCGATTTCTTCATATATAAGTTCTACGTATATAAATTTCGTATCCGTGATACGATTTATTATATTCTTACCTGTAAATACAGGTACAAAATAAATACTTTTATAAAAATTAGAAATTCATACGATTCATGGCTGATGATGAGTTAACATGCATTTCTATATAAAAAAACCTGTTAGACATTGCGTTGAATATATGTTGATAGAAAAATATTCTATTGATTTGGCAGGCTCTTATAGCTACGTGTCTCCTTGCACTTGGCACAAGTGTGCAAATATGTACAAAAATTTGTTAGTAAGTACATTCTAACTCTAGCTTTAAAGCCCTATGAGAAAGTCGAGAAAACAGTCGTCATAGCAGGAGTTGCTTTCAATTACTTCCTATTATAATTACATTTTGAGAAAGTTCTTTCCTGGTTTGGTAAATTCCTAAAGGAACTGGTATACTTGGCATTGACATGGTAATAGTAATCTTAATGTTTATATACTTATCAATATACCTTGTGCGTACATTACCGATGCTAACCATTACAAGCACGTGAAATTATAGAACAAATGAAATCCGTTGAGCAACGAAGTCGCGATATCGAACATCTTGTTATAATAATAAATGAACAATATGTACATGTATCGAATAGTAAATTAAATAATTTCGCCTTAAAGGAAATAGAAAAGATACATGAATATACGCAGATTAATACTCTTTTTTTCACATCTCTTAATCACCGACACGCACTGATTGATGATCGGCGATTGCCAACTTTCATCTCTTCGCAAATAACTTATGCGGAATGTGCGCTGTCGTATATTATCAATCCACAAATGGATGTCTTTCTTGATGAACGGCCTTGTGACAATAACTTACATGGGCATTAGAAAAGTTTCTTACATGCTAAATGCAAGAATAAATATGGTTCATTGTATGTGTGGAATAGATTTTAGACGTATCGTCTATTTTTCGGTGTTTTACGACATCGTCGTCTACCGAAAATTGCAATAATACAAATCACTATTGTTGCTACGAGCACTGAACCTACTGCCCATACTGCTTTGCTAGTATTAATCTTTGGTGTACTGTCTTCTTCCGTTTCCTCTTCATTGTCGCTTGTTTCCTTCTTCTCTTTGCTTTCCAGGGTATTGATTAGTGACTCATTTAAAGGAACTTTAGTTGCCGTTTCTCCCTTTAACGTGTTATCGTCCGTGGGTTTGTCATTCTGTACTTGTACAGATGACTTTGACTCCAAATCCTTTAATGACGCGTCCTTTACTTTCGGATTACCATCGGATTTAGGTGCCACTGTCGAATTCATCATCCTTTTTCTCGTCGTTTGTGCGGATACAGTTGTTGTTGGAATTGTGGTTGTAACAGGAGTATTAATTTCTTGTACAATTTTTCTCTCAATCGCCTCTAATTCTTTCTCAACCGTATTAGGATGATTATACTGGAATTCTTCATCGAGCTCATCAATAAAATCTTCCAAGGGCGTAAAAAACGATAGCAACGAACTCGACGAAATATCATCGATCTCCAAGTATTTATCTAACATTCCCATCCAACTATCCGCAGCACCAGCTTGGATCATTTTTCTATAAAATATAAAAACAGCCAAAATAAACAAAGATTCACATATAATCAAATAATACATTTGAAAGAAAAGTTATATTTACATGAAATTAGGCTTAATATGCCCTGTCAAGAGTCTGTCGTATCTCACTTCAGTACTATCCATTAAAGAATTGTATAATTGAAAAGCGAGAAGAGTACCAACGAATTTTCTGTAATATTTCGAACACAATTAGTTTCATAAGTGATACTTGAAATTATCTTCAAAGTATATTCTCACTCACGGAAGATATGGTTTATTCATGATAATGTAATCATCATTTAGAAAGGTAGGTAAATCATTCTGATTTGAAGTGACACCCTCGTATTCCTGTCTGTAATTCCACCAGGATGACACCAGTTCCGTGGCATTCTTTATCTCCGCTTCAATGGCATTGATTCGCCACATATCGGCAGCGAGATAGTAAGCCAAACGAGGGAGTACATTTAATGCAGTGATCGTTAACGAAAGAATTTGCCGCTGTTCATTATCGGTAACATTATCAGTCACTTGAGTGTGGTTCATCCAAGCAGGACTTGCGGCTAGTATTCCAAATAATTCGGAAACGCCTTCTTCTAAACCTAAATCGAAATATTAATTATAATTATCAAGTATATCTATCAATAAAAATTAATATAAACCAACCTGAATATCGATTGGCATAATTAAGTATTGGAGTAGCTTCGACGGAAAGTTGACTATATAAGATTTTACCAACATTTTTATGAGCATCTAGAAAGTTACTTAATGTTGGTTCATAGCACGTGGATACTCTGAAAGTAAAGATAGAATATTATATAATGAAATTATTGGTAAATTAAATCACAGTTATTATACCTCATAATTCCATCTCTACATAAATTAATAAGTTTAGCGGGGCATTGTTGATTAAAGGCGCTGTCAGCCCAGAACTCTGCTTGCGGAACTTGATTGACTAGCATCGAACCCATAATCGATGCAGTCTTATACATATCTATTCCAATGAGTTTCTGGAAAAGATATTATGAATAATCAGCCGATTAAATTATCCAATTAGTCATAGGTGACTCCCACCTTTTTCCACAGGTTTTTTCTGATGTCGTAAATTAAACGCGGTGTTGTAGTAATATCAGCTGCGACAGCAGTCCAATCGTAGCCTTGTAAAGAGCCTGTTATCAACGAAACATTGTCGTTAAATATGAGTTTAAATAGTCTGTCGTACGAAACATGTATTATTCAATACCTAGTAGATATGCTGGAATATTTTTAGACAAAGTCATATTATATTTCTGTGAGAAATTGTTAATCGCAAAATTCCGAACTTTTCGATGAAGTTCACTAATCCTATTCCATTGGTACTTAATCTTATCGAACCCATTTTCAAAGTCTGCTAGCAGCTCCCAATATTGAGCGACGCTATCCGCTCCTATAAAAAAAATATAAGAATGAATCTTTTTTCTCTTTTAATAAATATTATTTTAAATATTTTAAACTAACCATTAATTGTAGATGCATTTTTAAGAAGTTCGAAATGATTCGGAACGCTCTCAACGAATGGTGTAAATCTTTTATGCCATTCAGTCCAGAGTGATTTTTTAGTTTCTACTTTATTGCCGTGGGATAATGTGTGTTCGAGATCTGAAATCATTAGAGTGAGCTGTGAGTCACGCAACGTCTCATTTGCGCGCATCAATGACACATACCTTTAAAAGTGTGGTTCTTCGAGTCCTTCGTGGAAATGGGTGTTGCTTTCAGTAATTGTACTGCACCGACAAAACGAACGAACTACAAAAGAAAACAGTTGCAATGTTCACAAGGTTTCTTTCAGAAGCATACTTAACAGGTTTGAAAACACGTTTGCAATAACTATTGTACCGTTTCGAAATCTTCGTTATTCAGAAGTTCGTCGCCAGCTTTCTCAATAGTCTCGTACTTATATTTTAATGAGGGATCACTTATATCACCCTTCAATTTCTTGAGAACTTCTTCTCTCTGACTCTTTTTATACTCAGCATTTGCTAGTAACTGTTCCTCCTAAGAAACAAATGTACCAATAAAAACATCAATCTTTATTTATTGATTATTACTTATATTCACAATTTTTTACCCAGCTTAATAAAGTTTCATTTGATGGTTTGTTGATAAAGAACCATTCGGCTTCAGCTGTGTCATGACATAAATCTTCGTAACCGAGCTCCGTCATTTCTATAGAAGCTCGAGCCATATCATCCCTTAATACTCCACCATAACAGAATACAAGATTAAGTGCGAGAAATGCCCATATTGATTGCATCCCTTTGCGCTGTAACAGTTTCAAGAAACATTGCCTTAAAAACTATTCGATCACATATTAAGAATTCAATGTGCTAAATATTGAGAACACAGATAACTTATCTTCGAGATAAGTCGAATCGTGTTAGAAATCTGGTAATAATGGTCCATCAAAAGTAGTAAATGCTATTGTATCGTGGAATTATTAGAATCAGACATTGTATTGGACTTTGGAGTATTGAGTTGCTCGACATTGTTATTTCGTAATACGGACGACCTTTATGCAGTGCGTGTGCATTTGCACGTCGCAAGATTCATTAGTCATGTTAACTATGAGTCATTAAAGTCTACAACTAACGTTTCAGCATTGTACTTAATCAAAGTCCCATAATACTCGTGTCAATGTACACAAGCTTTTTTATTATTGCTAATGCTTTTAGGTTTTAAGTCAAGGTTAAAACTGTTATTAACATCTGGGAATTCAGGTGGATGATTCACAGTATTGACACGTTTTCATACGTGTTCCGTGAAGTATTCTTTTCACTGAGTAATCAACAGTAAACGTGACTTCTAAATAGTTCAATCTTGCAATTCGAAGTAGGAACTATTATCGAATTAGATGATGTGTTCTTGACTATTTGTCAAAGAAGAAATCATATGACAGTTGCAATGGATGAAAGAAGCTTTAACGGGTGTAAAAGCCGTTGTGATTCGAAGTTCGCAAAGCATACTTCGTAAAGCTTTACTCGCCCAATTGCCAATTCGCGTCGTAGCCACATGTTTCAATCGGCCAATTTCGCCTCTAATTGTTCCCAAGTAAATAGTTTTCGGCCGATTGCGACGATGAGACTTGATCGGCCTATAATTGCCACTTATTGATCTTTATAACTCGTTATGTCCCTGAGGTGTGCAGCTTGCATTATTCAACCATCTTCATTTCTCTTGTTTCTTGAACCATTTATTTCTTCAAAATTATTCTCACTTTTTCTCTTTCCAACTATTAATATTTAACTTTAAAACAAGCTTTGTTTATCAGAGAGACAAAAGAAAAAGAATGGTTTCCCTAGTAAAAAAAACTATTTAATCTAAAGTTACAAGGAAGATCAGATTTTACCAGGAATCTTTCCTCCGCTTTCGCCGAAGCAACGATTACGCGATTCACGGAAGATGTACAATATTTGCATTTAAAGTAGTCTGTTGTATTTCGTGATTAAAACAGCGATTTAATTCAGTGATTTTGAAAGTCACGTTTTCTGAACTGCGCGGGAAACGAATGGTGAAACGATATTCAATAAAGGACAATGGTAACGTTTGGTGAGACGTCGTTGATAAACATCACTGATTTCAACGTTGCCTGTACAAGGGTCAAGTCACCACGGACGATACAATTTACATCAGATTTAAGTAGACCGGACGAACTTACTGCACGTGCATCGTTTTATTGCTTCATCGGTTCAGCGTGTGAAAAAAAAGAAAAATCTACAATGAATAATACGATCATAGAATATCCTCGTTTTATCAGAGGAAGCACTCGAAGTCCGATGGGCGTTTTCCAGTGATGTAAATTTCATCGTTTTACCATTAATGCAACTGATCTACTTGAAATATAATCAAGTATATATCTGGTATGTTAGATTCGACCTATGGAACGATATTCTATCGACAGACTTTGCGTCATTCCACTCTGAATTACAGTTTTTTCGGTTAATAGCACAAAACCAACAAGTATCAACGTAGTAATATGCTAAAAATAATGATTTTATGAAGAAAAAACATTCGAATCCAACTGGTTTGACCAGTGCAAAGCATGCGTCGATTATTTCGACAACCCTTCATCTCAGTGAAAATCGATGGTAATTTACATTGACGCAATTGGTTAATTTCGTTAAAGAAACTGTGCTAATTTCGTTGTCGCTTGTGACCAGGCGTGTTGTCAGCGAAAATACGGAAATGTATGAAAATATTCGTGGCGAAGGTCGTCCTCGTTCCTCCTTTAATTTGGAGACGTTCAATGTGAACGCCAGTTGTTACGTGTTGTTTCAGTGAAGTATGTTTGAAAGTAATCCGTAATCTCTGATGCAACTGAGAATTGTGTAACAATAATATAAACATAGTACGTGCTGTCTGTGTTTATTACTGTGTTAACTTGTAAATTCATTTGTCCGACAAGCAGACTAAAATCAAGTGCACTTATGACACTAGCTGTCTAAGAATAGTCACTTAATTACTGCAGATTTTTTGCTCCTCGTCTAACATGACTCACGCACTTTCGCTCATTCATACAGGGTTGTTGTATACGTTGTAGGCGGGCATGCCAGGCAATTTGAAATGGCTCGCGAATGCGCGCGCCTACGAGAAAAAGAGCGACAGGTGCCGGTTGTACCGTTCATCTTCGAGGAGTATGCGGAAACGCATGCCAAGAGCATCTTCGCCTTATTTGTATACTCCGAAGTCTCATTTATCTAGCAACGATTCAATTGCGTGCCAAGCACGCATTTTCTTCTATTACCTTTTCCTCGAACATGTTAAAAGATTGGACGATTCTCCTTTGTTTATAATTAGACTACAACATCAGTTAAGCAACACTTCGCCAACTTCGACCATTGATATTTCAATCTTGTGGTAAACTTGAGCTTTCCTTACAGGAAAGTAAAGGTCTCATTCATTCATTTGTGATGCCAGGCATTCCAATGCTTTTTTCCCTTCGAGGAAGCCAATAGTGGTTCCAAGAAGTATTTAGCAAGTGTCTAGTTCTACCTGTTTGTATTATGTTGGCTATTTCTTATATTGGAAGTCGATTATCGCTGTTTCGATTATATTAGACAACACGAGACTCGCGTGTCATGAAGAACACCGGTATCAACGTTATGATTTTCTCATACTTGCTCACCTTTGGTGGTCGAGCGTCGCTTCGCTCGACGTTCACGCTTCGCTACTCCTTCGAGGACCGTCTGGGCTATGTGTGTGTACGTGTCCGAGAAGGACGTTTCTACTGCGAGTGAGAGAGAGAGAGAGAGCGAGCGAGATGCGAAGAGAAACGCAAGTGCAGTCGGCAGGAGAAGCACGTGCGAAACGGAGAGAGGCCGATACGGCTACAAAACACGCTTGCGATCGCTGCTCCCGTAGCTCCTTTCAACTTCTCCAAGTGGCACAACAAGTTCAACTTAAGTTACGAGGTGACTCGATTGCAAAACACTTGCTTTTTCAATTGATTTGAGTGAAGAATTCTCAAAACTACACACTGACTCGTATATACTAGAACGGATCGATTTGACTGTCGGCACTCTCTGCAGTGCTTCGGAGACGCGCGACGCCTCGCACGGTTACTCTCTGACTATTTGTGCAAAGTTCGATCGATCCGAATTCTTTCACATCACGCCACTCGCTCGGGTGACGGTGCGTGACTGTATCTAGTGGTGTGACGTGACACATGGCCGTCGAGAGTGTGCAGCTTGGCACAGATCGCGCACCTTCCGGCCAGTTCCGATTCTCAGTAACAACCGGGCTCGCTTGGCACGACGAATAACTTGCTTCGCGTTCGTCGTTAAAGTAGGAATCTAGATTTATTACTCTAAGGAAGTCTAGATAAAGGCGTTTTCAATTTCTATATCGAATAATATTGTGTTAACTCTCAGTGAATATTATGTTTCTAACTCTTGTTCTACCAGGTGATATAAATTTCTGCATGCACAAACAATACGATGACTAAACTCAAAGCGCTTGTGATGTAAGCGGCTGTTTTGGTCAGCGCAGAATTTAGTGTCATTACGATAATCACCCGGTAATCAGATAACAAACAACCCTCGCAGTTAGAATCGTTTCCTCTATTACAGCAAGAATTAGTGTCCCAGTGTAATTGATGAATGATGGACTTTGTACGTAATCGTACCTGTGAATTCTTGTACCTAATTCAACCGGAAGAAAACAAGCGGGTATTCAATCGAAGTTCTGTATTTTCCTTCTACCTCCCGTAAATACAAAACTCTTGTACTAAATCACAATAGGCTATGGTATACGTAACCGAGAGATATGTATAGTAAACAAATTGACTTCGAATGGACAAAATCAGTGTCGTAAAGTTATGGCATAAATCATTCAGGACCTTTGCCTTCTTTCCAAAGTTGCGCATTGCGGATTGGTTCGGATTCGTTGAGATCTCATTGAAAGATAACGAAGATCTCTCTTAGAACCAATGCGCAGCGCACAGTGTGTGTTTTTGCCATTTCCCATTCTTTCTTTCGTTCCTGTTACAAACGGGTATCGAAGCGAAGTGTGTGTAGTATGTACAAATAGCACCGTAATACTGATAAGCATGAACAGTCATACCTGCCCTCGTTAATCTATTGTCACAATTTACTTAAGTACCAGCGACTATTGTACAAGCACTCACAATACCGGACAGCTCGCCGTTTGTTGAAACCTTACAGGTTAAGAATGGCATCGGCCATCATTGTCTATTTAAAGACAATAGTTTTACAGTGTATTTTTATATTCATTGATAAGAAGTGAATCGACATTAGCATGGCCGGTGAAGTGGGCAATGGAAAAAGTTAATGACATGCCGGCTTAATTAAACCTTCATTATGCATGTTGACACTTGAAGCCTGACTGTCACTCGACACCTAGTTTCATCTAATTCTTCTATTCCGTCTTACGTACTCGTAACTATTAAATGCAAGGCGATTTAATTCGAGTTAATTTTTCCTCTTCCCTTAATTTCAAGCGGCAACAGGTAGTTACGTGATTCTAACAATCTACACTTCCTCAGATTACTTAGTCATTGTGGCGATCATCGGGGTGTGTTGAAAATCTTAAATTAAAGACTTAAATTACTTTAGTACCGCGATGAGCACCTACGAGACGAAGATGTCACTTAGATCTTTAATGGAATACGATCAATCACTTGTCAATCACTTCACACGTCGAGAAAGTATTAATTGAGATTGCAATTCTCGTGAAGCTTTGTCATAGGCGTTTAGTTATTCTTTTATAACCTTATCAAGGTTGACTTGTACTTTTATGATCATTTATACAAGTCACCTAACGGAGAATAAATCTCGTCATTTCTGGTCGGAAAACTTTTTCGTTATTTCGACGAATGTTATAATCGCTCGGATACGAAAGCTGAATTGTCCGTTCCACGAAGTGTGGTGGTATTTGTTTCTTTCTCACTGATTGTTTGTAGTTTTATTGGTTTCACTTCACTGTCCTCGGAAGCATTCGTCTTCGACATTGTTTTCTCTTGCTCTTCTTGTAGACGATCTTTACGATTCTCCATGTAGAGCCAGCTGATTAAAAGAAAGATCATTATACTCGAGCGCTCGCATAACTTAGAAGCGTGTTATTTCAAAGTGTAAAGTGTAAAACGATGTAACGGAAGGGGAAGAAGAACTTACATGAAGGCAACGATAGCGGGCATGGTCATGACCGCTCCAGCGATGAAGAATGTTCCAGGAAATATGTCCATGGTTTGTGCATATATGAAACTGTACATCGGCCCGTAAAGCAGCGGCATCAAAGCTTCGCACACCCCGAATAATGAATTCACCTTTCCTATAAAATCAATTTCCGCATTAGTATATTTTTTTTTTCTTAATTATAAAATAAAGTTATCCTTGGAATTTTGCATCGCATACCAAGTTCGTCCGAAGGTACAAGCTTCGATGCTATCGATCGCATTGCAATCAAGGATGTGCCATTCACAATCTCGATAATCGCAGCTGGAATGCGACAAGTACTGTTTTAATTCGAAGGACAAATAACTATTGTTTCGCAATATATGCGCATATGGAATTTACCCAAATAAATCATCCAATCAGTAGTGGCGAAAGCATAGACAAATCCTGCAAGGATTTTACTCATGCAACTCATAATACCAACAATTGCATCGTCGATTTTTAGAATGTGACTGAATAAACCGACAGAAATAGCAGTCCCTGTAAATATATCTTAGTATGATTAAATGATTAATTACTAATTTCTTGAATTTGAAAAATCATTATTCTATTCTTACCGATTAAATTCGTTACCATTGCGAATGTTGTGAAGATACTGAATTTCACTTCGTTCCATTTGTACCTAAATCTCATGTAAAGATATATCACTGCCATTTCGCCTGAAAGCAAAAATGATAATATCGTTGCTAAATTAGGGCGAAATATCAAGTTACTTGTAAAAGTACTTTGGACGAATAGGTTTGAACTCAATTGAATCCTCATGATTCCTGCATATAAGCACAGTAGTGTGGGAGCAAGTCGGGTCTTTTGCTACGAAGCTAGTACACGCGGGGATTACACAACAAGCTCCGTTCATTAGAGGTTCTGTATAATCGTTTCCGGTGGTTTCCGGTCTTTATCAAATTATCGTTTTGTTCTTCTGTCAACCTTTCCGTGTCTTGGAAACTCAATCATTCTTGCGCGACGACATTATAATAGCTTGATAGTCTTTTTCTAATTAAAGTTGATAATAATAAGAAAAATTGACAAACTTGTCATAACATAGGAATAATTATCTTTTTAATCAAGAAATGAAATCTTTCAACGATCATTAATATAATTTCTAACTTCCTGGCTTGTTAGATTCTTACGAAAGGTTTATATTGCTGTTGTGCATAACTGGTGATGCCCCTTGCGAGGATTCAACTGCTAGAGGCTAAGAACCTCATCACCGAGTTGACCCAATTGAGAATGATTTTACCCTTGACATAAATACGCGCAATGTTAATTCGTCAGCACGTCCTGATGTCAAAATTACGAATGGCCAAAATCCTGTTTGCGAAGACGTTGCAAGAGTCGCGTTGATCCTCTCGGACTTGTTTCACTATGTCTCGACCTTGTTACCTACTTTCAGTTTCGCGTGGTAATATTCTAATAGCTCTTCCACTTTACGTCAATGCTTGAGCAAAAACATTTTAACTAAACTAAAAACTAGTATTTCCGTGTCAAGTATTAAGAAAAAAAAAACACTTGTTTCGTAGGCGTTTTAAGAATAATATTAGTTTTTGAATAGAATGAAATAACGGAAATTCGCTAATGAACAGAAATTCTATTGAATCGTTCAAAAAAATCTTTTATCGAAATATTGATGAGCCATGCAAATAGGTCAATTGAGACATATTGTCAGTTGGCAAGCACGAGTGAGAACTTTTTTATTTCGACATTCATTAAGATAACATTTCTTAAGAGACGTTTCTACTTAAGTCTGCTTTCACTAGCATTCATGACGCCCTTGTTATTTACGTGATGACTGATGTCGAAAGAGAGTTCGAAGTTTAATGACATTAATATATGACCGTTTGATTTATTGAGCTTACGACGAGATTGCACTTCCAGTTACTCGACATACAGAATGACTAATATTAACTTAATATAGTTTGTAAGTACTAAGTATTTTTTACTCATAGAATTCATCATTTAGATAATAATACTTGAATAAATAAATGAAAAAATAAAACGACATCTTTCATTTAAACATTTCCATATTATTCATTTAACATTTTACTTAAGTTCTCGTATCTCATATTTCCTAAAGTTTTCCAGGGTGTGTCGTATACCTAATTATGCAGGAATTAAACTGACGAGCTGTTATCAATGATACTCGTAGAAGTAGCCAACGACTGCTTGCTTGCCAGACTTTCAAAATCAGGAAGAAGTCCATTACACGAAATTGTTATAAGCACGATGATTACTCGTGGCGCTTAGCTCCTCGAATAACACTCGTCTAAGTCATTCAGACTATCATACATTAAGAATTGTCATTCATTATGATGATCTTCACATCTCAAAAGATTTACCATCTCAAAAATGAAAGTTAGTTAAACTTAGTTGATTTTGGCAGAGTTTCCGGCACGTGGACGAAAGTTCGGCCAACTGCCAAAACCTATCAGGGGAATTCGTGGCGATTTAATGCACTCAACGCTAACAAAGTAAATTGATTTCGTTTATAAGTGGGACACGTGCTTCCTCATTACATTACGTTGAGCGGCACAGGTATAGCACGCGTGTACTATTCTAGAGAAACTAAATCATCGTCATCGTCATCATCTTATAAATTGATTGTTTAAATAAAATAAGAATAAAATATTCTTTGTTTTTTTTTCGGGGGGGAGCGATTTTTCTATTATAGATTTGTTATTTTATAAAGAAATTAGGTCATTGTTGTAATATAATAATTAATGTCAATGATTATGCATAGATTCATTTTCAAACTTTCCCTTGGTTGAATCGCGCCTGGCAAACAGGTCGATGCCAATAAAAACAAGATCAACAAGACTGGCAAGGAAATTCTCCTCACTTTCATTCGAGCGTGTCTAATTCAAGAAATGAATGTGTTTGTGCTCGTAGCACGTACGATTGCCGATGCGTTTTGCAATTCCCTCAATCCAAGTCGATGTGAAAGTTAATAAAACCAAGTATACGATATGCTAAAGAAAGAAGATAGATCTTCTTTTTCTTTTTTGTGTCTTATTTCTGCGTTCTCTTGCAAGTTACTATCAGTGATTTGATGAATGTGCTGGACCGCATCTGCTGCGCTCGTATGAAAGAGAAAGCGAATGCTTAGATATTTACGAACTCGTTTATTATCGCGCTCTCGAACTCTAAATCTTGAAGGATGAAATATTAGTGAAACAAAAGATGTTTAGAATTTTTGTTATGATTCCTCTATCGAAAGTATAATTTATCATTGATATTTAATTGACATAGATATTTTAGAGTAAGTGAAAGTAGAGATTTAATTAGTAAAATCAAGATCACCGTCATTTACCATGAAGCGGTCCTATAACAACCATAAGAACAATCATAAGTAAGATGACTCTCTTCTTCCGATTATTCTTGCCTTCCTTGAAAGTCACGCGGAAGGTTTCTTCGATATGACGAAGAGAGAAGAAATCGATGATCCAATTAGAAATAGTCATCTTTTTTTCTTGAGACCAAGTAACTTTTTGTAGGTTAGTTCTCGGTGCTTCTTTCACCATGATTAATCCATAAATGAAGCTCAGCATAAATGATACAGTAGAAATGCCAAAAACTCCATAAAATCCAAGTTTCATATAAAGAATTCCAGAAAGAGACATTCCAATTGGTACACCAAATGATAAAAAAACATTCACAGCACCAATTCTTAAAGTTCGTGATTCCACAGTTGTAATATCAGCCATGTAACTCATAATTCCAAGGAACATGGTAAACCAACCACCACTTATTGCAGGAAGCATTCCTTCCAGGAAGCCAAGTACTTCCATTGGTAGTTCATAGAAGAAATAAGTGCAAAGGATCTCAGCGATACCAGTTAAGAATTCACCGATAATCGGTAGAAGCATACATGGTTTCCTGAAACCAGTACGATCACTCCAAGCACCTATGAAAAGTATGAGAATCGTTGGAATAAGACTTTGAAGAGCAGATTTCCATGTTTGCATGCTTGCAACTAAGTGTTGAACTGTTAATTCTTCATTTTCATAACCACTTGTATTTCTAATCGCTAATGCCGTACAAATATCATCGGAATAACGAAGATTCACTCTGCAAGCTTTTTCTAAGTTGAGATTCTGTGTTGCTATGGCACCCAACACACATGGTATCACATATAAAGCTAGCATTGGTTCAACGGTAATATTTCTTGCTAAATAAGACCATTTCTGACGAAGAGTCATTGATTTATTACTAATTTCTTCGTATTTTTCAGGATTCAAAATATCAACTTCTTTCTTCACTTCAACCGCACAAGGATTATTTATGAACGTTGTGTCAGCCATGTTTTTACTTGAAGAAAGGTAAATATTACAAAGGATTTCTTTTCTTCTTTTTCGTTTAAGTTACGTAAACACAAAGTATAGAAGTTGGATGACTTTGAACTTGAAAGAAACGCACAGGTTGAAATTCGGCGAAATCACGAGAAAGACTGACCGTTGTTCTTCAACCTAATGCATGATTATGCATTATGATGTTATCCCTTCTCTTCAAACTTCTTCCATATCAGTTACAGAGCGATCTTCTCTACCTCCACCAACCCCTGGTCCATCTTTTCACCATATACACGCACCAGTTCTTATTATTCGCTGGTGGTGCCAACGGGAAGCTGTCTCAGGGTACATCCACCTAACACTGAGAGGATCGTTTCAACTAACGTGACGCGTCTTCGTCGACGCAAAGATCCAATTCGATTGAGATGACAGATGTACCAAGGGTACAATTGTCTTTTTATCTTAATAGATTATTGACAAGCTAGTTTTATACTTAACAAGTATATTGTTCGCTGACTAGTTTGTATGAAAAATTATGTTTTCGAATGAGATATATTTTAGAAAGTTTTATAGAAATGATGAATTGTTTCATATAAGTATCAGGTATGAATGAAATGGTTCATGATAGGGTTCGACCTCCCCCGACAAGAGGATCTTGTATCATCGCAGCCACCGTCTACTACCAGACAGTAGTTACTTCCGGTTGTACTCCTACGTGCTGTTGAAGTCAAGGTCAGCTTTCGCAATGACATTCGTCGAGAGTGGGACTCCAGAATTACGCGGTACCAGGATCTTATTGATTTTGATAGTTCATTCTAATATTTAGGTAGAAAAATGTCCTCTTTTTTTCAAGTAGAAACTTGTATGATTTTAGAAACATGTTTGTGATCATAGAAGCATGAATGGTTGGACGACATCCTGCGCCGATGCGAAAGAGAAAGCAAATGACTTGATAGGAATCGTGTTCTAGAGTTGTAAATGATGTAGAATGAAATGTTAATTAAGAGGGGAAAGTGGATAGAAATATCTTAATATTGATACTTAATTAGTAAAAGGATATAGCAAGAAAAAGTGGAAGGAAATATTTACCATAAAGGGGTCCAATAACAACCATGAGAACAATCATGAGCATGATGACCCTCTTCTTCCGATTATTCTCGCCTTCTCTGAAAGCGACACGGAAGGTTTCCTCGATGTGTCGAAGGGAGAAGAAATCGACGACCCAAGCGCAAGGAGTCATCTTTTTCTCCTCGGACCTTGTGGTCTTCTGAAGATGAGTCCTCGGTGCTTCCTTCACCACCACTAAGCCATAAATGAAGGCTAACACGAATGACACAGTGGAGATGCCGAATACACCGTAAAAGCCAATCTTTAAGTAGAGAATACCGGAGAGAGACATGCCAATCGGCACGCCGAGTGATAGGAAAACATTCGCCGCACCGATTCTCAAAGTCCTTGATTCCACAGTGGTAATATCAGCCAGATAGCTAATAACCCCAAGAAACATGGTGAACCAACCACCAGTTATTGCTGGAAATATCGCTTCCGAGAAGCCAAGTACTTCCATTGGAAGCTCATAAAAGAAATAGGTGGAAATAAGCTGTGCGACACTAGTGAGAAATTCACCGATGATCGGTAATAACATACACGGTTTTCTAAGACCGGTACGATCGCTCCAAGCACCCATGAACAGTATCAAAACCGTCGGGATGGCACTTTGGAGGGCGGATTTCCATGTCTGCATGCGCGCGACCAATTGTTGAACAGCTAGCTCCTCGTCCTTGTAGCCACTGGTGTTTCTAGCCGCCAGTGCGGTGCAGACCTCGTCGGAGTAGCCAAGGTTCACCCTACAAGCCTTCTCTAAGCTGAGATTTTGTGTGGCTAAGGAACCCAATACACATGGTATCACGTAACAAGCTACCATAGGTTCAACGGTAATATTACTCGCAAGGTAAGACCATTTTTGTCGCATTGTCATTGATTTCCAAGTAATAGCTTCGTATGATTTCACAGGACTTGTGCTATCCGTTTGTTTCTTCTCTTGTACAACCCCCGCACCCGGACTACACGTGGAAGTTGTGCCAGCCATGTCTTTCTTTCAAGAAAGCTCGACTCTTTCAAGCATACGATCGGAATCCCTCGATTCTTCGATATCCCGGTGACTGGGTACAGGTGTACCTAGTCCATACTGCACATTGTCTTCATTGTGGACGGAGAGTCGACGCGGTTGGACTAATTCCGTTCAAGGATGAACGTTGAGAGGTGTCGGATTCTCCGCCGTGTCGCTTTTTCCCGAGAGCACTGTACTTAGGGTGGGTGGTGAGATTATAATTCCAAAAATAGTTGTTGTTCTACGAAATTCTTGATAGAAATCCAAGAACGTAAATTTTCTCGCTTAGTGATCAGAATATGTGGTTTGATAGGGAATTCATGTAAGTCCGTTTTCTTGAATGATAGTTGGATGACTCTGATATCTTCTGGATTCAAAGTGTTCCGATCCGATCGGAGAGCTTTGAACGCGCGAACTACCGGTTGAAATTCGCCCGAACCGCGGGAGAGACTGGCCGATCGTCTACTCCTGGCTAATGCACCATTGTGCATTACGATACGCGTGTTGCCTCCTTCCCTTCAACTTCCTCCACACCACCTACTGACCGAGCCTCTCTACCTCCACTACCTCCTGGTCCCTCCTTTGACCATCGAGAGACACACCAGCTCTCGTTAACCGCCACTGCTGCCAGCGGGAAGCTGCCCCCGGGTACATCCACCTAACTCCGAGAGGAGGCTCGCTTCGACGCGCCAGTGACGCGTCCTCGTCGCCGCAAAGTTCCAATTCGACTGACGTGACGTGAACCGAGGGTTCAATTGTTCCCTGCCGGTACCGACCATCCCACTAGCATTTCGTATTAATACATTGTTGACAGGCTATTTTTAAGCTTAACTAGCGCATTGTTCGCTAGCTAGTTTAAACGAAACTCGTGTCGCTGATTAGATGTATTTCAATGTCATCCCAACGATCGTGAAAGTGTTTGTATGGAATTTTTAAAGTTCAACGTTAAGAAAGTATTCGCGATTATTATTACTAAGAAGATGAATGAAAGAATGATGTGACAAATGTGTATCAATTGGTTTTTGGTTCTGTTATTGTCTACTCTGAGGTAGTCGTGTTCTATTTAAGAAGTAGGTATGAATGAAATGGTTCATAGTAGGGCTCGACCCCTTCCTTCACGAGAGCATCTTGTATCATCGTGGCTAGCGTCTACTACCAGATAGTAGTCACTTCCGGTTGTACTCCTACGAGTTGTTGAAGTCAAGGTCAGCTTTCGCAATGACGTCTACCGCGAGTGAGACCCTAGAATCGTGTCGATGCCAGGATGTTTTCCATTTCGAGATGACGATAACGAAAGAAACGTGCCTCCCGCTTTGATTTACTCCAGTAAATTATGTAGGGAGATCGAGTTCTAAGTTAATTCTCCTGTTAGCCATTCAAGGTAATTTTTTTGCAGTACTCTGCAAACCGAGTTTTTCAAGCCCAGTTGAATTGTAAATGAAGAGTCCTTTTAATGTCGAGTGAGAGAACGTCTTCAAAGAACACTCAGAATGCGTAGGCTTTGCTAAGTTACATTTGCTCTTTTAATTCTGGCGTTCCTAGGCTTGGCATACTTTCATCCATCGTGTGAAATCGCAGACTCACCTTGCCAAATGATTTATACTGCCGATCCGAGAGATCATTTCCGCCTTGCGCTAAGGAATCAGTTATACGGGGGAGATATGTGCGCGCCTGTCACGGATGATCGATTCGTGTCAAGGGTCAACTTGTCACAGATTCATTAAACGCCCGTTATTTTCGCCAACAAAAACCCCTTGGCTAACGGCACGACCCCCTGTTGCTTAGATGTAAATAAGAAAGGATTAAAGTATCAAAAGTCCTACGATTTTACGAACAAGTTTATGGTGATAAAGGTAAACTAGAGTATTCTTAATATTCTCGATATGTATGACATCTTTCCAATGATTTATACGATAAAGTATATTTGCCAAGAGTTATAGATCGTTTTCAGAAAATGCGAATGCGATGAGAGAGAATGGCGGTATCGAATAAACAGGGAGAGCAGCAACGTTGAGACCGTTATCTCCGGTAGGCCAGAGTCGAGGTGCCGTTAAATATAGCAATTTGTTGATAAAATAATCACTGCTGCCTGCTGCCCTGTCTTGTACAGGCACCAGAGCCCATTTCAAGCAGTGCCGTCCCCCCTAAGGCCAGCTACCTAGAACAGTGAATCAAACATTGCGTTAAGTATACGCGCTAGACGGGACGATTTATGCGCGGAGCCTTTCATCTCTTCTAATAGTGTTTCCTAAATAGCCAATTGCCACGAATTGCCAATTACGATATAGCCATCGTCCCAGTGTGCTATGTTTGAATCAGACGTTTTTCTATCGTCTTACATCTCGCGCCACTTCAATCGCATTACAGCCTCTCAAAGGCATCACCGGAGATAATTCTAGGATGTAGACTACTGGAGAGCATAGCTACCGGGTGGAGATTCTAGTCGGATGCTGGTATATATTGCTTTTATCGTCCCTGGGGTTCAGCGGAAGTTGCAGAAAATTGTAGGTTTCACGTCAATGTGCATTAGCCACCTTGACACGGCCCTGCCTCTTAAGTTGATCGTATGACGTCGTCAAGTGAGTAATGCTCGCAATTCGAATGATGCTTATGAAATATTCGATTCAGCGCTTTAACAGACCTGTTGTTTTCAGATTTCCCCAACGCATCCGTTTCTCTGTGATCGCGTGCTTGCTGGCGCATCGACAACTCGCCACAGGGCAGAACTTACTCAGCTATACTTTACCGTAAGAATATCTTTCCATCGATTGTGCGGGGCAACTCGAATTGCCAGACACGAGAAGATAAATCTTCGTACATGATTATCCTTGTAAATGAAAGGTCAAGCAGGATTCCATAAAGATTGCTTTATTTTATTACAAGTAGCAGTCATGTCTAAAGTATATTATTAAATACTTATATCACAAAGATGATAGTCAGTACACTGGTACTATAAAATCAATGGATGACGAGAACTTCGTAGTCTTTGAAAGACAACTCTTCACCGTCGAAGGGAATGTACAGGCATCCGTGGCTCTGCTGTACCTGAAAGCACCGTGTAATTGCGATTTTTATCCAGCGTATCATAGCGTCCGCTCGCATTATGTAATTATATTAATGGCATAGCCTAATTGCTTCCCGTAGAAGATTGAAACACTAGTTAAGCCTCCAGTATCCTTGAAAAAAGTCATTTGAAAATATGACGCCTTGCGTTTCTAATGGACAAACATGGTACGCGTATGTCATTCTTGTCTGTCTCTATTTACTTATTTAATTGTCTAAGAGGCGCCGATATTTCTGAAGCAATTGGCAGAGGTTTCTTATAAGTTTGTCTAGAAGATTTAATGCCAACCTTGCCAACGGTCTGAGATCCATTGTGAAGAACGCGGCCAACGTACAATGGTTCGCCGTCAGATGTTTGACCGGCGAGTACAGCGTCAGCGGGTACCCCTCCGTTGCTACAGAACTCCCAGGCGAATTCACCTTGGCAGAGAACCTGCGGGAAGAAACGTCAATTTAGTAAAATAATCAATAGTAAACATTTATCTATCACGGTTCATTAGTTTATGTTTCGATTCATAGAATTGTATGAGATCTCTTTGTTAGGAATCGTATTCTCTCCTTGACACGAAAACTAGAATTCGTCCTGGCTATATATGTTGCAAAATGGAAATCGTTGTAAAAACAACATCTTATCTAAGGCAGACTTATATAACTCGATACTTTAATCGTATTGCCTTCGTTCGATTGATTATAGACAGGACAGAAGTCTGATATGATAGATTTCCACCGGTATTCCGATTAGATTAGGTAGTACCGTAGAGTTTACTTCGACGTAAAACCATCAGTTTCTTAAAAGCGAAATCTAACTACTTTTCATAATAAGATTAATTCATTGGGCGCCAAGTGCATGACTCACACTATTCTCTGAAGAACATACTGCCGAATTGACTTATTTGTCTTGGGCATACACTTCATCAAGCGTGTTTTTATCGATAGATATCAGACTGCAGGTGTTCTGAATACATAGACCACGACGAAACATTCTTACGGATGTTATAAAACATCATTTTGACATTGAATAGTTCATGCGAGGGGCAAAGGGGGCCCACAAGGATTCGAAAGGAAAGTAATACAGGACTTTTAGTAATTCTACTGTCACTACACGGAACTTTCAACCATTCATTCGTTAAGTACAAACCTGTCAACTAATCAATCATCAATCCGTGTCAGAGAAAAAGTATTACGATAGTGTTAACTCCTGCGGCGCGCGATTTGGTACCACTTTACACTTACCTCGAAGTCGGCCTTGGGGTGTTCCTCACCATTGTGACACACGTACGCTACGTTTTTGTCAGGGATTACTTTAGCTGGCAACATATCACCTTCATGGAAGGCTCTACCAACGAAGATGGTAGATCCATCAATATCTCGACCACCGACCACAACATTTTCGGGCAATGATTGCCCCGATACGCGTGAAACCCACCTATATGCTGAAATTCAATTGTATTGTTAATGAATAGAAGATTACAGTAGTTTAGCAGGAATTATACAGTTAAGAAAAACTTGATTCTTCTTAGCATGACAGTATATACGTAGACATAGGTGCGGCTGCTATAGATAGCTGTGAATTTAAAAGTAAAACCTACGATTGCTTGACGCCCTGATATTCCATAGTCAATAGAAATTCTGACTTTTATGAAAAACGTAAATTATTTAGGATGATTTGAGAATGAAGAAGAGAATTTTTCGTTACCTGACATTATATCTTCCTCGAAGTGATCCGGAGTAAATTTCACAGAGAAATAACACTTATCTTTCACAGGCACCTGGTTAAAAGCTTGCCTAATCTTATCAGATATCTGTTGGACTGTTTAACTTCACGTTAAACAACATAAGACAGAATTCCCAGAACCTTCGAAAGTATACATCTGAGTCTTTTTCCGGGCAGTGCAGATTATTCATAGATCATTTACAGTACGATTATCCGTAAGGATTTATTGTCTTTTGATTAAATACTTTTATATCGGGAAAATGGGATATGTTGATATAAACATGTGTAAAATCTGTGAAGGGAATATTAATTTGATGGTCAACATTTTATTAAAGTTAGAATATTTATTTTAGAATAATACATGATAACTTTTTCAATTGAAATTAGCGATATATACATTACATACGCAATGAAAGTTTCAACTAAATAGTACACGATTAGAATGTATTCTCTTTCTACTAAGTATACACACCGTCCACCCATATATCATAACAATCATTGATCTTCATTACTTCACACTCTTCTATGTACAACTGTCGCACGCAAAACGATGTTATCGTTCGATTTATAAATACTTGCCATTAAAAAACATTCCTGCACAAAGGACAAGATGAATTCTGGCTCGTATTAAACCATTTGTACTGAAATACAAAATTTCACATTAATACAATTATTAATTAAAATAAAACTTACAAATTACAATACAATTCTTACCAAACAAGGTGTATGGAACTTCTTGCGGCATGTTCGACAAGACATTTTTGGTATTTGGTAGGTGCTTATATGGAAGATACTGAAACATATATAACATTCTTCGACGCCGGCAAACTTCTTATCAAGGTTTCTCTTCCATAACGTAAGACCGTCCCAGACCGAGCCATTCTGTACGTAATAATGTGAGAGTGAGTCGAAAAGTAAACAAAGACACGTATATGATGCTTATATTAGCAGACTAATAAGTAACGCAAAGTCCGAACCTGATGTGTTAGGAATATGGATAATTGCATATGACAATTTCGCCAATTCGCAGTACCACCCGCGTGTTGGCCAGGTTCAACAGTAACGGGACCTAAAGGATGATTCGGTGGGAGAACAATACTGAGTTCTAATTTCGTATCATCCATTTGATACAAAGCTACTACTTCTCGAGCAGTAGGATGGACTTTTATTTGCATATTTTCAATATTAACCACTTTGATATTTAAAAGTTCTTCTTGACAAAGCATAGGAGTAACATAACGGGTTGTAATTTTATCTACTGCTGCACTGACTCTACTGTCAGCGGTACCCCACCACTGTCTTACTAAAGCTGGCAGATATCTCAGACTATTAGCATAAAGCCAGCATACTATATGATCTAATCTCCATTCGGTCCAACTTTCTGTAATAATATGACAGTGTAAATTTTGTTAGATATTAATCTAATTATCACCTTGGAATATTTAGGAAGTTTCATACCTCCAAAGCTAAGAACCGGCGAGGTCGAAAAGACTTCTACTAATTTAGTAGTCTTGTTTTTGTTATCCTGTAGAAGTTCCACCGGCATTAAACGGAATATATTATCCATTAGAGATGGGAAAAAGTGTACTCTGAAAGAAGTATATTGAATATTTGCAGAAGAAAATAAAGGAATTTGTACACGTACTTTAGTACTTCCGCATATTGGTAACGCAAGTCTCCGTGAGCGTTAGCGCACATCTCCAATATAATTCCCCATGTTAATAAATATCCTATTGTGGATGTGTAAGATTCAGTGTATGATTGTATCGTACAGCTGACTGTATCGCATAATCTATAAACATATATTATGTTACATTATATTTTATACATGAATAATCCATTTATGTGTGTTACGTACTTGAAATCCAGAAGTAGAACATTTACGATGGTCTGCATAGTTTCAAGTACATCTTCCATTTTATTAATATTTAATATACGAGGATCGAATTCTTCTGATTCTACAAGACCTTTGTCATTCTGAACCAACTCTGATATAATTTGTTTCAACACATGATATGCTCCCAATTGAATGCTAGGTACAGGAGACTGAAGTAATTGCAATGATAAGTTTATAGTATTATCCAAATCAAGAGATGCAGTTGATGGTACATCAGTTTGCTCTTTAAAGTGTGGACTTTGTTCAAGATGAGTTATTGCTTTTCCCAAACAATCCAAGACTATAACTGATTTCAACGATGTTGCTTTATCGTTACACGATTCTGTGGGAGATTATTCATTAAATCTCAATCCTTTTTTATATAAGACTTATAAATTGGTTCAATGATACCTGCATATGTTATCCATGTTTGCACTATTCCACATTGTACTTCCGCAGCAAGAACATTTTTCCATGAGCCGCACAATGTATCAGATAATGTCGATGCTTCTCCATGTTTGTGCCTGTACATTAAAGTTTCAATCGCATCATATAACTGGCAAATTGCAATGGTTAACGATGCTACCTGCAAAAGTAGTAAATCTGTAATTTTATTATATATTGTGTGTATAATTTATTTATTATTGTACGGACCTTGAAATCACAGGGGTTTTTCTTTGATTTATTAATAGTACCTTGCCATAATACTATCGATATCATTATATAATTCCATTGGTCTGATGTTAATTTTTCTGGAACTTTGTTTATTAATTCTGTCAGTAATCTGATAATTTCAAGAGGAAAGTTTACAACTTCCCATGACATTTCAGATATATCACTGTTGAAAGAATAAGAAATAATTATTTTTATAGAAAAAGTCATATACGCTTGGAAAATCGTTAATTACCAATTAAGAAGTAAATGTAGTGGATCCTCTTCTTTGTCAGACACTGCATCGTAATAAGTGTGTATTACTTTATTTAAGATATCAAACGTAGTATCTTTATTACGACCAATCATACAACGTGTAACAATAAGTTCCGTAATTTCATCGGTTCGTAATGGATCATCGAGTTGTACATAATCAGTTAGAAGCTGTAAAGAAAACATTTAAAGAAACAATCGCAGATAATGTATTATTAGACAGATTTTAAGATTTGTAATACCTCGACGCCTTGCAATTGCTTTTCTTTGCATGCTTTAATATCCTCCCGAGTTTTATATATCTGCAGTAATGCTTCACAATCCATACGTGTTCGTAATTTAGAACAACAGAAACTAATTATATACGCTAACATACTATTATACTTTGAATAATTGCTGAAAGAAGATTACATTTATAAAAAATGCTTTTGCATTAATGAAGGAGAAATAAGAATTATAAGTCTTACGTTAAGATGTAATTTAGAATGCCTTGATATATGTCATCATCGAAATATTTTTGTATTTCGGCAAATTGCATTTCAGCTAGTTGCCGAAATTTATTTACATTAGTGTAATGTTCTGTCTGTAAAAAAGGCGTAATTTAGATTATTTAAAGTATTATTACAATCTTGAAATCACCAAAATGTATACATACAGATTTGTAATAATTATTATATATTTCTCCCAGGATGATGCAATATATCACATTCATTAATAAATCCACAGTTCCCACAAGGGAAAGATGATCATCGGTCAACTTTTCTGGGATATTTTCCTCATTATCACAAGTATTATAATCACGAGAATTGGTGTACAAAATATTTAATAATTTCGTATTAAACAATGCCCAGAGTAAACATTTCTCAGTAGTATCTGCTACTGTATTACTAGCAATATGAATTGATGCAGTATTCATATGGATTTCTGTGTTTTGATCTAGCGTTGATATGTAGAGTTTTCCTGTTACTACTTCACCATATAAAACAATACCAGTTGCTTCAACCATCCATGTTTTTACATTAGGTTCCACTAGGAATGATAGAATAATTTCTTTTAAATAATCTGACTTCAAATCAAATTCTTCATCATTCATCACTCTGATAAAGTCGGCCGCTATGTTTATCAATCTTTCCTTTATGTTTTCATCGTGACTGAGAAGTAAATATAGAATTATAGTTGTAAGATTCCATTCAAAATTCGTTAAATATTAATTTTCTTTCTTACGATTGATATACGCTGTCCCAGATACTTGTTGCTAATTCTCCTGTAAGTTCAATGAATTCAGCGCGAGTAAGCTGCTGTACAGCTTCCAAAAGTCCCTTTTTCCAAATATCGTGCATCATGTCAACAATTATTTGATCATCAGTAAACCGTCCTTGAATGATGAACTTGAACAACATTCCTAATACTTGTATTGCGACGGACTTTAAACGCGCTTGGGACCATGTTAGTAGAACCATGTTAGAGATCAGTTTAGCGAAACTCAATAATTGCGTTTCGTCAATATTATCCAAAGATTTGCAGAGTATTGACACAATTTCTTGAATACCATTTTCTTCTATTAATACATCTGAAATATAATGAATTTTAGTATACATGTGTGTAATAAAAGGAAATGTTTGATCTTACCACCATCATCAAAAGATTCAAATGCTAGAAGTAACAGATTCTGATTCTTCTCCAGGTCTTGATAATTATTTAGAACTATTTCGTTAGCTACATTGATTAATAATTCTGTGACTTTAGGTTTGGAGCACCACTTTCTTAAGAGTATGTCATTCCTATTAGGCTTTGACATACAACATTGTATAGCACTTCTGTTGATAATAGTATTATCCAACTGAAAATTGAAGGATTGATTATGAAAAATATTAATTTCATTTGTGTGGTTTGACAGAAAAGTAGAATATTTCTCACCGATGTCAAAAGATGCAGAATTCCATTCTTTTCTGAATCACTCATATATTTCATGATGTTAAATATTAACTTGACAATATGCTCAGTGTCATCAGATTCTTCTACAAGCCATTCCGAAAGTATTTCTTGGTACACACGGAAGAAGTTTATCTCTGTTCTTAATGATTTCGATAGCGCCGCAAAGAATTCAGCATCTTCGAAGGATGTTACAAGTCTGTTCAAATGAACAATATATTTCTTTGATTTCTGTTCTGTGATTTTATTGAAATACGTTATGCAAAGAGCATTGACAAAATCATTAAGTTCTCGAAGAAATTCTGAGTCTGCCTCGATTTCTGGATTGTTTATTTCTACGTCCGGGCTCACATTCTCTTCTGGCTCGATAAATTTCACCTTTAGATTCTTTCTAGAATACATTGGCGCGTTTTTCAAATTTAATAAAAATTCAATGAATTTGTTATTACAGTCGGGTGTATTAAAAGTGTCTGCATTTTGAGATACATCTATGAGAGAATTCGAGAGTGTACCAAGTTCTTTCCAAAACTCATTCATTAAAGGAGAATATGTTGGATATTCTGCGCTATCGCGATTTTTACTCCAATAGCGAACTAAATGTGTAGTCTCACAGAACAATATGTTCTGTAAAGGTATATTTTCCTTCAGACATCCTCCTACAGCTGGTATTAGTTGATCTTTCAGTAGACTAATACATAAAGTCTGATTATCAGCATTTACAAGAATCGAATAACGTAAGCATTCAATAAATGAAGTTGCTACTGCAGACATTTCAGAACGACTCATTTGAACGCTCTTAATTGAAAATCTGAAACAATAATAGATTATATTTATTATATGTTTCGAATTCATTTGTCGATCGAAATACGTTGACGTAAAATATTACCCTTGCCGCATGTTGTTAAAGAAACTTGTATATAAATTATTAGTATCCAAATTCAGCTTTGGAAACTGACTAATAAACGGCAGCAGATTTGGATAAACTGTACTGGCACAGGATTGCCCACCGCTTTTCAAAACGCGCCAAAGCTTTGGAAGGACAAGCTTTTCTATGCTGATCACACAATACCAATCCTTTAAAGATAATATTCTTGTTAGATCACCAAAATTCATTTATGAGCAAATACAAAGAATTGTTTTGATTTATACGTACTTCTATCTTGTTTACAGCTACGAGCATAGATTCCCATACAGCAGAAAGTAATCCAGGATCAGTTTCATCTAAATTATTCATTATCGCTGTGACTGTCCTCTTTTTCTCTTCTTTCAATAAAATATCAGCATGTTCAATTATTGCTGTTAATACATTAAAGAATGCTGTCTTAATAGGAAATGCCTCGTGTTTAACAAACTTCCAAAACTTATTGTTGGATATAATTTTTTGATGAATATCAGCCATTTTTTCGATTTCTATGCGTGGCACTTTTTTTAAATAGGAACTATATGCTCGCAAATTCGATATTACCACTTTTTGATATTTGGCTTCCATTTCTTCCGGTGTAAGAGACCTAAGAATAAATGTCAATAAATTAAATTTATAGTGTTATATATCCTCTGTTCTAACATCTTAATACATTCATATACCCCAACATACTTTTGTTCTGATAATGTTTGTGCTGTTTTAGTTGTAATATTATCACATATGTATGTTAAAATTTCACGTTGACAATGCACAATTGCATCAACAATTTTTTTTGGTGGAAATGTTTCCTATAATGGGAAATATTTATGTTGAATATTGTATGATGTAGAAGAAATATAATATAGTATGAAAGAATTCATAAAACTTTACGTTAAATGAATTTTGGGCAGCAGATGCAGCAGGAGGATAAGTATCATATTGTGATGTGAACCAAGGGCCTGCAACTTGCTTTAAATAGACTGCTATACTTTTGCCGACACGTTTGACAACTGCAGCATGTGCTATCTGAGCAGATTCTCTGACTCTGTGTTCTCCATCTACTGCTAAGGCACAATACAGTCTTGGCCAGAAAGATAACATTCCTTCGACAGAAGATAATTCAGACTCACGGCACATATTTGCAAATTCTTGGAGAGCCTATAAGTTTAGAAGAATTTGATTAGTATCTTCTATCAATTAATTGTATAAATACAAAGCAGTACACATTGCTATTGACCTTGCATTTTGTTGTAGAATCCTTTTTGTTCATTTTCTTTAAGACTATCTGAAAATTCGAATCGACATTGCTCATTTCAACTTCGTTAATGCTGAAAAGCGCGAGACCAGGTAATATGGGAACGTATCCACCATCTCTGGCTGCTGAGAATCCAACAAAATTTGACACCGATGAACCCAAAAGTTCTGCACTGCGACTACTGTTGGATGGCTGCAAAAAGAAACAGTGTATCTTAAAGTCTTATATTTATTTTTTAAATGTTAACAGTGTTAGAAACTACTTTAAGTATGTTGTAACAACGTAAATTTAACCTACAGAAAACATAATTCAACAATGTCGATTTTATTAAGTAACTTAATTCTACTTACTCGTGCATTATTTTTTGTTCGTTGTGCTTGTTTACTTTTTCCCATGATTACGATTCTTAAAACGGCAGAATACTGAATTCACACATCAATTTTTGACGTACTTGATTTTGCGCTTGTCAAGAGTACATGCAATAGCACGTTTCTAACAGCTGATAGATGTTGCCGAAGTGACGTGCCGACACATTACGATCCATAACCTAAACAACCACTCGAATCTTTCAATAATTATGAAATAAAATTTCTTACAATCGTGATTTTGCACATCTTGGATTATCAAAGTGACTTAAACTTGATAATGAAAAACATGCGGCAACATTATCAAGAGTGTTCCATCGATAAATGGCAAGAACGCAAATGATACATTGTTTGGAGTCACAACTATGTTAATAACATTGTCAACAAAACTTGAATGTAAGAAAATAATACGGATAATCCAATAATATGAAGATAGTCATTATGTTTACCTATTCTTTGTTTACAGTTGACAATTAACTCGAGCAGTCATGAATGTTGGTAACAAATTGGGCCAGCGATTACTTTTATCCTATTGTTCCTTCACTTGCATTTATTTCCCGGGCATATTAATATTGCTCAAGCTCAATGACAATTTATACAATGTGGGAAAGTATAAATTTATCCCAGTGCTATTAATACTGCTATTTGCAGAAGCAATAAAATTACTATTCCCACTTTTCCATACGGAATCACCTATCCTTGGAAAGACAGATATAAAGTCATCTTCGAAGATCAAGAAATCTTGGACGAAACATCTGAAAGAAACCTTCAAATTTACTATAATTGCTATTCTACTTTCTATTATTTACTACATTGTGATTGTTTTATTCGGTGCACCAGTATTTATGTATCACGAAGAAACTACTATGCTAACAGTAACATTGACTACTTTGACATTTGTGCCTGCTAGTTTGCATTTGGGTGTGGATGCTGCATTGGATATATTAACAGGCGCGCAAATGCAAAAAGGAAATGTATTGGTAGATGCAGTGAAAACTAATACCCAAGCAACTCTTTTGGGAGCTTGGTTGGGCGCGATAGTCATTCCTTTGGATTGGGATAGACCGTGGCAGGCTTGGCCTATTCCTTGTATCACCGGTGCACTTTTGGGCTACATGGTGGCTCATTTTATAACACTTGCCAAAACACTGCCAATGTTACGATTAGGGAAAAAAGTGCAGAGATAAAAGTCTGTTTAACTGCATCATTTGTAAATATATTTTCTCTATTTATGCATTGTGTGTATTACATTTTGTATAACATGTGTAAATACACTTAACATATATTGTATTCGATTTAGCTATATAAATAAAGTATTATCTATTACAATTCAGGAATGAAGCCATTGTTGTCAATGAATCTTTTATCGAATAATGATAATGATGACAATTTATTAATCGTATTTATGTCTGCCATTACCGGCTGCAGCATACCGGTACCAGAAGATGTCAGTTACAGTATATTATATGTTACGTATTCTGATTGTGCCCGATGAAACCATTGACCTTGAACGATCGACAGTGAAAATACAGAGATACATACAAAACAAATCTAACCGGCGAGTGGGAGTATCAGAAATTCGCCGTATATTAAGAAATATCTTGATACAGATTATTTTATTCTCTAAGTGAACGGCAAGCATAACTTGCATTTAATTGTTTCGTACAACTTTACATTTAAGCAAGGAATCATGACGGATACTCTCGGAAAGGTAATGACAAAGAAAATTTACTTGAATTACTAGCATGATTTTACGAAACGATAACTTGGTGATCCGTTTATCACAACACATGACTATCATCGTTATTACGTAACTATTATGTTATATTATATTACTCGATCAAATTATTCATCAATTTGGCGGTTGGCTCCAATATGTATTATGCTTGACAATATCTCGTTATTACGCGAATTCATAATCAACTCGTAATCAACATTTAGGTAATCAAATGCCGTGCTGCGGTAGCATGGAAACCAAAAGAACCTTTGTCTATAGAAGAAATAGAAGTTGCACCACCAAAAGCTCATGAAGTCAGAGTAAAAATCGCAGCTGTTGCATTATGCCACACCGATGCTTATACCTTAGGAGGGCTGGACCCGGAAGGTGTTTTTCCATGCGTCCTTGGTCACGAAGGAAGCGGTACCGTTGAAAGTGTAGGAGAAGGAGTTACTGATTTTGCGCCAGGTATATCATATTTCTCGAATCTTATAATATACGAACATAAAATAGAATTTGTTAAAACTAATTCTGTATTCTAGGTGATCATGTGATTCCATTGTACATCCCACAATGCAGAGAATGTAAATTCTGTAAATCATCTAAGACAAATCTATGTGGTAAAATTCGTGCTACTCAGGGAAAAGGTGTGATGCCTGATGGTACAACACGTTTTACATGCAAGGGCCAAAATATCATGCATTTTATGGGTTGTTCTACTTTTTCTGAGTATACTGTTGTAGCAGATGTTTCTCTCGTGAAGGTAGAGAATTATAGTTTACTTTATTATAATTGCAGAATGGATAAACTTATTTGTAAATCTTAAATCTTTAGGTCGATCCGAAAGCACCTCTTAATAAGGTGTGCTTATTGGCCTGTAGTGTTCCTACAGGATACGGTGCTGCTCTTAATACCGCGAAAGTAGAAGCTGGAAGCAATTGCGCTATCTGGGGATTAGGTGCCGTTGGATTGGCAGTGGCATTTGGTTGTAAAAAAGCAGGTGCTAAGCGTATTATTGGTGTCGACATTAATCCTGATAAATTTGAGCAAGGTACTACTAATTCATATCATATAACAATTCTAAGTCAGAGTATACTATTTTAAATATTTCTATTTCTGTATTCAGCCAAAAAGTTCGGTTGTACCGAATTTATAAACCCAGCTGATCACACCAAACCCATTCAGGAAGTTCTGGTAGAATTAACCGATGGTGGTTTGGATTACACTTTTGAATGTGTAGGAAATGTAAAAACAATGGTAGGTTTTTGCTTGAATAAAGTATAAATAAAACAGGAAATCTTCAATTGATAATAAATAGAGTTATTAATGTTGATGGATTATTTTGTTATTAGAGAGCTGCATTGGAGGCTTGTCACAAGGGTTGGGGAACATCCGTAATTGTGGGTGTTGCACCAGCTGGACAAGAAATTAGTACGAGACCTTTCCAATTGGTAACAGGGCGAGTATGGAAGGGCACTGCCTTTGGTGGCTATAAATCCAAAGATCAAGTACCAGCACTTGTGTCTGAATATATGCAAGGTCAATTGATACTCGATGAATTTGTTACGCACGATTTACCGTTGGAGAAGATTAATGAAGCATTCGATCTTCTTCATGCAGGAAAATGGTAAGATAAACTGTTTATTATTAAATGTATTATACTTCTTTAATATTATATTTTTTGTTTTCAGTGTGAAAGCAGTCCTCAATTACTAAAGATTTATCCAGTTATATAAACTTCTCTTTTTGATATGAATATATACCATCCGATGTTGTAATACGTTTGGATTTTTTACAGTGCAGTCTTGAAATAAAGCTTTATTCTAATAACTAAGTGTTTTTTATTATTTGAGAAGATAAATAACGACAATGGGGATTTCTACAACAATCTTTATTCATAAAGAATTCTTACAGCCACATGTACAATACCAATCGGGTGAGATATATACGGTAGCTCTGGAATGAAGTAAAAATTCTTTACGTCCTGATCTGGTGCATACCTTACAAAAATCATCACGGTACGAAGGTCATAGACGATGATTTTTTTCTCCCATTGTATATAATTGTTTATATACAATATGCAAGACTCGGTAAAACTAGTTACGTTCGCTTGAAGTTACGTTAATTAATCTAGATCGACGGTATAGTAATTCAGGCGTATCGCAAATTGCACTGGGTGTAGCAAAGTGTATATTAATTGATTACGGAAACTTCGTTTTATTACCAATCAAGTGGCACACGGATAGTAATAGCTACTATGTGATCCGGTGTTGAAAAAGAATGGTGACCTGTCGTTCCTAGTACATATCATTATACAAATTTACGTGACAATGCTGAACGATTTCGCAGTGCAAGAATGTGCTGCGGCCGTGTTATATGCAGCGAATCGAAATGTGATATAACAGGTATTGGAAATTCAAAAGAAACGTGATTCTCTTCAGCACCAATTGGTCGAAGTTCTTTTACGAAGGAATGTGTTGGAGTAAAATGCGTTCCTAGGCTTGTGGAACTTAACTCTCACACCCATACTAGAGAAAGTACGAGTAATTTGCGTTGGCTATTCCTACGTAAATTGCCTTCTAGCCCTATGGCATATTCACATAGTCACACCGATCATTTTCCTACGGATTATATGTTACTCTAACACCTATGGTGTACCACACACTCTTTAAGTAAAAGTCATAAGTAAAAATGCTTATTATAACTACAATGAACGCAGGCGAATCACGACGCTGTATTCTCTTTATGTCAGTATTAGAAATTCCACGAGATTCTTAGATGTGTATACGCGTACGGTCAGCTAATATGATAAGCCAAAAGAGGAAAATATCCACGAAGAATGAAGTCAGCTGGTCTTAGCTAGTCAACGGAAAGGAAAAAAGAATCCTTACTATGATAAGGATTGATGTTGATTAGTTACGCGTTGGTGACCGTCGTGATTGAACTGCGGCTTAGTAGTTAGCAAGTATGAAATAGGTCATTCTTCTTATGCAGTGTATATCTTACACTAACTTTCCAACTCAAGATGGCTACGAGAGAGACAACTGAGATTATATATTACACGACTGGAAAGACGAAATCGACCAGGGAAATAAGTAAATTTCACTTTCACGATTCTTATGTTCTGCATCCACGTGTATAGGCAAGATAGGTCGATAGTGTCGTACGATTTCGATTAAGAAAACTAATTTTTCGTGTACATGAGCTAATGTTCAGCGTGCTTTTTGGAAGCGTGTATATCTTACGTAACTAGTCCATCCATTATTTACTTCTTCTCGATGGCCATTGCGCCGTTTTTCTCTCTGAGCCGCCAGCTTGTCTCCGCCCTCTACATAATCGTATGTCGTCGACAGTATATATATATATGTATATATATATTATGCTTAGACGTTACAATTCGATATCGTTAATCTATGCGGTTAGAAATCATATATAGAGCATTCTTTTGTATCTTCACGTTAAAGGTATCGTAATTTGTATGTGTCACGGAGTGTACATAAAATTTACCCAATGGGACGAGGCTCTACCTCTTGCCTGGATTTCTCTCTTTGTCTAACTGTTGCGCACGTTCTTGCGAGCGCCCGCCCTACACTTCACGCGCGCCCCTTTCGCGATCGCACGATCTCTACGTAACTTCGTATATGCATTAAATAGTATATAATTATGTTATTTATAGACGAATTGTGCATGAAGGTACCTCGCACGGGATGGTGGAGGTGGACCAACGTATGTGTCAGACGGATACGAGTCATGGTCCGATCTTTCAGTCTCGCGCGTCTGAGAAGATCGATCCTCCCTCTTTCCTCGGGCTTATCAAGATCGAGTGTTGCACGGGATCGTTATTGCACGGTAACTAAGGCGACGGACCCTTCCTCCTCATCTTACTATACTCTCCGAAATACTTGGAGACTTGGAACACTCCTCTATTCCGTTACTCCCGCGGTCCCTTGCCATCGTTACTTGCCTAAGTCCAATCAATAATCCGAAACTACCATCTTTCGAAGTAGCAATTTCCGTCTCGGATGGTCGTCAAACGCAATACGAAAATTACAGCACTTTCACACTTGTACGTTCCGTAGTCTTAAGGCATTATTGCGAGTTTATTACTCTCTATCTCTCCTCGAAATGGTAATTAATGGCTCGACGGATCATCCTTGTATATCCTTTGCTTATTAGACGAAGTTCGTCGCGCTTTCATCGTGCAATGACGATACCTGACATTCTGACTGACCGGTAGGTTTTCTAATCACGTAGCGCATTTTCCTTCCCTTATGGAGAGATTTTAGTCTCGCGCACGGCTCGCAATCATCGTCGGCCTGATCAGTGAGATGCACCTTTAATTACAACATCAGTCAGCTGGCATACGGGCCGATCGTTCTTACAATATGTTACCGCTCTCGCTTTGCAATAGGGCAACCTCCGCCCGTCCACTAGCTATACATGCGCGCAAAAGTGCTGCCTCTCGTAAAACGTTTCGCTCGTCACTGTTGCTGCTGGACTCTCTCCCTGCCGGATTGAAGGGTCATCTAAAAGTCTAAGGGTTGATCGGCTGATCCTTCCAGATCTTGAGCAGAATCCGTGCCACCATCTTCGTCATCATCCAAATCTACGCTATTCGTCTTTAGGCCGCTGCTGCTGATCTTGTTGACTATTGTGTCTGAAACACAGGTTCCCAAACAAACAGTGTTAAAGAGAAATCCATAGAGCTTTTGCTTTTACCATCATGCACGCAAAATGCTAATGCATCTAACAAGCTCATAGATGCCACAAGATTGCGTCGGGAAATTCTATTCCGAAATCGTGCGGCCAATTCATTCATCGCCACGCGCTGTAACTCAATAACTTTATCGCGTGATAAAGCGGCTGCAGGGACCGGGTGCAGTTTACCGAGTGTTCGTGATCCAATTTGATTCCTGGAATTTTGCAATTTGCATTCACTCGCTCGTCCTCGCTCGCTCTCTCTTTCTCTCTCACGCGGCGGCATTCAATTTTGCTGACACGCGATTTCACCGAACGCCGCATAAACTTTTTGAGCTCCGCGCAATCGAGGCGTCATTACCGTTTTCATCGCACCGGATAGGCAAGAGCTCTTCATCCTGCTGCTATAAAAACTTGTCGAAATATTCTCGATTCTCTACATACCAACACGTTGATATAGAGTAATAAACTTTTATTCTATCAAAAGCTATTTCTCCAGCGAGCTCTGTCCAATTCAAGAAAAGTTTAATGCTATTCAATGATAGAAGCGTCCATCGATTTCAAGAAAAAGAATATACAACACTTCAGGTTCCAGCATCTTCTCATCTAGTACGTGAGAACTTTCATCATTACTCGACAGACTTTTACGATCAACCATAAAAACCATATTGCTTTCAAGCAATTAGCCACTCTCGCTGCTCCAAGTATTCTTCTTCGCGTAATGATAATAACGTACCACAATCGGGTTTAGCGCCAAGCGTTCTGGTACCAGCGAATTCAACGCCATGTGGATCGACGCACCAGCAAAGTCCAAGTCCTCGATGACACTGAGTGCTTCGATAGTAACCTCGAGAATCACATGCTGGTGCAACATCCGGTGAGTATCGGTCACGAACTGCTGCACAGGGTCGTTGTGCATTCGAGAAGCATCCGCACCATTCTGGACCGCTCACGAAACCATTCCTGAAAAACAAGGGTAAGATAAATCTGAGATTCTCTAAGATCCAAGGTGTTTATATCGTGAGCAATAAAGCTTCGACACGGTTATTAATCTCGACGATGGAGATTTACGCTCGATATTAGAGGCTGTGCAAAGAGGGTGGGCTTGGTAAATCGAGGTAATAGAGGCGGAGCTTTATAGCCAAAGATTAAAGTCCAGCTCCGCAGTAGTGCGAGTCAATGTATGTTCCGACGTTGGTGTGAACGTGTTCGGTCATCTATCATAAAACACGAAAGGCTAAACCTTTTTCTAATACAATCACCATATTCCTATAATTTAATATACCTTCCTCCTACTTTTACTCCTACAAATAATCTTTTATAAAATTCTATATAAACATACAACTTTAAATCTATAAATATATTTTATACTTTACCTGCTAGTATCACATCCATCAAGGAAAGGTTTGAGACAAGGTTCATTCTGATCATGTTCGAGTCCATAGAGTTCAGAGCGTGAAAGATCGCCGTCGTTATCATTGTCCAAATGGCCGAACATCCACCTAACCTCGATGTGGCATCCAGTAGAGAAGTTAGCTGATCGAGGGACATTGAAAATTGGTGCGATTAAACAGTTTTTCCAGATGGCGTGGTAGTAGTGGAAGGAATTACCAAAGCATAGAAAGAAAGCGAGTGGGGGGGGGGGGGGGGAAAGAACGCTGAGTCTGTTGGCAATTTGCACAGGAAGATCGGCGTATCCCGAGGGGGAAATGGTTGCGCGTTTTTGTAAAAGTCACCAAGATTGCGAATCGAGAAGGGTGGGAAAGAGAAAGGCTAGCGATGGATATCGAAGGTTGGATAGAAAGAGAGAGAGAGAGAGAAAGCACGTAAAAGCAATATCGAGAAGGGAGACACGAGGCAAAGTAATCGGCGGCGATCTCGCTGGGGAAAGCGATTCGTTCTAACGGGACAATTCCGAACTGGTACGAAAGTGATTGTTCCCGAAGTCGAATGGCACTGCACTGACGCCAAGGAGAGAGTACCAGTGATCGTAGAAGGTAATGCTCGAACCAACCAACCCTTTCCTTTTGCCAAGCAATTAGTCTCTCGTGTATTGCTAGCCTCGTCGAACCTTCCCATCTACCACAATACTAGCCCCAATTGAGTTCAACCCTTTTTCATTAATTCTCTTATATTTTTAACTAGCAATACCAAAAAACAAGTATTGCAGAGAATATCTTTATTTTTAGAAGAGAAAATTCTATTTAATGAAATGATTTCAATTGAATTCTTTTAGGTGGAATGAATGGTATTTGATATTATGCAAGAATATAAATGCAGCAGCCAAATTACAGGCCCTTCTACACCCTTAGTCTCATTAATTACACTTGTACTTAAAGCTTGCAAGCTTCCAATTAAAATCGCACTGCTAAGGACACCGTGGTAGCGGCGGCCTCGGCGTAAAGCGAGGAGACAGGATTTCTTTATTTTTTCTACGCTCTCTTTCTCTCTCTCTCTCACGCGGCACGGCTGCTACTTCCACTCGCCTGGCTAAGGAGGAAATTCACTAAATTTAAAGCCGTGTCTTAGCTCTAATTAAGGACGCCTTAACACAAATTCAAATTACGGCTTCTTTACGTATAAGACTTTCTCTCTTTCTGAAAGAACCAGTGCCATTTCTGACTTCGCAAACATCTTACAGTGCCGACGAAGAATTTCTAATCCTTTTGGAATTGTCACCTTTTGATTTCGGATGAGGAAGACGATGCTTCGAATCTGCCATTACCACGGAAAACCAATCTAATAATCGATTTGCCATTGCTGGTTTGGAAAATGCAGGACAATCAGTATTCCGAGATGCTTGTGTATTATAACCAGCTTTAATTGCTGACGATGATTTGTCCATTACTTCATTAGTCATCAAATGTTTGTCCTCGTATTTGTTAGCGTTCGGTGAACCCTGAAACAAAAGTATAAACTGGAATTATTCATTATTCTAAATTGCTATTTAAATTTATAAATGAGAAGATATTTATACTTTTCCTTTTGAAGTAATTTCTCGTATAATTAACATTGATCGTACATTTTTGAATCATTAGAATTTACTAGTGATTAGTTCACTAGGAATATTCGTGGACAGAATATTCCTGTTTTACTAGGGGAGGATTCAGGAATATCCATCGGGTGGCTTGTTGAAATACCATTGGATTGATCGTGCACTGCTAGGGCATCATTCGCATGCTTCCATTAATATCCATGATCACGATACGATTAATCAGATAGTGCGTAATACATCTATACACAGTGCACGTGCCACTGCTGCGAGCCGAATAATTCCCGTTTTAACGAGCTCCGCGATTATTCGATTCTATGCCGATTGGATTGCGAACTATTCCGCTAGGAACTATTCTTATATCTTTTTATAGCATTGATATAATCTTGTGAATTAATAAGATAATAATTATAATCAGAGATCTCTTTTAAAAATAAGAATAATTTTATAAGAACTTGACAGAAATTTTATAAATAACTCGCAAGGGTTATTTATCAGTGGTTTAATACTTTTAAGCAGAGAAAGATCAATCATAATTAACATAATAATCATAATCACAGATCTCTTTTAAAAATAACAATAATTTTATAAGAACTTGTGAACTTTTGATGGAATAATAATACCAGGATATATCGCAAGGGTTATTTATCAGTGGTAATACATTAAAGCAGAGAAAGATCAATCATAATCACAGATCTCTTTTAAAAATAACAATAATTTTATAAGAACTTGTGAACTTTTGATGGAATAATAATACCAGGATATATCGCAAGGGTTATTTATCAGTGGTAATACATTAAAGCAGAGAAAGATCAATCATAATTAACATAATAATTATAATCAGGGATCTCTTTTAAAAATAACAATAATTTTATAAGAACTTGTGAACTTCTGATGGAATAATAATACCAGGATATATCGCAAGGGTTATTTATCAGTGGTAATACATTAAAGCAGAGAAAGATCAATCATAATCAGAGATCTCTTTCAAAAATAACAATAATTTTATAAGAACTTGTGTACTTTTGGTCTAATAATAATACCAAGATATATCGCAAGGGTTATTTATCAGTGGTTTGGATACATTAGGGGAGAAGAAGATCGATCATAAGATTAATTATTATGTCGAAGCATCCAATGAAATCTATCTACTGAGGGTTCCCTGGGAATCAATCTTGAAGGATATGCTTAGCATCGAAGGGCAGCACAATAAAGCCACCCATTTCCTAGCTAGCATAACGTCCCATCAGCATACATAGACTTCCCCCAAGTAAGTAGCTGAAGAAAAGATCACTCAGCAGGATGAAGTTTGCATCGCACAGTGCTTCCTCGCGAAAGCTCGACAATTTTCTCGGTTCCTCGGCGTTTAAGAAACCCTTGCGATAATACACCCTTCTACGTTCGAAGCAGCTCTTACGTAAGGCGATAACGCTACCGAAGCAACCGGTCCAACCCCGCTGGCAACGGGGAAAGCTCCCTCGAAAAGCTCCCTCGAAAAGCTTTTGTATCGGATACCATATACCGATAAGAACGCCCTCTGAGAAATTCTTCCTTCGATCAAAAGCAAACGCATATAGTTCTCATAGTACTTTGGATGATCGAGAATCAACATATACTTTGTCATATCAAATTTGAAAATATTTATCATGAAAGCCTCAAATTTCATATGTGCTTTGGACAGATTATTATACTTGAAAAAATTGACCAATTACTAATTCTACTGTGAGTGTTGCATTTAAGTTGAAGTACAAATTAAGTTTTTCTTTATTTTGCAAATGGTAAAAGTAATATGAAAAACGTTTGCAATTCGATGGATGATCCGCTTTATACGGTGATAAGTCATCGGAGAGTCTTACGATGGTAGTAACGATATTATGGCTCCTCGTCTGGCGACGCTTTCCTACAACGATCGATGAGAAAGACGCCCGGCGTCCATCCAGGGTCTCCTTCGAAAAGACGAAGGCATCGAAGGCAAAGGCCCTGCTCGACCAATGAGACGCGTGCCACCCTAGCAAGAGGCTACACTTGACGTTCAACTCCCGAAAAGCTTCTGGCCAATTCTCTTCTCACCGTTCACGATTTACTCTTAAAGCAATCGATCCTCCCCCCTTTTTTTTTTTCGTCTCTAAGCTTTTGATATCCATGAAAGCTCCACTTTCTTTGCTCTATTAAATATTACCTTTGCAATTGCTCTATTTATAGCAAATTTTATGATTGCAATTAATGAATAAGAATTTTTTGTCAAGCTTTAAGCTTCGAATTACTATTGCTGAGAAGAACTTATCCAAGTTTTATCAGAGTCAGCAGTTGTTTCAGGTGCTTAGTTGGAATTAAGGAGAACCAAGCAATACGACTCGCGTATTCAAGCACCCGAGTCCTACTTTGGACTTGGTTTACGATGCCTTGGAAATGTTCGGCTATGAAATCCGGAAATCATTCTGCTATCAGAGATGCGTGTGTTTCAGGGAAATACCTTCTCGAAAGCTTTATTTCAACGGTAAAAGTGCGATTGAGCTTTCCTTCATTCTTTTGTTCGTGGGTAATAGTTCGTGCTTGGAAAAGTACTGTTCCAGAAGTGAATGTGTGTGTGTGTGTGTGTGTGTGTGTGCCAGTCGTTGAGAATTCGAAAAGAGAAATGAGAAGTTCGACTTTGCTCTACGGTTTCTCTAACTCAGAATGGCGAAGAACGAACGGCGACGATTTCTCTCGACTGGCCAAGAGACTTCCTTTGTACCTTCGAATGCTAGGACTAATCTAGAAAAGTGCCGCCCTCGAGAAAGAGAGAGCACTGCTGATGTCTCTCTCTCTCTCTCTCTCTCTCTCTCTCTCTCTCTTTCTTCTGACTAGTCAACCGAAAAGCGTCACTCGAACGATGGATTTGTCCTGAAAAAAGTTCCTGCCAAGTTCTACTGGTTTAAGAATTATTTCTTTCACAAAGATAAATCCTATCTTTCATATACAAACATTTCTGAATAAATAATAATATGTTTCAGTTTAAAAATTAATAAAAATAAAAGCAAAAGATTTACATGACAAGCTTGGAATGTCCAATGAAATGATTAAGTTATAAATATACGATAACCTTGAGTCCAGTAAAATTGTCAAAGTGATTAGCATAAAATTGCGAGCATAATAATATATTTAAGTTAAAAATGATTTAAAATAAAAGTAAAATGAAGTTATAAAGATCTCATCGAATACCTGTTATTCTGAGCTTTGATAAACTTGAAATGTCCAACGAAAATGATTAAGTTACAAGATATTCGTGTGTCATTAACTACAGTAAAATTGCCAAGGTAATTATTAGCCTGTTCACTGTGCGATATTGACCGGTTAATATGGTGGGCTATCGTTCGTCCAATCTCAAATCTCCCACTCGAATGGCAAATCCGGGGTTATAAGCTGGATAATTAATGCACGCTGTAATCCGTTTTGCCCGCAGATCTGCTGGATCGCCTCGATTAATACCCGAGATCTCCCTGAGATGCCTTTGGTCCTTGGCAACCTCCAAGCTTCCCCTTACTTCTCACCTTCGGCATCGATTTTCTTCGATTGGATTAGGCTACGATGATTGGATTGTCTCCTGGCAAAGGACTAATTAGAATGCGAATGAGAGAGACACTGAAGTGATTGACAGGCAAATAGCTAAGTTCCTAAAGAGGAATCATTTCAGGTTTAATTAATGATTTATGATAGTTGATGTTTAGAATTTGATATAATGATTTTTGTATTGATTTTATGAGTGTTATTATTATAATGTAAGAGTTAAGTATTAATTATTGTTTCGATGATAATTGAAATAAGTTTTAAGAATTCATTTCTCTATGAATTGGATACTTAATTAAATTCTCTTTTCAACTCCCATCTGGCTATTTAAACCCTTTCTTATCTTGATATGCGCGCCGCCACCCGAGCGAAGCGAAAAAGGGAAACACCTTAAGAGAATAATAACAGTGAAGGGATTGCGAATAAAATTGAATTCGAATGTGATGGAAATATTCTGCTTTTGTTGTTTCTATTTATGAAAAGACTGTCGATAATTACTTTGGTAATTTTACACTTTCAATTCGATTGAAGTTTATAATAATTGTAGTAGCTTTAGTAGCTTTTCGGATTTGGATAAAAGCTTTTTGTTACCACGACGAATTCACAAGTGTTGGTACTCGATGCTTTTAAGCTAATTATAAGTACTGTTTTGAGGAATGTTGTCAGCTTAATTAACTGTTCTTTATTTTCAGTATACCAGTTTCGAAGAGATTTTTCTCGTTTATTATTCTCTGTTACTCAGACATGTATTTTAAGCTGTCTAGTCGAACAGTTTATTTTCTATTCTCTGTTGTAATTAGTCTATTTTTATACATTGTGTGCCAGACTCTGATATTTGTATACTCGTCGGTATATGTTCGATTACTATGCTCCAGATTATAAGAGAAATCTCATATCTCGTCGCGTGAACCCTCAGGATAATCACTTTCACGGAACAACCCAGCATATTATCTGTGATCGGGCACGATTTCTTTCTTTTTTCTGGTTTTTCTTTTTTCGAGCCCGGTATAGCTCCGTTAATTAACCGGTTCTCCACGTAACACTGAATTTATCACACGCTCGCCGCCACCGCCGCCGCCGCCGCTTTATCCGCGTGCTGCTCGAGCTACTAGCAATGTATTACGTAATTCCAGAAGAAATATGATAGTCGCTGCTCGGCGATATCGCCCGCTTAACAATAAATAATCGGCTAAATAAAACTGGTCCGCTCGACGGATATGCATCTGGGCTAGTTCGACTTGGAGAACTTAACAGTGAACATTTCCACAGCTGGATAAAGCTCTTATCAAGAATTTGAGCCGAAAATATTTCTCCCCCACAAATAACGTTGGATTAATAAAAGCTGATTATTTCTTACTGGTGTAAATAAATGCGAGTCTTATTTCTAAGGCCTTTATTTATAAAGTAGAGAATGTACGAATCGAGTTGGTGACATTCTGATAAAGCGTCGACTTTAAGAGAAGAACGTCTTTTAAGAAAGTTTCATTTATTCTACCACAAGCATCTTGGTTGCTTGGTTGCACGCAATATATCTCAGCCGAATGCTGCGTGTCTCTCTCACAGGTAACGTTAGAACTGTGCGATGGTGAAAGTCGACTCTCTTCGAACCAACCAAACTTTACTCTGATACTCTTTCCTTTTTTCTTCTTCTTAGTCCTCTTTATTAACCGCAATTTCGTCGTCGTCCATGAATGAGATTTATAAGATCGGAAGATATTCCAAGAGGAAAGAAGAAGAAGAAGAAGGATCAGTAAAATAGAAGGAGGAGCAATCGAGGACGAGATTGAAGTTTAAACCGGCTTTGTACCATGGATTATTAAGGCCTAAATTGCTCCTTTTCGACTAGTGTTTCGTCTTTCACAGGGATGCCTAGAACCAGAATATCTCTTCATTTAACTCGCTGCCCGAGCGGATTTCAAACTTCTAATTTCAGTGGTTTGCCCGTATTAGTCCTGGCAGAGTGAGCTTTTTAACTGAAACCCTATACCATTTCCTCCAAACGAGCTTTCCACCTTCCACGGAGAACAGGAACGCTTATTCGAGCACTGACCATCCTACGCAGCTTTTCATGAGAGAGAAAGAGAAAGAGAGAGAAAATGAGGAGGAAGTCGAACTTTAAAATCGACTCAACTTACCAGCTTCGCCAAATGAAATTTCCACGCGAGAAGTATCCGAGGGTGGTTTGGACATTGGGGGTGCTGGCAAAAAGTTCTCTCAGGCCAGAGCAGAGGCATTGTCCGGCGGTCACCGCTTCGAAAATCCCGGATTATTACGAGTTAAACAGAAGTTTTAACGAGACCTGCCTGCTCAGCTCTTGAAATTCTTGCCACCCTCGACGACGAGACGCGACGCGACGCCTCGCAAAACTTATTATCTGTGTTAGGATAGACGCTACTCGAGGAACAACCTATTTATTTGTTATTCTATTTTGAGATACGGAAATAATGATTTTATATTTATTTATATTTGTAATTTGATAGTACAGTAATAATGATGATATTGTTGTGTTTGGTGTATAATAGCAGTGATTTTCATCGGCTCAATTAAGAACATTTAGCAGAAGTTGCTGCTGTTATTATCTCGCTGAGTGCTCGACTTGACCCCCTTGTTTTCACTTAGACCCAAGTATTTCAGCATGGAAGATGAAGAATGGAAACTAGGCCGATGCTTTTCTTAAGATGAAGATTGCTGATTTTTAGAGCGAGTATTATAAGTCTTATTTTAGATTTCCATTCCTTAGTTGTACTGATGAAATGTGGATGAAAAGTTTGCGATTTTTGTAGAACGAAAGTGGGTAGATTTGTTTATATGCTTGCGGAAAAAATTAATTTTAGAGATAGGGCTCTGGAATTTATATCACTTCTTACTCCATGCAAGAAAACAGCCCTCACCAAATTTCAGCCCCGGAAAATGTCGGGAAGTATGAAAAACATGGGAAAAAGCCCGAAAATGAATTATTCAAGATCCGTTTTCCATGTGTTTTCGATACAATTCTGGCACTTTGACCACTGGTTTTATGTTTTTTTTCCGTTTTGATACTCAAACAATGGAAATATCAAGCGTTCGTCAAAGTCCGAGAACCTTCGAAAAATCGAAAATTTGTGAAGGGGTACATATGGAAAAATTTGCGAAAAAATGAATTTTGAGCTAGAGCTCTGGAATTTATATCACTTCTTCCTTGATGCAAGAAAACATTCCCCACCAAATTTCAACCCCTGAAGTAGTCGCAAAAACAAAAAAACATAAAAAATACCGTCTAAATCCAATAAGATTAATTATTTAACACACTGTTTACACGTTTATCTTTGACTATTCTCGAATTATCCTATCAATACTTATAAAAACTGCAAATACTCGATGCTTTTGGTATCGAAGGCGATAGTAGTATCGGGTGTCGGTGTTCGGCCAATATTTGGCCGATGCTGCTTCAACATTCCGGTGCGATGGGTTCATGCTCCGATGGCATCGGGTGGAAAATGAAAGCGAAGGAAAATGTATCAGGGGTAAAAATCGATCGTCTACCTATCAATTCGGGCATCATCGATCTACCAAGCCAAGTCTACATTACCGTTTCGAGACAGCTCAGCCATCTATTTCGTTCGAAGGGAAAAATTCTCTTACGCCATTATTATAATGCTCAGGGTGGCAGGGACGAATTCCCCGATGGCTTTCCGGGTGGGCCGATGAAATTCCAGTGAAGCGGGAAGCCCCGAACTTTTCCAAACTCATATCCAACTCTAATGACATCGAAGCTACGAACTTCCGAATACTCCACTGAACGCGGTTCGTTCCGATTCGTTTATTATCCAAGAACACGTGCAGGTTCAAGACCTGATTTTCAACCAATAGTTATACTTTTATACGCCTTTGAATTTATCCAAGAACAGAATATAAACATTCTGGTTTTATAATTAAATATATCATAAAATATACAAAAATAGAGATCTTAATTATTAATAATATTCCAGGAAATAATATTCTACCTTGAATTGTTTAAAAAGAAACGACAGTAGGAATAATTCATACACGATAATCATAATTCGTGGGCAATGACTTTCAACCAATAGTAGTACTTTTATACGTCTTTGAATTTATCCAAGAACAGAATATAAACATTCTGGTTTTATAATTAAATATATCATAAAATATACAAAAATAGAGATCTTAATTATTAATAATATTCCAGGAAATAATATTCTACCTTGAATTGTTTAAAAAGAAACGACAGTAGGAATAATTCATACACGATAATCATAATTCGTGGGCAATGACTTTCAACCAATAGTTATACTTTTATACGTCTTTGAATTTATCCAAGAACAGAATATAAACATTCTGGTTTTATAATTAAATATATCATAAAACATACAAAAATAGAGATCTTAATTATTAATAATATTCCAGGAAATAATATTCTACCTTGAATTGTTTAAAAAGAAACGACAGTAGGAATAATTCATACACGATAATCATAATTCGTGGGCAATGACTTTCAACCAATAGTTATACTTTTATACGTCTTTGAATTTATCCAAGAACAGAATATAAACATTCTGGTTTTATAATTAAATATATCATAAAACATACAAAAATAGAGATCTTAATTATTAATAATATTCCAGGAAATAATATTCTACCTTGAATTGTTTAAAAAGAAACGACAGTAGGAATAATTCATACACGATAATCATAATTCGTGGGCAATGACTTTCAACCAATAGTTATACTTTTATACGTCTTTGAATTTATCCAAGAACAGAATATAAACATTCTGGTTTTATAATTAAATATATCATAAAACATACAAAAATAGAGATCTTAATTATTAATAATATTCCAGGAAATAATATTCTACCTTGAATTGTTTAAAAAGAAACGACAGTAGGAATAATTCATACACGATAATCATAATTCGTGGGCAATGACTTTCAACCAATAGTTATACTTTTATACGTCTTTGAATTTATCCAAGAACAGAATATAAACATTCTGGTTTTATAATTAAATATATCATAAAACATACAAAAATAGAGATCTTAATTATTAATAATATTCCAGGAAATAATATTCTAGCTTAAATTGTCTAAAAATAAAATAATTCATACAGGATAATCATAGTTCGTGGGGAATGTTAATACGCTGTAGAAACAAGGGTGGATCTAGAACTGTCAGAGCGCGGTGAGCATGCTAGCCAGGAGTTGCCGCAATCTCTGCCGATTAGCCAAGCTATCTACGAGAGTGCGAGGCTTTAGTCAGAAGACTAGGATGAAATGAGGCCTTTCTGAACATCCAAGCATTCCACTTGCTTCCTGAAATCCTTCCTTCCATCCTTTCTCATCCTCTCACACTTCAGTTAAACACCCTTTGCATTTCCCATTGGTAGCTTTTGCTCAAGTACAACGGTGTGTTCAACTGGCTTAACAAAATATATTTCAAAAGTATGCCATTCCTCGCCGATTACATTGTTCGCTGTTGAAAAAGAATTGAAAGGGGTGGGTTTTTCCTAGTGAAAAATTCCCGAGACGCATTGTTCCAGGGTGAACGAAAGCTAGAGTTTCTTCTCGCTTTCGGTTTTGACTGGCATCGGAGAAGCCTCTGTTATGCAAAGCCTATGCAAATTTGGCAAACTTAAAAGAATAGCTAGGAATAAACGTCCTCCAATAAAAAAGCTGCTGGTTTCCCGAATGATATCTACGTACATAAAAATTATAACATATAATCCTTATATATTTACAATCATAAATATATTAAAATATCAGATAAAAAACATCAAAAATTAGATTCAATTATTATATACAAACATAATTCCTTTTTTTATTAATTTAATAAGGTTCCTTCAGCGAGTTCTTTCGGACTTATCTGTCTGACAAGCAAACATCGGAGGGTGAAAAAAAATGTTAACACTCAAGGTAGCGAATAAATTTCGCGTAAAATATCCGCTTGTTTACCTGGGCGAACGAAACCCCCTTTCACCCACCGGAAGCTGTCCGACAGGGATGAATATTTTACATACATTCGCGCCGCTGTGTTCCTACGCGCCTCCTGAATTTTTTTCTCTACCACCATCGACCTTCCACGCACATATACACACGCAGACATATATACTTTGAATAATAAGGATGCTGAAGGGAGGAGATACGAGCGGCTCGATTACGAGCTGACAAGAGCCAATGGAAAAGCAGAGGGATCAGTTGATAAACGGCTTGGCATTTATCGAGGCAAAACTGGTAAATTGATATTTTCTCATATAAAATCAAAACGGCTTTTTATATATAAATATGTATGTATTAGTTATGAATAACAAGCTAACGAGCGACATGATTTTAACGATGGAATTTTCATGATATCAAAGCACATTGATTTTCCTAAATCTGATTAAAAAAAGATCCTCTTTATTATCGTTGGTTTTCGTCCTTTGCAATTAACGGCAATCGATAGGAAAAGAGAAAAGAATTTTATTAAGTGAATAGAAAGAGAAAGTTCATCCATTGAAGGTGGATTCCTTTGGTGTTAAAATCACCAATTGAGAAGAAGGTACTATTCTCAAGGATGCTAGAAAAGCAAGAGGAAAAAGGGCGGAAGTGGTGGAAAGGGAAGACAAACTGATGGTGAGAGAGCCTCTTAGAGCACACACTTGTTACCCCAGTAAAAGTACTAATAAAGTCAACATACTGCAACTGTGAAAGAATATTATTTCTGTTGAAGAAGAAGAAAAAAAGAGATAAGAAGAAGAAAAAAATGAAGTAAGGTTGAGTAAAGTTTTATCGTTCTGGCATTCGTCCTAGTGGCTGTCTTGTGCGTGTCAGGGTGCGTGAACCATTCCCAAAGGAAGTTATGATTTACCGCCGGCAGACTAATTTCCGATTCCGGCGCGGCTCGGCTCGGCCATCTAGTTCTGGTGCCAAGGCATTTCGCCTTCATACGTATGCGACGCCGAGACGCTCGTAACTTTACTTTATCTGCCTCTTCGTCTTTATTTACTCCTGGCTCTCCTACCATTCCTCCTCCACCACGCGCCCCAGAGTTCTCCGCACGTACAAGCTGCTTCTTCGCCCACTGGACCCTTTCCTTCAACCCTTCCTCTAGCAAGGGCTAATATAACTTTATTTTGAATTATTTCTGACTATTATATTTCTGTATTTATAGATAAATAAATAAATTGTATATTTATTATCTTTTCTAAAGATTTATAAATGGAAATTGTTTACAATGAACGTGCAAAGATACAAATACGTGGGGATGAATGGGGTTCACCCATTGGATATTTCTTTCAACCCTTGTTTTAGCAAGGACTAATATAACTTTATTCGGAATTATTTCTGACTATTATATTTCTGTATTTATAGATAAATAAATAAATTGTGTATTTATTATCTTTTCTAAAGATTTATAAATGGAAATTGTTTACAATGAACGTGCAAAGATACAAATACATGGGGATGAAAGGGATTCGCCCATTGGATATTTCTTTCAACCCTTGTTTTAGCAAGGACTAATATAACTTTATTCGGAATTATTTCTGACTATTATATTTCTGTATTTATAGATAAATAAATAAATTGTGTATTTATTATCTTTTCTAAAGATTTATAAATGGAAATTGTTTACAATGAACGTGCAAAGATACAAATACATGGGGATGAAAGGGGTTCACCCATTGGATATTTCTTTCAACCCTTGTTTTAGCAAGGACTAATATAACTTTATTCGGAATTATTTCTGACTATTATATTTCTGTATTTATAGATAAATAAATAAGTTGTGTATTTATTATCTTTTTTAAAGATTTATAAATGGAAATTGTTTACAATGAACGTGCAAAGATACAAATACATGGGGATGAAAGGGATTCGCCCATTGGATATTTCTTTCAACCCTTGTTTTAGCAAGGGCTAATATAACTTTATTTTGAATTATTTCTGACTATTATATTTCTGTATTTATAGATAAATAAATAAATTGTGTATTTATTATCTTTTCTAAAGATTTATAAATGGAAATTGTTTACAATGAACGTGCAAAGATACAAATACATGGGGATGAATGGGATTCGCCCATTGGATATTTCCTTCAACCCTTCCTCTAGCAAGGGCTAATATAACTTTATTCTGAATTATTTCTGACTATTATAATTCTATATTTCTAAATAGATAAATAAATTCTGTAAATAGAAATTCCTCGAAACACTTTCTGTGAATTTATTCTGAATTATTCCTACCTATCACTGACTATTTATATTTCTCGATTTATAAATAAATAAATTCTATATTTACTATCATTTCCAAAGAATGACAAATAGAAATTCCTCGAGACTCTTTGTTTACATGCGAGGAGAGGTGTCATGGGAATTTCGTAGCAGGTTGCATCGACGGACGTCCGGTGTTGTTGGATCGAGGAATAAGGGTGCAGAGATACAAATACATGGGGGTGAATGGGGTTCGCCAGGGGCCCATGGGAAAAAGGAGTCCACATATCACGTTTACTAGCTCACACACGAAAGAGAGAGAGAGAGAGAGAGAGAGACAGAGAAGAGTAGAAGGAGTGAGTACACACGAGGCAGAACGCGGCGGACAGGAAGATGGAGAGACGGAAGGCCGAGAAATATAGGGGCACGGGGACAGAAAGACAGATGCATGCAGAGAAAAGATAGAGGATCCTACGTAGAACAGGTCCTGCATGGACCAACGAGAAGCTGATTCAAAAACATATAAAACTAAAATAACAAAAATAGAACTAAATGGAAAAGGAATGAATTTTATAATAATAATTTATAATTAAATCTGATAATATTCAATATTTTACTCTTATGTTTCAATTAATGTTACTGTGCTTGTATAATAGAAGTCTCATTACAATTAATCCTTTAGACTGAAAGGGTTAGTAGTGCCAAGGGAGTCAGGAATGAGGAAGCTTATTAGTAAAGTCGTAATAGCTGCTAATGTGAGTTCTGCACGCTACTGCCACCGCTATCATCGTTGGACCCAACTTTTATCGAGCGACCTCCTCTTCAGTGGGAAAGAGAAGACGAGAGAATGTATAGCTAGGGTACATAGTATTACGAAGGTCGAGCTTTGCTATAGGAAACCTGCAATGTGCTTCGAACCCCGGACTAAATCGTCGTGTCAGGGACAAAGAAAGCCTTCAAGACGAACTACGAAATGCGATCACCACTCAATGTTTTACGATCAATTCTTTCAAATGCAGTTTTTATCTAATAATGAATAAACTTGTTATTTGTTATTTTATTTAAATTAGACGATAATATGTACGTAATAAAATAATATATAATACTTGGTCGAACTTCTGACTTCAAAATTATTGCAAATATTATCACAATTTTTCAACAAGTATTACTATTTTAATTCAAATCATTGTTAAAATACGCAGCAATAAAAAATGATATTAGATCACAGAAATTCAATAGAAATTCCTTCAAATACAGTTTTTATCTGATAATGAATAAACTTGTTATTTATTAGTCTATTTAAATTAGACGATAATATATAAATAATATATAATACGTGGTCGAATTTCTGACTTCAAAATTATTGCAAATATTAATATCACAATTTTTCAACAAGTATTACTATTTTAATTCAAATCATTGTTAAAATACGTAACAATAAAAAATGATATTAGATCACAGAAATTCAATAGAAATTCCTTCAAATACAGTTTGTATCTGATAATGAATAAACTTGTTATTTATTATTCTATTTAAATTAGACGATAATATATAATACCTGGTCGAATTTCTGACTTCAAAATCACTGCAAATATTAAAATCACAATTTTTCAACAAAGTATTACTATTTTAATTCAAATCATTGTTAAAATACGTAACAATAAAAAACGACATTAGATCACAGAAATTCAATACAAATTTATGGAAGAGTGAATTTGAGAAAGTTTCCTGTCCAAAGTTCGCCGTTGTGCATCAAGCTTTGGTTGACTTGTGTCATAAGAAAGGGTCGGTGGGGTTCTGGGTTTCTAATCGGTTGTGTGCATCGGACATATCTAGCACGACTGGTCGCTCCTCGGCTTGCATATTACATAGCCGGGGACATGATTAATTCTAACGGCTCCACCAATACATACACACACACACATATATGTATATCTGTCTGTGTATGTGTGCGTCGATCGAGATAGCGCGAGTATTAAGCGGTAGACAAACGGTGCGCTGATTGATTCCGACTAACGATAGATTGATTGGCCCCGAGCGTCGATGGACGTCGATTATGAAGCGGGCAACGGTTCGACGGGTCCAAAAGAGCCACTCACGAGTTCTTTCCGGTGGGATCGCTCAACAATATCGAATGCGCCATACTAGTGTCGTTCTCACTTTAGTAAAAGAATGAAATAAAAAAAAGAGAGAGAGAGAGAGAGAGAGAGAGAGAGAGAGAGAGAGAGAGAGAGAGAGAGAGAGCTTTAAAAGCTGTGGCGGTCGTATCAAGAATTTCATTACGAACGCGCGCGCGCGACAGAGTGAAAAGAGACGATGAATAATTAAAGCATCGCCCAGTGCCATTAAAAATCCCCTAGTATCCGCAGTCGCGAACGCGCTCGTGTTGGCCTCGCTAAAAAAAAAGAATAAGAGAGTGGGGGGCGGGGGGGGAAAAAAAAACGTGCGCTAGAGCAGGTGAAACAGCCTGCGAATACGTCAACGTCACGCGAGAACGCCTGCTGAGTTAATACTGAAGAAACACATATATCTTTGTATGTGAAACTGCCTATAATAAAAGCTCGCTAAGATGATGTAAAAGTCGAAGTGGTTCAAGAACTTCTTAGTCAGACGTCCTTTCTGCTCGTAATTCAAATAACTTCGACTTGGAAGAATACATTTCTTATTTGAATTCTTGGCGAATTATTATTATTACGATTACTACTGTTTTGGTAAAGTTTGCCAAAGTTAGTTGTGCAAACTTAGTCTAGGAAAACTGGTCAGCATGGATTGGAAAAGTCATAGAAAGCTCTGGTCGAAAGTAGGACGAGGAAGGAATCTCTTGGAATGCAGAGGATTTCGAGGGGAGATAAAAATTCAGTTACTAGGGATTTTGCGATGGTGGCAGCGAGCCGGGGTATAAACACACCCGGAAGTTGTAACCATCCGATACTGTTTCACGTCACGAAGTCCAGTTCCGCTCTGATGAGACAGAGAGAAAGAGAAAGATAGAGCGCAATCTCGAATTACTGGTGGTTTCACAGAAGCTGTGAAGCTTTTGCGAGATACTTGTACGACTCGGCCGACACGATTCAGCAGAATCCGGAATTGCTGACCATTATACCGAGTCAGTTTCCTACTGCTTCCTGACTCCTACGCTCTTCCAATCCCAGCATCGAATCACTACCTCTCCCTGTTTGTACACTGGCACGCACTGTCCTTTAATTGGCTACGCCAATTACGTACTTGGTTATTAGCGAACGATATCCTGTAAATTGATTTACTGCCACTTTGCCAAATTAATAATACTTCGGAGAAATTTCGCATGATTTCGATTTTTTATATTAGATTGATAAATGATGAATTAATGAAATGTGAGAATATTGGGAATGTAATAATTGTAGTTTTATTATTTAAAGGAGCGTTTTAAAAGGACACGTTCATTTCGTAATGCACTTTCTTTTCGTACAAGCACCAGAAGCGACCAAGTTTTTCGGTCTGTGTAAACCCTCGGCCTCATTAGACGTTTTTGCCATTGGAAAATGAGGGCGACCGTTAAGCTAATAGGATGGACAGGAGCCACGTATTAGATAGCTTGTTAAACGCCAACTTCTCCCAGCACTTCTTCTCTCAAAGTCGTATCCACATAGGCGTCGCAAGGATTGGACTCAAAAAATCTTAACTAGTTAAAATTTTCCTTATTATTCCAAAAGCGAAGTACTACTTTTTAAAGTGTTTGTATCATCTTCTATTTTCGATGACTTTTCAAATAAATGTGGAAAATCATTTCGTGTAAGATTATTATTCTAGAATGATTATTCTAATCTTCCATGAGATGATCTTCGAATTTAACACAAACAAGAAGTATAAGGATTGCTTTTAGCTACGCCAATGCCTACTTAGAAAAAGCGAAGGAGTTAAACGAATCCAAGAGGTGCAGCGTAGACAGAGCGACACTAAAAGAGCGTGGAAAGCGAGCTCGTTCGAGACTCGGCGAGAGTAACATCCCTAGAACCGTGTGGAAAATCTCCCATTATACTCTCTCTCCCTTTCTCTTTCTCTCCAGAATCCATTTTATGAGCGAGGGAAAAGGACCACGCTCGACAATAGCATAGTTTCTACAGGGAAACCTGACTATTGCCAGGATTCTCAGGGGTGGGGGAAAAAAAACGAAAACAGACGTATACAAAACAGGATTCCGAAACGAAAGGAATTACTGGATTTCACTATGTATTCTCTCTTTTTCTATTCTTTCTTGAAAGAAAAAGCACAGTTAATTAATACTAATAGTACTGTTTTCTTTAGAAATTAAGTAAATGATTAAAGAAAAAAGGGGTAGTTTAATGATGCACGAAAAAAGAGAAAGGGTGGATTCCAAAACGAAAGGAATTACTGGATTTCACTATGTATTCTCTCTTTTTCTATTCTTTCTTGAAAGAAAAAGCACAGTTAATTATTACTAATAGTACTGTTTTCTTTAGAAATTAAGCAAATGATTAAAGAAAAAAGGGGTAGTTTAATGATGCACGAAAAAAGAGAAAGGGTGGATTCCAAAACGAAAGGAATTACTGGATTTCACTATGTATTCTCTCTTTTTCTATTCTTTCTTGAAAGAAAAAGCACAGTTAATTAATACTAATAGTACTGTTTTCTTTAGAAATTAAGCAAATGATTAAAGAAAAAAGGGGTAGTTTAATGATGCACGAAAAAAGAGAAAGGGTGGATTCCAAAACGAAAGGAATTACTGGATTTCACTATGTATTCTCTCTTTTTCTATTCTTTCTTGAAAGAAAAAGCACAGTTAATTAATACTAATAGTACTGTTTTCTTTAGAAATTAAGCAAATGATTAAAGAAAAAAGGGGTAGTTTAATGATGTACGAAAAAAGAGAAAGGGTGGATTCCAAAACGAAAGGAATTACTGGATTTCACTATGTATTCTCTCTTTTTCTATTCTTTCTTGAAAGAAAAAGCACAGTTAATTAATACTAATAGTACTGTTTTCTTTAGAAATTAAGCAAATGATTAAAGAAAAAAGGGGTAGTTTAATGATGTACGAAAAAAGAGAAAGGGTGGATTCCAAGCAATTGGACGTCTTATTTTTCACTAGCGAAAGCTCGTGCTTGCGCGAATGCTTTTCTCTACTAGGCAGTGGCTTAAGCGCTCGTAAAACACGCCTTCAAAGCGGACACCAACGCGAGCTTGAAATTGGCACAGACCAACCCTTTTCCCAACCCTACTACTACTACTACTACTACTACTACTACTCTTCAACGTTTTAGAATCGTCTCTTGGTAACGTTCGACCCAAGCATTTACGAGTACTGAAAAGTTTTACAATGACGTTTCAAGCGTCTATGAACCCAGAAGCTTTATTCGGTACAATCAACCAACGACTAGACAAAAGAGATTTAAAGTAGCAACGTCTTCCAAAGAGTTTCAACGGCTTCGTTTTACTCTGCTCTAGTTTCTTAAAGCTTGAATGATACTCTCGGCGATATCATGCATAAGAAATTCTCTCATCGTTCAATACTTTAAGAGTGCGCGACCACTTACTTCACTTCTTATGAATTGATCGTGTCAGCAATAAATCAGTCACCACTCACCTTGCCACGCTTGGTATACTTGAGATATTGGTAATGATGATTCTCATAGTTCAAGTGACGAGGAGTCAATGTGATGTCACGATTTCTTGGTGATTTCCATACTTTTCGTCGTTTCATCGGAGCTTTCTTCATTACTGACTGGGATTCCGAATCTGTGGAGAGAATACAATTTTAATTAGTCTTAGTATTTAATAATGGAACATTTCTCTGATTTTATTAGATTATTTTCGGCAAATTTTGGTAATATAATTCGTTGAAGTTGAAGTTCTTAATGAAGAAAAGGGGAATTTTCACGAGGTCGATGATGTAAATGAATTACTTGATTCTTGATTGAAAGAATCGTTGTTGGTATCAGATAATAATGCCAGAAGTGAATCGATTATTTAATATGAAATATGATTATTATACATGGTCGATTCTTGGAAAATGTTTAATAATTGTAAATCGACTTGCTTTCGGTGGAAAATTTAATGAACTAGATAACAGGGACGATTGTGAAAGCACTCATTCGTCAATGATAAAATTCGATAAGCGAGAGTTACGCAAGCAGTACGAGTTATTAAACGGCGTCCATACTTTCCCGATTAATGGGAAAGCAGCGAGCGATGATTTATCGGCCTTCTCTTTCTCTATCTCGAAAAAGCAGTGGTACGTGAACACGATAATAGCTTACATCGCCTGGTACTTTCGCTAATTAATTCCATATTTAGCTCGCACCGACGATTTTCCATGGAGCAAGCGTGTATGCGATAACGTCTTCCCAGGTAGGTAAAACTTGTATCTCTAATCAGTCCTTTTCATCACACGCAACAAAAACCTGCGTGTCTCTTATTCAACGCACTATGAAAATTATTATTGCAATTTTCAAGAAAATCACAAGAAACAGATCAAATTTCATTTTGAGTAATAAAGAATTTAGATAAAAAGAATAATATATACAAAGATATTTCTGTTTCTAAATATTACAAATATGTCTTTTATTCAATGCACTATGAAAACTATTATTGCAATTTTCAAGAAAATCACAAAAAACACATCAAATTTCATTTTGAGTAATAAAGAATTTAGATAAAAAGAATAATATATACAAAGATATTTATGTTTCTAAATATTACAAATATGTCTTTTATTCAATGCACCATGAAAACTATTATTGCAATTTTCAAGAAAATCACAAGAAACAGATCAAATTTCATTTTGAGTAATAAAGAATTTAGATAAAAAGAATAATATATACAAAGATATTTATGTTTCTAAATATTACAAATATGTCTTTTATTCAACGCACTATGAAAACTATTATTGCAATTTTCAAGAAAATCACAAAAAACAGATCAAATTTCATTTTGAGTAATAAAGAATTTAGATAAAAAGAATAATATATACAAAGATATTTATGTTTTTCACTATTACAAAGTGTCAAGTTAAAGTAATCCAGCAGAACTTTTCCAGTAGACTGGAAATATATGTTACAGCGACGAACATAGGATTGAAACGTACGGTGGATATATTGATGAGTAGATTGAGTCCTTTGAATCTGCATAGTGAAACGTGGCGGATTGCATGAACCACTGAAGGTACAAGAACGGAGAGAGATTCATAGAGATCTATATGTGACTGTGTGTGTGAGAGGAAGACTAAAATCAATAGTGAGAAGAGAAGAGGAATCATTGGTGCAGGAGAACATGAGAGGCATTTCCGGCCTTAATGTCAGAGAGTGGTACAAATAATTCGAGCGACGAGAGGCAATCGTCCTGCACTGTCGTCGACGGTGAGGACAGCTCATTAACCGCCGGGCAAACAGAGCGAAAATTAGCATTTCCATCCACGCCCTGCTCCGCTCATTCTGGATACCACTGGCCTTTTTTTCCTTTTCGGTAATACCACACACCAGCCACCATGAAGGGTCCTCGCTCTCTCGTGCACGCTAGACAGAATTCAATTAGCACGCGTTCACCATTTACCCTTTAATAGGACATTTTCGAAGCCACTATCATTGCATAGTTCATCGTCTAATTCTTCACTCTTTTTTTATTCTACATTTCAAAGATTTATCTAAATAATATTTGCTATATGTTAGAAAATCTGATATATAAAATAATAAATATATTATAAATACTTGGTTTATATAGAATTTCTAGTTTCCTAGGATGTGCTTTTACAATTCTTCGAATGCAATCGAATCGCGCATGTCAGACAGAATTCAATTAGCACGCGTTCACCAGTTACCCTTTAATAGGACATTTTCGAAGCCACTATCATTGCATAGTTCGTCTTCTAATTCTCTATTCTTTTATTTACTATATGGTAGAAAATCTGATATATAAAATAGTAAATGTAATTATAAGTAAAATATTAGAAATACTTGGTTTGTATAGAATTCATAGTTCATCCTCTAATTCTTCACTCTTTTTTTATTCTATATTTCAAAGATTTATCTAAATAATATTTGCTATATGTTAGGAAATCTGATACATAAAATAATAAATATAACTACAAGTAAAATATTATAAATACTTGATTTATATAGAATTTCTAGTTTCCTAGAATATGTTTTTCCAATTCTTCGAAAGCAATCAAAAATTGGATAGGATATACTGGATAGAATCGAATATGGTAGAAATGCAGAGAACAGGAAACTATTGGATAGCATAGGAAGAAGGGAATGGTTATGGGCAATGTGGAAGGGAGGGGAGTTGGGTGGATGGGTCAGTCAGTGTGTACTCTGTCTCTGTCAACAGGATTGTGAAAATTGTCGAACAGCCGGGAGTCAATAGATCGGAAAAATCGTTGTCGCCGGGCATTCGGTTCGACACTCTTTTACGCGCCACTGCCGTCTGCTAGCGGACAAATGTTTTTATTAGTCAGCCTCCGATGCTACCGATTCACGCACTCCATCAATAAACTGACCAATAAAAGCTCCTCTGTGTCTGTGTGTGTGTGTGTGTTTTTTGTTGTTGTTGTCGCAAGCGTATTTTCAAAAGCGTGTAACTAGTAATTTTTGGTGAGTAATTTTTCCTGTTCGTTTCAATAGTTTTTTGCAAGCGTTTAAAGAGTATTTACGAGTTAGTATCGGCGACGTTTGCATGTATGTTTACCAGGAGAGCATTATTGTTCTAAGCAAGGTGATTATGAATATTCATGAAATTGGCCTCCACTTGTTCCGGCGACGCTCGAGCGTCGGTTCGAGTGGGATGCAAATATACCTGGCCATTGTTGGAATTCACAGTCTATGAATAAACTAACAACGAATTAATTTCATATGTAAAGTCGAGCAACGGATTATCGTTGGTGTTCTCTGTCGTCGCAATTATTGTTTAATCTATGTTGAATCGACTGTTGAAAGGATCGCTTGAAACCGATAAAATTCTAAATCGTATATGATTATTATACTCACTTTTGCATGAGCAGAATCCTTTGCAAGCAATGCGAACCGATGTGTGGTGGATGCAATTGTGGTACTCGAGGCGACAAGGCGAGCTGTAGGTGCGATTATCACTGCCGCAAAGGAACGTCGGTTTCACCACGGGACATTCCTGGCACCTGTAACACAAGAGAATCGTGCATGCCACGTTATATGCTTGTATTATCAAACCAACGTCACTTTAAGTCTGATTTTCTAAATACTTAACAATTCCTTGCATTATACAATTTTTATATAAGTGAATTAAAATTGTATTATTATACAATTTGAAATGATAATAACACAATTTAAATTTATAATACCAAAAATGCTAAATAAAAACTGATATTATACTCAAAATTTTATAAAAAGTATTTCCTGTTCAAAGGATTAAATGACAGCGATTGTCATTGAATGAACAAATACGACTGAATCGTGCATGCCACGTTATATGCTTGTATTATCAAACCAACGTCACTTTAAGTCTGATTTTCTAAATACTTAACAATTCCTTGCATTATACAATTTTTATATAAGTGAATTAAAATTGTATTATTATACAATTTGAAATGATAATAACACAATTTAAATTTATAATACCAAAAATGCTAAATAAAAACTGATATTATACTCAAAATTTTATAAAAAGTATTTCCTGTTCAAAGGATTAAATGACAGCGATTGTCATTGAATGAACAAATACGACTGAATCGTGCATGCCACGTTATATGCTTGTATTATCAAACCAACGTCACTTAAAGTCTCATTCTTTAAATACTTAACAATTCCTTGCATTATACAATTTTAATATAAGTGAATTAAAATTGTATTATTATACAATTTGAAATGATAATAACACAATTTAAATTTATAATACCAAAATTTTATAAAAAGTATTTCCTGTTCAAAGGATTAAATGACAGGGATTGTCATTGAATGAACAAATACGACGGAATCGTGCATGCCACGTTATATGCTTGTATTATCAAACCAACGTCACTTTAAGTCTGATTTTCTAAATACTTAACAATTCCTTGCATTATACAATTTTTATATAAGTGAATTAAAATTGTATTATTATACAATTTGAAATGATAATAACACAATTTAAATTTATAATACCAAAAATGCTAAATAAAAACTGTTATTATACTCAAAATTTTATAAAAAGTATTTCCTGTTCAAAGGATTAAATGACAGCGATTGTCATTGAATGAACAAATACGACTGAATCGTGCATGCCACGTTATATGCTTGTATTATCAAACCAACGTCACTTAAAGTCTCATTCTTTAAATACTTAACAATTCCTTGCATTATACAATTTTAATATAAGTGAATTAAAATTGTATTATTATACAATTTAAATTTATAATACCAAAATTTTATAAAAAGTATTTCTTGTTCAAAGGATTAAATGACAGGGATTGTCATTGAACGAACAAATACGACGTAGCAAGTGGCAAGGAACTAACACGACTGCACCTTTTGTCCCCTTTAATCCTTTACTTTTCAAGCAAGTAGAATAGGTTGCCTACTCGTTTCAGAAGGGCGTCCAAAGAGCGGAACTGTTATTTCGGTCAAGATCGCACTGAATTCCGACGGAAGCTGCGCAATTTGACCCGCAGAGAGAAAGAGAGAGAGAGAGAGAGAGAGAGAGTTGGGGCTGCTCCAGGGCCAAGGGAAGAACTAACAAAAAGCTTGGTTGGGCCGAGGAAAAAGGGGTGGCATGCTTTCAGGAAGATTCGCGCGGTGTAAAAGAGAAGGAAGAGGAAGAGGAGGAAGAAGAGATGAGAGGAAAAGTTCGTAATAGAAAAGAGTGAGAGAAGGTAGGCCAAGGAAGAATGTGCCGAGGAGTCAATTACAGATACGGCCATGTTTAATCTTCAGAATTGCCAACCCTTTCAGTTTCTTTCTCCTTTTTTCTTTTACGCCCTGCTTCCGTACCCAACTTTTTCGCTTATTTTCTACTTCTTCTTCCTCTTTTTCTACTATCATTCTTTCTCTCTTTCAACTCTCTCACTCTCTCCTTCCTTCGTCTTTCTTTACCAGTGTGCTTTTATGTGGCTAATTTTCATGCCGGATTTCGCGGCGGCGAAGGCTTCGGGAAATTGCGCGAAAAAGCGCGTCGCGTGCGCTGCCAATCCGCTCGGCGAAAAAGGGGGATGAGAAAGCAACTGAGGGAAAGTGGCGTGTCGAGTGGAAGGGGAAGGCGACGGAAGCGTCGAGTCTTTCGAGCGAAAAGGCGCCGCTACCGTCATTTAACATTGTCCTGGTAAAAGCTCGCATCATAAAGCTCTACTTCCCAATGGAATATGTTGCGAGATACTAGTGTATAATGTTCCTCTATTTACATGATGATTCATTGTATAAAGTATTTTCGACTCTTTTTTTTTATTCAATGATGAATTCAGTTATGAAAGCTCGAAAACTGAACATAGGCGACAACAATTGTCTAGCGTCTCGACGCAAATTTACTTGATTATAACGACGCTTCGTGCGAAGTACTCGTCTCGTTAAGTCAAGCATTATTATACTTTACGCTCCTGTATTAATTATACCCTGGTAATAATAAAGCTTGACTTACTCGCGGATTTATCATTGATATGCTGCACGCAAGCATATACAAAGTGCGAAATGATCGTTGAGCAAACGAAGTAAATATTCTGCGTTCATTAAGAACATTGAAATCCTGAGAAACTGTGTTTGGAAAAGCATAAAATTTCTACTACTGAAAAATATATGTTGAAATATACAATTTTAATCATCTTAATTGCAGAACTCTACCAACATTCGAATCTTCTTCATTTAATATATCAAAGAAACCGGTTTTTTTCTTCTTTTCATCGTGGTAGAAATAAGTGTGATGGTAAATGAGAAGGAAAGGGATACGAAAAGGGTGCTTGGTGACGGAGAGGAATTATGAAGTTGCAGGTCGTGATGATGAGAGTCATAGACCTGTGCGAGGGTAACGCTTCCAACGCATAAAGAATAGCTCGTTAAGCAAAGGCACGTCAGCATATTCTCTTTCTCTCTCCTTCCTGCCACATGCAGGCATTTTTTCTTACGTATCAGCAGAAACGTGGAAAGAAAGAAATCTCGTGTAATTAAACACTTACAGAAATTTGTATAGCTGTAAGAAATAAGAATGATATAAAAAGACAAATTTCGTATATTTAATTTATATACATATAAGATATTAATTGACAAATTCATTCGTCAATGATTTGTAATTTGATTAAAACACAAATTCTTTAATATCGCAATAAAATTAATAACAGGAATGAATTTTTTGTACAATGATTACTCGAAAATAATGAATTAAAAATTTCAATCTGATCAGATTATTTGCATTTTCAGGGTCTAAAGCTTCTTAAAGTAGCACGCTTGGTATGCGCCGTAATTTTAGTGCTGCGAGGTCGCCCGAAACCGAGACAGATAAACCAAGAAGCCGCAGGGACGATTCATGTACCAGCAACCTTCTCCCTTTCTCCCCTTTTCCGGCTTCTCTACAGCCACGTTGATAAAGGAGTTAAAGTAGCTTAATTACCACGTTACTCGGTTTAAAGTAATTACACGTTTGCGCCCGTCGACCACAAATTCACGAAGCACAATCTACCGTTAACCCTGCGGCCAAGAGAAGAACCAACCGTAGAACGTTTCTCGTTAACGAATCCTCATCACTCTTTCTATGTTAACTCGAATTACACATGTGTTCGATTGTTAGAATTGTTAGAATTGTTAGAATACAATCTTTTATTTATTATAAATGTCTTTCGATAATTAATAGATTTATATTACAATTTATGTGCATCCAATATAAATTTAGAAACTATGTTTATAGAATTTTATCAAGTATTAATTTATATATTTTAGAAAAATGTTAAATATAAATGGAAAGTTATTTTTGTTATGATTGTAATTGTTAGAATTGTTAGAATAAAATCGTTTATTTATTATAAATGTCTCTCGATAATTAATAGATTTATATTACAATTTATGTGCATCCAATATAAATTTAGAAATTGTGTTTATAGAATTTTATCAAGTATTAATTTATATATTTTAGAAAAATGTTAAATATAAATAGAAAGTTATTTTTGTTATGATTGTAATTGTTAGAATTGTTAGAATAAAATCGTTTATTTATTATAAATGTCTTTCGATAATTAATAGATTTATATTACAATTTATGTGCATCCAATATAAATTTAGAAATTGTGTTTATAGAATTTTATCAAGTATTAATTTATATATTTTAGAAAAATGTTAAATATAAATAGAAAGTTATTTTTGTTATGATTGTGGCTTTCACTGTATCCGGCAATAATTTCAACGAGATTGCCGCCCTATCTGATGCTGGCAGAAGGATTTACCGGTGTCGAGGACGACGACGACGACGACGACGACGACGACGACAGCTGCGTCGGCGGCGGCGGGTCGCGTCGTCTCGAGTGCTTTCAGTTTTTGAAGTGCGCCGTTTAGGAGTGCGCGGGGAAAGCGAGCGGCAAAACGGGATATTTCCCTGAGACACAGCACTGGAAGCTGTCGAGAGATTCATCTGAAAACTCGAGAGATTAAAGCCAACGAATCATATTGCATGGTAGGAAAGAATTATTTCGAATTGTACATCACTGTGGTTAATAAAAGCTTTTACCAGAGAAAAAAAGCACCGAATTTCTTGAACTAGTTCTTTTGACAATCAAAAGCAAAGCTTTGTCAAATGACACTGCTTTTTCTTTTATAACAAAAAGGATGAAAAAAAAAAGGAAAAAGAAAGGGCTGGTTGAAGGTGTGGGGCGGTTGGATAATGCACATGCCAATCCGCCTTTAATCTTGCTCTTTTATATCCGTTCGTAAGAAGCACGAAAACTTGGAGCAGCTGCTTGCATATTCGGCGGGAAAGCCGGCTTGGCGAAGCTTCGTCGACGGAAAGTTTCCGCTTGGCCGATTTCTAAGCAGCGGCGCATCTACGCGAGCGTCGACCCTTTTACTGAATCCTCTCCATCAAGAGTTTTCTCTTCCACCTATCGTAATATCAAACTCTCCAAGAAAATTTACAGGAATCACATCGTCCGATTACAATTCTTCATAAAACAAAAACTAACTCTTTCAAAAAAAGAAAAGAAGAAAGAACAACCAAAAATGATGATTCATACAAACGCCTTTCAAGTATCATAAATTTTCACTGCTACCAATTCATATCTCTCATTTAGCCCTGTCATGATTTTTCGTCGTTCATCGTGTTTTTCCAGATGAAAACGTGGCCTCCCAGGCGAATGAAAAAAAACGCAAGTGGTAGAAGGGAAAGTCCGCTTTTTTACGTTGGCGTAGAGGATTAATGCAAGAGTGGCTCAGAGGGATATATCATTAAAAGGAAATGGCCGCAAGTGGAGAGTAAATAACGAGGAAGCATGGTAAAAGGAATCCTGTCGGCTGCCATTGTCTATTTCAATTGTCTCCGGTTATATTGACTTTCGTCCGACGGTTGTTAGTAAAAAGATGTCCTATCTTTCTCTTTTTCTCTTTTTCTCTCTTTCTCTTTTTCTCTCTTGCATAGAAAGAGAGAGAAAGGTCCCGGGACATGCGGGTGTGCACACCAACTTGGCGCAAGTATATTTTCATGTAAATGCGCCGGAATTTATATTCATTGCTCGACGAGTATTTCTCTGATATAACCCAGTTCCGGTAGCGGCGATGTAACCGGCGGCAGAGCGCGAGCGAGCGAGCGAGTTTCCACTCTCCGCTCGGCTCGTCGTTATAAATGTGACAGACGGCTAACAAGCACCGGGGTAGAAACCACCGTCGACGCCACGCTTTAACATTGCACGCCCTCTCGCATTCACTCGTGTTTCATTAACAACAATTAGGCTGACTTCCGTTTGTTGTATCCGGAATTGAAGTATTTTATTTGCTGAGATTTTCTTGCACACGATTTACATTTATTGGTGATCTATTAGAGTGGGAAATGTTATATTTAAGTTGATGTTTTTATTGGAGAAAGGATTTGTGTGTGTGTGTGTGTGTGTGTGTTTTTTAAATAGAGGATGGAATAAAAGAAGTAGAAAAAGTTGGAAAGAAATATTACTGACGTCATCTGAATTGAAAATCTTAAATCGTAAATATAGTCGATTTATGTTCGACGCTTGGATGCATACTTTCTTATCGCAACCCTGTGACGCCTAGTTTCTCTTATAGGAACTGGTGTTTCATGCTCACCGAAATATTGCGAAAACAATGCTGAGGTTGGACTACTTCCGGAATATGAACAACAATGCATGAGTCGTGGAAGTCGCTTCCAGTAAACTGTTCCCTCCGGTGTATATGCCGGAACTCAACTGTGATATTTGAAATTCGGTGACAAATGATGCTTGTATACAGCAATATGTATGACAGGAAGTGTATTAAAAGTGTATTGGATTCGAAATATTTATGAAATATGTTCGCCGCGTGGAAAAAATCGATAGAATCGGGTAAATTTTGAAGAGGTGGACTTTAAAAAATTTGCGAAAAAATTAATTTTCAGCTAGGGCTCTGGAATTTATATCACTTCTTACTTGATGCAAGAAAACATTCCCCACCAAATTTCAGCCCCGGAAAATATCGGGAAGTATGAAAAACATGGAAAAAACCTCAAAAATGAATTATTCAGAATCGGTTTTCCATGTGTTTTCGATACAATTCTGGCACTTTGACCACTGGTTTTATGTTTTTTTTCTGTTTTGATACTCAAACAATCGATTTATCAAGCGTTCGTCAAAGTCCGAGAACCTTCGAAAAATCGAAAATTTGTGAAGGGGTACATATGGAAAAATATGCGAAAAAATGAATTTTGAGCTAGGGCTCTGGAATTTATATCACTTCTTTCTTGATGCAAGAAAACATTCCCCATCAAATTTCAGCCCCGGAAAGAGTCAGGAAGTATGAAAAACATGAAAAAAACCGTCAGAATTAGACTAAATTAATTATTCAAGAGGGCTTGTTCCTTTATTTTTGATACTATCCCGGCTTTCTAGCACTTGTTTATTTATTTTCTGTGTTTGTACATACCAACATATACAACAGAAAGTACATAAAAAAACCTTGGATCCGAAACATTTCTGAAATCCATTGGACAAGGCTTAAGAAACACAGAAAGTAAAATTCACAAAATTGAAAATTACAAATTTGAGTAGTGCAACGTTGATAGAACGAGACGAGGGTATCGTTTGCATGTATCAGTCAGTACGTGGAAACGACATTCCCATCGTGCACCGGTTTTCGATTCTTCAACTGACCGCTCGCGAGAACTTTTGATTTACGCGAGCACGATGGAATTCCATGAATGCGAAATGTAATCCTCTACCCCTCCGGCGCGTCCGCGCTACTCTGAAAACCCACCCCCTTTCGTCCTTCTCTCTCTCTTTCTCTCTTTCGTTCACCCTCTTCCATATTCCGGACGAACGCATCGCTCGGAACTTTGTCTTTCAATCGTACAACTCCCCCGAAAATACACGGCGCCGAGAGAACAGGGGAGACTTCTCGGGAAAAACATCGCTGGAGAATTCGAGGATTACTGCTTCATTTCTATCGCACAGTATTCCCTTGCATGATTCATCAAGCAGACTGCTCGCCGAGGACATCATAATACCGTGTTTTTCTCGACGAACTATATAACTTGCATTATGCTAGAATCATCCAGTAGTACGAGTCAGTTACTGGTCAGACATCGTGTCAGACAAGTATATAAAGAAGAGTTTATAGAATTATTCTTGTATACGATGATATTTTTGCTTTGGAATTAACAATAGTATTGTAATAAGTATGAACAATTTAGGAATGTTTGTATAAGTAATAATATCACTAATAGATAGCAATAAATCTGATAGAATTATGTAATTTCGTAAATATTTCACTATAAAATCTAGAAATAGTGATCTTTCTTCTCGGAAGTAGTATAAGTCAATCACTGGTCAGACCGGAGATAAAATGAGAGGTAGAAATAAAAGGAAATTTATCCGGATATTTTTTGAAATCGTAATTCGAGAGATCCTTGACGAAACTTTAGCTTGACAGGAAGACGCCAGTGAGCTACGATTCATCGCGATTGAACCGTTTACGATCGAGTGAAGTATTCGGCAATGGTGAGCGCTGCAGTCTCCGAGAATTTGCCGATTCCGAGTACGTACTTCGGGCATAAACTTGGCACACTTACAAGAGAAATTGGTATTCCCGTGGAACGTAGTCCACCTCATCCCTTCGCCCGCAAGCATAGGAAAAATGTTGGTAAAACGAAATACAAAATTACAGGAAACCTCGAATATTAATAATACAGCACATTTAAAAGTCTCCAAGAAATTCTAAATATTAAACCACCATAAATTTCTATCAATTTCAATAATTAAATCTACTATTTAAATTATAAAAACTATCTTTTAATATCTTAAGAAAAAATATCTATTAAAAAGAATTGATTCTTTTCTATATTGAAAATTGCAATCAATAATGCTGAAGAGAATTCTACCGAAACAAGGGTTGGTGGGCTTCGGTGTCTGTCGTTGATAAGGGTTACTTCGAGGAAGTTCTCCGTGCCAAATGCATGATAAGCTCGAATTAAATCTACTATTTAAATTATAAAAACGATCTTTTAATATCTTCACAAAAAATATCTATTAAAAAGAATTGATTCTTTTCTATATTGAAAATTGCAATCAATAATGCTGAAGAGAATTCTACCGAAACAAGGGTTGGTGGGCTTCGGTGTCTGTCGTTGATAAGGGTTACTTCGAGGAAGTTCTCCGTGCCAAATGCATGATAAGCTCGAATTAAATCTACTATTTAAATTATAAAAACTATCTTTTAATATCTTAAGAAAAAATATCTATTAAAAAGAATTGATTCGTTTCTATATTGAAAATTGCAATCAATAATGCTGAAGAGAATTCTACCGAAACAAGGGTTACTTCGAGCAAGTTCTCCGTGCCAAATGCATGATAAGCTCGAATTAAATCTACTATTTAAATTATAAAAACTATCTTTTAATATCTTAATAAAAAATATCTATTAAAAAGAATTGATTCTTTTCTATATTGAAAATTGCAATCAATAATGCTGAAGAGAATTCTACCGAAACAAGGGTTGGTGGGCTTCGGTGTCTGTCGTTGATAAGGGTTACTTCGAGCAAGTTCTCCGTGCCAAATGCATGATAAGCTCGAATTAAATCTACTATTTAAATTATAAAAACTATCTTTTAATATCTTCACAAAAAATATCTATTAAAAAGAATTGATTCTTTTCTATATTGAAATTGCAATCAATAATGCTGAAGAGAATTCTACCGAAACAAGGGTTGGTGGGCTTCGGTGTCTGTCGTTGATAAGGGTTACTTCGAGCAAGTTCTCCGTGCCAAATGCATGATAAGCTCGAATTAAATCTACTATTTAAATTATAAAAACTATCTTTTAATATCTTAACAAAAAATATCTATTAAAAAGAATTGATTCGTTTCTATATTGAAAATTGCAATCAATAATGCTGAAGAGAATTCTACCGAAACAAGGGTTGGTGGGGTTCGGTGTCTGTCGTTGATAAGGGTTACTTCGAGGAAGTTCTCCGTGCCAAATGCATGATAAGCTCGAATTGGAGATTCGGCTGTGGCTCGAGGAGGTATATAACAAGGGTGGGGGGGGTGGGTGCACACACAACGAGTGGCAGGATCGCGCGTCGAGCAAGAGAGAAGAGTATATACGAGAGGAACAAGAGAAATCCGGCGCACTTCCAATCGATTTCACGGCGGGCGTACAAGTGGCGCAGGTGCATCGAGCAGATAATTAAAATCCTCTCGGTCCAGCCAGTCTCACAGCTATCCGGCAACTCTCTCACTCTCTCTCTCTCTCTCTCTCTCTCTCTCTCTCTTTTCACGATGCGCTCATGCAAAATTCGCTTTGCGTTCCTCTGTATTGTTACCAGCACGGCTTTCCGGATTACACTAATAATAACGGACGTTCTTTTATGATTAAGTTCCTCGCCAGTTCTACCACCGTCATGTAATAACCACCGCCGCCACCATTCAACCCTTCATCCCTTTTCCCCTTGTAACAATAAAACACCATTCTCGACAATAAACTAACCACAGTGTTAGTTATAAAAGCGACTTATAAGAAATGTATTCTATATTCTACGAAAAAGTATTAGTAATTATGTAGAATATTATAAATATGTTTCATTGGATGTTAGAAGTTCATCAAAGTCTAGGGAAAGTCTTGCCAAGTGGAAAGGGTGAAAGGTCGAAAAAGTCAAGGTTTCAGATTAAACATCGGAGGGGAAAGATTGGACTTTTCTCCTTGTGTTTTTCTTCCACTTTACAGACGAGTTGCTTGGTAATCTGGGGTAAACGGGCTTACAGTGCGTGCTTGGTAGACGAGTATAAAGGTTTGTCCTCGGGCGAGTCTGCCACTCCGGCCGGAAACAGATTCGCCTCTGCGTGATCGACGGCTGCTCTGAGGGGTGAAAGACGAGGGAGTCGGGTTTTGCAAGGGGTTGGCTGGTTTGGGTAAAAGAGCCAACAGGAAGGAAGGAAGGAATGAGAGAGTGAAAAAGAAGGGTGTAGAATGGAAGGCTTTCGTCCAAGAGAGAGGGGAAAGGGTTTTTGCGGTGCCAAGTTTTAATTCGCCAAGTGCTCTCTGACGTACGCCGTTAATTATAAGCAAACAGAGGCTACTGCGGCCGAGTGCAATTAAAACGGGAATATGCCTGTCGGTAGATCCTATAAGCTTCTGACCATTTCATCATTTATCTTCTATTTATTACAGTCGCCGCAAATCTCCGTCAGATAAATAATCACTTCTTTCAATATATTCATTTACTCCTATTCTTTCGATACTCCCTCCCCCCCCCCTTTTTTTCTTCTTCTTCTATCAATCCTATATTTTTCCAGCCATTTATAATTGAGTCTTTGATGGATCAACACTTAATTATCAAGTACGACGATCTTCCAATGGAATATGAATTGGTAAAGCCTGCTGAAAATCGAGATCGATCGCTCCAGTGGTACATTCTCCCAATGGGAGTAATCACTTTCTCGTTATCTCGACGAGAGAAAAAATGTGTATAAGAGAAAAAAGGATGCCGCCGCCGCCGCCGCCGCCGCCGCCGCCGCGGCGGCAGTGGTCCATCGATATCCGGAACGCGTTGATGCTGTTTCTGCCTTGTGGAAAATGTTTGCCGTTCATTAACGCTACGCTCGTAACTCCTTTGTACACTCAACTCTCTCTCACCTTTATGTTTTCATTTTTGTTTTTTTCACCCGCCGCCCCAACTCTGCTGACAGATGAATGAGGGGCAACGAAGGAACGTTATTATGATGGGGTGGGAGTAAAAAAAAAAAGAAAAAAAAAAGAATCGAGGTGGGAATTAAACGCTCGCACCACTCGAGAGCACGTTAATGTGTCTGGCTCAGCAGAAGTCAAATCAACGTCAATTATCCCTGGCTAAATGGTCCGGAAGGTTTGGAGGTGTTTGTTGACGCCGGCTTCGAGGCACACATACACATACACTTGTAGGATGATTGGTTGATATATCGTTTGTGGTTGCTCTTGTATTGATTCTGACATATTAACTTGGCATTTTTGTAATCAATACGCTCGTGAGAAAGTAATGAACTTTCTGTACTGTTTTCAAAATACTTGCGCCATTTTAATGTTTGTCAGAATAAAATGTAAATTCGTAAAACGTTTCAAACGCAGCAGATACCGAACAATTGTTGTTAAGGAAAGTTGCCGCATATCACTTGCACCCATAGCATCCCAGTAATTTGCAAGGACTAGCGAGCAACCTTTCCGCGTTCAGAACAAACAACGCGCATGCATTAAGGGAACGGGTAGTGCATTAATCCGTGCGAACGCCGAGCAAAGCCGTGCCGCAAAGTACATTGGAAACCGCAGTCCATTGCAGCCGGAATTGCAGGGCACTCATGATGCCGGCGTTCACATACGCACACTGCTAGTTTAATTCCGTAGCCCGTCGAACGCCGCCGCCACACTGTTCTCTCTCAGTTCGAAACAGCTATCCAGGAAACTTTTACTAATCTAATCCTGCTGCCTTGTGCCAGGCAAATATAGAATTGTTCTAACAGGAATTCTGTATTTTAAGATAAAAAGATGATATTATTTTAAATGTATTAATATATCAATATAAATAAAAATATTGACTGTCTTATATTTAAATTCCTGGAAACGAATTTCAAGATAAAAAGATAATATTATTTCAAGTATATTAGTATATTAATATAAATAACAATATTAACCGTCTTATATTTAAATTCCTGGAAACGAATTTCAAGATAAAAAGATAATATTATTTTGAATATATTAGTATATTAATATAAATAGAAATATTAACAGTCTGATATTTAAATTCCAGGATGACGGACTCCTGAAAAGGTGATTTCGATTATCCTTTATCCCCAAGCGACTATTGGTTCCCGATAAAAATAAAGCTCAGTAGTATTACCCGCCGGGTTATATCAAGTGACAAAGTCGAAAGCGATGAATTCCACTCGATTTTTTCCTCGGCGAGCTTTGAGCCACCGTTGGCTTCTCCTGGCGGGCTCGGCTTTTTCATGTCGTTTGTTTCGAGGAATCGGCAATTCAGCGGCGCTGAAGTGGCGGAAAAAGTAGCGGCAGTGAGGGTTGGTGGGTGGAAAGATAGAAAGAGAGTGGGAAAGAGAGAGAGAGAGAGAGAAAAAAAATGCGGAGAATGGTTGACACGAGGTGAAGCTTGAGAAAGGGCGAGGGCGGATAGATGAAAAAAAGGGGTTGGGGTTCCAGGAAGAAGAGAAAGAGAGGGAAAAAGGGGGAGGCAGCTTACGCGGCAATAAAGACGAGCCCGCCTCGAGAGATGCTCTGCACCTCTCTCTTTCTCTCTTTCTCTCTCTCTCTCTTTAAAGCACGTTTCTCAGTCGAAAGCATCAGAATGAAAAAAAGAGAGAAAACGCCGCGCGCGCGCGCGCGATATGCCAGTAACGAGAGTAGATCCAGTAGAATACTCCCGCGGCCCCCAGACTACGTTTAATTAAGCCTAGCTGTACACGGAAGACACACGCCTACCTAGATCTATCCTAGCATGGAAACCACGGCTGGTTTTCCAAGGAGAAACTGACGCCTGAAATAATAATGCACCGAGTAAATAGCTGTTGCTCCTGTTATATTTAACATTCAACTACTACGGAAAACCTTACCCAGTCGAAACTACCCTTAGAATACAGCGAAGAAGGAGAAATATGATTTAATAGAAATGAGAGTAGAGAAATTGGGAAGTTAATGAATTTGTGATTATGTTCTTTAGTATGGTTTTGTGGGGGAGAAAAGTGAGGAGGGGAGGAAAGGGTGTGGTATATTGGAAAGGAAGAATCGTTTTAATTTGTTCGATTGAATAGAGTTGCCTTGGTGGAATTGGGAAGAAGAAGAAGAAAAAAGAAGAGAGAGGGTAGGTTTGAGATGAATGAGTTTTGCGGTTACTCTTTTAGTCGTTCTCCTTTTATGATCTTAATAGAATGTCAAATGCAGGTGTGAAATAATCGGCCTGTTGGATATTTGACATCCCACCAATTGCAAGGTATAATTAAGAGGGGAAACCTTCCCTGTTTAAGGCTTCGTCATGATGAAACTCCAATCTTCTTCTTCCACCCCTTTTCGCAATTTCGGCAAAGATTCACCTTCCTTCCCTTTTCTACTAACACACACACACACACACACACACACACACAAGCTATGCTGTTAAAGAAAACGAAACTCTTGCACGCAAAAAGAAAAATCAAGTTTCCTCGGACTTTGTAGATGCTGGGGGGAAATTTGTTGGAAGTCGGGATAACGATATTCCTTGGATAACAAGCAAGCCGAAGACATACGATCGCCGTAACTTCCGATGAAGTCGCCGGGCAGCTTGGAAACAGGCGATGAATGAAACCCAGAGGAAAATTAAGGGTGATATAAAAGAGGGGGGGAAAAACCAAATAATCGTTGAATGAACGAAGCTTTACAAGAATCCTTAAAGATCTTCTTCGATCTTCATATGAAAAAAACACTGTAATCTATAATACTAGAATAAGAAGAAAATAGCATTATAAACTTAGTGATAAAATTCTTGAATATTCCAATGAAGTCTTTCTTTAAGTATCCTTTTTACCATAACTTTCTTATACTTTCAGGAGAATATTTCACCTCTGAATTCTCGCTTTGTCTCCCAGGAAACTCTAGAATGAAGGGGGCGTTGGGGATCGCGTTGTATTTAGCCGGCGAGTGGAGCTCTAGAAATCCAGGAAGGAAGTTTCGTGGTTGTGTCTCTCGTGCTTTTTAAAAGCGACGTGTCGCGGCGACGGTCGTCGCTAATTATGACAAAGACAACGACGCTTGCGCTTGGCTCGCACGAATATCCTCGTCCAAGCACATACATGCTTTCTCGAGTGCCTTCTGAACGCACGCGCGCGCGCGCAACATGCCTGAAAAAGGAACGTTCGCTATTTGCGTGTGTAAAGTTCTATTTTCGCCTTACACCTGAAAGCATTCGCTGCTTCTTCTCACCTTTTTCTTTCCCCTTCTTCTTCTTTCTTTCACACTGTTCCTCTTCGTGTCTGTTAGCTGCCGCCACTAGACTCATACTACTGCTGTTCCCCACCCTCTTCGCGCTTGCCTCAGCTTAATTGCACCTGGCAACCACCACTCGACAAAAAAAAAAAAGAAAACAAAACAAAAAACCGACGCCACTACCACCAAAACCACCGAAATAGGAAATATTTCGAAGAAATCTCTAACTAGAAGATTCATCGAATTCCACAAATTATTCTCTTGTCTCTATGAGAATTAATTAGTATTCAAATTCCAGTTGAACTTTGGATAGATTACCACGACTATATTTATATATAATCATTCAAATCGATGACGAATCTTTCGAAATAATTACAGGATTTCGAATTAGTCGAGTCTTATCAAAGGCCGGAAGACAAGGGTGTCGACAAACGCGTGCAATTATTTCTAGTGTCTCGAGGAGGAAAATGTAATGGGGGGTTAAGCGAGAAGAGAGAGAAAAAGAGAATCAGCTTTGAGAATGACTAGAAGAGAGAAAACCAGAGAAAGAGAGAGAGAGAGAGAGAGAGAGAGAGAGAGAGAGAGAGAGAGAGAGAGAGAGAGAGAGAGAGAGAGAGAGAGAGAGAGAGAGAGAGAGAGTACTATTTCCGTCGTTGAGTCTGGCGGTCTCAGCAATTAGAAGCGAAGCCACCCCTTTTTTTCCCACTCACACACGTGGTGCCTTCCTGGCAGTCGGCTTTTCCGCATTCCCAAAGGATACCACGCGGATAGATGCCAACGACAGAAATACACAGCAAGTGCGAAGAGAAGAGAGAGAGAAAGAGAGAGAAAGTAAAGAGTAGGAAATATCGTGAAGAAGGTGAACGAGAGGGAAGATTGGCCAAGGAAAGAGAGAAATAAGGAGAGAGAGAGAAAGTCGAAGGCAGAGACGGATGAAGTAAACGAAAGATAGAAAATCCTCTTCGCTCTGTTCGCTCGTGCAAATTTAAGTAGGAAGAAATGTTTCGCTGCCAACGCTCGACTTCTGCTGCTTTTGCACGCTTCCCTTTCGCTAGACTCGACTCTCACCTTCTTCGCCTATACTCTTCTCTCTCTCTTTCTCTCTCTCTCTCTCTTTCTCTCTACTTTTACGTGTCTCTTCTGAGCATGAGGAATTTTATTCCCACTGGCAGCCAAGCAGGTACCTTTCGAGTTCGGCAGAAGCTGAAAACCGTATGTCACACAGTTCCCCCCTTTGCCTGGACTCCTCACTCTTCTTCTCTACGCCCAACTAACTCTTCCTTTGACGAGACGTGAGAAAAAGATAAACCCAACCACTGACACCCGCCCCCCCCCCCTTTTTTTTTGTTTGCTTTTCCTTTTAGAGATTCGTTATTGGATTTTGCATCGACGTGATATTATTAATTGCGTTCATTCAATTTTGTATAAATGATGATGAAATATTATTGAAATGATAGTTAAAAGTAATACGGATTTATTTGAATTATTTATTGCTTTAAATTCGATCGACTTCTTTGATAAATAAAAAATCGAAGTAGCATTGTTCTTATTGGATCTGCAATCGTTTCCAACTGATTTTACATTTCCTTATTGAATGCCAGGTTTATCTTGTACCTCCTTGACTGAAGCGAAAGGAGACTTCGGCACTCGGCAAGCAAATCCACCGAGGGAGTATGTTTGGTTGCCGTTGCAAGGGGGGGGGGGGGGGGGAAAAAAAGGAGAAAGCGACGAAGCAGTTCGTTTGAACTCAGTAAAGCTCGTCCGCCTGGGGAAAAGAAGGTAAACGCACCTCTTTTCATGCGTCCCGGAAGAAGAGCTCTCCTTCGAAATTCGGGTTTAACTTGGCTCAGCTTTTACAGGCTGCTGTTATGCATTGTCGCCGTTTTGCCTCGAGCGCCACACTGTCATACTAGACCGCCTTACATTTTATTCCCTATGCTTTATGTTCTGCTGTCTTGGTCGCCGCATAGGTACACTTTCCACCGAAGACCAAAGAAGTATGAATCTACACTGTTTCATTTCTCTTTCAAGCACCAGGAAAGTTCACTTTCTTTCTGAGATGGTTGTTATTTTTTATTCATATGTTTGATGGATTTTTAATATGTTGGATGTATAATGTAAATTGCTGGAGGGAATGTTTTAGTATTTTAAAAGTAGAATGTTAGATGTAATATGTGTAATGTAGGAAAGAAAGCAGAAGCAGTCGTGTATAAAAAATACATTTTGAGCTAGGGCTCTGGAATTTATGTCACTTCTTACTTCATGGAAGAAAACATTCCCTACCAAATTTCAGCCCCGGAAAATATCGGGAAGTATGAAAAACATGGGAAAAACCTCGAAAATGAATTATTCAAGATCGGTTTTCTATGTGTTTTCGGTACAATTCCGGCATTTCTGCCACTGGTTTTATGTTTTTTTTCCGTTTTGATACTCAAACAATCGAAATATCAAGCGTTCGTCAAAGTCCGAGAACCTTCGAAAAATCGAAAATTTGTGAAGGGGTATGGAAAAATTTGCGAAAAAATGAATTTTGAGCTAGGGCTCTGGAATTTATATCACTTCTTACTTGATGCAAGAAAACATTCCCCACCAAATTTCAGGCCCGGAAAATATCGGGAAGTATGAAAAACATGTGAAAAACCTCGAAAATGAAGTGAAAATAATTATTCAGGAGGATGTTTCCACATTTTTTCGATACTATTCTGGCTTTTGTCCACTTAATTATTCATTCAGAGAAGAATCCATCCATTAAAAACCTTAATATCCCAGCATCTCTCGTCTGGAATTTAACTGATTGTGTTTCCACGAAATTGCAAGTAGTGTGCAGGCAATAATTTCGCAATAGGATAGCAGCGAAGCGAGAGAAATACTTGTGGTGGAAATTTTCAATATTTCAGGAGGGAACTACTTTATTCTAGCAGTGGAAGGCGCCCTTAAACTTTGTAGCACCATCTACCAGTTCCGCACGTTTTACGTCCTCCTCGCGGAAAGGTAAACACGCTAAAGAAAGAGAGACGATAGTATATTCTGCCTCGGAAAGTAATTTACCCTGAAACCAAATCTTCTTTTCTCATACTAAACTAAAGGAAAAAGGTCTTGTTTTTTTTGTGACTATCTTCCAGCACTTCAAGACGATCGAAGGACTATAAATTCTTTGTCCTTGTTACTTGTACATTCCAGGACCGTTGTTTTTATTACGAAAAAATACTGTCAATAAAAAGTTCTTCACGCAGTTCGACGTGTTTGCTAAGCTTAGCAATTCGAAGGAAATAAGACGTATTCAAGAATAAAGAGAGATCGTTTCGTGTCTACGATCACTGTCGTTAGACTTGTACTTCGGCGTCTCTGGCGTCCCTTAGCGTCCTCTGAACGTCTACCAGACTGGCAGAGCGACCACGAGTGGCACTCAAGGGTGGCGCATAACTTTCCCGAGTGCTTGGCAGAAAAATCGATGGCGACGGAATTAAAGTCGGCGCGAAACTTTCCTCCAAGTAATATGAAAGGATGAAATTTGAAACTTTTCACTACTCTTTCCACAGCAGCCCTCAATCATTCTCCTTGGTATTTTAAGAGAATCAATTCGGCACAATTGCCGATGCCCGTCCACGTCTCTGCTAGCTTGGAATCTTGTTGCAAGTTGATCGAGTGCAATTACCTTACTAATTAGTCCTTGAACTCTTCTACTTCGATAGAGCTAATTTTCCTTTCATTTTCCCTTGAATTATAATACTAAAGAAATTATCATTTATATAATAATAACTCACTTGGATTCATCTTGATCTTCATCGTCATCCTCCGAGTCAAAGAAAGCATCATCGTCTTCGGAATCCACTGAACTCTCTGTTTTCATACGTCTCTGAGATATCGCTCGAGATTTAGGAATGATGATATCCCTAAACATAAATTAATCCAAAGATTACTATAAAAAATAATTCGAATATTTAAAACTAGAATAAAATACGTTATCTTAAAATAAAACTTTCCAATAACAACGTTCTTAATATGTTTCGATCCTTGATTCTACAATCGTGTGAAGTTTACAAATGTAGACGATACTTCATATTTCACGAAGCTAGCAATCTCAAACTCTCCGAGTGCTTCTCGTTTCTCGACAGTTAGAGAGAGAGAGAAACTCCGACACTAAATCAATAGGCAGAGAAACTTTGAACCAGTTGGAAACGATAAATTTCGAGGAAAACACTCCTAGGAGATTTTGCTATGAAATATCGATGTGCAATGTCTCGCATGATAAGAATGCGTAATCTCTGATATTGGCAAAGTGCGACGATGTGAACTCGTTAAGACCAGGTCGAATAATGCGATTACATGCGTTTCTGCTATGCTTAAGCTCCCACGCACACAGACACAGACACATAGACACTTTAACTGGTTCTTGCACAGGTTGAAGCAGCAGCTTCAGTGAAACTGGATCAACAAGGGGTGAGACAGGAAAGGGGATGCGTTCGTGATTGAGCAGCTTGTCGCACCGTGAACGCAATAAAGATGCATTATGCGCATTTGCATATCCGCCTCGCTCCGCTCATCCTTGACTCCCCCTCTTATCATCGAATTAACCACGCTGCATTAAGCTTTGCCTCGCGAGACTTATGCTACCCTCACCTTGAACCAGAATGAATTAACCGAGCAATAAGCACCTGAATAACTAATTCAAAATACTCCTTTTACTTATTATTATCAAGGTTATTCTAATAATTGTATAAGTAATTATTTATTATTATATGGATCATGAATTTATACTTAATTCACAGTGAAATGACTCATATGTTAAACGGCCATGGTTATTATGCTATTGAATGTTGAAACTACAACTGTGAATAATACTTTGCTAGATCTGTAAAGTGTAATATATGACTCAGTATTAGCCAAGAGGAACACAGGATTACTACATTACCATAGAATTATTACATATTCGTTTATCTTGCATTGCAAAAAATGCTCATTTGCCAACTTTTCGAGACCATGATAGAAGGAAATCGTGTTCGATCGTGTCGATGTACAGTTAGTTATATATATTTCGTGTTAATAAAAATCTACGGTGCACGTTAATTATTTTAAAAGTGGACCACTACTTTTAAAATAAATTATATAATTATTCAATATTTTATATAAATTTCATCCGAAACTGACATTTCCTGGAAGGAAATTTGTACATATATATTCGATGCAGTGATTTCGTCTATTTCGGAATTGTGGAAAGGTTATCCAAATAATTCTATAAGTAAATGAAATATTATATGGATCATTAATTTATGCTTAATTCAAAGTAAAATGGACCACCACTTTTAAAATAAACGATGACGATAAAATAAATTATATAATTATTCAATATTTTATATAAATTTCATCCGAAACTGACATTTCCAGGGTGGAAATTTGTAGTAGATATTCGATGCAGTGATTTCGTCTATTTCGGAATTGTGGATGAAATAAGCATATATGTGTTGGTGAGGCAACCAATAACCAATTCAAAATACTCCTTTTACTCATTATTACCAAGGTTATCCAAATAATTCTCTAAGTAAATGAAATATTATATGGATCATTAATTTATGCTTAATTCAAAAGTAAAATAGACCACCACTTTTAAAATAAATGATATAATTATTCAATATTTTATATAAATTTCATCCGAAACTGACATTTCCAGGAAGGAAATTCATAGTAGATATTCGATGCAGTGATTTCGTCTATTTCGGAATTGTGGATGAAATAAGCATATATGTGTTGGTGAGGCAACCAATAACCAATTCAAAATACTCCTTTTACTCATTATTACCAAGGTTATCCAAATAATTCTCTAAGTAAATGAAATATTATATGGATCATTAATTTATGCTTAATTCAAAATAAAATAGACCACCACTTTTAAAATAAATGATATAATTATTCAATATTTTATATAAATTTCATCCGAAACTGACATTTCCAGGAAGGAAATTCATAGTAGATATTCGATGCAGTGATTTCGTCTATTTCGGAATTGTGGATGAAATATATGCATATATGTGGTGAGGTATATCGTTCTACTTTTCCACGGCTAGTTTGGTGATATCGGAGATATACGATGCTCGCACAAAGTGGTATATCGTGTCGAGTAGTGGCGTACTGCGGTGGCAAGTATGCACCGGTTGAGATATACGAGGCAACGTGTCCAGTAGGATATAGGATCGCTAAGGGTTAATGATGTATTAAGGTCGCTTAATACGCTCGAGCAATCTCAAGATGAATTCCAACCAATAGCTACACATAGATCGATGTCGATGTGGAAGCACGTAATTACGTTTAACTAGTAATAAGCATCCTTGGAAATCAATGATCGATTGATACTCGATAGGAGAGTTTAGGAACGTTTTACTGCCATCTAATATCCTTATTAATGACTCCTCGTTTGGGTATTCGATATCGAAACTATTGGTTATCTACTTTGATTGATCTATTTTCAAATTATACTATTAGATTCTTGTTATTTGATTTTCTCTCTATTAGGTTTGTTTTAGTATTTTAATTGTAATATATGATTAATAAATGTTCATACCCATTCTTGTGAATTTCCTTCTTCGACACGCATACTGCTGTAAATGTGTCTTCCAAGAGACAGATTTCCTTCTTCTTGCAGTTTAGTGGCGGACACAGTTCACCTGGAATAAATAGAGAATTATACAAAATTGTATAATATAGGAATAAAAATTCTTTGAAAATATGATTAAAGTTTCAATGTGAATTGAAAATCCAAAGTTTTAGGTTTATGCAAGCAGAGCATATTTGAAAGTTTGGTAATTCGAGAGTCTACGTTGAAGTAAATTGCGATATAGGAAGTCGAAATTGTGTAGAATCAATGCGAGTTGTTCTAGGTCGATTACATTCGAACTGGTTTCCACTTGTCTAGTAGTAGTGTCATGTAGTTGGTGATTTAACTGCCAGGATGAGTCACTCGCACTATTGTTCTGCCATTCTCTCTCTCTCTCTCTCTCTTTGGTTCACGTTACCGTTCTGTCTTTCAATTAGTGTGTTCGCTTGTCTGGCAGGATCCTCGCGCTTGATCGCCACCCTTCCCAGCATCCCTCAACGGAAGTCTCCGGAAGCGCGCATCCCGATTGCCTCGTCACGCGCGAATCCGATAAGGAATTGCTCGATGCACTTTCCTAATTAGTTGCGATCACATTGACGAACTGCTGGATTATCGGTTGGCAGAGCATTCTCCACTATGATTTGTTATCAATGATCGCGATGTCAACTTCCTTCTCTCAAAATCTATCCCATTGAATAATCAATTCAATTGAGATTAAATATCACTTGTTAAATAACTAGTTAAAAGGCTTCTTTTATTATAAAATGAACTATTATATATATTAATAGAAAGTTGAATTATATATTTGAATCGAGACATACAAGAATTTGTGTTATAATAACATTACAAATATACATGTGTCATACTAATTGACAAATGCATTTATCAATTGGTATCTTACGTATGTTTTGAATTCTATTAATACACAAATTCTTTAATATCTCAATTTCAATATAAAAGATTTGTGTTTCACTTTCTCGATTCGAAGTGTAATGTACGATTGGCGCACTTGGGGAAGTTTCGATCTGTCTTTTATATAAAACAGGCAAGTGAACTATTATATATTTTAATAAAAATTTGAATTATATATTTGAAAAATCATACGAGCCGTTTATTTTAAAAGTCACCTAATTCCATTTAAATTCAAATTGAGATATACAAGAATTTGTGTTTTAATAACATTACAAATATACATGTGTCATACTAATTGACAAATGCATTTATCAATTGGTATCTTACGTATGTTTTGAATTCTATTAATACACAAATTCTTTAATATCTCAATTTCAATATAAAAGATTTGTGTTTCACTTTCTCGATTCGAAGTGTAATGTACGATTGGCGCACTTGGGGAAGTTTCGATCTGTCTTTTATATAAAACAGGCAAATGAACTATTATATATTTTAATAAAAATTTGAATTATATATTTGAAAAATCATACGAGCCGTTTATTTTAAAAGTCACCTAATTCCATTTAAATTCCAATTGAGATATACAAGAATTTGTGTTTTAATAACATTACAAATATACATGTGTCATACTAATTGACAAATGCATTTATCAATTGGTATCTTACGTATGTTTTGAATTCTATTAATACACAAATTCTTTAATATCTCAATTTCAACATAAAAGATTTGTGTTTCACTTTCTCGATCCGAAGTGTAATGTACGATTGGCGCACTTGGGGAAGTTTCGATCTATCTTTTATATAAAACAGGCAAATGAACTATTATATATTTTAATAAAAATTTGAATTATATATTTGAAAAATCATACGAGCCGTTTATTTTAAAAGTCACCTAATTCCATTTAAATTCCAATTGAGATATACAAGAATTTGTGTTTTAATAACATTACAAATATACATGTGTCATACTAATTGACAAATGCATTTATCAATTGGTATCTTACGTATGTTTTGAATTCTATTAATACACAAATTCTTTAATATCTCAATTTCAATATAAAAGATTTGTGTTTCACTTTCTCGATTCGAAGTGTAATGTACGATTGGCGCACTTGGGGAAGTTTCGATCTGTCTTTTATATAAAACAGGCAAATGAACTATTATATATTTTAATAAAAATTTGAATTATATATTTGAAAAATCATACGAGCCGTTTATTTTAAAAGTCACCTAATTCCATTTAAATTCCAATTGAGATATACAAGAATTTGTGTTTTAATAACATTACAAATATACATGTGTCATACTAATTGACAAATGCATTTATCAATTGGTATCTTACGTATGTTTTGAATTCTATTAATACACAAATTCTTTAATATCTCAATTTCAACATAAAAGATTTGTGTTTCACTTTCTCGATCCGAAGTGTAATGTACGATTGGCGCACTTGGGGAAGTTTCGATCTATCTTTTATATAAAACAGGCAAGTATACGCAGAGAGAAAGAAAGAGAGGCAACGCGCTGGATACACACAGTGCTCGCTGACGTGTCAGGAAACTAGTGCAGTTTAAAAAGTATTGTGCAAGAGCCGAACGGAAAGGAACAAGGGAAAAAGGGTGGGGGGAGAAGGTGACATGTTCACGAAGTTGGAAGGCACACTCGGCACAATGTACAACGCGGCTCCTCCTTCAGCTTGGCGAGAACTTCTCAGCCAACCAAACAGATTTTATAGACTGCTTGTATATGTATCAGAAGTTTTCATCGATGTTCGATATTCCCAACAAGAATGACATACTCGTATGAAGAGCTTTAAATATTCCACTACAATCTCATTAGAATTTCGAAAATTAATATCTTTCCCATTATAACAAGCCTGTATTATCAATAATAATTAATTCCCATTCCGTTTAATTGGAAAATTATATCCTCCAATGGTGTTTCATAAAATGTTGCATTATTCATTAAATAGTGATCTTGTTAATTAGTTCTTGGTACATTAATAAAGATTTCTTCTAATTCAGAGTATAATATAGAAAACGATCTTTTATTATTTTTAGTATTAATCGTATTTTATTTGAAAGAGAAATATGTAAGAATATCTTTATTCTCTTTGCTTGATATCGACATCTTCTTTCTTTCATTATCTGTCTTGGGATCGTCGGAGCGGTACAGTCTGGGGCCAGCGGGGTCTTATTCCACTGACTCTTTGTAACGAAATGCGGTGAAGGAGTCTGGGCTGCTACTACTAACGCGCGCCCTTTCAACTCTGCTCTGAGAGTCGATTCAAAAACACCAGATTGATTCCTGTCTGCGGATTACCCAATGAGAACTACTATCAATGCAACGGTGAGATTTTACATTCAAAGCACTCTCTCACTCTTCACAGTAGTAATTAACGATTGAGAAAGCTACTAGCTTTCTTTCTCTTTTGTTAGCTTTCTCCTTTTTCTATCACTAAACTAGACGTACTTGAACGATAAGTACAACCTAGAAATCCCATAGCAGGAACTTTTCTCCGTCGGGGGTAGTTTCGAACTTGGCTGGAAAATGTCCCGTGTAATCGAGGCCGTTTAATTCCATTTTCCTGGAGAATCCAGCGAGTAGGATGTTGTCGTTGGGAGCTTCAACTCCCGAAGCGCCGAAGCATTTAACTGGCCTGACACAAACTTCGACATTAGAGTGTCACTTCCACTTTGGATACACTATGCTAGTCCTTCTATGTGTGTATTGGATGAACTTCCTTAAGTCCGAGGGTTGATTTATCCAATTGCTAATAAACCCTCTTGAATATACAAGGTGATACAGTAAAGTTGGTATCAACTTATCATTTAATTATTGGTAATATAGATTAAAGAATTTTTTATTTTTTGATACATTTAAGCAGGTGAAGAAATTATATTTTAATATTAGTAATAAAGTAATTATGATATTGGATGAACTTCCTTAAGTCCGAGTGTTGATTTATCCAATTGCTAATAAACCTTCTTGAATATACAAGGTGATACAGTAAAGTTGGTATCAACTTATCATTTAATTATTGGTAATATAGATTAAAGAATTTTTTATTTTTTGATACATTTAAGCAGGTGAAGAAATTATATTTTAATATTAGTAATAAAGTAATTATGATATTGGATGAACTTCCTTAAGTCCGAGTGTTGATTTATCCAATTGCTAATAAACCCTCTTGAATCTACAAGGTGATACAGTAAAGTTGGTATCAACTTATCATTTAATTATTAGTAATATTGATTAATGAATTTTTTATTCTTTGATACATTTAAGCAGGTGAAGAAATTATATTTTAATATTAGTAATAAAGTAATTATGATATTGGATGAACTTCCTTAAGTTCGAGTGTTGATTTATCCAATTGCTAATAAACCTTCTTGAATATACAAGGTGATACAGTAAAGCTGGTATCAACTTATCATTTAATTATTAGTAATATTGATTAAAGAATTTTTTATTTTTTGATACATTTAAGCAGGTGAAGAAATTATATTTTAATATTAGTAATAAACTAATTATGTATTGGATGAACTTCCTTAAGTCCGAGGGTTGATTTATCCAATTGCTAATAAACCCTCTTGAATATACAAGGTGATACAGTAAAGCTGGTATCAACTTATCATTTAATTATTAGTAATATTGATTAAAGAATTTTTTATTCTTTGCTATATTTAAACAGGTGAAGAAATTATATTTTAATATTAGTAATACACTAATTATGTATTGGATGAACTTCCTTAAGTTCGAGGGTTGATTTATCCAATTGCTAATAAACCCTCTTGAATATACAGGGTGATACAGTAAAGTTGGTATCAACTTATCATTTAATTATTAGTAATATTGATTAAAGAATTTTTTATTCTTTGCTATATTTAAACAGGTGAAGAAATTATATTTTAATATTAGTAATAAAGTAATTATTCACTCTGACAGGATGATGCATGGTTTGTGAATAGAATAGCCTAACTCTACTGCTTTCCTAATTGGCACTTCGAGAGGACGGGATTATACTACTTATCAGATTACGAGTTATCCATAGTTTACAAGTCCATTAGACGAAAAGGAAAAGCAGCTATGCTAGCGTGGCCAGCAAGGATATTCACCAGATCTATTTGTATTCCAGGATATCCTCGACGATCCAAACCTAGTAGCACAACCTCCAACTTGCACAGTTAACACTTCCGGCGAGTTCCATGTTATTTCGCTCCGCGCAAACAAAGCGATCTTCACCCACGAAAGCCTCGCGGCTCTAAATTTCCATGGAGTTTCGGGATTACTGTGTGTAATCGTAACGAAACAGTAACGAACGATCGAACGAAATTCGACCCTTTGGAAATTGTTGGCAGTGCTTCATTGACGAAGGATTGTTACATTTAGAAATAAAGTTTGCTATTTTCAATGCTATTCCTTCGAATAAATGATAACTAACTACCTTCGACAACACTGCCTGCGGTGCTTAGTAATTATGGAAATGTACAACCGCAACGTGTATCCTACGAAAAGTTTACTAGTTCGTTGCTGCTTTAATTTAATTGCTGTTTCGTCGGTTTTCAATGCTTTTGGAATTAGTGCTTCAAGTGTCATTTCTTTGTTCTTCATTCCTTTTGTGTTTTAAGAGGACAGGCTTTATTAAACGATGATTTTCTTCTTGTTTAATGAAAGATAAAGTGATTTTAGTTGGTAAAATCTCTGAAATATTTCGTTTGACAAGAGACAGGTTTATAATGGAAGCATACAGTATGCTTAGTGCTTTGAAATCGGGAGTTATGGTTGGCGAGTTGCCTCAGTGCACAAAGGGAAACCTCCGAAAATGGTCGCCGCAGGCATAACGACTCCCTTCGGTTTTCCCAAGCTGATATCTGACTAGCTAGAACGTTCCTTGCAACCCTCGCAAAATGGTCAAAGCCATCAGAGATATCGCCATTTGGAAAATTGTTATTCTTCGATTACCCTCGATCGCTCTGCTTTCGCCCGTTAAGTGAAAATTGAAGAGAAAGCACATTCATCATATTCAGTAAGAATAAAAATGATGATATTATAGAATAATTTCGATCAAATATTTGCTTCATCAATAAATATATATGAATCAATTGAATTTCTTAGTTTTAAAAAAATACAAATTCGACATAGATAATTCACAAAGTTCTCAAAGGAAGATAAAAATGATGATATTATATAATAATTTCGATCAAATGTTTGCTTGATCAATAAATATATCAATCAATTGAATTTCTTAGTTTTAAAAAAATACAAATTCGACATGGATAATTCATAGAGTTCTCAAAGGAAGATAAAAATGATGATGTTATATAGTAATTTCAATCAAATATTTGCTTGATCAATAAATATATCAATCAATTGACTTTTTTAATTTTATAAAAAAATAGAAATTCGACATGGATAATTCACAGAGTTCTCAAAGGAAGATAAAAATGATGATATTATATAATAATTTCAATCAAATATTTGCTTGATCCATAAATATATCAATCAATTGACTTTCTTAGTTTTTTAAAAAAAAATACAAATTCGACATAGATAATTCTCGGAGTTTTCAAAGGAAGATGAAAATGAATCCTTCGGACAACAATTCGAGCCGACAGATGGAGCATCAGTCGATGCTTCACTTTAAGAGGATTCCAACTAGCATTCTAGCTATTTCTACTGGGAAAAACGTATTCCAGCAGGAACGGTGAAGAATGGCAGTCGACCGAGGAATCCGCGGTGATTTTTTCGAGCGTCCATTTTTCCTGTCTGAAGTCAGAAGCTTCTTAGGAATCTCTGATGCGTCCGAGCGACGCTAGTGGCGTCTGAATCGAGAGAGAGAAGTCCATTGGATGTGGAAGAGCTCATGTGGAAAGTCTGTCGGATCGAATCGTCTTTCCTTTGGATTTCCACCTTTCCATCCACCTGGCATCTGCCGTCAATCTTCACGAATCCAAACTTGTCGAACGTATTAAAATGCATTCGCTCTCAATAAGCAAACATCTACAAATCGACTGAACAATACCATTATTTCAAAGCTCGAAATATTTCCATATAAGAATTCATACAAATTCTCTCTTACTTTAATATTCCTATAAATAGATTTGGAACAGGGGGTGGAAACGAGGGATGACAAAAAAGAGACGGTCGAGGCCTTGGAAGAGTGTCAGGGAGGGAATCGTGGAAATTTCACAAGTGCGAGAGAAGTGGAAAGTGTGACGCGGCACGGAACACATACACTTAGAAAGAAGAAGAGTGTGTGTGGCCAGGAAGATGGGTATGTGTGTATAATAATGGCATGGGACTAGAAAGAGGGGGCGCTAAAAGCAGCGCGATGTGCCAAAGGAAGTATGCGAAACTTGGCATGCTCGCCGGTACGAACAAGCCCGTTAATTTAGTTGGAACAATTCCACCAGCAGCGCAGTGGTGCGGTGAGGTGGGTGGTTGTGCTGCTGCTGCTGCTGCTCGTTCCATTTTTATCTGGGAAGTTCGTAAAAGACGCTCGAAATCCACTTTACTTTTCTCTCTATTGTCGATGATCCTTCTTTCTCCCTCTCTCGTTCTTTTTCCCTGAAAGGTCGCCGATAAACTCCATCGGCTAATTATCGCATTACTCCCAATACCAGTTGCCAATTCGATTACCAGGAGAATTCGATTCCCCTTGTATTTACTTAGCGCTGCTATCCTCCCACCATTTCCCACACTCCTACGAAACCTGTGTTTCCTTGCTCACTTGCTTCGAGTATACTTTCAATTATAGGACTTATTAAAACCGATCGTTATAATTCGATCTTTCATTCAATTATCAATGATAAATACTTAAATTACCCTTATAAAAATGGTTAGTAATACATAAATAAATTAAATGTTGATTAATTAGATATTCATCGTATTAATTTGTTAATGGACCAAAATTTGGGAGGCTGTGAGGATTATAAATCATTCATCTATCTTGAATATCTGTCGGTGCTGTCGATTGGCTGCTATATTACTGCCATTGACAATTGTCTTCTACAATGCCAGTTGAAATAGCGTGACAGACGGCGAGAAGGGGGCGGGGGTGGAAAGGGACGCCGGGACTTCTCTGTGAATTAGACGTCTCCCGACTCTGATACCAACGTACCATTGGACAGGAAGCTGTGAGGGATGCTGGGAGAGCATGATACTCGGATCAATCATACGTTTTCGAGATTGAATGATCGACGATCCTAATACCAAAGGGGATCATACATCCGAGAGCAACTATGATAAGCACTCGACAATGCCGTCGAATCACAGTCACATGAATGTCCAATTCATCATAGTTCAATTATGATCATCATACCATGTCAGATTATATAAATATTCTTGGATTACAATAATTTAGAATGATTTAATATTATCTAAAAGATCGTAGAAATACATCACTCTGATATTAAACTAACTCAGTGAAAGAAGCCTGGTCCGACTCACGGCTGACTCATACTACTGGCGCCTTTTCAAACAGACTGAGTAGAATTCGCTTTGGATAATCCGAGCTGTAATTGATTAAATGCTTTTACGTGTAGCAGATATCAGTCAGCTGTGCATTAGTTCGCTTTCCCGTCCATTTCAGGCTTGAAATGTTAAATAAACACATACCAATATCGTCTTTCAGTCGACTGGGCGGACCGCCGCGCATTTACTTAATGCAATCAAAAGTAAAATCCTGATATCGACGAGAGTTCTATGTATGCGTGAGATGTGTTATATATATATATATGTATATGTGAGAAAGTGGATGGTTTAAAAGGGAATTCTGCCAGTCACGTTTAAACAGGCAAAGCGAAGCGACAACAAAGTAGCTATCGCAGCGTAGCCTTAATTCATTAGCAGCATCGTGTTGCCGTAGGATCGATGCCCGTCACGCTTCTTGACAAGATAATGAACAACGTATACGATCTGTCGGTGTGATAGTCCGCCGCATGGAAATCCACTCGAGGCAACCAACCAACCAACCAACCAAGCACGCAGAAGTTCTCCATCGTATTTATTATCGGATAATAATTAGTTGTCCGAGAAGTGTGCTGTACTCCCGACGGTCATTAGAGTCATATCCAATTACATCTGCCGCTCGAGCAACCAAACGTCAATTCATTCTCGAGCGACTTATCTGACCGATCGTTACAAATGCTTGGTAATTAAGATGTATAAATAACCGACGTAATTAGATGATCCAGTTACAGTCTGGAGTTATTGCCACTGACGAGAACTTCGTGTGTGTCGGAATCTGATACTTAACAGGTTTCTATTAAGAATAGATTATTTTTATTAAGACAGACAGTAAGAAGTATAGAATTATTAAAGCAGATATAGCATTTTTTTGTTAAATATATCAAAGAATTTAAGTCTTTGTGTAATGTTATTAATTTCCTTTACTTTTCGAGTAAAGATTTAAAGTAAAGTAAAGAAAGATTATTTTTATTAAGACAGACAGTAAGAAGTATAGAATTATTAAAGCAGATATAGCATTTTTTTGTTAAATATATCAAAGAATTTAAGTCTTTGTGTAATGTTATTAATTTCCTTTACTTTTCAAGTAAAGATTTAAAGTAAAGTAAAGAAAGATTATTTTTATTAAGACAGACAGTAAGAAGTATAGAATTATTAAAGCAGATATAGCATTTTTTTGTTAAATATATCAAAGAATTTAAGTCTTTGTGTAATGTTATTAATTTCCTTTACTTTTCGAGTAAAGATTTAAAGTAAAGTAAAGAAAGATTATTTTTATTAAGACAGACAGTAAGAAGTATAGAATTATTAAAGCAGATATAGCATTTTTTTGTTAAATATATCAAAGAATTTAAGTCTTTGTGTAATGTTATTAATTTCCTTTACTTTTCAAGTAAAGATTTAAAGTAAAGTAAAGAAAGATTATTTTTATTAAGACAGACAGTAAGAAGTATAGAATTATTAAAGCAGATATAGCATTTTTTTGTTAAATATATCAAAGAATTTAAGTCTTTGTGTAATGTTATTAATTTCCTTTACTTTTCAAGTAAAGATTTAAAGTAAAGTAAAGAAAGATTATTTTTATTAAGACAGACAGTAAGAAGTATAGAATTATTAAAGCAGATATAGCATTTTTTTGTTAAATATATCAAAGAATTTAAGTCTTTGTGTAATGTTATTAATTTCCTTTACTTTTCAAGTAAAGATTTAAAGTAAAGTAAAGAAAGATTATTTTTGTTAAGACAGACAGTAAGAAGTATATAATTATTAAAACAGATATAGAATTTTTTTGTTAAATATATCAAAGAATTTAAGTCTTTGTGTAATGTTATTAATTTCCTTTACTTTTCAAGTAAAGATTTAAAGTAAAGTAAAGAAAGATTATTTTTATTAAGACAGACAGTAAGAAGTATAGAATTATTAAAACAGATATAGAATTTTTTTGTTAAATATATCAAAGAATTTAAGTCTTTGTTTATTCTTATTAATATCTTTTACTTTTAGGAATTCGTCGTAAGTGTTACACGAAATATTCCGGAATCTGATACTTAACAGGTTCTGTAGAATTATTAATATAGAATTATTAAAGCTAAATATATCATTCTAAATATATCAAAGAATTCAAATTTTTGTTTATTCTTATTAACTTCCATCACTTTTAGAAATTCATCGTAAGTGTTACACCAAATATTCCGGTAGTCTGCTGCACCGGCAAGTGGCGTCCAAGGTGTTTTGGTTAGCCGCGTGGTGATTCATGGCAGCGAGCCACGGGTCCAGGATTCAGCGGGTGAAAATTCATAAATTTAATTTACGGCTGGACGGCTTCCGGCGGTGCTGTGTCTTCGCAAGAGCGGAAGGACGGAAAGGATGTATCGCACACCATGGGTGGCCTCTGCTGCTTGGCCATCGGGAGATTCGCCGGGAGATTGCACCAGCCGATAGCCTGTCTCGTGCACGTAAAGATTGTGCCGGCACTTCGAGAGACGACACCCATTAAATAACACTTCGTACCGCCACTGTAGGTGATAAGGGTTTGCGTCACGTGATGAAGATCATCAATTTAGAAGGAATATTTTTCTTTAGTTAATACTTTTTAATTACTTGGTATATTTAATATTTTATCGATTTATATTTATGACAGATTAAAAATTGAAAATAGGTATCAAAAATAACTATAAATAAATTGAAGAGGGTTGAAACTGTATATATTGTATCTACGTCTTCCACGTTTTTTATTTACTCTGTATATTTAATATTTTATTTAGATTGATTTATATTTATAACAGACAGTGTTATTATAATATTATAACAGGTATCAAAATCAACTATAAATAAATTGAAGAGGGTTGAAACTGTATATATTGTATCTACGTCTTCCACGTTTTTTATTTACTCTGTATGTTTAATATTTTATTTAGATTGATTTATATTTATAACAGATTAAAAATTGTAATTGAACACACTCAGTTTATAACAGACAGTGTTATTATAATATTATAACAGGTATCAAAATCAACTATAAATAAATTCGAGAGGGTTGAAACTGTACATATTGTATCTACGTCTTCTACGTTTTTTATTTACTCTGTATATTTAATATTTTATTTATATTGATTTATAATTATAACAGATTAAAAATTGCAATTGAACACACTCAGTTTATAACAGACAGTGTTATTATAATATTATAACAGGTATCAAAATCAACTATAAATAAATTCAAGAGGGTTGAAACTGTACATATTGTATCTACGTCTTCCACGTTTTTTATTTACTCTGTATGTTTAATATTTTATTTAGATTGATTTATAATTATAACAGATTAAAAATTGTAATTCTACACACTCAGTTTATAACAAACAGTGTTATTATAATATTATAACAGGTATCAAAATCAACTATAAATAAATTCGAGAGGGTTGAAACTGTACATATTGCTCTTCTGTTTTTTAGTATGGCACACGATGGAATACTGATGACAGAATATATTATCGAACAGCCTATTTATCACGCTTCTGGAAACACCCTACGCACCACCCCCCTGAATTGGCTACGTGATTCGACTCATTCCAAAGGTATGTTCCCCTATTCTGTGGCGAAGCTTGTTATTATGACCACCCTCATGTGCCAACGAATGCAATCATTCCCCGCCGACAGTCGGTGGCTATCGCCCAGACGAAATAATTGCACAAGCCCCACCGACGACGTCTACCTTTTCCACCCTTCCATTCAATTTACTGACTTTCAACCCTCTCTTCACTCTTCTCTTCCCTCAGACATATTTACATATATTCCTGCTTGGCCTCTTTAAAATATTCTCGCCTCAGGAAAAAGCACTGTAATCTTCTGCCAATGTGGAGACAATGCATTCCATGTTGAATGATAAGAATTTCTTACGGCAATTTGTATTTAGAACGTTTATAATATTGTGGTATGTGTAATTTTTTTATTAGAGGGAAAATTGTAGGGAAGAATTATTTTTCTATTTGAATAATTGGGGGTGGCTCTTGAGTTCTGTTTTGGTGATTTAGAATGATGGTTTTAGTGGGAGATTTAGCCAACGGGAACCATATATTTTGGTGTGATAACGGTAGAGCCTGGTGAATTTGTCCCAGCAACTATGAACGTTCCTTTCGAATTTCTAGCGAAAGCTTCCGCCACCTGACAAGCCCGTTGCTTCGTCGAATTTTATAATCTTTCTTGAAATATATTTTTTTTATATCAACTTATTCGAGACTAACAAAAAGGAATTATAATTCTTGAGGGTTGTAAGTTTATATAGAAATAAAGGAGTCCGGATTTTCCTTGATGCAACGAGATGCATTATCCTGGTATTTCTATATGAATTATGCATTTTGGTGTGCCCGAGAGAAAGTTGTATTCTAAAATATAAGAGGCTGCTAGTGTTAAGTTAACGTTTGCTAAAGGAAAAAGTGATGTTCTTGAGAAGAATACCAATAAATCTGCTTAGAAAACTCATCGGTGATTAAAGTTCCATCAGCGATGTGAAAATATTTCTTCTCGCCAGCTTTGTCAGTGTCTTTTTTCTTCTTCTTCTATGTACTCTCATTTCTATTTAGATCTACCGTGAAAGTATTATATAAGCAAAAGAGGGAGAAGATACGAAGAGGTTACTGAAGTTTGCTAGACTCCTTCGTCTAGATCAATATTCTTTGTAGCTCCTTAAGTACTTTCTTGCCAGGCACTCCACGTTATTACAAGAGTCCATTGAGCCCGACAGCGGCACCTTTGACATCCGATCTTTTTTTCTCGCCCGGTGTCAACTTTCACGCCGATCCATGCGTCGTAGTTCCTAGGGGAAAAGCGTTCCACGAATAAGGGTAAGTTTTATCGACGACAAATAATTCCCCGTTCAGTAAAGAACACGTGAATTTATTTCCCCGAAAGAAATATATCTTTCTAATAAAGTCTAATTCTAAATCTACTAATTAAGATATTAAAGAATTTCTGTCAGATTTAAATTAATTTCCCATTACTTTTTTCATTGTAATAAATCGATTCCTGGACAAGTCCTTTTTTTATTTTTAACCGCTAATTTATTGCTAATTGCTTGTCCGAAGAGGAGCATATATATAAGAGATTTTCTGTGGCGAGAATTATAATGAGGATGAAGCGAGGTCGATCATTTCGTGTTGCAAATAGAAGACTCCCCTTTTACAGAGGTCACGAGCTACATGCTCCAGTTCTTGGATAAGGAGTCACATCCGGTACACACAGTATACAGGTGTCGCGTGAAAAATGTTGGAATAAAAATTGTACGCCATTCCACTCACTCTTCCCTTTAGTCTCTCTCTTTCTCTTCCGCTCTTATTTTCCAGGCGTTATTTCTCCGGCTGTCGCCGCAAATAGCGCAGCCTCGATTTCCCTCGCGCGTGCCGGCTCGCAACACAATATTTCGGAATTTTCCGGGAAATTTCGCGCCGCCGCGCCGCGCCGCGCCGCGCCGCGACACCAGCCGGCAACGTTGCGCGATAAATATCGCATCTCGAGGCTGGTGAGCGACGCGAGCGATCCTGCGAATTCCATTTGGATCCGCCACCGACCCTTTCCACGTCTGACTTTATGACTTTCAGTAACAGGGAAAACTCGACTCTTACCAACCACACGTTTCAACTTTGGAAAAACTGATGAGAAAAAGAAGGATTTGAATTGTATTATTGGATGGATTGTTAGATATTTGTGTTATATTATTTTTATTATATTAAGAACTTTTCTTTACATTTAATGTTTTAGTAATTATATTTTAATTATATTCTTTAATCTTAAAGACAAGCGTATAATTCTTGTATAATCCTTGGAAAAACTGATGAGAAAAAGAATGATTTGGATTGTATTATTGGATGGATTGTTAGATATTTGTGTTATATTATTTTTATTATATTAAGAACTTTTCTTTACATTTAATGTTTTAGTAATTATATTTTAATTATATTCTTTAATCTTAAAGACAAGCGTATAATTCTTGTATAATCCTTGGAAAAACTGATGAGAAAAAGAATGATTTGGATTGTATTATTGGATGGATTGTTAGATATTTGTGTTATATTATTCTTATTATATTAAGTACTTTTCTTTTCTTTTAATTTGAATTATATTCTTTAATCTTAAAGATAAACGCTCAAAATTGTATTATGTTCCTTAGACACTTTGTATAAACTGTGTTTTACTCAACAAGCGTATAATTCTTGTAAGCCAAGATTCGGCGGTGACCCAAGAGGGAGGAGATTTCCACCGAAAAGAAAGTTTTCCAACCGTAGGAAAAGCTCGTCGCTTATCTTTCGGGAGGGGTTTCATTTGCATAAGAAGTAAGAGAAGTGCGCGTGAAGTAATATTTTACCTCGGTCCTCGTAGTTGACACTCGGCGTGAACTTCGTTGCTTCGAAAGTCCGAAAGGACTTTGAAACCAACTCTGTCCTTACTTAAGACGACGCACTTTAATTGGCAACCGAGGCTAAAAAGTCAAAGTCGTTCACAGTTTTCACCGCAGAATTTCCTTGCATTTTTTATGACTAACTTGTCAAAGAAAAAGTACTACTTCAACATCGACTAAGAATGACGTCACTGCGAATATGTAACAAGTATAACTCACTGTTCGGATCATGTATCCATTTCTTCTTGTCGCCAACTTTCATGATGCGCGTGTCATCCTGTAACAGAAGAAGTCACTCGTTATTAACTTATCAACAAAAAATCAATCATCATAAATCATTTTCATTATTAATACAAAAATTACATCTATGCTTTCCTTTTTCATACAACTAAAGAATATCATAAGTTTATACATATAATAACTTTTCACAATGAAAAGCTAGCACAGTGTTTGAAATACGTGCTTTTAACTGACCAAACAAGGTTACCACCAAAAAAAGAGCAAGGCAAGAAATGCGCATTATGCTGCAAGCGTTATCGGTGTGTGTGGATCAAAAAAAAAAGAAGAAAAAACTAGCATAATTTTGAAGCTTGAGAAATTTGGGTCACGTCGTGGCTCTCACGAAAGCTAGACTAAAATAGGAAAGAGAGAGAGAGAGAGAGACGCGAGCATTGCAGGTAGTTGAGCTTGAGAGAGAAAATGCGACAAGCTATCACTCATGACGTGCATAAAATTCAGGGTTGCCACTTGGCAAGCATGGTGTTCGCCAACAAAGTCGGACGAAGTTCAGTTGAGGCCGAGGTCAGGCCAATCCGGAGACGAGCTGCTCGCGTGATAGTTCAGATGCCGGCTACTAACAATTCACTGGATAATATCGAGAATACCTGTGGAAAGCCCAGTCACGAATTCAGGTTAGAGACCAATACTACTGCTTTCAGTAGATTCGGTCGACCACAGACTACTCTCGTTGTATGAATAACCTTTTGTAACGATGAAAATATTAAATCTGTATAATGATTTCAAAAGATTCATTATAATTAATACGAAATAATTATTTAAATCTATTTTTATATTAACTTAATGATTCAAAGTTATAATATTATTAACATTTACATGAACTTGGAAAGTGTATACCGCAGAGACCACAGAATGAGAGTTCACGAGTGAGAAAAAAGTTGAGTAGAAATTTTGAAACTGCTAACTTTTTCATCTGTGAGTGGTGGGTGTGCAGCTAATTAGTAAGTGACTTTCGTGAAAATCCTGCGGACGCCTCAGGGGCCGGATCGATCGAGGCCGAGAGTGAGTGAGATGAAAGAGCGAGCAGGGATTGGATGAATTTTAAGTGACCATTAGAGAAGAGACGAGCCTCTCATCAGTGGCGCTAAGTGACGGATGACTCATGAACTATTTCATCTAATGGAGAAAGCTTCCCATAAATAATCAATTAATTCAACAACATCTCTCAACAAACATCATTCAAATGTATCCTTGAAATACAATTGTAAACTATCATGGAAATTGTCTCTAAGTGAGGAAGAAGCCGGAAGTTCCTCGAAAGCGGAAGTAATGTTTTGCAATTAGAAGTAGATCCTTGAAGCATAGCAGGATTCGAGCGTAAGATTCGAAAGCGATGCTAGGCGGAGCCGGATGAGTATTTTGGACTTTCAAATTCGGTGGAGGTTCTCACTTCGGCTTGAAAGTGGTAGTTTCAGAGAGACGAAGAGAAGAAGAAGAAGAAGAAGAAGAAGAAGAAGAAGAAGAAGCCTGTAATTACAGGCGAACGGAACGAACGAACGTCGAATTTACTAGCGTCACGCTCCCCTTTTACGCTGAGAGGAACCTCTTGCACCATTAAATCACCGCCACCCAAATGACTCCTCTTTCAAAGAGAAAGAGAGATAGTGCTTTGCTTCGAAGGAAGCGTTCGACTGCAGACGTGTAATTGATACTCAAGTATCACCGATCGACTCTCGCTCAACCAAATTGCGATAACCCAAATGCAACACTAACACATAGATATTTTATACACATATCTATGATAGAAATCCCTCCCACCAATTAACTTGAATGCATCTCTAAGGAACGAGTTTGGAAAAGCAATCTTGCTAGCTAGCTTTTCAGTGATTCAAATACTTTTCACTCTCCACTTTACTGCTGATTCTTCAAAGGATAAGCGAACCTTTCTATTTAGTTCTTTAATGAATAGATGTGTATATTCGAATACCAGTGTGTGTTACATTTCACGTGAAATCTAGCAATTTTACTAGTCCTTGATCTTTTTTCATACAACTCATCATAAAATGCTTTATGTTTTTGTTTTTCTCTTCTTATCTCTTTGCTTTTGCTGTTGCATACAGTTTTCTTCTCTCTTTAATAAGTGGATGGATGAAAAGAAGAGTCAATGACGACGGTGCAAAGTTCTGTTTGTCGACAGGCAGCCAACTGAAAACGTCCTCGAAAATGTATGACCTTCTTTTTCATGCGTGGCAAACACGTCGAGTGCAACATCTTCGACGCGTGTTCTCGTCGCTGTCGAGCGACGTGTAATTCATCAGTCGGAGATCGTTCACTTTTTTCAAAGCCTGTCGACCTGAATTCGATGACTTCGATACAATGATCCTTCACTGTTATTTTTTGGGTTTATGATATAAATATATTCTATGTATTATTAAAAAAATTCACGATCTTTAAGTTAATATATTTAAAAATAATAAAACAATATTCGCATTATATTCAACGATGGATTAAGCAACGTTTTCCTGAATTCAATGACTTCAATTTTATTAAAGCAGAAATCAAATAAATATACTTTATGTATTATTAAAAAAATCGACGATCTTTAAGTTAATGTATTTAATAATAAAACAATATTCGCATTATTTTCAACGAAGCAGAAATCAAATGTTTATCATATAAATATACTTGATGTATCATTAAAAAAATGGACGATCTTTAAGTTAATGTATTTAATAATATAACAATATTCGCATTATTTTCAACGATGGTTTCAGCAACTTTTTTCCGGCGACATGGTTATTAACACGGAAGAAGTGGGTGCTCTTGATCATCGAGTGGGTAGCCGGTTTTTTGTCGCCGGAGGGTGAATGACGCCGTCGGTGCTTTGTCTGACAAATCACCCTGCGGTGTTCCCCCCCATGTGTGTGTAAATGTGTGTGTGTGTGTGTGTGTGTGTGTGTGGATCGTTCACAGTTCGTCCCAGCGTTGGTTCCTCTCACATTTTTAGTCGGCTCAAATTGAGCCTCCGGCGAAGCTAAAGGATGGTTGTTGCACCGGTGAACGAAAAAACAGTAGCAGAGTTGCAAACGTAGAAGTGGAAAACGTTGGTGGAAAATCAGTCGAGTTTTACGAGGACGTTTTTATTACTGATTGAAAACGCAGCCACTTGACGATGAAGAATACACGAGCGAATGGTTACCAATTCTCTCTCGCAGAGTTGAAAACAATTCTTTCTACTGAAATAGACTTGAACGAAACGAACGAATTACCAAGCGTAATTATGAGCATTGTCGTTCTCACGATGGAAAAAGCCTTTTTCCAGAACGGAACTCCTCGCGTATTAAATATGGAATAGGGAGAAGTATAAGAGAAAGAAATGGAAGATGGAAAGAGGTAGTGAATCTTTCCGTTGCTTTCTTTTTCTTTTCTTTCTTCTTTTATTATTTCTGGTAATCGGGTCTCCGTGTCCTTTCCCCCCCTCTTTTGTCGACGCGAAACTCCCCTCGAATTCAAAGGGCGCTGCCGCGCAGCACCCTTGTCCTAAGAAGAAAAAGCAATTTCCTGGAGCGCGCGTGATAAAACGAATCGTATGGCTAAGGCCAGATTTACGAAGGTGGAACTTCTATTTCATTGGGGAAATATTGTCTTCCAGTCTTGCATACTGTTTTTCTAGCATACGCGTTCATGCATACTTGGTTTACGTGACAACCCTTTCGAGACCAGTTTCGATACGAAGTTATTGTTGCTTTGAAATTTTCACTCTATATTTCCACTTGAAATAGATTAATTAAATTACAAGAGAATTTTTAATATTTCTTTGCTAAGAATTTCTCGAAATTTTCAGAGGATTGGGAAATGTTATTTTTGATGTTGGAAACTCTGTAAAGATTTACTCTTCCAAGAGAAACCTGACAAGCTACGGAACGTGATGATGATAATGGAATTACAGAGAATGCGATTACAGCGAGCGAGAAAGAGAGTTGTAATAAACATAGTTTCGCTTATTTTATACACGGTTGAAAAGCAAACAAGATCAAATCTACGACACAAGACTGTTACGTTGAATTTCTAAATTTATCTTCTTCAGGAATATCTTCCTTAATTAATTCAGTCAGCAACAATTTATAATTCAATTCTTTTTACAGATTTCTATCAATATTTTTTACTTATCTTCTTCATTCATTAACATACATTTTTCCTTGTTTAACAAATCAAATATAACAACGAATTGCATCGAATTCTTTCGACAGGTACCAATGAAAACTGGGTCATTGCGTACCAATTAGAAGTGTCCGACAAGTATTTTATGAACGCGTTGGATTAAACTGGTTTCGCCGGATGAATTTAGATGCTCGTACATGTGGTTTAAAGTTGGCATGCACGAAAAGTGCGGAATGCAAACATTTGCGCCACTCATTGATACAGTTTTTGTGTTGCGCTCAACTCTTTACACAATGCGTTTGGCCCACTTTTAACAAACGACTCTGTCGAACTGTAAATATGTGTGTGTGTGTGTGTGTGTAAGAGAAAGAAGTGTGAGTGCGGACAAATAAAATACAGCCGCTGCGGCAGGCATTTGCCGCCAAATGGGAAAACTGCGCGGCGAATTCCGGCTTTTACCACCAGGAAAATTTATCGGGCAACGCGCGAGCGAGCGAGCGCGCGCGCGCGCGCTTGTAAAAAAGCGGGGTTGGAAAATAACGCCCTTTGGAAAAGAGGCGCGGCGCGTGAAAAGGGCGGAAAAAAAGACGTCGATGTCCGCTAAGGATAAACCCTGTGCATTTCCTTTGTTCTGATCGCGTTCACATCACCTACAATTTTTCGACTTAGTAAAAATGAATTAAAAGAACTTTGAGATAAGTTAAAGTAGAGAAAAATATTGATCGAGTGTTGGTTTCGAGTTAAAGTGTGAAAGTAGGTTATAGAAAAAAGGATACACGTTTCACTACTTTGCTGCAAGAATATGTAGAAAATATTGAAATACTTTTAAACTATGGTAACCTTTTTATTCTTCTTTTATCGTACCAATAAAATTGTATTTCATTCATATAAAAACTGGATGAAAAAAACCTTGACAAATATTTGATGAAATTCATTTAATAGATATTCAAAGTTTAATTATAGATAAATCATGACTTTACTTCGACCCCTTTCTTCTCTTATACAATGTACGTGACTAGAACCCAATTTACTCAAAGACCAATTCGATCATTGCCCTACACTATTTCTCTGCCACGAGCCATTAGTACTACATGTTGAGAACAAGTTGGCCGAGCAGGTTGTAACGAATTTATGGTGGACCGAATGAAGTGAAGCGTGTTTCACGGGACAACGCGTGCAGACCGATTGAATTGCAACTGTGTGTTGTATGCCGGTTGGAGGAGTCGAAATAGCTATTGAATTGGAGAAAGGATACGAAACAAACGGTAGAGTTGCTAGCATTGGTAAAACGTGGAAAACGATCGAGGGAATGAGAATGAGATGATAGTATTTGTCGATCCCGATTTACCATCAACATGCGTGAAATAGGATCGATGTCAAGAAGGCCGATTAAATTGCAGCATGTTCCAATTTAATCGGTCATCACTTTCGACGGCTCTCCATGAAACGAATTCCAATCGACTCCATTCCACTGATAACCAATGTGATTCTTAATGATCAAGCTCTCTACAACTATTAAACTCTACATTCCCTTTTAACAAACAAATGATGAAATACAAAGATACTAAAACCTACCAAAGTAATACGATTTCAATCTAGAATAATAAAATCGACAGGATTTATTAAATTCTTCTCTCTTTAATAAAGAAATACTCGAAAAAAATCTTTCGGTTACTTCGAACTATAGTTATGATTTCGAAATAAATCAAGAGTATCGAGTCATTCTAAATCACAGGAAGAATAACTGCTGGGAAATATGATATTCTGTCGTGGAAAAACTGGGCGGGATAAACCATTGGATGCCGTTGTGTAACGTCGAAACAACAATCCAAGATTAATGGGGAGCGAATGCACGCGTAGAACGATAGTCACATCGTTTTTACAGGCAACTAAGTCTCGTAAAATCTAGCGTGTGACATCAAAAATCCCCTACAAACACACACACACACACACACACACAGAAATCTACATATATGAAAGAAAGGAAAAAAAAAAGAACTATGTTTTCAAGCAGGTTTGTAATAGATTCCGTGCTTAGCATAAAAAACACCGGCGCCAAGTGACACTGTGTTCTTCTGGTAATGTAGAAATAATATGGAAACACAACAGGCATGTGGTGCGCCCATGTAACAACGGGAATGCGAGAGTGGTTGTTTCAGTTATCGGAGATTCGCATCGAGCACCGGAGACATGCAAGTACGTGCGTTGCATCCTGGGCACAGTGGTTTTGTCTGGGAAATTATGGTTCGTGTAACAAGCATCGAAATGCAACTATTTAAATAATATGACATATTTTATAAATCCATTCATTTGAATAGAATTGTAATCATCAAAAGGAATATGATAGACAAATTAATTCCTTCTTAATTATTCTCTTTAGAAAACTGTACTATTTAAATACTATGATACATTTTATACATTCATTTATTAGAATAAAAATCAATTCATTTGAATAGAATTGTAATCATCAAAAGGAATATGATAGACAAATTAATTCGTTTTTAATTATTATTGTTAGAAAAATGTACTATTTAAATAGTGTGACATATTTTATAAGTTCATTTGAATAGAATTGTAATCATAAAAAGGAATATGATAGACAAATTAATTCCTTCTTAATTATTCTCTTTAGAAAAATGTACTATTTAAATAGTATGATATATTTTAAAAATTCTTGTTAGATAATATTAACAACATGTTAAGTTTATCGAAGATAGCAAGAAGCGTCATGTTGTCAAGGCGGTTGTAATGTTTTCAGTCGCGTTACGTCGAGCTAGGAGAGTTTTACGAGCGACATCCTGCATTTTTGGAGGCTCCTCTATGTCCGTGTATATCGCGGGACTTTCTGCGGGGCTTCCCTTATGGACCGTTCGCCAGCATCCATTTCACGTCACGCTCGCTGCTGCCAGTCCCGGTGCCAGTGCAATATTCATTTGGCTACGTGAGTTTCCGTTGCTAGAGAGAGAAAGAAAGAGAGAGAGAAAGAAAGAGAGAAGAGCATAGGATAGAAAAAGCAAGAGAGAAATAGGCGGCTAGGATGCTCGCTCGCATATTTCTCCGCTTTTTACCGACCCTACGTGGACGTTCGACACGGGAAATACGGCGAGTTTGTCGCCGAGCATGTTCCACGTACCGAAGGACTCACTCGACTCGCTCTCTACGAAACTTCCAACTCAGCATCCACCCCTCTCTTTCTCTTTCCCCTTCCCCTTTCTCTACTACACTGTGCCTCAGTTTGCCGCGTGAAAAATGTAACGGCCACTTTTCCCCAAACGTGCATACTCAAAAGAGAGAGAGAGAGAGAGAGAGAGAGAGAACGAAAGTAAGTAAAGAACATTGACGGGAAGTTTTCTTACGGGCAGCAATGTTCCATGAAATAGTATTCATTTCATTCAAAACGCATTTCCCTTTCGACTCGCAAACAGCGTCGAACGAAGAGTTGGCAATAATTCAGTACGAGAGAAGTTATTTCGTAGAGCGAGATTGGTCCATGAGATAGCGAACGAGAGAGATTCCCCCTGTGTCCGTCAACGCTGGTACAAAGGGCAGAGAGAGGATGCCAGACAGCCGATGTCTCTTTCGACGAATACGACGTATTGCACTCTTTTTTTTCTTTTTTTTTCATCCCCCCTCCTCCTCCTCCTCCTCCTCTCTCTTTCGGCCTGGTATCAGTTTGACCGACACCTGACACTCCGCTCCGCGCTGCCACCAACCCCGAAGAACATGGGATTCATTTCGACGCGGAAATCAAAACTCTCACACGCTGAGCGACGCTACGCCCTGTATCAGTGACGTGACCTGTCGTTTCGGAGACAGCCTGCGTCTGCTCTCCGCTCCTATCCTATTCTGCCAGCCATCATCAATACAGGATATCTTCATTTACAAAAGTGCAATACCATCCAATGAATCGGATTTTCTTTTTATAGTATTTGAAAGAAATAATAGTAAATGTTTTGTTCTAATTTTAATAGCACTTGCTTGCATAAATGTTAATGTCCAACCCAGGCAAAACTATCCAATCAATTAATCAGATTTTATTTGTATAGTATTTGAAAGAAATAATAGTAAATGTTTTGTTCTAATTTTAATAGCACTTGCTTGCATAAATGTTAATGTCCAACCCAGGCAAAACTATCCAATCAATTAATCAGATTTTATTTGTATAGTATTTGAAATAAATAATAGTAAATGTTTTGTTCTAATTTTAATAGCACTTGCTTGCATAAATGTTAATGTCCAACCCAGGCAAAACTATCCAATCAATTAATCAGATTTTATTTGTATAGTATTTGAAAGAAATAATAGTAAATGTTTTGTTCTAATTTTAATAGCACTTGCTTGCATAAATGTTAATGTCCAACCCAGGCAAAACTATCCAATCAATTAATCAGATTTTATTTGTATAGTATTTGAAATAAATAATAGTAAATGTTTTGTTCTAATTTTAATAGCACTTGCTTGCATAAATGTTAATGTCCAACCCAGGCAAAACTATCCAATCAATTAATCAGATTTTATTTGTATAGTATTTGAAAGAAATAATAGTAAATGTTTTGTTCTAATTTTAATAGCACTTGCTTGCATAAATGTTAATGTCCAACCCAGGCAAAACTATCCAATCAATTAATCAGATTTTATTTGTATAGTATTTGAAATAAAGAATAGTAAATGTTTTGTTCTAATTTTAATAGCACTTGCTTGCATAAATGTTAATGTCCAACCCAGGCAAAACTATCCAATCAATTAATCATATTTTATTTGTATAGTATTTGAAATGAATAATAGTAAATGTTTTGTTCTAATTTTAATAGCACTTGCTTGCATAAATGTTAATGTCCAACCCAGGCAAAACTATCCAATCAATTAATCAGATTTTATTTGTATAGTATTTGAAATAAATAATAGTAAATGTTTTGTTCTAATTGTAATAGCACTTGCTTGCACAAATGTTAACGTCCAACCCAGGCAAAACCATCCTATTAATCAGATTTTATTTGTATAATATTCGAAATAAATAATAGTAAATATTTTAAAATTTGTCTATTTTATATAACTTTAATAGCACTTGCTTGCACAAACGTTACTTACTTCTTTCAACGTCAACGTCCAACCCAGGCAAAACCCTCGAACCTGAATTATTCGGAGCAACCGAAAATGGCCTTTCAAGTAGGACGACGGCCTCGAAATGCATCTCCCTCACGAATAATTCAACTGCTGGACACGTAATGAGACGCGTACTCGACCAATCTTATGAATTCCCTCACCCGAAGCCCGTTAACCCTTTTACCACGCTCGGCTATCAAGCTTCCTTGCGCACACCGACTGCCAAATATTTTCATTTCCGGTTTACCCGAACCAGCTGGGAATTGCACTCCAAATGGGAATAACTAAAGCGCTAGCTGAAGATTCAAAGGGGTCACCCTTAAATTCTAGAATATCTTTTAACCCAGTATTTATATATTATACTATTTCTAATTTTAAATCAAAGTCAACTTTTGTTGATAGAATAGAATTTCTTGATAAAAATTCTCTTGAAATGGAAATATATTTTCTTGATCAAGAAAAGTGGTTTTAAAAATACATGGCGAGTCAATTTTTCATTTTATACAATGTATATTTGTGAAGTTTGTTGAAAGTCCAAATTGAGTAATGTAATATAAAGAATAGAAAAGAGAAGATGGGTGAACGATATGATTTGCAGGGTAGAAAATGAAATTAGAATTGCGAATGACCCGAACGCCTCACAAGTACGCCAGTGAGTTATGGGTGAGTGTGAGTGGAAGATGGCCAAAGAATTGGTAGCCAGTAGAAGCGGTATAATCGTGTTTGCTGAAAGGTGATTCGGAATTTGGAAGGAGTAGCTCGATCAGGGAAGCCATTGGTGTCCTTGGAAACGAGTAGCCAAGTTTAATGGAATCGAAAGAGTCTATTTAATTACTATTTGCTATCCTCGATGCCACAGTAACGCTTCCCACCACCGATGAAAATTCTAGCTTCCGTTTCTCTTTCAGCTACTTTCCAATCTGTTCTTTTTTTTTCCCCCCCCATGGCTTCCAACACTCACTAATTGAAACTTCATTTTTAACACGTATCCAATTGCACAGCAGTTTTTCCAAGTATACAACAATTTAATCGAACATTCAATATTGATTGCTTCATCGAAAAGAAATATCAATTCGGAGTGTTGTTTTTTTTTTCTCTCTCATTTTCAAATACAAGCTTCGAATGGAAATAGGTGTGTGTGTGTGTGTGTGTGTGTGTGTTTCCTGTTGCTCTTTCAATAGCGTGGAAAAATGTTTCCGGTGGCTTCTTCGAAATCCTTTAACGGATTTCTTGGAATGCTTTACCGGTGAGCTTATCCTCGACTCGGCACCTCTCCAGCAACGTCCTTGGAGAATTGTCAGGTGGCTTCGCGCGATATTACACAGCGTAATATCGTCTGTGACAATGCCAAAAGTATATGTGAGAGAGAAGGAGAAGAGGAGGAGAGAGAAATAGTGAAGAAGTGTGTTGTAAATCTCAGAGTAAAAGTCGGAAGAAGAGAGTGACGGTAACTGAGGAGGGGCGTAGAACTTCGGCAATTAAGGGCTCTCATGACCCAAGCCGCTGCTCCTAGTCGAAAGTAGCCTTTTGTTACGAGCGTGTAAGTTTAATTGGCGAGGCTCGAACTACCAGACCAGGTATTATGATACCGGTTACGTTAAGTGCCGAGCTATGACTCCGAGAAATTCCAAAACAGATTGAAGATCTCGATTTTTTTTGTACTATTATATTGTTATAAATATTTATGAATTATATTTGTTCTGTTTAAAAAGAGTTCTGTTTAATGATTATATTTATTTCTGGTTAGAAGAAATGATTATTGATTTGATTATAAATAATTATTTTTGGGAAAAAGGTATGTCTTGCTTCTGTTTTGGACATCGGTTACTAGTAATTACGAGTTTCATAGGCTTTTTTGAGGAAGGAAGTAGGTGTCTTTCGGAAGCAATACTTCCTGTCACCATCCGTCTTGATTCTAGGCTGGGAGTTGGGATCTGGCAGTGAGCCAACTGGATATATCCAGCAACTATCGCCAATGATCTATAATAACGAGAAGCCTCCTCTTCGTAGAGGCCGAACGGCCCACATTTTCTCGACTTATCGCTCGCACGCTCTCACGATTTTTGCCTGCCGAGAATTTTGCTAGCCCTGCTGGATATGGTAATCGCTGCTAACCAAAGTCTTCCCTGGAGATTGCCAATTTTCGATGACGCTCTACCATTCTTTTCACCCTTCCATAGAACACTGACATCTATATTATAGGATTTTTGGCTGACCTTCTTCTATTATAATATATTTAAAAAAATTTAAATATAGTCTGGAATTTATATCACTTCTTCCTTGATGTAAAAAAAGACTCTCCAGGAAATTTCAAGCATAGAAATAGACGGGAAGACTGGGAAACGTGGAATATAACGTCAGAATTAGACGTAATTCATTTATTCAGAAGACTGTTTCCATATGTTTCCGGTACAATTCCGGCATTTCTGCCACTGGTTTTATGTTTTTTATCCGTTTTGATACTTAAACAATGGAAATATCAAGCATTCGTCCAAGTCCCAGAACCTTCGAAAAATTGAAAATTTGTGAAGGGGTACATATGGAAAAATTTGCGAAAAAATGAATTTTGAGCTAGGGCTCTGGAATTTATATCACTTCTTACTTGATGCAAGAAAACATTCCCCGCCAAATTTCAGCCCCGGAAAATGTCGGGAAGTATGAAAAACATGTGAAAACCCATGAAAATTAGAGCGAAATTGATTATTCAGGAGGATTTTCCAAGTGTTTTCCATACAATTCCGTCTTTTCCAACATTTCTACGAGTAAAATATATTCATCTACTCTTATAATTATTACTCCCTATAATTTCATAATCCAATTCAATCAAATATGATTCATCCTTTAACTAAGGACTTATACAATAGCAACTTTTTACAATTTCTATCTGCAAGGAATGAACAAAAAAAAAACACAGAGGGTTCTGTTTTTGTTTGGACAGTTTCCTCTCGCTCGAATAGACTAATCGCTTTTCCCTGCTGTTCCTCTCTCCGGGGTTCCTTTCTCTCGCAATCACATCAAGCTTTTTCTGACGACGCGGCGGCAAACGTTCCCTCGCCTTTCTCGGCGACGTTCTCTCTGTGTGCCTGTGTGTGTGTGTGCGATGAGCGAAAAGATGGGCGTACAAAACGAAGATCGGTGAACGGTGCGAACTTTGGCAATTAAGCGGTGTTTTGTCGTAGCGGCTGCCCGCGCTGGAACGTAAGTTCGAGCCCGGCAATCCCCCAAGTTCGCCAGCGGCTCGTTACGCGATTATCCGCAATTACTATTGCTCGTGGAAAGTTAGCTCAGCGAGCCTTGCTAAGCCCTTCGCCGACCAATATTTTCCATTCTTAGTGTGAGCTTTTAATACCATTTTATGTCCTCGCTCTGACACATCTCTGATAACACAGATTTCTTTCAATGAAATACAATAGATTTATATAAACATATAGAAAATATTCTAAAAGTGAGACAAAATATGAATAATTTTCTAGTATTATAATACAATTAATAAATATTAATAAATATAGTATTATTCTGATTCATATAATTGTTTATGATTGAAAATACTTGAGAATTTCATGGCAAGTAACTCAGCCAATTATACATATTGCAATTCCAACGTCAATATACAAGGAGAACTGAAGCTTCCGCGGGTTATTATCGGCACAACTTTAGATAACTGGAGATAAAGGGCCGAGCTTGCAGGCCGCAAGGGAGTAATTTGCCGACTCGGCCACAAAGGCAGGAGACCAACTATCCCGGAGTTACGGCCCCGCGCTTAAGTCCTTTCCCAATGCTCTCTCTGAGCGCGCGCGCGCGCGCGCGCGTACGCGCAATCTGTGAGATCGCGCTTCTACATCTAACATAACTCAGCCTCCCAGAGAAACCGCTGCCGCTTTGTTACAAGCCCTTTGGCTAACAATAAGAGCCTCCCGAAGCGAAGGATAGACTGTGAAAGCCTGGCAAAAGCCAAGTTAACACTTTTTCTTCCAACTAACTTCTCAGTCATGTCAAATATTACAACTTACATATAATTATCTATTTCCAAATATAAAACAATAAATCTATAATTATTAATTCCTGAATATCCAACAGAATATTATTAATATCAAAGAATGAAAATCTAGAGTTTACAAGGTGTATTATAAATTGGATGAAGTGTGAAAGATAAACTGTGAAAGCCTGGCAAAATTACAACTTACATATAATTATCTATTTCCAAATATAAAACAATAAATCTAGAATTATTAATTCCTGAATATCCAACAGAATATTATTAATATCAAAGAATGAAAATCTAGACTTTACAAGGTGTACTATAAATTGGATGAAGTGTGAAAGATAAACTGTGAAAGCCTGGCAAAATTACAACTTACATATAATTATCTATTTCCAAATATAAAATAATAAATCTAGAATTATTAATTCCTGAATATCCAACAGAATATTATTAATATCATAGAATGAAAATCTAGACTTTACAAGGTGTACTATAAATTGGATAAAGTGCGAAGGATAAACTGTGAAAGCCTGGCAAAATTACAACTTACATATAATTATCTATTTCCAAATATAAAACAATAAATCTAGAATTATTAATTCCTGAATATCCAACAGAATATTATTAATATCAAAGAATGAAAATCTAGAGTTTACAAGGTGTATCATAAATTGGATGAAGTGCGAAGGATAAACTGTGAAAGCCTGGCAAAATTACGACTTACATATAATTATCTATTTCCAAATATAAAACAATAAATCTAGAATTATTAATTCCTGAATATCCAACAGAATATTATTAATATCAAAGAATGAAAATCTAGACTTTACAAGGTGTACTATAAATTGGATAAAGTGCGAAGGATAAACTGTGAAAGCCTGGCGAAATTACAACTTACATATAATTATCTATTTCCAAATATAAAACAATAAATCTAGAATTATTAATTCCTGAATATCCAACAGAATATTATTAATATCATAGAATGAAAATCTAGACTTTACAAGGTGTACTATAAATTGGATAAAGTGCGAAGGATAAACTGTGAAAGCCTGGCGAAATTACAACTTACATATAATTATCTATTTCCAAATATAAAACAATAAATCTAGAATTATTAATTCCTGAATATCTAACAGAATATTATTAATATCATAGAATGAAAATCTAGAGTTTACAAGGTGTATTATAAATTGGATGAAGTTAGATGTCGTCAGAGAAAATCAGTGCTGTCTCGAACGTGCTGTTACGTTGGAGAAGCCGCACATTTATCATAGTGGAACAGTTTGCTTACCGTGAGAGGATATGAAATTTGTTAATTTTTCCAGTCCCAAGAGCGCAAGGGTAGGTTAGGCTACGATATATCATCGGTGGCATTTTGCGGCCATGCCGTCAAACAGTGATATATCACACGAGTGGCCTTAAGAGGGTTAAACAGCAGGGAGTCACGTGGCAGCAGCAGCAGCAGCAGCACAAGCGAATGAAGAAGTTTCCGCTTAGCTCTGACATGATACCTCTCGCTCGTCGTTCCACGATACACACGCGTTTCTCGCTCGAGAGAATGCAATCTCGAAAATCCTGCCTTGAAATGGAAGTGCTCCTTCTGATAATAACGACTTGGCTCTTTCGTGTAATAATTCTAACGCTTGGAAAGTCTTCTTAGTGAAGACCTTTGTAATAAATGGTCCCAAGCGAGAAGGACTGATACGCCGTCTGGTGGTGTAGACTTGAACTGAACGAACTGGACCCTTTCCGTCTATTTTTAGAATATCGATCGCCCCACCGGCTGCTCGTCGCTCGATATTCTTGAGTGTGGTCATGGTCCTCAGTGAGGAATAGATGTTCTCTCATTGTAGGATATTTTAAAGTATTTAGTTTTAGAGATTTTTATAGAGACTTTTTAAATTAATTTAGTATAATTATTACAGGCATACACAAATGAATTTTTATATACTTTTAAAATGTATTATATCATCGATTCAATATTGTTGAAATTTTCACAGGTCATTTCTTCGATGATTCTCTTTTTCTCGAAATGTTTAATGCAAGGTTGGAGTTGATTGTGGTGGGACACCGGTGTCCCGTTGCCCCAGGAGAGAGTCGATGCTGCCGGTGGCGGCGACAGAAGGCCGAATAACTCGCTGCAAAATTCACGTGTCGCTGATCGAATGTGCAGGAAAGAGCGGTGGATTTCCCCGGGTTAAACGGGAGCTCGCTTTCACCAATGCGAGCTACCAACAGTGCCGCTTGCGGAAGCAAATGCCATTTCGGCTCGAGTTCAAGCACGTAGCACCGCATTGACGAATAAATGTAATAAGTGCACTCATTAGCTGCCCTTTGCAAACGTACCCTGCAAATGTAATCATATGTCTGCTCAACCAGAAGAGAGAGTGAGAGAGAAATGAATGGGTAACCGAGAAATGTATGAAACATTTATCCGTTCAACATACCAAGCTTGGAATACCATTTGCAAAGTGAAATATACACTAAACTACCGCGCCTAGTTTTACTCGCATGGTAAATGATAAACAGCTTCCGCTTTTCATTCAGAATATACTTTGAGACAAAACCTGCCATAACCTACAGAAAATTATATTTTACTAGCATACAATGTGATGTTTAAACTACAGGAATTGTACAGGAAAAGGTAAAATATAGAAATTCGATATTTTTGAAAAAGTTTTCAATGAATTTTATAGATTTTATATATTATATTCATGGTATGTTTTTATACTCTCAAAAGGGATGGAAATGTACAGATTTACATTGATTCAATACTAATAGTGAGTACGAATCAAGCAATCCTGGCAATTAGTAGATTGCACCGAGAGCATTGCTGATGAGTTACATTTCAGATATCAGACTGTTCAAAGGAACCTTGTCTCAAAGCGTCGTCGTGTAATATGGTTTGCACAAATAGGCAAATGGTTGGATATACTCTGGTGTGATTCGAGTCAGAGATCGACGTGATTTGTCACGCGATGATATTAACCGGAGATCACTTACTCCTCGTGTGGAAATGCATTTACACATCGGCAAAATCAATTATATTAATACATTCATCTTGAAATTATAATAAAATATTCTCATTTGCAAAAAAATAAATATTATTTATCATACCCGTGGAGTATTAAAAATATCTATTACTAATATTAAAATATTCGAGTTTTTATAGCGATGAAATAATTATCATAAAATATTCTTAGTTCCAGAAAAACATCCCTTCATATTTATATACAAAAACAATGAATATTTTTTATCATACGCGCGGAGTATTAAAAATATCTATTACTAATAATAAAATATTCGAGTTTTTATAGCGATGAAATAATTATAAAATATTCTCAGTTCCAGAAAAAATGTATACTTTTTATCATACGCGCGGAGTATTAACAATATCTATTACTAATAATAAAATATTCGAGTTTTTATGGCAATGAAATAATTATAAAATAGGAAGAACTAAGTTTTAAGAGTGGGGTGCGAGTGAAAGGGGTCGTAAATCTCAAGTACCGCAAGAGCAGGACCATTTCGAATGGTGCGATCTTACGAGCCTTGATAAACGGTCGCATAAAGCCAGTGAAAAGGAACAGCGACACACTCACACATATAAAAGAAATAAAGTGTAGGAGAGCATTAGCGAGAGAGTATCTACGAAGTAGATTATGCTCATTCGCTCTCAGCCGTGAGAAATAAGACTCCCTCTGCGCGAATGAAATAATATGTATATCCTGGCATCCGCCAACTTAGAAACCAACTTAAAAATAAAAAAAGCTCTAATAAATCTTATATTTACCGAAACACACAAAGTTTAACATTGAATGAAAACAAATGACAACAAAGAATTTCTGTGATTGGTTAAAGTTTGTCGCCGGTACGTTTTCAAGCTTGAATTATCGATTGATTCTAGAGCAAGGGGGATAGAATTGTACGACCCCCTTTTCCTAGCCAGGAGGCGTAACCTCGCTTGACCGGATACTGCTCGAGGTCATCCTGAGTCTCCGCGGGCCGAATTGCAGAGGAATGTCGCAGAGGCCGAGAGAACGCGCGGGGCTATAAAATGCATTACCTCCGGGACACGTTCACCATCCTGCACTATATATTCCCCTCTCTCTTCAGAAAAGCGGATCCGAGCGGGCTTCGGGAGCGTGTAAGGGCTCGTCGATCGTAAATCAGCTTATCGATGCCACCGACCCCAACTTTTTCTGACCCTGCTCAACCTATCTTTCTCTCTCTCTCTCTCTCTCTCTCTCTCTCTCTCTCTCTCTCTCTCTCTCTCTCTCTCTCTCTCTCTCTCTCTCTCTCTCTCTCTCTCTCTCTTTCTCGCTCGCTCTTTCCTTTTCCGGTTTATTCTCGTGTACCCTTTCGTTCACCAGTTTGGAAATCGCCATGCTGGGATACGCGAACCAGTGTGTCTTTCGGCGCAATTTTACAGGACGTTCGTAAAAGCTAAAGCTCGTATGGTTCTACCGGATGATACGCTCCAATGGCCAGATAACCGCTTGATTAAATCAGCTTCACCAACGACATGTGTACCAGGCTTCACTTATACTAGTACTATCACATCACACATATACGAGTGATCACTATTTTAGAAGAGAATAGTTGGAAAAGTTTCTAAAATTAAATTTAGATAGGATTTTTAGTTTATTTACTCGGTTATTTTGTGAGAATATAATTGGAAAGTTTGTGAAGGTGATGAAAGAAAGGTGTGTTTGATGAGAAATGATGAATGGGAGATTTTTTTACGCTGTAGCAAGCTAGCAAAAACATGTGTACCAGGCTTCACTTATACTAGTACTATCACATCACATATATACGAGTGATCACTATTTTAGAAGAGAATACTTGCAAAAGTTTCTAAAATTAAATTTAGATAGGAATTTTAGTTTATTTACTCGGTTATTTTGTGAGAATATAATTGGAAAGTTTGTGAAGGTGATGAAAAAGTAGAAATGATGAATGGGAGATTTTTTTACGCTGTAGCAAGCTAGCAACGACATGTGTACCAGGCTTCACTTATACTAGTACTATCACATCACACATATACGAGTGATCACTATTTTAGAAGAGAATAGTTGGAAAAGTTTCTAAAATTAAATTTAGATAGGATTTTTATTTTATTTACTCGGTTATTTTGTGAGAATATAATTGGAAAGTTTGTGAAGGTGATGAAAAAGTAGAAATGATGAATGGGAGATTTTTTTACGCTGTAGCAAGCTAGCAACGACATGTGTACCAGGCTTCACTTACACTAATACTATCACATCACATATATACGAGTGATCACTATTTTAGAAGAGAATACTTGCAAAAGTTTCTAAAATTAAATTTAGATAGGATTTTTAGTTTATTTACTCGGGTATTTTGTGAGAATATAATGGAAAGTTTGTGAAAGTGATGAAAAAAAAGGTGTGTTTGGTAGAAATGATGAATGGGTGATTTTTTTTACGCTGTAGCAAGGATTTGCCGATAATGCTGGAGACGCGGCCAGCGGGCGGAAAATAGGCGCACGTTCCGGATCGCGGGAAATCGGGCAATTTAATCTAGCAGGATAAAGCTGGCGTACGCGTGGAATCTAAAACAGCGGCTTCCGGACTTCGACCTTAGAAGAGAAAAGAGAAGAGAGAAAAGAGAAGAGAAGAGGTCGAGTTAAGGTTGAGCGGTAAAAGCGTGGTGTTCTTCTGCCTCTTGATAATAAAGTTCAAGATTAGCTTCGACTCCTAATTACATGTCACTCTTGGTGATTAATACTCCGGAAACCTTGGGTCCGTTGCGTCCCAACTTGACAGTAACCTTCCTCACCCAGACCGCTTTTAATCTAGTTTTATCGAGGAAAGATCTGCCAAATATTCACTGCGACGATAAAAAAGAAACTTTTTCCACGACCTTGTAATTTCAGAATCTTTAAAGCTTTCGAAATGTCTGACATTTCTCGAAATATCTTTGATATTATCTTCGCTCTGTATAAAATTAGAATGGAAACGACGAAGACAGTTTGAATCCTTTCGCTAACCTCTTTTATTCTGTTACCTTCTAGAAAGAGAATGATTGTATTTAAAGTTCAAGATTTCCATTTGAACGAGCATATTTGAAAAGGTCAAATGTTCATTTGCGTGGATGGAATAGCAATGGATATGTTTAGATCGACCTTTTATTTTCATTCTAGAAATAGAAATCTATTAATCTTTCTATATGCAAACAAAAAAAAAAGGAACAGTAAGGTTTTGAGAATTCGAAGGAAGAATAGTGTTCGTTTTAATTTCAAGTAGCCTGGTCCTTTGGGAACAGTGCGGGCGCTCGAAGAATTGCAGATTTATCTGGGAAAAGGAGCAGCCTGAGAGGGAAAAGCGGAATAGCAGAGTTTCGTTCAAAGGCGACCTGGGTGGGTGGGAAGTACTTTAGGAAGCTTGGGAAGCTTGGGAATATGGAGAGTGATAAATTTCAAGGAACGCACCTTCCGAAGTAAGTCGAGCGTTCCCACCTGCTCGTTACCGAGGATTTATCGGTGACAAATAGGCAAGTGGATGTTCGAAATTTATTTGCCATCCAAAAACTGGCCACTCGCGAGACTCACAATGGCGCAAAAATAATTCTTTTTCTCTCTACAAAAACTGAATGAATCATTTTTGCATCAACTGTAATTTTACCTCATCAACAAAAAAAAAAGGAAAGTATAACTAATTTCTATTGTGACAGGTGTGTTTGCCACTCTTCTTTCGCCGCACTGAAATCGCCTTTCGACACATACATAGTACAGGAAAAAATGAAAAAAACTAAAAAAAAAAACTACAGTGGTATGAAGAGGATTTTTGCGCTCCGTTGGATTATTAGCCAAGGGCGAGTTTGGTATTTGCACGGGCCGAATTTAAACGGGCTGGCAAATAATTTCCTGGCTGTCCAGCTATCGCGATGCACCAGGATTCCCAGTGCCGCGATGTCAATTTGATTGCCAGCTTGTTAACGAACGCAGAAGTCACCTAGCCATCCGGTATAACGCGGCCAATCGATCGGTTCTCGTGCGTCGTCACCGCTACGGACGGCTTCCGTTATTTGCTGCCACCTAGCAAATTTGTCTTTCATTCTGTAATCCACAAACAAAGCTCCTAATTACTCGTCTATCCCACTCAGCTGATGACTGCTTTTCACTTACTAACTTAACACCTCGCAGAGCGAATAAAATTCTTTGATCAAAATCAGATACGAATTCTTTAGGATATTTTATGGGTTGAATATAAAAATAAAAGAACAATTGTAGATTTTTAATTCTTGAAATATTAGATGAATTAGTTGGACGAGATTCGATAAGACATAATTAATCTTACTAAGCAGCTCCATTTCGTGCTTGCTCGGATCAGTTTATCTTGGCAAGTATGCACTTATCCTGGCGACACGAGCACCACGATTCCACACCGTTTATCATTCTAATCTATGCTATTGGAATTCTAATCCGTGCTCTGAAATCCAAAAATACTACGCGGTATAATTTTCCAGTGTTCACTATCTTTTTTATTAGGGTAAGAATTAAAAAATTTTAATAACATTATTAAATAAGACAGTGTGTATTTAAGGATGTTAATCGATGGTAGTTCTAATAATAAAATAATAGATTTTATTAATTTAATCGAAGTTTCAACTGGGAAAGAAGAAGAAATGCCTGATTCACTGTGGATGTCTGACTAGTGGTCGACTCGTACTACTGAAATTGATCATACATGATTCTCTCATGTTTTTAGTATATAAAAATGGATTAAATTAGAAAATCACTATGTGATTCATTAATTACGATATTCCAACATATTATTCGTCAGATTTCTATTCAAAATTAATTAACCAACGAGTATAATAAAGCTCGAATTTACGGTGGAAGTGTCGGGCACAGGTTGCGGCGAGCGAGGGGATTAGCAACAACAAGTGCTACTTGTAACGATAAATAACGCGTGGTCAACAAATTAATTGCATGAAATTTGCACAGAAGACATATGTATATGCGTGGACGGATACAAATGAGGTCGGAATAGCGAGCGAGCAAGCATAGCGATGCGATCTCCACTAGCATAAAACGATCATTTGAAATGGTTCTGGCTGCACTCGGCCTCGATGATAACCATTCGCTTCCACGAGTTTGCATCACCGATGACTTTTGTCTCTGTGCTTCGAGCCAATGCTCTTCTATTTTAAACTATTTCTATTCTTCCAAAAATCAGTTAAATGTTCTACAAAAAATGCACCAAATACACAAATAAATTCTCTAAATCTATTGAAAACTAGTTTATCAGAGACAAATGACGATAGTCGAGAACATAATTTAATTGCAAGTCTAATTATAACGGTGCATTACCCTCGATACGTAATTATAATGTGAGCACAAACTTTGTAGATGTACACGACAAGTAGCTTGACATACAAGCACTAATTGATTTTAATTTTCCTTGCAACATCGTCTATTAACCTCACCGCGAACGTTACTAATATTACTGAATATTAAACAAGAGACTCAATGACACGATACTCGAATATTATTCACATCAATGAATCCACCAGGAAATCCAGACATTTTCCATTCATTATACACTCGGTTAACTTCGACAAGCTTCTCAATAAATTCATAACAGTATTTATAAATCGACAAAAAAACTACAATCCACTATTTTTTTTTACCAACGAACACTAATTACAATAATAAGAAATAATAATAATACATCAAGTCATAGATAAGAGATAAATGAATGGTAGAAATAATACAGCCAACCATTCACAAGTAAAGTAGAATAAGCAGCTATGCTTTGCCAAGGGTTAACGCAAACTTCTCCACCAAGGGATTAACGCTAGATTGCGGGATGATTATTGCGCTACTCGAGGGAATTCGTTTTACGATTCTTTTTTTACTTCCGGCCCATTAAACTTCAAGCTAACGGCGCTAGAGGGCGAAGAGCATACAATTGGAGTAAGTGAGAGGGAGAGAGAAAGAGAGAAAGTAACTAATACACAAGAAATCAGGCAGCGCCAACAGGGGTTAATTGTGCTCGGAGGTGAGTGCGGTTAGGCTCCGGAGAATACAACAGGGATGGTTGGGGATGTGCATTATCCATAATTCACGCGTTACCGCGCCCGGTTAACTTATGTAAATGGCCGCTTATAATTTTCACCTCGCCACGCCCGCTAGCGGATCATCCCTATTTACAGGCATGCATGCCAAAGTGTTCTCTCGTCCACCGGGGAAATACATTGAAAGCCAGTGAAAACCAGACTCTCTATCTTTCTCTGTTGACTGTTAAAATAACCTCTTTTCAACAATCTCATTTTCTTTCATACACAACAGTAAAATGTTAAATATTCTATAAAGCGAACTCTCAGAATTGCAAGCATTTACAAGGAAATATTAACAGGGATTATCGATTTCAATTTCAAGCAGGTTTGATTGGAAGGTTTGTGAAATTATTCTCAGCTTGCCATTACATGGAAAAAGTAGTAGGAAGAGATGATGAGGGTTGGGGCTTTCGGATTGGTGGTGGAATCTGCCAGTCGAAGTGATGATTGGAGGACCGATTGGGAATTGGTCGCGGTGCACTCATTCGATTCTTCATTACTCTTTCATTAGCTGTTCGCCACGAATATGGGATGATATCTGGGAAAGTGGTGGGAGAAGCAAAGCTTTGGTGATAGTCGATTGGCAATTAAGATCGAACGATTCATTGCTATCATCATTCTCGGAGATTTTGGAATCGAGGCACCCGCATTGTCAGCCTAACGACTATGGTAATGGTTTTTTTTTCCCCCCCCCTCCCTCTCACTCTTTCCTCTTTAAAACCTGCCCTTGTCTTTCGACGCTCCACTTTTTTCATCCCCTTCCTTTTTTCTACCCTTGTTCAGACAGAGAAAAAGAGAGATCGTTGTCTGATAACAGTGATAGGGTAAATGCTGTTGAAATTGGTGGCCGCCTGATAATCAGATACTTCCTTCGAGTATTCGCTCTAGATTGATTAACTGATCGAAATGATTCTCCGATGCTTCAATGTAGCACGAATCATTGTCTGCTAACTGATCCTTTTGTCAGCAAAGCTTTAAGTGATTCTGGAAAATCTTTTAATAAATTTAAATCCTTATTATAATAGTATAAATAATGCATTGATTACTGTCAGTATAATTGATAAGATATATTATTATATTATTTTTAGTTGTATGTGTGAACTTTAATGTTTCTCACACAAGTATGTTAGTGTGAGAGTTTTAATTTCACCGCGAGGAAAACTGCGACGCATTTGTCAGAGGTAACAAAGTGGTTGTTTCGAGGAAAGTCGCATTGTCAAATGATCGTAACACGTGACAAAGCGCAGCCGCCGATCACGCGTGTAAGCGTGTTATTTAATGCCTGGTTACTCGCTCATTTAACGAGCTGGCTCGTTTCGGCCGGATTAATCGTCAGCGAGTACGCCTCATCCATCAGACCCACACACACACACACACACACACACACATATGTTAGCAGAGAGTATAAAATATCGTCACCGAAATTCATCGAGGAAATGCGCTTTCGTAGTCATTCCGTTGATTGTAAAAATGCATCATTCCGTTGAGAGGAAAATACGATGATACTTTCACGTGGCAAAAAAAAAAAGAAAAAAAGAAAAAAGAAAAGAGAAACTATTGATAGAATTACAATTGTTTCTTATAAGAATATTTCGACAATTCTTGCAGAGAAAATCGTGAGAAGAAACAGTCCTGTTTAAAAATCAAACGTGACGTTTAGGCGACGTGTCGTATTGTTCCCATGGGAACTACTCTCGCAACAATATGTGTTTTATGCAGAACGAAAGAGGAAGTGGACGAGTGTGAACGGCAGTCGGTCGCAGCTGCAAGCTTCAAGCACGATTTGAAATATCGTCGAGCATCAAGTCTGGCTGGCTGGCTGGCTGGCTGGCTGGCTGGCTAGAACGGGGACCACTCTACTGACAAAAACGGCTGTTACACCATTTACACGCGAGCCTAGAACCTAGACAGTCCGTAGCGTGTGACGTGTCAGGGATATCGCGACAAAACCAACCAACGTGCTCTCCAACGGGATGCTGGAAAAATTACACTTGCAAACTCTGTCGCTCCTGTCACTTTCACTTTTACCCCGACAACCTTCCTGGCACTCGAATTCGTACAACTTGCATTTCTCTCTTATTACTTTTCTAAATCGAATTTAAATTGTGACTACAAAAGAAGGATTCTTTTAAAATATTTTCTTTGACAAGAAAGTTCTTTTATATGTTATTATATTTATTCATGAGAGACTTTGATTAGTACGAGTAAATTGAGACTGAAATGAGTTTGGAAAGAGGACAATTTTCGTTTCATGGATGATGAGAATCTTGGGGGGGGGGGGGGGGGAAACACCCCTTTGGAGAGCATCATTCGTTGGATGTTTAGATAGGATTTATATGACGCATCATGTTAGAGTGTACCAACCCTTTTTCCACGGCGAAGCACTGGATTTATGGGGTTGGTTTGTACAACGTGGCGCACGTTGCCACCCTGTGCTCGGTGAGTTCGCGTGTCTGCAAATAATTCGCACCCTCCCTTCTCGTTTATGCTTGCCGCTACTGTTACTCTCTGCTACTGTGTCTACCTTCGTATGAAAGACGCGCACACATGCAACTACTCGTTTGTCATCCAACCATTCCTTGCGACACCTTCCACGACCTTTCACCCTTCGAATATTCAAATTGTCACTGACAAAATATGAACTTGAATTTAAAGAAAAAGTCAATAAGAAGATTACTATTGAAAAGAATTTTTCTTAAAATAATATTCATCTGTAATAAATATCTTTTCATATACTTTCAATTGCAGTGATCAATCAATTTTTTTTTTAACAGTCAGACAATTATCACAAACGATCGAATGAATATTGAACATTCCATTGGGGGGAAAAAAAGTGCTTCAAAACTATCCTCGAAATCGTGTTCGAACATAGGTTTGCTGACACGTTCTCTGACACGTTTAACCTTCCGTTTCGACTGATGGGATGGGAAGCGAGAAAAAACAACGAAGCCGACACTAACGAGCGAAGCTCATCCTGTCACCAACGCTAGCTTCGCATCAGTTTCACACAACCCTCTCTCATCTCGAAACGCCATGTCCACCATGGGAACAAGGATCCTTCTTCCTGATGGTATGTCGCGTATACGTGCATCCATTATTCTACGCGTCTGTCAAAATCTGCATCCAGTGAGAGAAGGTTCGTTAACCTCCACTGACACTCAATGATTCTGACGGCAACTTCCAACAAACGATATTTCCAATAAAAGCATTTAAAAAAGAAATTGTTTTACATAATAGAAATACTCGGAATTTATAAATTCACCGAAGAATTAATTGGACGATCTTTTTTTTTTTTTTTGTCAAAGTATAAAAGATTTTATTTCATATTCGAGGAAATGTCGTCGAAAGAATATCAGCGTGAGAAAAGATAAGAAATCGAGGGATGGAAAATCGTCCTTGCAGATTCCTAGGAACAGGAAGTATGACTGATGACCGATGACTCTGCATTTCCATTGTTCGAGCAGACTAGTAAGAATGAAAAATGACTGGACCGAAGAATTCTATATGAATTCCATAGAAAATGATGGGACGTCTCACAGAATTGGAATTTCGTCCTGGAATTCGACTGAAGTCGTAATGGAATTTTAATTACAAAAGAGATACTTCTTAAAGAATACTTGAGGGACAAAACAAAAAATAGGATTGCTATTGTTGGAAATGCTTACATTCGGAGTCTGCGATACAATGGATTCTAGGAAAGAAGAGTGAAAAGAGAGAAAACGAGAAGCTTTCCTTGCACTGTCAATGCCAGGATGCGGAACTTTGACAGGCGTGAATTTCTCCTGAAAGCGGATGCATGTTCATCCGCGTCGTCGTCTCGTTTTGAAAATGAAGGAGTCGTACGTGTGCACTACTACTTTCTCACACATATACCAAATAAAGAGAGTCAACCAACACTAGGATCGTCACACAAATAATCTTCCTACAAAATTCTAACTTCTAACTGAAATTCCTGACTTCCTCTGAACTAGTAAAATCATATCTTAAATAAACTACAATACTTGAAATAAGAAAAAAAGTGTACTTGTAACATAAAAGCATTCATCTTCAAGTAAGTTTGAATACGAAGTAGAGAAACGAGTGGTAGGAATTGGACTTTAATAGAGCGTCTTACAACTTGGAAATGGTGCAATTTAAAGATCATTAAGTCCTCCCACGAGATACGTACTCGTCGCGACGATGAGACTTAATGAGAGGAATTAATGATTGGATGAATTAATGATCCAGCCAATTTAAGGTGCAGCTATTCAGAAAGAGAAAGAGAGAGAGAGAGAAGATTGTGGTTTCGACTGACTGCACGCATTACTAAAGCGGTCCTGTGAGAGTCATAAAGATGAGGAAGGATTCCTCTCCTGGCATAATTAACGATCAGAGCTTAATGGAAACGTTTCAGACTGATCAAAAGAGATCGCTTCTTAAAAATTAATGAGCTATTCCATGAGTAGCCTGACAGAAATCCATTCAAAGAATTAGTCGAGTTTTTTTGCCACCCCTCAGCCTGGTATTTCCATTGCCAGACACAAACTCATTCTACTGAACCGAAGAAAAGGTAAAAAGTTTTTATTGGAAATGTTTTGGTTTTCCCTATTTTTTAGGAATTGTTTCTTTAGGAATTCTTTAGGAATATGTAAGAAAGAATATTTTGTTTAGTGAAAATATTGATAAATCGTAGAGATTGACCGAATGCTTTGACAAACGAAGTTTAAAATAAGGTCATTGTTATACTTCCTCCGGAAGTTTCTACCATCCGGCTAGGAAAAAAGAAAGGAAGAAATCAGATTTGATGAGAGGAAGAATGGAGTAACCGGCAAACTTCTCTGCTGATTTGATAAATGTGAGTTTCTGAACGAGACTCTCAACTCGAATGAATAATAGTCGATCGATATACGAATAGAATGAATCGTACGTCGTTTCTATTTCCTTTTATTTGGAAAATTTAAGTCCTTCTTTTGAAAACAGCTGGCATTAAATTGTCAGATAGATTTTAAAGGAATGAAATGCAAGAGAAGTTAGTAACTAAAGAGAAAACAATCCCTTTTCTTAGTCGAATATACATATCAATGAAAATACCATCGAATTCGTTCCAAGGATAATTCTCTTGGAATTGGAGCAAGCGTTCTCCAACCTGGTTCTATTATTTTCATATTAAAGGCAAACGTTTCCCTTATTTTCCTTGGGCAAATATCACCAGCGACCAGCAAGCCGTATGACTCGAGTTCTGTGTAACTTTAGCGCTGGCTGCTCGAATCCACTTTGTTATTTTCACTCTCTTCAAGTCCATTGTCACCTGACAATCATTTTATAATATTTTACAAATCTTTAACACATTTATTAACTAAACTTTCAAACATAAAATAAAACTCAAAACTATTCCAACTATTTATCTTATAAAATCCAATGAATACTGAACGAATTCTCACACACATTCCATCACAATTTCTCCCCAACAATAACAATGAAGTACTGTTATAAATAAAGGATTTCCCACTACTCTCAATACTTCCATTGTAATCTCCTTAAAGGTTTGGCATTGTTGTTCGATGGTTGGTTCGAATCGAGAGTAAGTAAGACTTAGTTAGAAGGGTGCGAAGTAATCCGATCGGAGTGTAAACGCGTGTTCCTAGAACCACGTAGAATGGAAATTGTAATACGAAAGGGAAAGAATTTCAATGTAAAATAGATAGAGAAGAGAGAATTGTTGTGGAATATTGTGAAGGAAGAAAAAGAGACATAAAGCTTATGGTGAATCTATGGTGTCTAGAATGAGATGGTTGAGTTGAAATCTGTGTATTTTCGTGGGGACGAATCAATTCTCGATAGGCGATGGCGACGAGATAGGTCGATGCTGAGGCCGGAAATGGGTGGTGGGGGAGGACATTTGGCGTGTCGCTTTTCCGTGTCGATTGCACTCCGGCAAATGGAAATCGTCTCTTCTACCTTGGTCGTCTACCGTTTCTCTTCTTCCTTCTCTTCTTCCTTCTCTTCTCTTCTCTTCTCGTTCCAACGAATTCACTCGTCTGGGTCAGCGACACGAAACCGCAAAACTGTGCTTGGCATCGTCGAGCGATCGATTTATTTCCGCCCTCTGTGTGTCCAGCCAGCCGACGACGAAATTCCACTGGACCAACCCTATCCAGCATCCTCCTATATTCTCTGCAGAAATCACGCCAGATACGCTAGGACGTTTCCATTCTGCTCGATGGTGAAACATCAGAGATCTCCTCTTTTCTCCATGTAGACCGCAAAAAAGGAAAAAAAAAAGAAAAAGAAAAACCAAGTGAAAAGAATCGGATTACTCGTTATACATCGCCCTGCCAAGGTGGAATCCGATACCCGTTTGCAAATCCCCGATAAGGAATGTTTAACTTTCGAATTGCCAGGTGTTTTTTTTTGTTTTTTTGTTTTTTTGAAAAATCCATATTAGTTCAAAGCGATTGAAAGCTCTTATTGTGTTTTTTTAATATTCGATATATGTAAAAGGGTGAGAAATATTTCTTTACTAAAGATTTATAGAAAAGGATATTTTAATAATAGGTGAAAGAGATAGGGTTTTTTTGAAATAGACTAGAAACAAAATCTCTGATTAGGATTTAATTGTAGGGAACGAAAAGGTGATTAAGTTGACAGAAGGGTGCGGTCTGATTAAGCTAATTGAAATAGTAGGTCGCTTAAGAAATGAATGCAGAGTGATATTAATCATCATTTTTTTTGTTTGTACTCCAAGAGCGATCGAAATTAATAGGCAGGGTTTCGAATAATTTTTCATTATACTAATTGCATTGAAGCGCACCCACAATAAAACAAACGGATGAGAAAATACTGCTACTACCATCAAGTTGATTTATGATTCTGTAATGACTGTAATTGAAATTTATAATCCAACGAGGCCTATTTCGGTTATGCATCACTGAATTAACTTTTCAAGCACCAACACCGGATTGCTGTTCCTATAAAAAAACAAACAAAGAAGAGCCCTGGCAGCGGTGGTTTATCCGACGCAGAATGTACACGTACGAGATGATGCGACTGGTCCAGCGGATGCTGGCGTGAAATTATTAACGTAACAATTACGGGTAGGGAAAATGGAAAATCGAAATCTTCCGTTGAGGGTGTTCTGTGCTCACATACACAGATCGGCAGCATCCAGCGCGAAATTGCCTTTCGCCTCCCAATGGACCGAACCAGTCCGAATCCGGCGATGCCGAACATTGAATCAGAACTGTGCTAACGCATTCATGCATTCCCACCCGGTCAACGATTCTTCGCAGCTTCCATCCTAGCAAAAGCAACTACCGATTGATCTCTACCAACAATTCCTTCATAACTTTCCAATCGATAAAAGCAGATCGATAAACAGATATTGTTGAGAAATAAATCTCGTAATTGATCACTAGTTTTAATTCAATCGAGATAAATCAGATATGACAAATTCTAGATAGATTAATAAAGCATGTAGAAGAAATTCCATTGGAAAATATATCAATCTCCCAATTAATAAATATCATAAAACCTCGAAAATAAACCTTTATAATTCCGAGATACTATTTATAGGAAATTTCCAATATCAATTACGTATGAGAGAAAAATCATGGATCGTCATAGGTCTTTGTGAGCGGATGTCGAAACGTTTAATCAGAGGGTGTGTGTCAGCACTTCTCCGATAAAGGCGTTGGCCGTTAATCGCTTTTTAGGGATTCAGTGCCTCCTCGTCATCGATCACACGTGACTCTGCCAGTCAACGGGTGTAAAGGGTAGCAACGATCCATAGGACAAAAAAGCTTCGATGTATCATGGATATGAGAGAGTGTGCGAATGGCACATGGATGCATTCCAGAACGAAAGAGATGAAATCTGGCTCAGGGATTATAACGGCACGTTGACAATTGCTAGGAATTCGAGGATCGCAGCCAATTCCCACCAAGGCGAAAGAGGATTCGTGTCCATTCGACGACGAGGACACCAAATATACCTCCACGAAATTCGTCCTGTATTTCCACACGAGAGAAACCCTATTAGAATTCAAGGATCAATTTTCCTAATTCGAATTATTTCAATAAACTGTGATTGAAAAAGGTTTCTTTTTCTACGATTCTTAAGTATAAAAATAGTATTAAGAAATAAATGCTGGCTATTTGTGAAACAATGGATCAATTGCATTGGATTAATTAAGTAGCGTTGAAAGGAGCTCTTCGAAAATGAGTCTATTCCAAGGCGTTCGTTGCAATTGCACTCGACTCATTATGCCAGGCTAATTATCATTATGGTAAACTTGCCATTCTGAAACTCGACTAGTGTGGGAGCGTCGCCGGCTGCTCGACCCTCTGGGACCAATCCACTGATTTATCGAAGCCGAGATTATAATATAAATTGGAGAACGATAGCAATGCAAACCTTCAAATCCATATCGTATTGGAGTTCGACAACTCAGAAACTTCATTTTCGTCATTAATATAATATCGAATTCAAATTATTCTACTATTTTAATATTATTATATAATTACATTTACCATCGTTTAATAATAATAATAATAATAATAAGAATAGCTATGAAATAATTTCGATTCTAACAAATCTCTTTGAAGGCATTAATTCTTTAGTTGTAAATTGCAAAGATTGAAACCCAATAAAGCAGTATTCATTGACAGGGCTGATTTGAGAGTGATTGTTAATGTGTGCATTTGATCCTTCCCAATTCCAACAGACACACATACATTCATTGCTCGAGGAATCAGAGAGTTCCATTCGAGGAGATAAAATTCATTGGTCCTTTGATCCGATTGATCAGATAACAGGTCTTGAAAGCGAAGGTCATCTTCAGCCTTTCAGACTACTAGGATCATTTTCATCCAATGAAATCATCTTAGCAATAAATTCAGAAAACACACGCAACTCTTTTTCTCAATTTCATCTTCTCTATGCTCGTTTGTGGTCCAATTGGAATTTCGTCATTTCCTAAAGCCGTCTGTAGTTTCTGTTCGCACTCGATTTTCCGTACTCGACTGTCTTGTATGTTCCTCTCTCGTCGAGAGATGGCTGTTTCACTCGATATTGGGATTGTTTGCCGGTGCCATCGCCGCTCGAGTACCGTTGTCGCCTAAGTCCACTGGAACCGATGTTCTCGGCAGTAACATTGCCCCTGTGTTTGACACTCCGCTTCTATTCTTGTTCCCTTGAGAGATCTCTCGCGTTGCTTCATATATTTTCTCGCCCTAGTTTTATAATAGTTAATAGTATTATTAATATATATATATTGTTTAGATTGATGAACAGATTCTTTAATTCAAGTTAGTTTTAAATTAGAAATATTTATATAATAATAGAATATATTTTATGAGATAATAATTATTATGTTACACGTGCCTTGTATTTCAGAGTGTATTCTATATATATATATTGTTTAGATTGATGAACAGACTCTTTAATTCAAGTTAGTTTTGAATTAGAAATATTTGTATAATAATAGAATATATTTTATGAGATAATAATTATTATGTTACACGTGACTTGTACTTCAGAGTGTATTCTATATATATATATATATTGTTTAGATTGATGAACAGACTCTTTAATTCAAGTTAGTTTTGAATTAGAAATATTTGTATAATAATAGAATATATTTTATGAGATAATAATTATTATGTTACACGTGACTTGTATTTCAGAGTGTATTCTATATATATATATTGTTTAGATTGATGAACAGACTCTTTAATTCAAGTTAGTTTTGAATTAGAAATATTTGTATAATAATAGAATATATTTTATGAGATAATAATTATTATGTTACACGTGACTTGTATTTCAGAGTGTATTCTATATATATATATTGTTTAGATTGATGAACAGACTCTTTAATTCGAGTTAGTTTTAAATTAGAAATATTTTTATAATAATAGAATATATTTTATGAGATAATAATTATTATGTTACACGTGACTTGTATTTCAGAGTGTATTCTATATATATATATTGTTTAGATTGATGAACAGACTCTTTAATTCGAGTTAGTTTTAAATTAGAAATATTTTTATAATAATAGAATATATTTTATGAGATAATAATTATTATGTTACACGTGACTTGTATTTCAGAGTGTATTCTATATATATATATATTGTTTAGATTGATGAACAGACTCTTTAATTCAAGTTAGTTTTAAATTAAAAATATTTGTATAATAATAGAATATATTTTATGAGATAATAATTATTATGTTACACGTGACTTGTATTTCAGAGTATATTCTATATATATATTGTTTAGATTGATGAACAGACTCTTTAATTCAAGTTAGTTTTGAATTAGAAATATTTGTATAATAATAGAATATATTTTATGAGATAATAATTATTATGTTACACGTGACTTGTATTTCAGAGTGTCGTTGCTGATACAACAAATTAAAAACAAGGAATAGAAAGAAAAAGGAGATAGCAAGAGAGAAAGAGAGAGAGGAAGATGTGCATCGATGGAAACCCCGAGAGTAATCAGAAGGACTCGATCCCGTCTCGTGGATGCCGCGCGGACGTGAGTGAAATTGAAACGCTCGAATTTAAAGCTCCCTCACAGATTGCGGCTGTGCTCGATTCCTCTATCCGGCCAGTCACGTCTAGCCATGTTCGGATAAGTAGCGGGACAAGCAATAAAAAGGAAAATAATAACACGCGGATATGTCATACCACAGTCGACTTTGCACCAACATATTTGTTCTATTAATATCTTTTTCTATATAAAGAATTGCAGAGATTTATTTAATTAAGAATTAAATTATTATAAATATTCTTCAGCAAGAACATCGTGTTCGAATTAGTTCGGATAAGTAATAATATGTCAATTTTGCATCAACACACTTGTTCTATTAATATCTTTTTATATGAAAAGAATGATAGAAATTTATTAAAATAAAAATAGTTCATTTAATTATGAATCGAATTATTATAAATATTCTTCAGCAAGAACATCGTGTTCGAATATGTTCGGATAAGTAATAATATGTCAATTTTGCATCAACACACTTGTTCTATTAATATCTTTTTATATGAAAAGAATGATAGAAATTTATTAAAATAAAAATAGTTCATTTAATTATGAATCGAATTATTATAAATATTCTTTATACTTTGCACCAACATACTTGTTCTATTAATATCTGTTTCTATAAAAAGAATGATAGAAATTTATTCAAATAAAAATAGTTCTTCATTTAATTAAGAATCAAATTATTATAAATATTCTTCGAGAAGATCGTCTTGGAATATGTGAGAGTAATAAAAGGATAGTACTGGACGTTTTAAGGTGGCTCATTAGAAGGCACACGAGTCGCCAGCGAGCAATAGAGTGGACCAGTCGCGTACGACGGTAGACCTGTCGTCTCATTAAGACTCGTTTCCAGTCCCTGGTAACCAAGAACGAACTCACAGTCTTGACTAAGGAGCTGCCGGATATGCTTTCGAAGCTTGGCTTTAAATGATTTCAAAAGACTTGCTAACCACAAACTCGCATCTCTCTTTCTCTCTTTCTCATTTAGAATCAAACGGATGAAGAAAAGAAGAAGAAAAAGAAAGGAAGAAGAAAAAAAAAAGGCGGGAAGGTTCTGTCGAGCGCGGCCCGGAAGAAACATGAAACACCGACGACGTACATCCTCGTTAAGAGAGCAGACAAGAAGTTCCCTTGGAGAGTCAATCGTAAAGTTACCAAGCTACCCTCTTTTTCCAACTGTCTCCAACTGTCTCGGAAACTGGACAGCCACAACTGCCAGTTCACTCTCTTCCTACGACTTTGATGAACGTTCCCTTCGATGATACATCATCCTACCAAGGAATACTCGTTCACTACCGTCAGAAACCTCCTGTAAATCTCGAAGCCTGATCTATCAATTCGCAAAAAATCATTGCTCGAATCATTCCATATTAATTGTTAGGTGCAATTTGTTCGAACATCCAACCTGCCTTGTATTATTACTGTGAGACTGAAATCATGTTCAATGATAATCGAACGTCTTTATTAAGAGGAAAAGTCATTAAATAATTTAATAGAATACAATCATTTATAAGGATTATTAATGAATAGAAGATATCGAAAGGTTATATAAACAATGGTACAGGAATTTGTCGTACTTGATCGGTTAAATTGTTTTGCCCATTATCCTGGGAAAGCTCGCCACCAAACTGGTCAGCAATCAGAAGCCGGGCGAAGACCACATCCGGCCGGTTCTCACGTAATTCAATACACCGCTAAATTCCGCTCTCGGTCGCTCTGGCCAACACCATTTCGGACATGCGATTCACGCTTCTCTCGCACACTCACTATTAACGCACCTCTTTCTATTTTTCAACCACTCACCGCCATTGGTTGCCTCATTTTGGCTCGAATTACCGAAGCGATGCTCTTCGCAAATTAAACGTATCCAAAACATGCAACCACGATTCTCTCAACAATACCTTTATTAATCGACTTTAGCACACATGTTAATGGAATTATCGAGATTCCTTTATACAAATAAAATAACCAGCATGAGAATATTGTATTATAAAAAGAAGCGTTTGTTTATGAGATAGTTGATTATAACTAGGATTCCTCAATTTTGTGTTAGTTAATAGTTATTGGAATATATGGAGAAAAATGTGTAGGAAGTATTTATGGACTAGCTTCTCAAGTGGGCAATAATTAGTTGAGTCGAAGTAGAATGGGTAAAAGTCAGTAGAGTTACTTGTTGTTGGCAATGTTGAGAGATGCTGGAGAAGAGAGAAAAGAGACGAGGAAAAACAGTTGGAAGTAAGGCGATCGTGTAAGAGTAGATCGCAAGTAGGCCAAAGCAAGTAGTATTCGACCGTGGCAGGTCAGACAACCTATTACCTGAACAAAACGATAGGAGGAGCAGGTTCTCCATTGGAAGATAAGAAATGTCCGATGACTACGACGTCGAGGACGGCAATGATAACGAGTTTCAAGCTGGCTCTCCTTCTTCCCCAAGGAGCAACCCCCAACCACCCCTTTCAAAACCTTGGCTAACTGCTCGCGAATGGACCACCCCATTAATCCAATCACTCGAAACTCCCATTTCTCAACGATTCCAACTACCCTCGACTTCCTCGCTAACTTCAATCATCATTTTTCCCTTCTTCTCTCTCAAGTTTTTTTTATATAATAATATTTGATTCTATAAGATTGCTGTAGTAAGTATGATTTAAGATGTAATTCCTTGTGATAGTTGAGTGAAAGATAGTGAAATAGATTTAATAAATGAGTTAATGGACACAACATTATTGGAGCAACTGATTTCCTATCAGGAATGACAGGTGAGCGAAGACAGAGCATTCGGTGTCATTTTTCACCGCTCGCTTCGAGAGATTGACGGCATTCAAGATGTAGGCCATGCCATTAGCCGAACAAACGAAGGAATCTGATTCCATCGGACGATAGAAAGCATTGGCAACCAACAAGGATATCCGGCAAGACACGGAAATCTGTCAGAATACTTCTAAACATATTTCATTATTTTCCAAGAGAGAAAAAAAAACACCTTTAATTTTACTCCAATAAATCTTCACCTTTTCACCAATCATACAATAAAGAATCATAATCTGAAATCTGTCAGAATACTTCTAAACATATTTCATTATTTTCCAAGAGAGAAAAAAAAACACCTTTAATTTTACTCCAATAAATCTTCACCTTTTCACCAATCATACAATAAAGAATCATAAAAAAATTCGCACTCAACAAACACACAACAGCCCAAGAATAATACCGAACGTCAAACACATGGCATACACCATAAAACACGTGTAGAACTATGGGACACGTGATACACAGGTAAAGCAGAGTATATGGAAGAGAAAATAGATCGAACGAGAGGTTCAATTCCGACAACAAACGACATCAAATAACTTTGTCGGCTAGCTGGTGTACAGAAAAAAAAAAAAAAAAAAAGGCGAGAGAGAGAGAGAGAGAGAGGGGAGAATAGCGTATGGAAATGGTAGAAAACTAGTGTGAAGAAGAGGGTGGGTGAAGGGAAATAGTGTGAGTGGATGGAGGGGGGGGGGGAATGTTCAGCAAATGGAACAAGAGCGCAATAACCTTTGACAAGAGGGCCGTCGAGTCCTGAGCAAATTGTGCTCATCGCTGAAAATAAATTTCCCTCCACCTGCCACTGCCAACGACAAATCTAATACGAACGCGCATCCTCCCAACATAGTCAAACACCTACACAAACATAGTCCAACATAGAGAAAGGCAGAGAGACAGATGAATGTGTAGTATAACACGCAGGAGTAAAATCGATCGAGGTCAAAGGGCGGACAAGTGTATGTGTTCATAGGTGATATAATATATTGTTAAAATCTCCAAGATAAAAAAAAAAAAGATCAAGAGAGAAAGGAAGATTCACGTAACAAATGTAGGGGAGAAAGCGATGGAAAGATCGCACTGAAGGAAGCTCAGAATTGTTGACGAAGAGAAAGAGAAAGCATAGGTGATATAATATATTGTTAAAATCTCCAAGATAAAAAAGAAAAAGATCAAGAGAGAAAGGAAGATTCACGTAACAAATGTAGGGGAGAAAGCGATGGAAAGATCGCACTGAAGGAAGCTCAGAATTGTTGACGAAGAGAAAGAGAAAGCATAGGATTCTCTTGAAGAGAGAGAAAAAAAAACAAAGTAATCGTGAGTACTTTCTTTAGTCGACCGTTTCTCAGCTCGTTGCAGAGGAAAAAGTCAACACTTTTACTCTGACAAGATCATCCAAATGTCTTCCCTTCAATTCATCCAACTACCACCCCCATTTTCTTCATCCCCCTATCAAGCAATGTCCGCAGCAGCTGGTTCGCCACTCACATAGCACATAAGTGAGTAGCCAACGGCGAAGATATTCATCCGGAGGTTCCCTAATACGGCTAAAGCACCCTCGAGCAGTCAGCCCTCTCTCGTGAAAAGCACCTTTCGTTAGGCTTGCCGAGACTTGCATACGGAATTCCCCCTCTCCTCACTGGATGGAGGAGAGTGAAAAGGAAGGTGGGTTTGGTCGGAGCTTTAGAATTGACGAGATCACTTAAAATGTAACAGGAGAAAAGAATATTTCAAATACGTAGTTCGACGATTCAAGAATATATTTCTAGATTTCTCTAAAGAAGAATATATTGAAAGAATCATTTTAATAGTTTTATTGCACAGCAATAAATAGCTGATGTTTTTGTGTACCTTTCCTGTTTCCAAAATTGACCGAGATTTTTGCCTGAACGATTCGTTCGCGGAGAGATCAGAGGAATCAGTGATCTCGAGCGAAGAATCGTTCTCGAGATTCTCACGCTCCAGTAAAGGTAGACTATTATAATCAAGAGGAGAAAAGGGATAGATCTTGATTTAGCATTGGTCTCTCGGTGCGCGTCAATCCTAGCAGTTCTTCGGTGAGAGGAGCGTGGGAAAGTGTGTCAGTACTTGGAAAGAGATCTCTCTCTTTCTCTCTCTCTCTTTCTCTCTTTCTCGCTCTCTTTCTGCTCGCTCTTCACAAAACGGAGAGAATGATATGTAGGTTAACAAGGAGGTGGTTGGAGGGTTGCTAGTGGTGGTTCTCCGCACTCCGGATAAATCACTTGTGGACAGCTAGGTGGTCTGGGAAGAGGTGAGGAGAAGAAAAAGAGGTTGGAAGAGGAGAAAATCATCATATAGCATGAATGAGAAAACATCGCAATATCAAAAGCTGATGAGAGTGGCCAGCTGACATTTTTCCAACATAAAAACCAAAGACTAATGCAGAAACTCGTGCGAATATTCATTTTATATTTTACTTCAAACATAAGCAAACATAGTCAAACAAATATTAAAGCTTTATAAACATAGTTGCAAATAATAATCCAAATAGGTGGCAGTAAACAAATAATACTCGTAATGGAGATGAACGAACAGCAAGAGTCGAATATTGATTTTGCAAAAACAATGTAGAACACAATGTTAACAGGAATTCTTGATTTCCACGTATTACAAACACCAAAAGTACACGACTCGAGAATCCACTCTCAAATTCATGATATCCAATCGAATAAACAGCACTCAAAAAAATAAAAAAATATATTAAAACCAGAATTAATGGAGCGATTGAAAATTCAATTAAAGTACCAATAGAAAAGGACAGTCTCCAGAGAAGTGGTTGATCATTGAAAATCTTCCGAAGGAAATGCTCGAGAAATATTCGAACATGGAAAAGCTTGGGAAAAGCAAGCACTGTGTATTTAAAATGTTGAGTCCAAGCGGATTTCCAAGGTGGAATGAGAATTCTAAGAGATTTAAATGGAATGTATTACGAAGAAATAAATGTTCCGGTAGTACTGCAACGCCATTTAATGGGAGCGGTGCAAAATCAGTATGGATTAGTGGAAGGTAAAATGAGAGGCTGGGAAGCTTGCATTAACCAGATTAAATTCGTAAGTAGCATATGTATATCTGACAGTAGAAACTGGCAACGAAAATTCGTGGATGCATAAACAGGGAAATTCCTAGAGGAAAATGTTGGCTTGAATGTAGCATTAAGCGGAGTTAAGGAGTAGAAGGTGGTTTTGTAAATGTTGCCGAATTTCTCGAAAAGCACCCCTCACACTGGGATTGCTCTGGTAAACCTCAACAAAGTTCTGCCAACGCCAACACGAACGACCAAACACGCCAAATGGCCCGCGAGCGGTGCTTTCAGCTATCCCAGTAAACAAGTCAGCCAACCACAAACAAATACATTTTCTTCCAAAGTGACAAAAATTCCAACATACCCTGAAAACCTTAATTTAATATACAAAACATTGACAAACATAATTATATTATATTATAATTATATCATACAAATATTTAAGAGACTAAACTGAGTGCGAATGGTTAATCTAGAAGATAAGAGAAACGCAAAGACGACGCGCAAACAACGAACTGGTGAAAATAATGAGCTGGGTTACAGGTGGAAGGGAAGGGTTGGCATTCTCTAGCAGAGCAACGCTTTGGAAGGCGTTCATATAGGAACGACGCTTTTCGTCGAGTACTGCTGTGTTACTTTCGTAAAAATCGCTTCTCCCTTCTTACACCCTTCAACTTTCCCACCCTTTTCAATTCTTTTTTTTTTATTTTTTCACTTTTTCTCTTCAATAGTGTCGCACTCTGTGTCGCTTTTTTTTAAGTCTCGCGTCAAATGGCTCTCGAGACGTGTATCATTACCGGTTTTGCGTGAAATCATCCAACCAATATAAAAGAACATTGTTCTTATACAACAAATATAAATCGACCACGCTAATTGGTAGAAACATATTCTCCAACAACAAAGCTTCGTATTCATATTCACATGCTAACAAGAAAGAAAAAAAAACAAAGCTAGATGAAACTGTAAAGCTATTGTATATTTTTAACCTTTTCCGAAAAATTTCTCTACCATTCTATTTGAAGTTCGTGAATACCAAGCGTAAATAAAAGTAGTCTGTGCTCAAAGAAAGTTTTTCAACAGTTAAATTCCCTTTTATAAACTAGTTTCACTGACGATAAAAATGTTCACGTAATGTTCAAACACATCGTCGATGGTAGAGAGAAAAAAGAAAATCTTGCGAAATCTAGCAGATAGAAACTGAAGAGTAAAAGTATCGATTTCGAGTGAGGATTTCGTTGGAGATCAATTTCGCAGGAAAGCGATTGGCGGTGAATTCAATTACACAGAACGGAATTGTACTGTAAGCGACGGGGCTTCGGTTGATATCGACGTTATAAATCTCTCAAAGAAGTTATTTCTACAGGGAATTCCATGGAAAGTAATCGAGAACGCACCCTACAACTTTTACCTGTCTATGTTTCAATATGTGATTGTATGTGAGAGAAGAAGATTCTCAGAAGGAACATTCGATACTGTGATAATTGATCGGAGATACGCCAGTTTCTCCCTTTCTCTCTCTTTTCTCTTCTTCTTTCTCTCTTAAAAACGATTCTCTCTTAATGGCAAAAAGCAAGTATCGGTCACTGTAACTTTCCACCTGAGAAAACCTAGTACGAACAAACCACCACGATTACGTCTTCCCAACATTGCTGACGATTCTCTTTTCGAATCGTACACCGGAAATAAGTTCTGCTCTAGCAGAAATACTTCTTCCGGTGACATCGACACTTCATTAATAATAATTTCTATACTACTAAGAATAAAATATTACTACAACTATTTCTAAACTTCTCTTAAGTAATAAATAATCATCAATACAAAATTAATTCCCAATTCCATTACTCTAAATATTACTCAATCGTTAATAAAAAGTTCAAATTCTTCAAATGACATTTATTAGACAACTAAACTAGTAATCTTAGAAAGTATGATTAAAGATACGAACGACCAACATTCTACGATATTGCATCACGAACTATGTGAACACATTGGAGACAAGTATTGGAAAAAAAAAAAATCGGGGGGTGGGGGGGAATCGTTTCTAGGCGTTCTAATCGAGATCGTAAATCGACTTTATGGCCGCTAATTCGAATTTTTCCTGTCGACTCGTAACAGCCGTGGTAACCGGAAGGAAAGAGAACTAGAAAGAGAAAGAGAAGTATTCGTGAGAATATATGGTCGACCGCAGACATAACGGCTAATAATATTTCTTAGCATTTGCCGACAGAGGGGCTTTTGACAAAAAAAAACACACACAAAAAAACAGTCGTGGTGGGGGAAAAGAGTTGTTGGCAAGGTAAGTTGGTCGATAGCAATAAATCGTTAATCGTTCTGATATTCTTTCAGCAATTTCCGACCGATTGCCACTCGCTGCCAAGCACTTTTCCTCCTAGCAACCACCCTCAGAAAAGCCTTTCCTATAGAAACGGTTTTCCGATATTGTTAAACGCTCCAACCGTGTGATCTATACCAGCTCGACATATGCGCTGATCCCATGCTCGTCCAAACGTAACTCCCACTCTCTTTCTCTCTCACACACACACACACACACACACACCAAAACTGGTATATAGCTATGGTATTTGCAGCTGAAAACCGGTCATTTGCAAGCAGAGGGGGGGGGGGAAAAAAAGGGTGGTCAAATTCATTTTCATCGATTATCGACTACTACTCGCCGCGCTCCGAGAACACGAGAGTTACGATTTATGCGGAGTTTTCATCTCTCTCTCTCTCTCTTTTCTGCTCAATATCATTTCAAAGCAGTGAATGAACACTGTCGAAAATATAGAATATGAATTTTTAGTATTATATAATATATAAAAATGAACTTTAATATAAATATCATTCTGAAATAGGAAATCTGATAATCAGTTCAAATATGAATTTTTAGTATTATATAATATATAAAAATGAACTTTAATATAAATATCATTCTGAAATAGGAAATCTGATAATCCAAGCTGTGATTCTCAATGGAAAAGCTCGGCAAAGCTGTATGCCACTCTGAGGAAGACATCGAACAGAGGGTAAAAAGGGTTGGGAGAAAAAAAAAAAATCTATGGTAGTAGAAAAGAATTTCTGAGTAAGACGAGTGGCGGCTTGGATCGAAGTGGATCGTGCCAATAGCAGGGAAATCGAGATATCCTGATGGATTGCACTCCGACAAAGTTAGCTGTCTTCTCACGTCGCGTGAGAACTGACCCTGTTATGCCTGGCAGGATAAAAGGGAGGAAGTGTTGAGAAAGGAAAGGTGAATCAGAGACACACACATATACTTTCATCCTTTGGAATCTATGGTTTTCAGAAGATTCGATGCATACTGTGACGAGTATGGACGACCTGGATGTTTCTTAAATGTACCTGTGAAAACCACCCCCCCCTTTTTTTTTTCCTGTAACATATATGTATACTGTGCTTTTAGTGTATAAACCGTGGTGATGAATTGCTCACCTACATTCCATTCAATCCTACTGCTCCAATCATATCTCTCTATTCATCAGAAGCATATGTGCCAATTGGAAAAGAGGATATTGCTAGGATTACGATTAGCATTTATTTCAAGTAATCAGTTTCAACGCTCGAATAGATCAATGAAATATTATCAAAGGATCGTCTCTTTCTAGTATTATCTTCCTTCTCATTCATTTCACATTGGCAAATGTTCGACGTTTATTACAGATGGGAGAGCGCGCGCCCTCATTGGCTACGAACCATCCCTCAACGATTTGCAATTAATCGACGCCACTTGCCGTGCAAACACATACATAATACATGTACCACGGACTTTTAAATGGGTGGAAAACCTCCACGTCACAATTAATACCAGCGTTTCACGTAAATCAGCAACCTCCAAATTGATGAAAGCCTCTTTTTTTTTGTTTTTTTCGTCCAAAAAAGCACGAAATTTCGTGATTATACAAACAATATTGTCATACGAACCTTGGTTATGAGTGGAACAAATTCGTTCGTATATTTACTGATTATTTGATCGACGATTTTTGGATGGGAAAAATTGAAGATTCAAAAATATAGTATTTAAATTAGTTTGTTTAAATTTGAATTGTTACTTATACGTGAATTTGTATAAGTGAAACAGGTGTTTGCAATCGGATGGAAATATTACATGTTCCTCGGTTTCTTCTGTAAACGAGAAAGTGGGAAATTAGGTCAAATTTAGAGGATTGAACCACCGATTTAACTCGATTATTTGAGCGAGAAAATGCTTTTATTCGGTGAGCTATGAAAAGCGGCCGATTGTCCGGCGAAAAGCGGCCACGACACGTCTAATAACGAACGACAAGAAAAAGCATTGAATCGAGCGCTTTTACTCTCACACTCTCTTTTTCCATCTCTCTCAGAATAATGGCAATGTTACAGAATGCTAGTGAAAAAAAAAAAAGAAGAAGAAGAAGGTAAGCGTAGAAGGAAGCAATTTTATAGCAGCGCCATAAAACCTCGGACACCGGACGCGCAATATCGCGCTTCACACCTGCGATTAAAATTTAATTTGTATTGCCGACTGCAGAGCTAATAAACGACCTAGCTGTCATGCTTGGCTATCTTTAACTCTCTCTCGCGAGAAAAGAATCGTGTAAGAAAGTCTTCTAAACCTGTCATACGAATAATAAAGAAACTAATAGTTAAATAATATTTTTAACACAGTCAGAGTATAAAATCAAGATAAATTTTAAGGATTCATAAAAATGATTGACAGGGTTAAGAGAATTCCAAAGTTTTCGATAACAATCTTTCTTTTATTACCTCTTCGACCTGGTGAAAGTACTATTCGACCACCAACCGCATCATTACTTTTCCTTCACAAAGATTTATTATTCTATTCTTAATCTTTCGAAGAAGTCAACTTCATTTTGACATGCAAGCTGACATGCAAAAATGGAATTATTAAAGATTCTGTAAAAGTTCGTATTATTGACACGCGAAGATAATTGTGTGGTGTAATAAAATACAAAAAGGTTAATAATAATAGTAATAGAGAAAGTACGCGTTTGATAGTCACATATATGCAGAGTAGGAATTATTTGCACGGCCTTTCAGGTGATATGCCTAGAGCGATTTTGCGAAAGCATCCCTGCGGGATTAGAAACACGGCTGAGCAGATCGGCAAATAGCTAGGCCAATGTACATACGAAACGTACGTTCGTACACACGTGTTCGTTGTCTGGAAATGCCAATCCTATATAGTCGACTTGCAACCCTTTTACTGGCCTTGCTCCTCCCATTTCCATCCCTTTAACCCTTTCACTTTAGATAATTAATTGGATCATATGTGTCTATGTATTATTAGAGATAATAAAGTCATAATAATATACAAGTTTTATTTAAATGAATTTTTTGGGGAATGATTAGTATGAATTAAATAATAGATATCCGGTTTATAAATATTCTGACATGACTCTTTATTCTAGATAAATGAACAAAGAATGAATTCCTTAAATAAAAATTGGAGTGAAAATATTCTCTAATCTATCACTCAGAATTTCAATTTCTTTATTATCGAATATTTCTCAGCACGTGTACGATTTAGAAATTGAATAATGAAAGTATGCAAATTTACGAGAAATTGCATGATGGTTGCAGAAAATTCTCTATCATAAAAATAGGTATTCGAACGGCTGGAACGATTTCGTGACCCAATTTTCAACGATACACTATCGATATATCGTAACATGCCTGGAAATGGTACATTGGAGTACGCAGCAGCAGTAGCAGTCTCTCGAAATATGTTACCTGGGACATATGTATCAACGTTAACGGGAAGCCCAAGCTCTATCAACGTGTATGTTGGCCAAAAGCTCAATTTGCACAGTGAAGCAAGCCATTCTATGATCATAGATTGGCTGTGTCAATGGAAGGACAACAAAAGCTGTCATTGACGACAAATCGCAGTGATAATCTTGCAGCGTTAATAGGCTAATTAACAAGGTTATTAAATGCTCGAAGAATTATGACCTTTCTATTCTTCTATGAATCTTGATAACAATATTTACATGATATACCTTATAAAAATCTCTCGAAATTAATCGAATAATAACAGATCAATGAATAAAATGACAAAAAAAGAGAGACTGAAATTTTAATACAAGTTAACCTAGTTTTTACTATGACTTTCATAATAATATTTTAATTCAAGTAAGTAATTGTGATCTTTCCATTCTTCTATGAATCTTGATAACAATATTTACATGATATTCCTTATAAAAATCTCTCGAAATTAATCGAATAATAACAGATCAATGAATAAAATGACAAAAAAAGAGAGACTGAAATTTTAATACAAGTTAACCTAGTTTTTACTATGACTTTCATAATAATATTTTAATCCAAGTAATTCCCATGCTGACAAACATGTTTATATGACAGTGATAAAATGTCGGATCGATCCTGTGAAATAAGCTTATCAGAATTACAAATATTTATAGAGCTACATTAAAAGCAGGTCGTTGGAAGTGGAGAAGGAAGAAAAAGAAAAAAGGAAAAAAAGAGTGCAATCACTGATGGACTTTGGCCAGGCGAGTCGACGCATGTATACATCGATGTATACATATGTACAGTTGGTTTGCCGTTAGCAGAGTTCTTATGAATCCAACGTGTCTACCAACGGCTTTCTGAATATCTGGCAGGGGGGGGAGGAAAAAAAAAAAGGGGGGGGGGAAAAGGAGAGGAAAAAAAAGAGGATAGGTTGGAAAGCTCCGGCATCTGCCGAATTAAAATGAGCCTGTAAAATGAGCTCTCTTGCTCCAGCTGTGATAATAGGCGGCGCGTCGCTCGCTTCCAAGTAATTAAAAATAATCAGCGTAACGCGTCCCAAGCCCGTTTCTAACCATTGCTTTTGCTGCTGCTGCTGCTGCTGCTGCTGCTGCTGCCACGTACAATCTCCTTCGTGGCACGCTATTATTATAATGAAATGTTTAATACACTTTGCAACGCTTTTCACACTGTATTAATCCTCTTCCTTTTTCTCATCCTCGCACACCAAACCCTGACGCGTCGTCCTCGTCCATTTCGGAACCATTTTAATCACACTGAAACCCACTCAACTGGCAGGTGTTACGTCACATATGTACAGGCTCGTTCAATTCCCCCATTGAAAATCAGAGTCGAATATAATTCTGACACTTTATGGAATTTTAAATATTAGTGATAGTATTATATTACAAAGTAAAATTCTATAATAGGGAAATATTCTCAATTCTCGTAATACTATAATTACAGCTTGCACGAATTAATCAGGACTTAGTAAATTATATTTGTCATTACTTGTTTCTATGTATAAAAAGAATTCAATCTCATCAAACAAGCAACTAGATAATAATAGCTTTTAAAAAAGTATGCAACAAATATTCAACCATAGCATCGAATGACAAAATACACTATGAAAAGTTGTACAGGTTGTGTTGGTATTTTTTTTTTCACTAGCAAATCGCTCGACTATTTCACAACGGGTGTGTTTGGTGTCCAAAGCGACGGTGAAACAATTTGCAATTTTATCGAGGACTACCTACAATAAAAGAGAGAGAGCGAGAGAGAGAGAGAGAGAGAGAGAGAGAGAGAGAAAGGTAGCTCTAGCATACCAACATATAAAGTGTATAAATAGCAGAACAAACATAGTCGAGTATGTTATAGTGTGCGGATGACAGGTGTAAAGAATTTTCAATGAATCCGCCCACTGTGTTTCATAAAAGCCGACGTCCTGGAAAAGGGAATTTATAGCAGTCCCGGAGACTTTTTTCTCAGAAGTTTATGTGCTTCTTCGTCGCGCGTACATTCGTTCGCTGGTAAAAACGAGGTCGACTACTCGCATGAAAGGAAAAGGGTACTTGCGAAACGGTGTATAAAGAATTTTTCCACGGTGATCCTTGAATTTTACAGTAGCCAAGCGCAAATTTATCCTACATGAGCAATTCCACTTGCAAATTAATCTGTTTTTTTTTTTTCAAAGGACATATGAATTTTTATTGGTCTTTTATTAGTCACTAATTATCAAGAATAAGATTTGAATATTAAAGGATTTTTCTCATTTTACAGGGTTAAGTTTTCCTTTTAAATAAGCAATTATCTTATTATTTCCCGAGGAATTCTTTCCTTTTGATTTCTTCCTTTAACTTTGGGTGAGCTTTCATTCATTTCGGGTAAACGCGTGCAAAGAGAAAGCTCTAAATATTCCATGCAGTGGTATTTGTATGTTCGTCTATGATAAAAAGAATACAAATTATCACTTAAAAGAATATCGCAGAGAAGTAAACTGGATCTTCACTCATTTTATCCGAATTCTTTCGAGCGAACGAACACCTATGCTTTCGGATTTCTATGAATTCGTTGGAATTTCTGTGAGAGTAGAGAATTCTCTCTCAAGGATTTTTCTCTCCATCCATTACAGCATCCACTAGCCACGAACGTTCGTATTTGCATCTCGAAATGTTTTTTACATATCAGCGCGCATCGTGCACGCTGGCAGCGCCGATCGCGTAATGAATTCATTACACAAAACAGCTTACGCCGCTTTTTCCCTTCCCCCGGGAAAACGCTTGTTTTTGCAGGCTCGGCTGTAATTAATTCTGGGTAGGGAATGATGGCAATGGAAATGTGGACAAATGTGAATTCTTCCATTGGATTTTTTGCAGGCCTTCGAGCAATAAAGTTGCATTACGAAAAATCGGCTTTCTCTGACTTTCTATCGATCTCATTCTCTCTCACCAATCATTATCCCCTATTTGTCCATATCTCTCGCTCTTCTTTTGTTTTTTTTTTGTTTGTTTTTTTGTTCTCTCCCTTCGTGCGAACCCCGTGAAAATGATGTTTGCCAGGGCGAATTTTCGATCATTCGCTCGAGGGAATTAAATTTCCAGAGAATTTCCATCGCTAGCGAGGATTAAAGCGGTGAAACGTTGCCGAAATACCACTGAAATATCACCAACTCTCACATGTTTCACGTATGTATTATAAATATATATGTGTGTGTGTGTGTGTGTGTAGGAGCGCGTGCGTGGAAAGTAGAAGCAAATTTGTTGGACGAAATGAAGTATTTAAAAGCAGCCACATTTTCCTGTTCGTTCTCCTGGTAATTGGAAAAACATTAGCAACTCGACAGTGGTCACCTTTGGCAAAGAGGAATATTTGACAGTTGGATATTTGTATGGCAGCTCGCGAAATAGATGTGACATTTGTTAATGGAGTAACAGGAAGAACTGGAATTTTTGGGAATGAATGAAATACTGGTTGAAATTGGGAAAGGAAAGGTGTGAGAAATTTGTATTTTTGTAGATAAAGAGTGAAATCAAGAATTGTTGGTAGGAAATATTTTTAAAATGAAAAGATGTAAGCTTCTTCTTTTTCTTGTTCTTTTTCGCTTCGGAATAAGAAACCCACCGACAGTTTTTCATTAGCTGGTAAAGATCCGAATAAAAGAGAAGGCTTCTGAGATTGATTCTTTCAGGGAGGCTGAGAGAGGTCTTTCGACGATGGAACAAAGCTTTTAGTTAAGGGCTTGATCGTTTGGCCAACGGAGGCCAAGGATAAGAAGCGGAAGCCTCGGCAAAAAGAGCCAGACTTTCAAACGAAGACCCCCTTCAAAAGCACATGACGAAAGGCAACTTTCACCATTTTAGTCACATTTTAGTCTTTCCTTCGAATAACAAGACAATGCTAACAAAGCTAAAACAATCCCCACCAAATTTCAGCCCCGGAAAATGTCGGGAAGATTGAAAAACATGGGAAAAACCACGAAAATGAATTATTCACGATCGGTTTTCCATGTGTTTTCGGTACAATTCCGGCACTTTGACTACTAGTTTTATGTTTTTTATCCGTTTTGATACTCAAACAATGGAAATATCAAGCGTTCGTCAAAGTCCCAGAACCTTCGAAAAATCGAAAATTTGTGAAGGGGTACATATGGAAAAATTTGCGAAAAAATGAATTTTGAGCTAGGCCTCTGGAATTTATATCACTTCTTCCTTGATACAAGAAAGTATTCCCCACCAAATTTCAACCCCGGAAAATGTCGGGAAGACTGAAAAACACGGAATAAACCGTCAGAAATAGCCAAAATTAATGATTCAAGATGACCTTTCCAAGTGTTTTCGGTACAATACCGGCATTTATACTATCGATTCTTTATTTCCTATCTATTTTGATACTTCAGCAATGGATTTATAAACCAGAAATAAATCACAAGTAAATTTCTACCAACATATTTCCCACCAAACCCCCATAAAATACTCGCCTTCCAACTACTTTTCCCAAGCTTTGCGACAAAGTGCAATACATTAATGGATCACACCAACTAGTAAAGTTTCATAGTATATGTGCGATATAGATTGCGCAGTGAAATGCAATCAGGAAGACGGCTACAAGATAATATCCGCGAGAGAAACATGGGAGAAGCTTGGTGAAATGAATTTTCGTTTCCAGGTTGCTTGCAAGCAGTGCACGTCCTCTGCCTTTCTACCAGTCATTACTTACTTGGAGCAGAGTAACTTGGTGTGTGCACCATGGAAACACACCATAGAAAGCTAGACACGAGATCAATGAGTCCAGGAATCGCTGGCTATGTTGGGAATCATGAGAATGGAGTACCCTGTGGCGTTTGCGGCTAAATCATTTGAAACGCTTGGACCAGCAATGGTGGGGTCTATCGCGTCGCCATGCTATTTGGTGACGGATCTTTCCGTCTGTCCAATGGAAAAGCCACTTGTTCAATTAGTGTTACTACCAATGATTAATTGCCACTATTCTCACAATATCCCATAAACTATCGTTAATAATAATTTATACCTAATAAATTACCTTTTGTAAATACTTTTAATGATTTATTCCTGTTTATGGTATTTAAAATACTTTTCTCAATAAGAGTTGACTTTGTTTCTTTCACCATTAATTACAGTTCACCTTGTAAAAGAGAAGCTCTCTCTCTGCTTTAAGAGCGGTTTACCGTAGGAATGTGCGGAACCCCATTAGAGTGCAATGTCTGGCAGAGTCTCTCTGGTATGCCAGACAGACTCCTCAGACTTTGCAAGCATCAGAAAGAACGAAGGTGACGCTTTTTCCACGAATCAATAGCAAGCAACACGGAAACTCACTGAGAATGAGGAAGATTTAAGAAAAGTCAAGAAAAAAAAATCGTGAAAAAAAGTCATTCGTGTAGAATAATCATAATAAAGTATTTTTAAATGGTAGTTTTTATATTACAAAAATTTTTTTTTTTTTGATTACAAAAATTTTCATAATACAAAAAGGCAATGCAAGGAAAACGAGAAACTTGTCGAGCTCTTTACAATTTATAAGGCAGCCTTGAAAGAGAGAGAGAAAAAAATGTGTGGTAGGAAATGAGGCTGAATTCACATGCAAAGTTAACGCGGACACGCATTCTGGCGGGAAGGAAAGCGTGTAATCGCTTTAAGCGGCAGTGCGCCGAGAAATTCGAAATGCGAGCACGCGCGCGCCGGAAAAATACAAATGCTGACTTCAACCGTCATACAATCCAGTCTCACGCACTCTCTTTCTTTTTTTATTCCGGTGTTTCGACTCCAAAAGAACAAAATACATGAAATATATTAAATGGCTCGTAGAATAATTATTTGTGTCTTAAACAATTTGAAGTTTATAAAAAGAATACTGGTTTGTTTCAAATCAAAGTAGAAAACTAGGCTCTTATATTTTGAGGTTAGACTTCTCAACTATATTTCGAGTTACTAAAGTAATAAACAGTTCATGTGTTTAAAACTTGAATCAAGAGAAGTACAAGTCAACATAAATAATAGAAGAAAAATAAACAAGACACATTCAAAAGAGAGTAAATATGAAAAGCAGAGTATTATTAGCTAAGAGAAATCATCGACGCCATTACGCATAATTCCTAGCAGGATTAAATACGTGTTCTGTCAAAGGCGATACCGCACTTCCGAATTTCAAGGGCTAAGTTTCGAGGGTTGGCCAAAAGCCTCGAGCAATGCGCCCAATTAGCGAAAGCGGCCCACCGAGGGTCGGAACTTATTTGAAAGTTTGATTTAATTACAGTGGGCCGTTGCGCTGGTGGCGCCACACTCGCACAAATACTCGCGGGAGCTTCGAGTTCCTCCTCAGGAATTTAAGCGAGCGTTAACGCAGTCGATACTCAACACTTCCTAAGAAGCCAGTAACTATTAGTTCGACATCTTTGGCACAGGAATGCTTTCTCCTTTATTCTTTTTCACTCCTCATTCCTAACCTATTTCTCTCCTCCAATATGGCCGAACAACTCAAAGCGCCGCCTGGAATTCAATTTTAATACTAAAACCTTGAAATTCCTATTAATTACTTAAGACATAAAAAAAAAATGTTAAAAGGCAAGTCGAAAGATTTCTGTATTAGTAAAAGGCTTCGTACAAATATATCCGCTTAACCTCTTCGAGCAAGGTTCGCACAGTGGCGCTTCTTTAAGACGAAAACTTGCTGACTACCTTGCAAAAGGGTTAAGAGCGAGCTGTCCCTGACAGATAATCGAATTAAACTGAATTAAAGAGGGATTCGTAGAGGGTTCCCTGTACTGGCGAATCCGTAGAGTCAACCTTATCGGTGTTACATCGCGCAAGGTAAGTAAATACCAGCGTAGTAGCATTGCCAGGGCTTCGCCTTGCTCCACTGCCAAGGATTACCCTCGCAGGGATATAAGATCACATATGGCTGCCATTATTCTCACCTGTAATCGAATTCTCAAAGCCTATCTTTCCCTCCCACGCTTTATACTCATCGAATCATTATTCCATCTGTTATTAACGATGAATTTCAATAATAAAACAATTACTTCTAAAATCAAAATTTTATAATGCATTAAAATTGCATTTATCAAATGTTAATAATATAAAGAATAAAGATTCCATATTAGTTAATATAAAATCACCTGTAATCGAATTCTCAAAGCCTATCTTTTCCTCACACGCTTTATACTCATCGAATCATTATTCCATCTGTTATTAACGATGAATTTTAATTATAAAACAATTACTTCTAAAATAAAAATTTTAAAATGCATTAAAATTGCATTTATCAAATGTTAATAATATAAAGAATAAAGATTCCATATTAGTTAACATAAAATCACCTGTAATCGAATTCTCAAAGCCTATCTTTTCCTCCCACGCTTTATACTCATCGAATCATTATTCCATCTGTTATTAACGATGAATTTTAATTATAAAACAATTACTTCTAAAATAAAAATTTTAAAATGCATTAAAATTGCATTTATCAAATGTTAATAATATAAAGAATAAAGATTCCATATTAGTTAACATAAAATCACCTGTAATCGAATTCTCAAAGCCTGTCTTTCCCTCCCACGCTTTATACTCATCGAATCATTATTCCATCTGTTATTAACGATGAATTTCAATTATAAAACAATTAGTTCTAAAATCAAAATTTTATAATGCATTAAAATTGCATTTATCAAATGTTAATAATATAAAGAATAAAGATTCCATATTAGTTAACATAAAATCACCTGTAATCGAATTCTCAAAGCCTGTCTTTCCCTCCCACGCTTTATACTCATCGAATCATTATTCCATCTGTTATTAACGATGAATTTCAATAATAAAACAATTACTTCTAAAATCAAAATTTTAAAATGCATTAAAATTGCATTTATCTAATGTTAATAATATAAAGAATAAAGATTCTATATTAGTTAATATAAAATTGACAGTAACAGGAATGGAACAGCAATAAAAGGCATTCCATGTCAAACACGTCGTAGTTGGATCGAGTTTCCCTCTGCGCGAACTGACCAACCCCATATCAAGCAAGCTGTTTCTACCAACAGGAGACCACACATTCAAACGGTCAAGAGTGAGCGAGACAGGGAGAATGCGTGTGGCTTCGTTCCACGCACTTTCACCGAGTGTATCGAGTTTCCCCCATTGCCGAGCGACGATCTGGAAGGTCGTTCTCTCACCCCGGAGGTGATGGCGAACCAGCCAATCGCAGGTGAGATCGAACATCGATATCACGCTCATTAAAACTGTACACGCTTCGAAACCCATGAACATTTAAGCTTCATTCACATCATAGTTGAAATATAATTTCAAATCATTTTATTACTTTTAAAGAACTTAACAATTCGAATCTACCCAACAAAATTACTCCAGTTTAATTAAAAACACTTTTCCTCTGCTCTACCATCGAAATTACTAGATACTCATTTCAATGGCATCGTTTTACCGATCATTGTAATGAAAATGGAACACGCACCCCCATCAATTTCACTCCAACCAATATTTCATAATCCTACAGAAGATATTCTCGAATATAACACACACACACACAAAGGAATTGAAATATTAACATAGCGTTAATTAAAATGAAATTCATGTCAGACTTTATATAGATTTCTTGATCCTAATATAATATAACGTTGAGAGAAGTTGGGTGCGATAAGGTTATGTGAGGTAGGCTGATCCTACAGATTCTAATCTCGACTTAAGGCACAATATACACACGCGCAGGTGCTCCAGTTGGCCCGCGGAAGTTCACGAAAGTGATTATCCTCCAGGGAGAGAAACAATGTCGAGTATACTCTATCTCTCTCTCTCTCTCTCTCTTGCTATATTTGTGCACGCGCCAACCCTCTTTCTTCGTTGTGAGCATATTGTTTCTCTCTCTCTCTCTCTCTCTCGCACGATTTCTCTTCAGGCTATACATACAGTAAGCAGTACCCTCATTAAAGTGTATAATCCTCAGGAGGCACTGACAACCAGCCACTCGGCAGCAGAAACTAAACACGGAACTCTCTCTCTCTCTCTCTCTCTCTCTCTCTCTCTCTCTCTCTCTCTCTCTCTCTCTCTCGCGCGCGTATATATTCTGTCCTGAACGTGTGTCGTCGCGACGACCTCGTCGGTACGCGTGCGCTTCCAACGACGCTCATTAGTGCTTCGACAATATTCTGATGCATATACTCCGAGCACTAGTGCATCTCCGATCGTATGGCTTGCAAGATCCCGCACGATGTTCCTTGTTTCTAGTCTCTCAAACACCCACATACAGCGGACAACAGCCACTCGACAATCTTATATACGAGCATCCTTGAAACACAACATCCGCTTTGTGCTCGATGTTACTTTGGGCTGGTGTTTTATTGAGTGACGAGGAAGAAAAAAATCACAGTCTTTTATTGAGGTGTTTGATGGTTGGTTTGAGAATGTTGGGAAGAGTTTGAGATAAGTTTGAAGGGAATTACGAATGGGAAAATGATTAGAATAAAAGGGAATGTAAGGGGGAAAAGTTGAGTGTGTCATTTGCGTGAGAATGCTTGTTGGAAAAGTCTTTTGAATGTCTCAACGAATGAAATCGTGGCATTAGTCGAGCCGCAGGAATTCGCCCCGAATTACCAGGCAACTCGTGGAAGATCGTGCGCCTTTCTGCTTTACTGATCGATCGAACCTCGACTCTACCTTCGCTCCTTCTCCAAAAACCTGCCCATTAATTACTGCCGAAGCAATTCTCGATTGGAGTGATTGCACCTGCTGCTGGTGGTGGCGAACCTTGGATAATTCAGCCTTTTGACAAATTACGGAAAGGCGGCGACGGTAATTCCGAGAAAAATGCAGCCAGTTTAACGTGAGAGGATGTGGAATCGCGCCAGGGATAAGCAGACACGGTAACAATGGCCGCTAACGAGGGATGTTAACGTCGCCGAATCCCAAGGGATGTTAACGCAGACGGCCTAGTTTTCCAAGAGAAACAGTAACAAAGAAAAAGGAATCCTCTTTCTGTCTCTAAACTTATTACCATCAAACATCCAAAAAAATCTGTTATAACATTTCATTAAAACCACAATTTTCATCATTATTTCTTTTATCACCCTTCTTCTAATAATCAAAATACCTGCTTTTCTAACCGATATATCCTCTTACATATCACAAGCGTGATACACTCAAACACGAAGGGAAAGATTTACTTGAAGGGGAGGGAAAAAAAAAAAGTCAGAAGATTGGGGTAGAACACAGTAGCTCTTGAAGGGTGGGAAAGTGGGGTGGGGGAGTGAACGAGGGGTAAGGCGTGAAAAAAGCAAGGGTGGAAATTGATAAAGTAGGAAGGCGAGTTAGCTAGGGTTGCTGGAAGGCCGGATTACCTGGGACTTCGAAAACATAAAGTAGCCTTGGTCCAGCAGACTCCAGTTCCTGTGGAGGTTCCTGCGTTAAACCAAGTCGGCCAACGGCGCTGTTTTAAAGGAGAATTTTCCAAAGCAGAGCCGACGCTCCTGTTCCGAGAGGATAGGAGAGGATTTGCGCGATGGTTTTTGAGGATTCCTCTTTTAAAGTCTGCGCTGCTACTACCGCTCACTATTCCTTTCTGCATATATGGCATGCTCGCTCTTAATCCAGATTCACGAAAATCCACCAAGTGGGATTTGTAACCATTTTGATGAAGGTTTTCGACATAGGAATATTGTATCAACAGAGATAATTAATTGGATCAATCTATACAACTGACACTCCTATCAAACCTGTAAAAGAGGCCGGGCTTTCCCATGATCCATTATCGATGTATCCAAGCACTCGTGTAATGGAACACGAACCCCTATTTGGGCCAGTTAATTCTTCGCCAGCTTTCCGCACCGTTCGTCTTTCCGCCCCGTTTTATCCTCTCGCGAAATAATCCATCAAATATTCCGATAAACTATACAACTTTGTAATAGTATTATTGTGAATAATGATTTGTAATATGATATTCCTTGTAAAATAAGTCATAGAATGTTGGGGGTAGGAATTTATGAGAGGTCGACAAAGCGTCGACACTTTTTCCAGTGAAACACTAAAAGCTTCAGTGCCATTTCCATAGGACGCACGAATTTCCAGGAGAAAAGGCAGGAATAGCACTCGACACTCTCAAAAATCGTTTCTCCATCAAACATTATCCCCAAGCCTCCATACAAACACAGCTCTATTCGCCGGGCATCACTATGCAAATAGGAAAAGTGCTTTTCCACGAGGGGCGCTGCTTTTCCTTGCAAGCGGTAACTCCAGCTAGGAAGGTTGTCCAGGATATGCTGGATAGGAACGATGCAAAATTTCATCCGGAAATATTGACTCGACATTTCCATGCTTTATTGATAAGATGGGACAAATTTGCTTCATGGTAAATCAAGCTTTCGAATTAGAATAGCAAGACGAATGAAACAAGTCGATTGGAATATTTAATATCAATGCAGAGATATTTCTTAATAAAGTAATAATATATAAAATAAAAAGAGAAATTAATATTGTCAGATTAACTCACAGTATCTTCTTTTCATCAGGTGCTTAAAGGATGATAAAAAAAGGATCCATTAGACACTCACCTGAAACAAAAAATAACCAAACCATTAATAAAAAAAAAAAAAGGGCCAAGGTGAATTGAAGGAATTTTTTTAAATTATCGGTTGAACTTTAACACAGGCTTTGATTAACATGGAAAAATCCCAAAGGCGTTTCTCGCCTAATTACAAGACCGCTTAATGACACTCGGTCAAAACTAATTACACTCGGACGTTCGCTTATCACTCGTCTTTCTTCCACTTCTCACTAGCTGAGCCAAGTTACTCTCTGAGCTATTAAGATCCAAGAGAAGCACATTAACTCTACTCTCATTCATTTCGATCTATGCTAATACCAAAAGCTTAGAAAAAAAAGCTTGAGTAAGTGGAACAAAAAGTTCTCTCTTTTTCGAAGGAAGTATTTTGAATTCAGTGCATACTGACTTTTTTCCTTCAAATGGCACTTTAACTGATCGCTTCGACTCACCACGTAGAGAAGTGGTACGTGTAGAACTAGCGATAATTGGCAAGGCGAATGCACGCGTCTTTCGTGAGATACGTGCCACGAATCCCTGCCGAGAATTCGGCATGCTGCTTCGCTCGCGCGGCTTCGCTTCGCTGCCAATGAGAACAAACGGCTGGAATTTCGTTGCAAGGCGTTACTCGAGTGTAAGTAGGTTGTAGTTGTAAATATCGAGCTACCCGCCACACTAGACTAATGTGTTTACAGGTAGCTGCGCCAATTTCCTGGGAGACCGCATTCACATACAATGCTATTTCTATATTTACTGTTTTAATATTGTGGTTATTCGAAAAATCCTGCCAATTAACAGACGTATGATAATTATATATCTCTTTAAAATAGAATATAAAAATAAAGAAATTAGGAAAAGAATTAGAATGATTTTGTAATTATTATAGTCTTATTAAATCAGGAATATTTGCTATTCGATTGATATTTAATCCGACAAGAATTTGTATGATAATTATATATTTCTTTAAAATAGAATATAAAAATAAAGAAATTAGGAAAAGAATTAGAATGATTTTGTAATTATTATAGTCTTATTAAATCAGGAATATTTGCTATTGCATTGATATTTAATCCGACAAGAATTTGTATGATAATTATATATCTCTTTAAAATAGAATATAAAAATAAAGAAATTAGGAAAAGAATTAGAATGATTTTGTAATTATTATAGTCTTATTAAATCAGGAATATTTGCTATTCGATTGATATTTAATCCGACAAGAATTTGTATGATAATTATATATTTCTTTAAAATAGAATATAAAAATAAAGATATTAGGAAAAGAATTAGAATGATTTTGTAATTATTATAGTCTTATTAAATCAGGAATATTTGCTATTGGATTGATATTTAATCCGACAAGAATTTGTATGATAATTATATATCTCTTGAAAATAAAATATAAAAATAAAGAAATTAGTAAACGAATTCCAATACATTTTGAATTATACTTTTATTAAATCAAGAAGATTATGTTTAATTTTTCTACAACTTCCAATCAAGAGACTTTGAAATATTTACTTGCTGCCTATTGGATTGATATTTAATCCGACAAGATAATAGACTAAGACAAGAATGAAGGTGTACAACGAAGAGAAAAAAAAAAAGGTGAGCGTACCGAAAGTAGAAGCCACGTCTAATTAAATCTAATCAGAGGATTATAGTCTCGAGGGATTTTCTCGGAGGATGGCTTGTGTCTCATCGGTGGAAGCAGCCCTGATCGTAAATCTCGTTTAGCACGTAAGTTAACGAACTAGCGCGATTAATTAAATCTAATATACGCTCAGACGCGTTTTGCAGGTAATCGAGAGGGCGGTGAAGTAGCCTCGGATAGAGCACACACGTTGAAAGAGTATCGCGTGCGTTACAGGCTGGAACGCCTTCCCTAGCTTGGACGGCAGCAGATCCCATAAGATTCTGCCTCGAGCCTTGGAGCAGTTAATTAATACCGTCGATAAAATCTCATCGTTTAAACTCGTTAGCGTAAGACAGTGTTATGTTGACAGGTTTGTAAAAGGGGGGGGAAAAAAAGTATCGGTCATTTTACTAATTGTCACTTTAACAAATTCCTTCCTGCATTACAATGTGTATTTCAAATCTTTATCAACTTTTAATATCAAATATATTATCATTTATATATTTAAAAAATCTTAAGTTATAATACAAGATTTATTTAAAATTCGAAATAGTTCTAGTATGATTATCCTGGCAGAAATTTATAGTAACACCTTTAGAAACTGTCCGTGCAGATGATGCTTTCACCTCGACGAAAGCATACTCACTCGTGATTCGATAGAGTGACAGTGCGTCTCGCTACTTGGAAACTGAGTCTTCATAACGAGGCGACGACCGCCTAGGAAGTGTCGGATTCGAGTCTGAAATTGAAACTTCGTCTTGTTCAAGTACGCAGCCCGGTAACGAGAGGACTTCCTTCGACATAGATTGTCTCCAACAAGTTTCAAACATTCAAACACACCAGAATTCTAGCAATCCTGAACATATCCGATTATTAATATCTCTGATGATTAATAATTCTACAACTATTATTAATTCATATGTTTATTACTGATTGGACAAATGATTCTAATGAATTAATCAATTTATCAAGATAATAATATATCGTATTATTATCTGAAATCTTCACCTGTTGCTTTTGTATGATATCATAACTTCCTAGAAATATGTCAATTCTCCTATCAATCATTCAGAATTCCTCTGAGCCCTTCAAATAAACGAACTCCTTTTACACTGGCGGGAAAATTGTTTTTGCACCAATTACGTGGCACGCCGCACAAGTTCGACGAGTGTCGCCAATGTTTTCACGAGAATTTGCATAGCGTCGACGTGAGTTTCCTCGACGGCCCAGGCGATGCTCGGCGCAAACTAATTTGCTGTAACGTCATTTTTGCTGACTCGCAGTACACGCGTTTCACGGCTAAATAGATTACAGACTCACCAATCCTGTGTGTGTGTGTGTGTGTGCGTGTAGGTTTGTATATGTTGGAAAGTGTGTGTGGTGGAAGTAAAGATGGGGGAACGTTGGAATCAGGACTGATGGGTATGTAATAGCATTCGCAGACGTTCTAATCGCTTTAACGAAAGTTGTGTTGCCGGAGAAAATTCGGTTTGGAAAGTATAGGCTGCTTGTAATCGAACAACCAACGTGCTTTCTTATAGTTTGTGCTGACAGAATTTTCAAGGTATCGTGTTGTTTGTTTTGAATATGTGTTTTGAGAAATAAAATGAGAAAAATATGACTTCAGAAAATGATGAAAGAATCAATTTTGAGACGAGACTCTGGAATTTGTGTCACTTCTTTCTTGTTGCAAGAAAACATTCTTCACCAAATTTCAGACCCAGAAAATGTCGGGAAGTATGAGAAACATGGCAAGAACCACGAAAATTAATTATTTGTGATTGGTTTTCCATGTGTTTTCGATACAATTCCGGCACTTTGACTACTGGTTTTATGTTACCAAATTTCAGCCCCGGAAAAAGTCAGGAAGTATAAAAAACATGAGAAGAACCATGGAAATCAGATGAAAAAAGGTTATTCAGGAGAGCTTTTTCAAGTGTTTTCCATCCAATTTCACTTTTTCCGTCATAGATTCTTCACTAAAAACACATTTCAATACAAAACCAACTTATTTCATTAAAGATTTCAACCTCAACAAATTTCAGCATATCTTCCACAAGATAATTGCTTTCATACATCAGCTTTATTGTCTACAAATGCAGGAAGTTGAAGAATTTTTTTCCTTCGCCTAGAAAACCAGCGCATAATCATGATCGCTAGTCGACTCGTTAATCCGAAGCGCGCATCCACTAGCCTCGTTAAGTTCTCCTTCATTAGCCGCGCCTCGTTAATTCCCGCGTCCCCGGTGCAAATTCATCGAACTCTCTTTCCAATTGGCGGGCAGGAGGAGGTGGGTCGAGAACTACTACCGGTGGAATAACAGAGCGTTGCTGACGAGAGAACAGCTCGACGTCGACGTCGACGTCGACGTCGACGTCGTCTCGCCGGCCACTTGTGCGGGATCCCCTAATAATTGCTCGCTCGCATCACCTATTCATGCCCACGCAACATTACTCTTGCTTCTCTAGTTTCACGATTAACATCACTTTCCTTATCCAAACTAACTATTATTGATTATTTAACCAAACACAATTTCAAACTTCCATCTATCATAAAAAAAAGACTAAAAATAAATAAAAGCTTTAATATTCAGTGCTCGAAAAATATTAATAAATAAAAAGTTTGATATAGAATTTTATAAATCACAATAACAATGATTAGAACAGGCTTAATTCTTTATTCTGCTTGCCAATTTTCCTGGATATCCAATTTGTCATCATACATGCTCTGCCAATTCTACAATAACCAATAGTCGCCTTAGAAACGTAGGAGTATGGTGTCATCTCTAACTCTGACATTCTAATCACGAGTTCAATTTCCCGTGAGAATCTTCGGTGCAACGTGCGTGTTCGGTTCACGCTTCGCTTGTGACTTGTTCTCTCAAATTCAACGCACACATACACACAGTTTACTTGAGAATATATATGTGGCAGTTTCGAAAGCATAGCATTCTAAGTTCTAATATTCTCTCATACATGTATGTTGTATGTTGAAAGAACAGGTAAGAGAAAATGTTCAAGGCTTGAAAAATCCCAGGTTTCTTCATGTTGGAGAATTAAATTTCAGTTGAAAACTTACTAGAATGTATAGTCGTGTATTACAACTCGTTCTTCCTCTTGGATTTTCTCTCTGCCTCTCTCTCTCTCTCTCTCTCTCTTTTATTACTACGCGCACTGACCTCAGCTTCGAGGACGAGTTAGCGCACCCGGCAACTGGCATTACTGCCATTGAAATACGAACTGTATACTGGATTCCCAATCTCTGTTACTTCATCTATTCAACTATAATACAATTCACGAACAATAAAAACTTCAATCTTTAAATTAAATTACACTACAACAATGCCAACAGATTGAGAAGAAAAGCAATGCTCAGAGTAAGGCAATAACAAAGAAGAGAGTATAATCTCGTCGAGGAGGGTTGAAATAATATTTCATGCGGTCAAAACTAAAACCTCTCTCCAAAGAGATACTTTCATCCGACTATACGCTTGGCTAGCATGTTAAATTAAAGAGGACTCCAGAAATACTATGTGTGTGTGTGTGTGTGGAAGCAAACAGTTTTTCAAAGTTACAAAAGTTGTAGTACATGCGTTGGTGGCCTCTTCATCCTTTGACCTCATATTCTTCCTCTACTTTCAAGTGAACCAACCACCCCCTTCTTCTTCTTCTTCTTCTTCTTTTTCCTATGCGAGGGGCCGCTAAAAGAGAGGGGGTGGTTCAACCACCCCCATGATACCAGAAGATCTGATGCACTTTTGCGGCCTTGCACAATTCCATTGTCGCAACCTCTCGCTGGCTGGGGAAAGCTTCACGGCTCTCCGGCAGATATCCAGTGCATTTCACCCAGCCGGAAAGGCCGCCAGAGAGACTCCAAGAACGAAAAAGAGAGAAGAAGAAGAAGAAGAAGAGAGAAAGAGAAGCAAGGAAAAAGCTTAGACATCCGCGCCCTAGATTCCCATGTGTGTCTCATCTTTGTCTCTCTGTATGTGTAAGTTAAATTTGCATATTACGAAATCCTCACCATCTGTATTGTAATCTGGAGCACTCAGTGTCTCGGATGAAGGATGTTTAGTTGTCTTGATTATTAACTTCATTAGTGAATTCTTGAAATTGGTATGTTTATGTTTGACTTGGTTTGATAGAGTTGTTTGATAGAAGGGAATTTTGATTGAATTGTGTTTGAAGGTTTGATGTAGTTGGTGGACTAACTTTTTGATAGTCCATTGTCATCTATTTTCTATAACCAACACGCCCGACCCACTAAATAGTAATATTGGAATTACTCTCGTTGAAGCTTCGAACGAGGGTAGAATCGAAAATTCAACTCACTTGCATGAAATATATTGGAAATACAACTAAAAGGAGGGGGAAAAAATATGCAAAAAAGCCTGGAGGATAAAACGATTGAGTACAAACGTTCGAGTGTATCATCTCGATCTACAATTTCGATGTGGCGTGCAGTGTTGCGCCAACGGCTTTTTCGAAATATCATTCGGACTTTCAACATAGCTGAAATGAAACTGTCCTGGAAAACTCGGTTTCCCAGAAAATTACAGACGCGTGTCTGTCAGTTGATTTCACCGGATGACAGATGAATACGACGACCCACGACACGCCCGATCATTCTCTACTTTCACGAGAACCTTAATCAAACTTTTTCCTCAACGATCATTACATCCACTAATGACTCGAAGAAAAAGGGAAAGCCCAAGGGAATAAAAGATCCACTTAAGAAACTTTTTTTTTCTACTCAACATCATCCAAGACTTTTTAACACAACACGATCAAACATCATCAAACATATCTCTTTAAATACCACCATGAAAAATATTGATTTCCCATTAACTTCGAGTATCTTCTTCAAACAATACAATGATAAAACACAAAAGGATACTTCCAATACAATCCAACATAATCGTCTCGTTCAATGACTATTGAACGTAACTAGTCTCTTAATAAACGATAGAATAGCTCGTACAATCTCCTCAAACGCCATCAAACAATGGCATACCTGGTAACTTTGATATCTCATTCAAACCTTTCTAAGCTTTACTTTTCTATTCTTTTCTTCACAGTCGATAAACTTCCACGCTCGCTTTAATTTCTTTACAGTAATACTCAGTATTCCAATAGTTTTTCCGCGACCAACGCACTTTTATCCCGGATGTTTCAATATCTGCGTATGGTGTATGTATGCTTCCGTGTGTTCGTTTGTACGTAGGTAGAAGCGAGGAGTGGCGGAGGTGCGCGCGGAAAATCGATACGCTCATGCCACTCCCTCGCAAAATAACAGAGACGGAATTTCTGGCGGCGACGACGACGACGACGACGACGACGACGACGCACGTTGCCTCGCCGATTCTCATTCTGTGTTTATAGTTTATGGGAAGCCTACTTTCAATCCTGCTGTTCGATACCATCAACTTTCTCCTATGACATAACATAACAAATTCAAGCTATCTTTTCACAGATGTATTCCAGTCAACATTGTCATATGTCAATTTTTCTTATGAATTAATTAAAAGTATTTTTATTTCTATTACTATTTTTGTATAATACTATAAAGTTGAATTCAGTATTTATAACTTATTTTGCCGGAATAAATCGTCAGAAAAAAAAACACAACGCGTGTTATATAAAAGTTATTTTAAAAAATAGAAATCCCTGGGGTAAATCCGGCGACTTAACGTCAACGCTTTCAATGCTTGATTAAAGCAAAAGTCACTTGATTACATTCGAGAACTGTAAAGTACCACACGGCGCGCGCGCGCGTGAGAGAGCCTGTTTTTAAATCATTGCGCGCCATGGAATTTTCGACAGCACCGGCAGCTGTCATGGTTAATTTCAATTTCGCCAGGCGTTTTCCACCGCTGCAAGATTTATTCGTGGTCGGCTTTCCTGCATACCTGCCGATATTGATCCCGGCTTGCAAATGCACCTTCGCAAACGCATCGGACCTTTACATTTTTCCACCGGACTGCTTTTTTCCATGGCTTTCGTTCTCTCTTTTTTCGATTATCATCAAAAATAATCATTCTAATTTTACCTATTCATAAATAGAAAATGTAACAAAGTTTTCTATTCCTTTGTCAATACAATACTCTATTTTCTATTCAGAACTTGAATTGATTAAGTGAGAACTTTTCAGTGAGAACTCCACTGAACTTTTGGGACAACGATAGTATAGTATTTCCGGTATCCGGTGGTGGTTCCTTGCGTCGATATCCCCCTTTTTTTCCCCTCCCCCTCGTCCTCGTCGTTGAGAGGACCAGCTGGAGAAGTTCGCGGACATTCTCCAAGTTCCGCTCTCCGCTTGAGTGGTTCTTTCTGTTCTGCCTGGTGAGTTTCGCTTGAGAGAAAGAGAACTAGAGAGAAAGAGCGAGGATTCCACCTAGAAACGAAAAGGTGGAGGTGGAGGTGGGGGGGGGGGTTTGTTTTTCGTAGGATGTAGCACGTGCGCCATCGTTTCCCCTCCCATGAAATGTCGTCGCGTCGTAAGTCTTCAAGATTTGCTTTACTATCTCATCCTACTTTTCTTCCACCCAATTCTCTTTTTAACCGAAGAGAACTTGTCAATTTCAAACTTCCTTGAATATTCAGAATACACCTTCTGTTTCTGATCATTCAATCAGATTCACTTTATATTTCCTCTGACAATTTATTATTCTTTCTTAAAAACAATTCTTATTATTTCGAATTCATTTTACTTTCTATAATTATTCTCTGCTTACTAATATTCAGATAGCACTCTCATTTCTGGTTGGTTAATTAGTGCTATTACAGGGAAATGAGAGTATAAATGATCAAATAGGCACATTCATCGTTTACCTTTATATTTCCTCTGACAATCTTTATTATTCTTTCTGAAAAACAATTCTTATTATTTCTAACTTTTATTACTTCCTATAATTATTCATTTTGAATTCTATCTTTCTCTGCTTACTAATATTCAGATAGCACTCTCATTTCTGGTTGGTTAATTAGTGCTATTACAGGGAAATGAGAGGACGTCGAAGTTTTGCCTGAATGTCAAACGTCGCGGAGTATAAATGATCAAATAGGCACATTCATTGTTTACCTTTATATTTCCTCTGACAATCTTTATTATTCTTTCTTAAAAACAATTCTTATTATTTCTAACTTTTATTACTTCCTATAATTATTCATTTTGAATTCTATCTTTCTCTGCTTACTAATATTCAGATAGCACTCTCATTTCTGGTTGGTTAATTAGTGCTATTACAGGGAAGTGAGAGGACGTCGAAGTTTTGCCTGAATGTCAAACGTCGCGGAGTATAAATGATCAAATAGGCACATTCATTGTTTACCTTTATATTTCCTCTGACAATCTTTATTATTCTTTCTTAAAAACAATTCTTATTATTTCTAACTTTTATTACTTCCTATAATTATTCATTTTGAATTTTATCTTTCTCTGCTTACTAATATTCAGATAGCACTCTCATTTCTGGTTGGTTAATTAGTGCTGTTACAGGGAAATGAGAGGACGTCGAAGTTTTGCCTGAATGTCAAACGTCGCGGAGTATAAATGATCAAATAGGCACATTCATCGTTTACCTTTATATTTCCTCTGACAATCTTTATTATTCTTTCTTAAAAACAATTCTTATTATTTCTAACTTTTATTACTTCCTATAATTATTCATTTTGAATTTTATCTTTCTCTGCTTACTAATATTCAGATAGCACTCTCATTTCTGGTTGGTTAATTAGTGCTGTTACAGGGAAATGAGAGGACGTCGAAGTTTTGCCTGAATGTCAAACGTCGCGGAGTATAAATGATCAAATAGGCACATTCATCGTTTACCTTTATATTTCCTCTGACAATCTTTATTATTCTTTCTTAAAAACAATTCTTATTATTTCTAACTTTTATTACTTCCTATAATTATTCATTTTGAATTTTATCTTTCTCTGCTTACTAATATTCAGATAGCACTCTCATTTCTGGTTGGTTAATTAGTGCTATTACAGGGAAGTGAGAGGACGTCGAAGTTTTGCCTGAATGTCAAACGTCGCGGAGTATAAATGATCAAATAGGCACATTCATTGTTTACTTTTATATTTCCTCTGACAATCTTTATTATTCTTTCTTAAAAACAATTCTTATTATTTCTAACTTTTATTACTTCCTATAATTATTCATTTCGAATTTTATCTTTCTCTGCTTACTAATATTCAGATAGCACTCTCATTTCTGGTTGGTTAATTAGTGCTGTTACAGGGAAATGAGAGGACGTCGAAGTTTTGCCTGAATGTCAAACGTCGCGGAGTATAAATGATCAAATAGGCACATTCATCGTTTACCCGGGCAAAACGCACAATCTCTCTCACACACACACACACACACATACACATACAGACTCTCTTTCCAAGCCTGCCTAATACACTTATACGTTCGGCCAGGGATTTCGCAAGCACGCTTGCAAATTGCTCGTTAGTGCATAGGCACGTATGACGTTTGTGCTTCTATGCTTTCGAGCATAGTATACGCGTTCCTATTGGACGCGCGTGTCGTAGTTGGTGCGCCGAAGCATCGCAATTTCCAGAAGTATTGCAATCAACGTGAGCGAGGATATTTCGCACGAGATTAAACTACCTTTTCCAAGAGTTTTGCCAAAGGGTTTTCCCTTACACTTGGGAAATCAGTATTTGTGTTAATGAAATATTTGTCAATTAACACCTGTTCTCATTAGTCATCCGCTGCAATGATTTCACTCTCTCGAATATGATTTCAATTGGCAAAGAGGTTCGCTTTAATACCTTCTCGATCAATTGACGAAGCACAATCAGATTTCCAACTAATTATCTACTATCTCATCATCGTTTCATTGTTCATGCGTCATAGTAGAATCATCAATCAGAGAGGAAATATGAAAATTAAGATGGATAGTCGATGTGTAATAAATAAATTCCTATGTGTCTATTAATATTATGATATTCTTTTAGGTATTTTATGTGGTGTTAGTAATTTTTTACAGCTGTTAGTGTATTATTGATTTTATAGATTTAGAATTCATCACCGGATACGGAAATACTATGTCCGCAAAGTTTATGGAGTTCTCGCTGGAGGAGAACGAGACTAATGCTGAAAAGTTGCCCGTCCAACCAACGCTCGCCACCCCAGTTAATCCCTTCTCGTTCGATCAACTTCGAAATCAATGTTATAGGAACATCGTTTCCAATCCTTTTAATACGAAGAACCAGTCAATACTCTTTTCGTATATGTTTTTCCAAATACTGTGTTTAAAGTTTGCCAGTTTTGTTAATGAATGTGATTTTAAATTTAAATTGACTCTTTGCTTACTGTGTAATTACGTTCAATCAATTGGAAAATGCAAGCGAGTGGTTAATTCTGTCGATTTATTTATTGTTTGAAGTTATTTCAGAACAGTCGAGTAAAAATATGTTAGTGAAATCTCAAAGGAATTGAATCGAAGTATTTTTCTTTTATCAGACAACGAAAGAGAAGAGACAGAATAATGTGAGGGTGAAAGAGAAAGAGAGCAGAAGAAAAAGAACAAGGAGAAATAACTGTTCGAAGAGTTCGCGTTGCCCGAATGTTTATTCCTCCCATTTCGTTCTCCTGACGGCTTCTTATCAAGCTTGTTTCTGGAGCGGCTCCAGGGGAGAGAGAGAGCGCAGTCGGCCGCAATCTTCCAGCGAGATCAGAGGAATTTAGTGGTTCGAGCTTATTCGCAATGCGAAACTTTGAATAGCACCGGCCAAAGGAGAATCCTGTCGTTTGCCGATTTTCTCCCATTTTTCCTGTTTTCTCGTGGAATGCGCCAACTCTCTCTCTCTCTCTCTCTCTCTCCACAAAGAACGGCCACTGAATTATACATATTTCCTAGCCGCTTTGTCCCAACGCAAAATGCAATGAACGAACTTACTATGCATTGGAATATATTGTATGTTTCCAAGCATAGAAACTGTTAGAATAAGACAATCTTCGCGAAAGGCACTTCAAACCTTCATTCAAACATTGACAAACCTCGTACTTCAAACTACCTCAAACATTCATCAATCAACTAACTAAATTCGTCGACTCAAACAATATCATTCCTCGAATCAAATCATTATTGACATCAACTCAAACTACTCAAACTACATGAAACATGATCAAACCAAATTACAATTACTCGAATATCTCTCATTCTAATAACTCGATGACTAAACCCCGAAACCCTGAAGCACAAGTCGTAGAAAATGAAGCTCCCATCAATTATGTACAGAACATTACTGCCAAACATTAAGTTCTAACTTGGAATCCATGTGTTTGAAGCAAATAGAAGGAGCAAGCTTACGAAGCCTGTCGGAACTTATGGTTCCACTAGTGAATACATTATACAAGTTGTTAGTACGATAAGGAAGAGAGAATGAGAAACTAGTGCGCGCAATTATAATAATACACAGGTCAAATTGCAGGGTGACGGTCGCGGCGCATCATTAACAATGCGCAACTGTTTCTCTCTCCACTTAAGAATGAGTTAATTCAGCTGTAATTGAGGGAGGAGTGCTTGCTGCCTCGAATAGAAGAGGATAGAAGAGTAGAAGAGCGTATTGACTGGCTCTTGCCTCGCCGGATAATTTAAATGAGCCGATTTTCCATTAATTGACGCAGTTGCGCATACTCTCTCCCTCCCTCTCTCTCTCTCTCTCTCTCTCTCGTAGTTTCGAAGCAGTCTTTCTCTTTGAAATCGATATAAAGTTACAGGATGTGTAAGTTAATTAATGAAATCGTTGGAAAGGGCAGAGTAGGAGAACGAGGGTGCCTCGAGGGTACGAAATTTTTGTGTCAAACTTATTTGAAACCTCGCCTTCTTTTTTTTCTCTTCCACTCTCTCTCTTTCTCTCTCTCTCTCTTTCTCTCTTTCTCTGAATGCCTAGACTGTGTCTGGAGCGGCCGCTTGCTTTTCACAAAGGGTCCGGCAATTGTTTCATCTTCGTCAACGGCCGCCCAGTGAAAAAAAAAGAAGAAGAAGAAGGGGCGGTGGGGGGAAGGGAAAAAGAGAAAGAGAGTGGGAGAATGGTTTGGTTGGGGAAAGGGTGGGGTTGGAAAAACGAGATCGAAGGAAAGTCCTTCCCATGAAATTGCGGAATAATGAAGCGGCAGTGCCTCTTTGTGCCGGCCGAGCGCAATTCTCCGCATTGCATCGGCGCCCTTTTCCGCCCCTGGCGAACCATCCATCCCTCTTTCTTTCTTTCTTTCTTTCTTTCTTTCTCTCGGTTGCAGCGAGAAAAAGCCATAATGCCGTGGGGAAAGCGGTGAAAAAGAAAGCATCGGCGCGAAAAGTGCTCGGCAAGTTTCACGGTGTACGCTCGGCACACACGGGAACGCTAAGAGGCTGCACTTGGACCGCCAATCCTCCACTGGAGAATCGCAAGTAGTGTCAACAAAAGTGTTGGATACTCGTACGAATTAAAGACGATTATTCTCTAAACTTGAAGATAAGTTGTTGTTCTTATTCTTATCATTTAAAGTCTGAATTTCTGTTGAATAATAAATTCTGAATAAATAATATTGATATATTAAAAGAGAATAATAAAATCTTGTCTTGTTTTGTGTTTATAAGTATGTGAAACACTTGGAGAAATAAGAATAGGTGTTGAAAATAATTGTTATTGTTAATGTGTTTCATGAAAAGAATCACAATGCCTGTCAGAATGATTAGAGTTGAGAACTAAAGCGTTTTTCGTAACACTGGTAAGCAAAGGGAGCAGAGAAACATACAATTAAAGGCAGAGAGTTTTCTATCCCTCGGTTCATGAGGGCTCTTAATTGAATAACTTCCCTGGATATTCTCGCTTCCCGGACGTCGGCGTGCCTTCGAATAAAAAAGTTCGGCGTCATCGTCGTCCAATTCATCCGAGCATTCGGCCGGCGGCGGCCACACTTTTCTGGCTTGGAAAATCGCGCCAGGGAAAAGAGAGGCTTCCGGCGGCGACTGGCTGAATTCTCCTCTGTCGAAAGTTCCTACATACTTGCCACATACACTGTGACTCGGAAATTCGTTCGTACTAGAAATGTAGAGTTCGAGAATGTAGAAGAAACTGTCAGAATTTGAACGAAATTCATTATTTAAAAGACTGCTTTCAAGTGTTTTTGATAGTATTCTGGGATTTTTGCTACTGGTTTTATGTTTTCTATCCGTTTTGATACTTAGACAATGGAATTATCAAGCGTTTGTCAAAGTCCGAGAACGTTTGGAAAATCGAAAATTTTTTAATCAGTCTTCTCGACCGTTTCAGGGTCTGGTATTTCAGGCAGTGATTCAGTATTTAGCTAGGAAACAGTGATATAAATTCCAGAAGCCTAGGTCAAAGTTCATTTTTTGGGCCAAAAATTCGCCAAGGGGTATACCCAGAAAAATTTGCGAAAAAATGAATTTTGAGCTAGGGCTTTGGAATTTATATCACATCTTACTTGATGCAAGAAAACATTCCCCACCAAATTTCAGCCCCGGAAAATGTCGGGAAGTATGAAAAACATGGCAAAAACCGTCAGAATTGGACGAAAATGAATTATTCAAGATCGGTTTTTCATGTGTTTTCGATACAATTCCGGCACTTTGACTACTGGTTTTATGTTTTTTATCCGTTTTGATACTCAAACAATCGAAATATCAAGCGTTCGTCAAAGTCCGTGAACCTTCGAAAAATCGAAAATTTGTGAAGGGGTACATATGGAAAAATTTGCGAAAAAATGAATTTTCAGCTAGCCCTCTGGAATTTATATCACTTCTTCCTTGATGCAAGAAAACATTCCCCACCAAATTTCAGCCTCGGAAAATGTCGGGAAATATGAAAAACATGGGAAAAACCACGAAAATAAATTATTCAAAATCAATTTTCCATGTGTTTTCGGTACAATTCCGGCATTTCTGCCACTGGTTTTATGTTTTCCATCCGTTTTGAGACTCAAACAATCGAAATATCAAGCGTTCGTCAAAGTCCGAGAACCTTCGAAAAATCGAAAATTTGTGAAGGAGTACATATGGAAAAATTTGCGAAAAAATGAATTTTGAGCTAGGCCTCTGGAATTTATATCACTTCTTCCTTGATACAAGAAAACATTCCCCACCAAATTTCAGCCCCGGAAAAAGTCAGGAAGTATAAAAAACATGGAATAAACCGTCAAAAATAGACGAAATTAATCATTCAAGATGACATTTCCAAGTGTTTTCGAGACAATTCCAGCATTTCTGCCACTGCTTTCATATTATCTATAATCTACCAGTATCTAAATTAATAAACACTTACAACTACCACGAAACAATGTAAACTTTGTTTTCAAAGGAGGACATTGACCAGTGTGTAAAAAGAGTTCAAGTTTCTGGACCGGTGGTCGTCGTAGCGCTGTTAAGCGCGGAGGACAGGAAGCGGATGGATCCGGAGTTGAGACTGGTAAGGGAAACCCAAGAGGAGATGGTTCAAGAGAAAGAAAGACAGAGAGAACACACACAAGTAAAGTAGAAGTAGTTAGAGTGAGAAAGAATGAAAGACCGAGTGTGTCTGTGGTGTACGAATATCTTCTACTGCTTCGTCGATGCTGGAGTTTTCATGTCTCTTCTCTGTCTGACACATACCAAGCCTTTCTACTTGCGATGAATACATCTCTCTTTCTCTTTCTCTCTCTCGTTGGCTATCAGTAGTAGTAGTAGTAGTAGTATCAAGTTACTCGTCGATGAAAAAGTCGTTCACGGCGCCCGCCGGTCTGGCCAATATTTTACTATCCAACACGAGGCTGGCGTACGCGCGATGGAGAGGGACGCCCGGCGTCGTCGCCGCGCCAACATTATCCCGACAAGAGCACGCTCTCGTCGTCTCTCCCTCTTTTTCCCTCGACGGCGGCGGCGGCGGCGAGACGACCGGGAGAAGAGGCGACATCATCCCTGGGAAGCACCATAGCTTCCGTGCAAAGAAGAGCGCCAATGAAGGATGCTGTGCGAAAGATGTGTGTGTGTGTGTGTGTGTGTTTCTGTTCAAGGAAAGAGCACCCTTTTATTTAACCACGCGTATGTGTTTTCTACGAGTTTTCCAAGAGATCGATTTTCAAGAGTAAATCTTGTGGAAAGAGTTAGTAAATCTGACTTAAAGATATATCGTTTTGATATAGTTTGTGTAAGAGAAGTTGTTTTTAACCTTTGATTAATAAGGTGGAGTATTTTTCTAGTGTTATAATTGAATTGGATTTGATAGGATTTGATTGGGCTTGATTGGATTTGATTGGAACGTGTGTTAAATTATGCGTATATAAAGTCTACCCTTCGTGAAAGATGAGGAATGAGTCATCATAGCCAGTTGCATCGTCGACTCATTTTCGTAATGACAAGCGGCTTTCGTAATTCTTGAACGATCGCTAGAAATAGCAATGCTTAGCTTACTCTCAACTAGAAGTGAACGAAGGCCGTCGCCGACACAAGGAAAGTTCTACGAACGTAGGTGTCAGCAGTGGTTCGCAGGTGCATGCAATTACTATGGAAATTTAACATTTCCAAGTTCATTATAAACCAAACGACTGATTACAAAATAAGATTGACACTCTGACATATAAACAGAACAAATCAAAAGAAACTATTTCAGAAAAACAAAAACAGTAACATTTATAATTCAATCTAATCAATGGGCAAGGAAAAAAAACTACTTTCAAACCAATCGAAATCCTAGTTTCTGGCAGGAATTCAATAATCGTGCCAATTACCATTTAAATGCAACAAATGGAATACCTGAAATTTCCAGTACTCAAGTGAATGCTTTGCATTTTAAGTAGCAAACTACCACCAACGAACCACCAGCACGATTCTCATAGCAACCGAATGCTTACTACTAAAACTTATGTTACATTCACCGAGGCTCTTTAAAGGGCGTCGAAATTTAAGAGCTATGAATAACGATGCCGAATAAAGCGGCAAGCGAACCGTGAATAAGTGGAACTCATAAAATATAGATTCAAAGGAATTCTATCTAAAGAAGAATCCTATTGAAAAAAAGCACTAAGAGAGACCAAAATTCTCTAATCTTTTTACAAGAATAACACCAGTATTATTAAAATCAGACAGGGAGGAAAAAAAAGGTAGACAAGGTTCACTGACATCAAGAATTTAGAGTACAAGAGCGTGCATTGCACTCTTTCCTATCGATATGCCATTCTACTCGAGTACAATCGCAACTCTATATGTCTATGTATGTGTGTCTGTACTCCTTCAAATTAGAGTCACCAGTCGGCGTGCCAAGAGGGCCGACGAATCGGAGTTATACGTGCTTTAGAGGGTTCGACAGAGAAGGCGCACGTTAGGTACATACGCTTCTCAGTCACAAAAAAAAAAAACGAAGAAGAAGAAGGAAGCTTGGGGAACATAAAAGATGTAGAGACGACTTTGGTGAGGCCAATCGCGCGGGGGCAACCTCGGCTCTTCTCTTCTCTTCTCTTCTCTCTTCTTCTTCTTCTCGACAAGAGTGAGAAAGAGAGAGAGAAGAGTTGCCTGCGGATCTCTCCGGTGAACCATTCAATTTCGACGTCCAACTACCCTCAAATATTTATGCTCCCTGCAACGCGCATTGAAAACTCCCCACTCTACATCCACATCCGCCGCCACCCCTCATATGCAACCCTTTACTTTTCCGCTCTCTATAAAGAAATCCCCGCTCCAACCAACCCCTTCTCGTAGTAAAAATTGACAAATATTTACACGGATATTTATAGATGAATACTAGTTGGTAATTGTTGTAAAGTAAATGAATGGTTTCAGAAAGGTTGTCATTTAGAAAAGGTTATAAATCAGTGGATTATTTAGTTACTTACTGCAACGCGCATTGAAAACTCCCCACTCTACATCCACATCCGCCGCCACCCCTCATATGCAACCCTTTACTTTTCCGCTCTCTATAAAGAAATCCCCGCTCCAACCAACCCCATCTCGTAGTAAAAATTGACAAATATTTACACGGATATTTATAGATGAATACTAGTTGGTAATTGTTGTAAAGTAAATGAATACTTTTAGAAAGGTTGTCATTTAGAAAAGGTTATAAATCAGTGGATTATTTAGTGTAATATGAAATATGATATGTTTCATTGAAATAAAGTGAAAGGGCTTTTGACTTTGTCAAGGGTTCCTTCCGATAGATTTACTGCTGCTTTCTTGGAGAATGAACAAGTGCAGCAGGGGTTGCAATATATTAGTAAGGGAATTGTCCAAGGGTGGGCAAACGATGCTCTCGAAGCAGTGGAAATAATTGCTAAGGGCTTATTGTTAGACGCTGGCAGGATTATACCTGGCCCTTAGGATGCCTCAGGATAAAAGAACTCTCCAGGACGACTAATCCTCTTGCAGACCACCCTCTTTTCTCTCTTTCTCTCTTTCTCCCTTTCTCTCTTTCTCTAATCCTCCATTGGGTACTAGCTATCTTTCCCCAGCAGAAGAAGCAAAGAAGTAGCAGGTGGAGAGGGGGAAACAAAAAATAGGGTTCACCAATTGTTTCAACTTCCAACGGCAAAACTCCAACGAAGGGGAGATTTCCACACAATGGAAATTAACTCCGCTCGAATCCTTTCCGCGGGGTAGTTTTGTCTCCTGCGGGAAACACGTTATTCCTCCTCGTTTGTTCCATCTGTTTTGATAAATCCGATTTAGCGAGGCGTCGCGCACTGCTTCTCGCTTGATAAATATTCGAGAGAAGAGAAGAATGGTTACATTGAATGGATAATGTAAAACAGAGATAGGAAATGTCAGGGTCGTGTTAAGTATACTTTAATTATAGATTCTGATTTCTAATGCTAGTTAATATATTATATAAATATCTTTAACAGTGTCTTTGTATGACTATTGTTTATTATTATTCTTCGAGAAGTTCCTATACGAGAATATAAAAGAAAACTGGTACTTTACGAGCCCTTTAAAAATGGATCGACCAAGAATCTTCGACAGTGTTATCCGATCCAACTATATCCTCCAACGTGCTTCGGCAAAACTTACGAGCAAAAACAGGCGATATTTCCTTCCAAGTTTTAATAGCCAACGCGATATCTAACGATCTTCAAGAACGAAGGAGAGTGCTCTGTTTACCGAAGCCCTTAATGCTCGAAGCCTAAACTTTTTTTATTAAGAGAAGCATCATGCATTCTTCCAGGGAATCTTTATTTCTTCACTTCATCTATCTACGAAAGTAAGGTTTCTCTCGTCTCGTTTTTTTTGTTGTTTTTTTTTTTTTTTTATTGCTCGAGGTAGTCCAATAATAGAGCGAAGAGCGAGTGTAATTTCGCAATGCAGGTGAAGCAGAAGGGCGTGGGCAGAGGTCGAGAAGGCTATGGCGCGCTCCTATGAAAGATAAATGAAGCATCGATCACAGGGGTAGGCGGGGGATCAATAATTACGTGCCAGTATAACGTCATGGGACCAAGAAGGATTCAAGGCATCTGCCTTCGATGCGACCCACCCACTCTTATCCTTCTATAAAATGAACCAGTCATTTCATCATTTTCAATATTATAGAAAGAAGAAAGTCTAAATAAAATAAAAAGAAAGATCTCCCCTGTAAGTTTTCAACATTGTTGCAAAGAATTAATTACTTGGAACATCATCTGCTTCAATCTTTTCGCTGTGGTTTTAAACAATGTTGAATCAATTACTTGGAACATCAAAATAAGAAATCTCCCAAGGACGATATAAAAAAAGAAGGAAATACAAAAGAAAAAGGGTGACGCATTCCTCTTCCTATTTCAGAAGTGTTTGCAGGGCGCGAAAGGTAGACGAGTTACGATGAATGTGACATTCAGGGTGTGCGAGAGAGAGTGTGTGTGTGTGTGTGTGTGCAAATGTTGCGCGAGGTGTCAGTCAGCATTCCTCGCGTTCCTACCACCTGCCGGCGCGTCACAGCCGATTTGCTCCACCTGTCTTTTGCTGCATTGCACCAGAGACTGCAACGATCCTATTCCACAATCAGCCGCGGCGCTCCTCAGAGCGCGCCTACTCGCTGATGCGCTTGCCTTGGAAATACCAACTATTTTCATCCCCGCAGACAATCTTATAACGAATGAAAATATACTTTCCTTTAATTAAAAATACATAAAATTCTATGAAACATATTATAATTTCGTTCATTTCGTATTTATTGTCCAATAGCTTTTTATTAAATTGTTTCTGAGTGTTATATATATAATATAATAAATTTAAAGATAATTGTTACTTAAGCACATTGTTGACAGACTGCTGAGAATAAACATCTATGTAAACATAAACCTGACATATTCTTGCTGAAAATAAAAATCAAGATAAAATAATATAAAGATAGAAATGAATCAATTTAATATTCAAGATTAAAAAAAGGATGAATAGTGAAAAGAGAGAAATCGATCAGAGTATGGCATTGGTGGATGGATTGTGCCGGTAGCGTTTAAACGTTTCGAGTCAGTATCAATGTCAATTGTGGCCGAGGCAAATATCTCCGGTGCGGATATCTGCATTCGCGTGGAACTGTATCGAGTAACAGGCATATGTAAAGGGCCACATATCCACACACACACACACACACACATAGATGAAAGGGGGAGAGAGTGGGCGTAGGCCAATCGAAATCACCCGTCAAGATCTACCAGAGCTGTGCACTGTTCTATCTAATCTATCTAATCGAGTACCATTGTACAGTCAGTGCTTGTTCCTATTGTCGCGTGGCTAATCAACCTTTGTATTGCAACACACGGCGAAATGCTTCATCGCCTAGACACTAATCAGTAACCTAACAATCGGCAATGTGTCTGCCCGCCCTCCTCGAATCCAATTGGATTAGAATTGGATTAGAAATCTTTTATGATTTAAATAAGGAAGTCGTAAATATGGTGAAATAAAATTGTGAAATAGAGAAAAATGTGAGTTGAATTCTTAGATATAAGTATGCTAGTTCTAAATATGATGGGCTGAAATATCATCATATTGATGATACTTTGCTGTTTTGCAACGAGTTAAGTTCTAAGTTGATAAGTTTTTAAATGTACACTTAAATATCAGATCAAATTTCAATAGTTATTTCTTCAATATGTAAAAGAGAATTCCAATATTTTAACATCAACGTAAATTATGAAATAGTAGAGTGAGAAAAATGTGAGTTGAATTCTTAGATATAAGTATGATAGTTCTAAATATGATGAGCTGAAATATCAATAATGGTAGACATACCAAGTACTAATAAAGAATTCTATGTGGCTAGTTGGTAGCTAAGGAAGCAAGACAAAGAAAGAATGTACATAAAGCGAATAGTGTTCGGTCTAGTGCTTCCAGTTAACCCATTTTTATGCCCACTGACTTAGAAAGGCTTTATCGATTTATGGAATATTACGTTTCAATTCGGATACTAGCTTGCTAATGCTAGCACTCTACTTTAGCCGAAATTTATCTTTCAACTGACGGAAATATACATTTTCCGATGAAAAATAATTATTCAATCAATTAAACAAGAAGTAATGATTTATTATTAATACTATTATTTCAAGCTTCTTCTAAATTCGTTCAATCATAACTTGGCTTTCGAAAGCTAAGAATAAAAACTAAGAACATTCAGTGGAACGTTCGAAGACCAGTCGGACGGTTTCACTCATTTAGAAGTCCACGTGCCGAGGATTCCATTCATTAGTGAGAAACGGTGAGAGTTTGTTTCTCGTAAGGTGTCAGTGGTGTGGAAAGAAAGGGTCCGCAGTGTTACGTGGCTAGACACAAAGGGGAAAAGAGAGCGACAAGTGTAAGAAGAAAGCGCACTTGCCTTGTATACAAAAAAAAAAGGGGAAGGTTTTAAAGTGTCATTATTTAATGAACGACAAGAGAACCCAAGAAAATTATATCGGCCAGTGAGACTATCGAGTAGAATCAAATTACTGGAAAATCACCTTTTACTCCCCTTTTATATTGAACCGATCTAGTTTCAACGAATTGGAAGAACCATTGTCGAAGCTCTAACAACTCTATTTACATGTATTCCACGAAATCGTTCGAAACTCATTGTGGTTTACTTTAAAACTTTGTTCTATGATATTTCTAATAATAATATTTACTATTAAATCAAAGAAATGTTAAAAAATAGATAATTAAAACTATTTGTTCTCATCGTAAAATCATACTCGTTATCGAATAACAAGGCGTTAAATACTTGAAAACTTGAAAAGCGATACTTGTGAATTAACAATCGGCAATCATCCCAGTTATCACTGGCGAATGGATCGTCGATTATCAGTCGACGATCATATCCCACCTACTTCATACGTACTCGAGCAAAAAAAGCCAATACATATTTCACTCTCTTTCTTCTCTTTCTCTCATTCTACTTAAGAGTAATGTCAGTGATAGAGATCTCTCTTGCATGCGAAATACGCCGATGGATTTCACATGGATTCGTTCCGGTTAAGATATTCTTGGGGCGTTCGAGCGTTGATCGAGGATAATCGGGCGCCGATATCTTTCGCATGAATCAGCGGATACAATGGAAAAGAGAAGTTCGCATAACGAGAACTTGCGTGACAAAGTTCAAGAGAAAGAAAGAAAGAAAGAAAGAAGAAATGAGAAAGCAACCAATGTAAAGCACAGGTGAAAGGGTTGGTCGTTGGTGGGGGGGGGGGGGGGGGGGGGGAAATAGGTAGAAAAGGGGGGCGAATACTGAAATAAGGGTAGAAATAACCACAGCCAAGCCTGGAGGAACGTTTCAATCTCTCCGCTCTCGTTTTTATTTGCGAGCTGAAAGTTCAAGGTTCACCGAGAGCCAATTCTTCCACTGCTAGCCAAGCAGTAGCAGTAGCAGTAGCAGTAGCAGTAGCAGTCGCTGCTGGCTGAAAGTATAAATCGTAATTATGCAAATTGCGGAGGAGGGCCACTCGCGGGATTATCTCTTTGATCTCAATAAAGCCTGGCATCCATGCTGAGAGCAGAAGAAATGTGTTTACCCTGTCGACTTGGTGTAAGTGATTGGGGAGGAACGATCCGCTTGGATGAGTAAAGGATCGCTTGTGATTTCTCGTCTTCTATCATAATTCTTTTTACTTCCTCTTCGTTAAATATTATCTGATTACAGTTTCATTACCTTTTGTATTTTACTCTGTTTTGGTAATAATACTTTCGCGTGAAAATAATAATGAATCCTTTCCTTTTGAATTTCACCGAATGTTTATGCTTCGATGCAAGCATTTGACGTAACTATCAGGACTATGTTGAAACGAATGAGTCCCTGAACGGGGAATTAGATTGGAATCTACGTGGATTACGTGATAACACTTCTCCATTAGCATCCACTCATCCTGGTTTACATAACATTCTAGCTAATTCATTAAAAAATCAGCAGAGTAATAAAAAATTACAATGTTAATTATCCAGCAAAATTTAACTTTGCATATTTCATAATTCTAAAAATATTTTCTACCAGACAGAACCCGCTTAACAATTAAACATAAAACTCGATCATAATAACTCATCCTGGTTTACATAACATTCTAGCTAATTCGTTAAAAAAATCAGTACTGTAATAAAACTTAGAATGTTAATTACCCAAATTTCAAACTCGATCATAATAATAATTCATCCTGGTTTACATAACATTCTAGCTAATTCGTGAAAAAAAAAATCAGTACTATAATAAAACTTACAATGTTACAATTATCCACTTCCAATATTTCATAATTCTAAAAATATTTCCTACCAGACAGAACAATAAACCATAAAACTGGATCATAGTAATATTAATACAGTAATACTCATTAGCCTAGTTACAGAGTTTCCAACCGCAACGAAGTCATTAAACAAGAGAGGTAGAAAACGTGTGCCAATAATTCTGCTTGGTGACTAAATGCAAAAGTTCTCGATATTCCGTGAAATCTTCTGCAGAGCGAGAAAGAGCGAGAAAGAGCGAGAGCTACGACTTACCAAGAGCAGTGGCAAGTAGCGCCAGTGAAACTGGAACATGAGAACAGGCTCCGTAATTCAGGAGGTCGACTGCGCAAAGTCAATAGACGCAGCCCGCTCCAGCTCCACTAATCTACTTCGATCACTAATCACCAATAACGAGGAAGCCAGAAAGAGAACGGTTGAGAGAGCAAAATAGAGAGAGAGAGAGAGAGAAAGAAAGAAAGAAAGAAAGAAAGAGAAAGAGAATGATGAAAGAAAAGAGAGCAGGTAACGCTCACGGGTACAGACAAAAACTTTAACACTGGTTACCGGTGACCTCGGTACGCCGCCGCGCCAATGAACAAATCCAGAAAGAACAATGCTTCGCGTAGATTTGCGAACAATACGAGCACGCGAGAGCCCGGCGGCCTCACACACACACACACACACACACACGCACACACGCACGCACACATACATATAGGGTTGAAGAATGTTGAATGTATGAGAGAGAAAGGGAGTTCATGGATTTACCTTGGAAGCACAGTAGGTCACCGGGTGTGCACGTTGTGTGTTACCGATCGATGCCAGATTTTTTCTCCATTACACAAGAATAATCGATTTGTCGCCGATGGGAAGTATACACACACACACACATACAGATTGTATGATTGTAAGAGTGTTTCGTGTTAGGTGGATTATTCATAGCTGTATTCATGCTTGTTAAATGGAATGCCGGTCGGTGCTGCTGTTCACCGTCACACCCGGAACAATAAGGTTATGTTTCATAAATCCTTCGTAATGCTTGTATCTGAGTGTGATTTGTTTGTGCATGTGTGTGTGTGTGTGTGTGTGTGTGTGTGTGTGTGTGTGTGTGTGTGTGTGTGTGTGTGTGTGTGTTGGGAGAAAGAGTGCCGAAAAGTGGCGCCTTTTTCATTACGAAGCTCACCGCGCGATAATCGCCATTGTTAAGAGTGTATATATACGTTGGAAATGGGTGGCAAAAGGAAGAGAAAAAAAAGGGGGGGCGAACGGTAACTCGTGCTAGAAGCTCATTTAGACTGAAATCCGAAAGTACACCTGCGCGTAACCTTTCTACTTGTTCCTGGAACACGTTTAAACTGGAAATACTTGACAGTACTGTTACTGTAAGAAAGTAAACATTGAAAGAAATTTAATTTATTTACTACTGATTATATTAATATTAATAACTAGGAAGAATTATGAAAATCTTGACAAAGAATTCAAAGTGCATTCATTTCATTGGTATAATAGGAAACAGGCAACACTATTTTCCTACCGTCGAATCCCACAGGATTCAAGAGAAAGGGGGGGGGGAGGGGGGAGGGGGGGGGAGAAAGAAGAAGGGTACTCGTTTGGCGTGTTCTCTCGATCGGCACTCTTTACTTTTAATTTCAAAGGTAAACCGGCCACTTTAAAAGAATGGGACGCAGTTAATTTCAGAAGCCCTCTTAAACTCGACTGGCGTATTCGAGAGCGTGCCGACGGAGACGTGAAGAGAAGTGAAGCTTGATGCTTCCCTGTGTTATAGTCGGCGACAGATTTTACTTTTCATTTGCAATGCAATGCTCATTCGTTCTATCTCTCTTTTCCTATCTTTTATTCCTTCTTATGGTGTAATAGATACGAATTGATTTCTATGCTCTGCAATCAACAAAACTTTATGAACGTAAGGTAATAATATTTGATGATCCTCTTAAAGCTAGAAACATAGGCAAATCGAACAACAGATTGCTCTGGTACAACCTGTACTTGAACTTCAACTGGTATTATAAGTGTATTTCAACATCGCAAGGTTCTACGCGCATTTATGTGTAGATTTACGCAGCGAAGCCTCGACCCTGTGCAAACACCACGTCGAATTCCGATTGTACTTTACGAGCGGTGGTGAAACTTCCTTATTAAACCGCCCTTCTTTATATTGCAAGGATGGGCGGAGCGACCGCTTTTAATATTTTCAGATTGTTGCTTGCTTTAATGGAAAGCCGTTGAGATTATATCAGGGAGAATGTATTAATAAAACTTGAATTCGTAATTACTTCATTTCATCCTGTCAATAATTCAATCATAAATAGAACTATTGATCTTCGTTTAACTTCGACCACAAAACTAGATTACTATAGAAAACGTATTACTAGAATTGTATAAGAGAAGCATGAAGAATCAAGCACTTAAGAAAAGAGGCGGATCTCGCACAGCCTCTTTCAAAGCAGGGCGAATTTCTGCCAAGACCCACTCTCCCATGCGATACGTCACGCAGCGAAGATTATAGGATTAGCCGTGGGGAGTTGACTAATGAGGCGTAATGGGGAAAAACGCAATTACCGTAAAAGCAGATGAAGCGTCACCGATTCCTGCTTGGCAGATTTGTCGGCCGACAAACCCACCAGCAGCACACATTTTACCTTCGACTGAGAGAAGAGGGATGCGAATTTTGAAGCAAGAGTTGAAGGAGGTCAAGAGCCTCCTACATAAGTATGAAGTATGTATATATATATGTGGAAGGCACACGTGTGTGTGTGTGTGTGTGTGCGTTACGACGTTGCGACGACCTGAGAATTGGGGCAGAGCTCGACCACCCGGGTAAAAAGTGTTCCCTCTCTTCATGAAGCTCGAGTAGCGCTTTTAAGCATTAAAAACCAAGAAGATGCGCCCGAGTTCACTCACGGAAAAACCGATCCTGAACTCGACTGCTTCTACTTCTCATAAGTATTCCATAAATCCACTAAAAAAAACCTTCTGATATACATTAATTTATGGTTATATTAATCCCTGTAATTATTGTGAGTTCTTTTGATTATCGTTGATCCAAGAAAAATCTCAAGGAATTAGACTAGTCCGCTTGCTTCCTAGTGTATCTACCGCAACTTCAACTTCCAGCTGGTGAATGTCCCAGTAGATTAAGGGAGTTTATGTAAGAGCGGACTCCTTCCCGAAAGTTCGTAAGCTCGACCCCCGAGCACCGAGGCTTTCCAAGGGAAAGGAAGTTTTCAAACTATTTATCAATCTCGTAACCGTCAATGTGAAATTACTGCTAGTATGAACACACCTCTTATCTACGGATTGTATTAATAAGAGATATTATCTAGTTTATCTTATGTTAGTAGAATGTACCAACATCAAGTAAGGTTATAATTCATCTTGTAAGATGAACGCATGGATATCTATTTCGCTAATGCGCCTGCCCCTTTCATTAATGCACTGCTTGTCATCTGACTGACTCTGACTGCCCTGGCTACGCTTACACTCTCTCTCGGAATCAATAAAAACGCCGCATTCTACTCGCAACTCCAAGCTTACAGGCATGTAGCAATTCTGTCCATGTACGCATAGACTGTCCCCGGAAAAGTAGTCGATTTCAAATGTCATTGGGTTGTCTTTCCCTTCGAAACTTCGTAGCGAATTAATCCTATCGTTTATAGTAGTCTTCCATTACAGAGTTACATTCGCAAAGGCTTTAAACCCTCGCTTAGTGCAACAGTGAGACTACCTTTTTCATAGTACTTTCACTAACGGTTCTCTTTCTTGTATTATTTCTTCGAAATTTCAGTAGACTTGTGACTAATGTCTAAAAATTGTAGACAGGAAGAGTTCATGAAAAATGAATAGGAAGTTAGATTTGGCATAGAAAGTGGAAATCGAGAGAATAAATAATGACAGTGAGAGAAAGAGAGGAGGTTAGCGCAGAACGGTCCACAGTCCGGCTACGTGAAAGTAAGAGTGCTCGAGTTGCAGCAGCAGCGCTCGCCCGCCGCTCGATCCGAGCGGCAACGTAAACACGCGCGCATTTCACAGGGAGCTTTCAGCAAACGGGCGGAGTAGACAAGCTGCTGTCCTCCCACGACCTTCCAGTGATCGCCTCGATCACGAGGACGATACTCAAAGGTCTGTGAGGTTTCAAAAATGACATCTTAAGGACAACCAGACACTAAAATCGGATAATTTCAACACCCAAAGTATTAAGATATAAAAAACGAATTACTTGATCGTCAAACTTTAAGAGATATTCAACCTTCGAGAAAGCAATTTAGTTCAACGTATTGAAACACAGCATCCTCATACAGGCATTGGTTTCGATTGGAGGACAGTAACGAGGGCGCATTCGCTTACTGAATCCACCTTAATCCGTCGATTACGTAGGGCAGAAGGATGCAAGGCTATTCTACGTGTGCACAGAGCGAAATCGTATTGGACCCGGAGACAGAGAGAGAGGATTGTGGAGTGTGTACGGGTTACGTCCTATAGTTGGTCGAGGAGCCGCAGTGGCAGGGTCGAACGTCAGCGCACGAATACTCTTGGCGATAGAGTACCGTTCGAGAAAAAGGCTCGGCGAGCACGTATCGTCCCGCTTTCCACATCATTAGCCGGAGACAAGAGAAACGCTTTTCAATCGAGGGATTAATGCGAGCGACATCGAGCAGAGTAACCGACACTGCGCACCATGCACTCAGAAAAAGAGTGAGAGACTGCAGCAGAGTTAACTGCATGCACACACGGCTGACATTTAAAGGGAGTACACCTGTCCGAGAGAGTGCAACACAACTCATAGAAATATACCGGGTGGTTTTACTCACCTCTTCAGCGAACTCAAAGTCTCCGTCGAATTTTCGCTTGCACTTCGCCCCGGTCGCCAGGAAGAGGAGCACCGTCACGGCGAACACCCACGAGACTCGCATGGCCCTTGCACGGCGTAGCTACGCTGTCGCTGGGACGACGACGACGACGATGTCACTGATCACCTCTGTATTGACAGGGAAGTGCGCGCGTACGCGTGCCGCCGGCACGTGCACCAGGCAGGCGAACCTTAGCCGAAAGCGAGCTAGCGATCGCTTGATCGTAAACGGAAGAATTAGAAAGAGAGACGCACGATAGGTATGATAGCAGCCGGTGCACTAGGCTCGGCAATGTTGTCTGCACAAGGCAAAGGGTGCCAAGAGCGCGGCGCACGGAGCAAGCGGAGAATGAGCGGAAGCACTCGGCTCGCCGGTCGAACGGGTAGTGAGTGCTCGAGGCGCGGCGAGACGACGCTGCACTACCACAGGCGCGCGCCCGCTCATTGGTCGGATTCCGGCGAATCCGGCCGGCGGTATGCCGGGGGGTGCACAGGTACAGAGCGCACCTGTTGTCTTCCTTGCTCGCACTGGCCTCACCTTCCTTCTACTGAGATTTCCTCTCGCTCACCAACTAGCGCCACTCTTCCTCACTCTCCCACGAAAGGAGTCTACGTCTGTCTTTCTCTCTCACTCTGTTTAGTTGTCAGAGCTTGGCAGAGAGGGCGAGCTGCTCACCTCTCTCTGCGTCGTGCCGGCAGCCAGAGATTCGCGCGAGCGCCTGCTACACTGCGCCAGTCAATACCTCCACCTGCTTGCTTGCTTGCTTGCTTGCTTGCCTGCCTGCCTGCCTTGCCTGCTTTTCCTGCCTTCCCTGTTTGGCTCACCTAGCCAGTGTTGCCAGTGAGTTGACGCCGGAACAAAAAGGGCGCGGGGAATTCGGCAGGGCAGCCAGCCAGCCGCCAGGAATCCAGTCTCACACCGAGACTCGTCTTGAAAGTGGTCCAGGCCACTGCCTCTCCTTGCCTGCTTGCCTTGCTTGTCTCCCCAGTCTCCTAACTGTCTTCTTCTCTTCTGTTCTATATGCTTCGCTTCGCTCTGCTCTCCTAATCGCCCTTTCCACAACTGCCCGACCTTCCTCACCACCCTTTCTCACATTACTTTGTTCTGAATCATTCTGAATCACTAAAGAGAGAGAGAGAGAGAGAGAGAGAGAGAGAGTTTGCGAATTTTTCGTACCTAGCTAGAATTTAGATTGATTTTGTGTTATATGGTTATGGTTGAACTCGGTTTCGCCAGATTTAATCGAACCGAGGTAGAACGTTGCTGCTGAGATCGTTTCATACGGTTAAGATCACATGTACTGAGAATGTCGGAAAGGGGAAATTTAATCTCGAGCCAAAAACCCAACTGAAAATAGTCTTCGAGCAAGATTGCGTTTCTTTTTCTTCACGACCAGCGCCTACTCCCCCCCCCCTACCCCTCATCTCATATCAATTTTCCACGAAATCTCGTTTTCCACTCGAAGTTGAGTGGCTTAACGGCTGAATTCGGGATTGACCTGGATACCGATTTCGAGTGCGGGCTTTCTGATTATTCAGCATTCCATCTAAGCAGCTCTAAGATGCATTACTGCAGTTTACAAGTGCTCGTTGGGGTCGAGGAGCATTCCTACACGAGATTTAGGATTCTCCTATTGAAAATGCTCGGTGTCGCCAAGACCCTTCTCTTTCTTTTCTTCTATCCGAAACATTTCGTACTGATATCAAGTATTTCACATAAATTTCCCAACTGTGTCCAGTGAACACTTTACTATCTACAATACGATTTTATGTGAAATAATCCTTAATTAATGAACTTGCTAAATTCTCAATTGATAAGTGATTGGTGGAGCTATCGAAATTTTCCGTTTATTCCGCTCTGTTAGCTTCCACCTGATTCGTTGGTTCACGAACGTAGATCATTAGACGAAATAATGGAACGTATCAGATAATCCGCTGCATAACCTCGATGCTCGCGAAGATCGGTTCTGATTAATTGCAACGTAAATAATACGATACATTTATATGAATGCCTGTAACTTTATAATACAACTAACATACGATATGGCATTCTATAATATACAGTCGATTTAAATGGAGAACTTGTGAGTGCTCGTGAAAATTGTTCGATGTGGAAATTGGTTCGATGTGGATCTTTTGACTCGTGAATTCCTGTGGTGCACGTAGTAACAGTATGGGATCGAGTCGAGCGAGCTAGGAGAGAATGAAGCGAGGGTGAAATCGACTGTTAACTTGGAATCACGTTAACTCGGTTAAATGGTCTACGGTATTGAATACATTAGACATAAGCAACGGGGAAGGAACTCCATCGAATATGTATGTATATCGATGAAACTAGTTTCTCCTTTCAACTAGGATTTCCTTATCTTGTAATATCGACATTTTTCGCCGTCCAAGCACGTTTAGAACACTTTGACAAACGATACTCTCCCATTTGCGAATACGAGCGACGAATTATCGCCCGAGTGGTACGGCTGCAGGTCCCGTGTAACACAAACTACTGGAGAACTTCCTGATTAGCGCCTGAAATATCAAGCTCCAGTTCATCCGGGAATAGCTATCGCGTTCTAGCGATATATGACTAAAACGTAAGTTCGAATTACATAGTTTGAGATCGAAGATGATTCGTATATCAAATCTAGAATCTTCGATAGGAAAGTAATCATTTCTAGAACCAGTATGTTTGCAGTATTTCATGTCATGTTGATTTCTAACTAATCTACTTTTGACTTAACAATACTATTCGACGATGAGTTTTGGAAATCATTCTGTTATCATGATAGAGAATAGTGGGATGTCACTCGGAGCTCTTGCGGAGCTTTTAAAAGCGCATAGAGAGGTAGAAAAGAGGGGTATGAAAGAAGGGAAAGGTCTACTCTGAGCGGGTGATACTCTTGAAAAGTGACGATGGAAGCTATACCGGGATAGCGGCGGCATGGCAGAGTTCTTTTCTTCTCTTTTCGCATTCACTTTCAGATTACAGGCGCCCTTTGACAAACGTCGCCGGGCTATTTATAAATCTCTTCCTGACATGTCACTTTGCCGGGTACTTACCCGTATGGAATGGAATCACAGGCTTCCACTCTACCTGCACGAACGACTAATTACCAAATTGGCTGGCTGCTGCTGCTGCTGCTGCTGCTACTACTACTACTACTACTACTGCCTTCGCGTGACCGAGTTTCCCGCGTGAACTAAATACTCCACCCTATTCATCGTACCTTTTATATTGGAAATTATTTAAAAGCACCAGTCCAAGCTGAGAGCGAGAAATCTCTCAGCTTTTTTTCTCTCTCTCTCTCTCTCTCTTTCTCCCACCCTTTTTCAATTCGACGTGTTTCAAGATATGCCACTGATTCACTAATTCCTAGACGTATGACCAATTGCTTCATGAACACTAAATATGTAGAGCGGAAATCGAGTGGTGATAGAACAAGCATGTCGTTCGGGAATGGATTGAAATATTAATCACTATTCAAATAGAAAGTGGACCACGGAACGAAGTCAAATCGAGATCTCTGGTATTCCAGGGACTCTACGCGACGAAGCAAACAATAGCGGAGACAATGGGCTATTTAAAAGGATCAGAATTAGAACGTGTTTCACAAAGCCGACTACTGGACGGAGTTACGGAAAGCTTTTGGAAAGAGGGTCAGCACCAAGAAATCATCTGTTATTTGCAATGGAATAAGAGATGAACTTAATCAGCCACATCCTACAACGTAACCATTGAATTCAAAGGCTTAATTACAAAAGCTACAATAACGAGGTACGATCCTGTTATTTCCTGGTACAATGAATAGGTTATGATACCAACTCTCAAGGAAGTTGTCAAAGAATCCGGCTGTATACATTGCATTAGGGGGCTGGCAAAAGGAGTGCGCCGGATTTCTTCGTAAACAGCCGTATACGTGGGCGGATGGGACTGTGGTGGTTCGAGGAGAAAGAGGGAGACTATTGTCGTGCTTTATACCATTCCAAGTTTCGCCCGTTCTTTTGACGGTACTTAGGGACATAAAGACGCTCCCTTGTATTTCGAGTGGAAAGTTGCCGTGGTAATTTGTCTTACTATTTTCTTGCTACGCGACTATGTCGCATCTCCATCGGGAGATATTTTCCTCGGGAAAGAGAAGAACAGAGAGAGAGAGAGAGAGAGAGAGAGTGAGTGAGGGAATAGAAAGATAGACAGAGAGAGGTCGACACGGATACTTCCCACGGGAGTGGAAGTCACGAAGGGAGCTCTTTCATTTCTTGGAGCTTTAATGCCATCACGTTTTCAGTGCGGTAACTTAAGGATATCTTCCTCGAATATCTTATTAACAACGAATTAAAGTGTTCATTGGAATGTTTCTTTCAAACTTATATCATGAAATATATATATATATATATGTGTAGTGTCTGTTATATATAAGTTCGAATTAAATTGTAAGGGTTGGATGTGAACGGTTCTATCGGTACTTCGCAGCACAATTTTCTTGCAGCAATACACTGCGCCGGTTGTAACGGTACATTTCATTCCAAGCGAGCTAGCAAGAACTCTTCTCTCTCCGCTAGCGTTGACATTTTGCCGTAGAGCAATTTGTTCGACAAGGCCTCGCGATGGTATGATTACTCCATATTTCTGCATCGCCTTCCCTATTCGTCTTTGGTGCTTTCTTGCAAGGCTCGGCCGTCGTATCCTACCCTGTAGATACATATTTTCCTCGAGAGCACTCTGTACGGACACTTCCCGTGGGAAAGAGGAAGCATGAGGCAGGAAAGCGAGGGGTAAGCATACATTTCTCCTGCAAAATAGATCGCGTCACAGAGAAGACAAAGGGGAGCAGTTACCCGGGCGAACGGCACCGACACTAGCTCTCCTCTTCGTATTTGTTAAATATTGCTGGTGCCCCGCTTTGTCCGCTACCAACCCTCGCACATTATCGGTTAACCACGAACTAATAAAGTAGGTCGTTAAGATAGAGGCATGTGCAGCCACTCTCGTGATCTCAGCTTTTGCTGCCTTTATGCAGCCTCCAACTGGAGTGAAGTCTCGCTAATTAGTTCAAACCGTCCACGAGTAATAACGTTACGAGACGCCCCGCTATAGAATTCCCTACCGCTGAAACGGGAGCCTGATTGCACCGTCACATAAACGTCCTAGTGATGGCCCTTATTTCCAATTGATGTTTTCATTCGGTAACCCCTAAGAGTAAAAGGAAGGATACGTGCGAGAAAAATAAACGTATCACTTCTATCAATTGAACTACTCATTTATAGAAATAGCATATTATTATGATATTTAGAAGTCTCCAAAGTTGTATGGTTCGTACAAATGCGATAAAACTTTACGCCTTCTTTAAGCACACCGGGAAATTCATTGCAGAGTCTGTCTGTCGGACCCGCCAAGATTTATTGCACTGGGGAACCATCCTCTTAAATACGTGTGCACGTGTCTTCTAGTACGATGTATGTACTATCTGGATCCTATGCTTAAGCATGTTAGAAGGCAGTCGCGAATGTCTCCTCGGAGAGTACTTCTCACGAAATGCACCGCCGGAGGACATCTCCAGGCGGTATCCACGAGATCGCTCGTAACCGTGCTCGATCCTTTTCTCTGCTCGATTTATGATCCCAACGGGTAATGTCACTGTTACGAATCAGTTGCGAGTCAAGAACTAAACTACAATCTACTTAACACTTGTTTAATCAAGATTCAACCGATACTTAGTTGTCTCGATAAAGGATTGTATAGATCCATTTATACTTCGAACGATTAGGTGTCTCATGGGGGAAAAGGCGAGGACGGATAATGTAAACAGTATCTCAAGTATTGATTTATTTATTACAAGAATCTCTTTGAAGTGTAACAAATTCCGGAGAGGAAACAAAGATCCATGCTTTCGGCTAGATAAACTTTTATTTATCTCATAAATGCTGTATCACAACCTTTATTAATATCATACTTTCCTAGTAACAGCAGTAGTTGGCATGTAGATACAGCGCAACGGGAAAATCATTCACTGATGCATTACATTTATATTTGACACAGTATCCTCTCCAAAAAGGTCACGGTAATGGTAATAAATAATAAGGAATACACCCAACCGAAGATATTGCCGTTTAACAAAGCATATCTCTTCTCTTGTGAGGATCGTGTGAAGATCATTAAATACTATCTACAAATATCCAAATGCGGTAATACATATGAAGAAGCAACGTGCGAAACTGGTACATGGAGAAAGAGCATCATGGGGTGCCAGCGAAAGAAGCGGGCATCTACGAGCCCGCAGTAACTGTCGTAGATATGTCATCATTCCTTTACTCTCACTTAAGATGAAGGTAATGCCATTTATCGACTGCAATCATACATTATATTTACATCTCTTAATCTCATAAAACATTAAACACACAACAAGATTGAATAATAATATTCATAACAATAAATTAGAGGAATTGGTGGCGAAATTCCCACAATAAATTATAACTTCTGTTTCAAGCTCGTACGAAGAATGTACGAAAACTTATTGACTGAAATTAAACGACAGAAGCAATGTTAAATATTATAATATAAATCTAATGAAATGGTTCTGCAAGAAAATATGATAATTATAATCGAAGGAGTAATATTTCATGGAAATTACTTACCAATTGGTTCTATCGGGTGTGGTTCCGCAGGTTCTGGCGCATTGTCTACGATTTCTTGAGCTGCTTCTCCGGTAATCTTAAACGGGCTACCTGCTACACTCACGTTAGTGCTGTAAAAAGAACCATTTCGTGATAGTGTCGCTACTTGTCTAGTCAGCAGAGATTAAAAAAGATATATACGAACCATGCAATACCTCCCGCAGGCGCCTCACGTTTAATCAAATTCTGCCAATGTTGATGTACTTCATCAACCACATGAAGAGCGAAATCCTTTGTCTTTGCTTCTCCGTTAAAAGCAAATTGATTCTCTGGTTTACCATCGGGAATCTTGTAAATTTTGAACCATTCGATAGTAGCTTTCATCAAACCAGGGAAATGCTTTTCGATGTCGTTTACATCTATATTATACGAAAGAGATAACGCACTGTTATACAATTCTCATGTATAGACTCGAGATTAAGCTGGATGTTTGCCTATGCCAGTTGCGTGCTTAATAAAATCGTAGTTTCAGTCATTCCTTTATATAACTAGTATTACGTAAGACCAATTTACATGCTATATAGAGTATGCACTATCACTGTGCGAGAACTAAGAAGTCTTCAAAGATACTAGTACTTACCATTCATTTGTTCTGCTAGTGGGTCGTTCACATCAATGGCAATGATCTTCCAATCAGTTTCACCTAAAACCAAAAAATAATATGTATAAAAAAAATACTTGTCTAAAGTGACGTTAATTATAAGAACAAGTTTAACTTAAAGCGCGTACCTTCATCAAGAAGCGCAACAGCACCTAGAACCTTGACTTTGAGTACTTCTCCACGTTTTGCTACCTTGAAAAGGGAATTATAAAATAAATAACTGTTGAGAAAAAGTATGTTAAATATAAAAAGAACAACATACCCTATATCCAATTTCAAGAACATCAATGGGATCATTGTCTCCTTTGCAGCCAGTTGCCTCGTCTAAAACTTCCGGATTCTCCCATGTCTGTTTATAGAAAAATATAGTATTAAAAATGACAATTGATCTCTCTTGGAATTGCCTCTCGAAAGAAACAATAGAATTCATATATCCAATATCTAAAGGATACTTGGAAGTAATAAGACGGAGAATAGAGATTTTTGTTATTTCTAAAGGTCGATTGGATGAAGGCGAAAGATAAACGATAACTTGTACGACAGTCTATGATAGATATGGTCCTTGAACTACGAACGCATATGTACATAAGATAAGAAGAACACACATACAACCCATTGTACTATACATTCCGGGTATCTAATTTCCCACTCATCATAGATTACTTGGTAATAAAATTGATGACGTCATTCGCACAGTAATTCATAAAAGCTTAAGGGCAAATCATACTGTTTGTCTTAAGCATACAACTGTATTGATTTTTATTCATAATATAACATAAGACTTATACCTGTGGCAAAGCACCATAATTCCATATGTAGCCATGATGCGGGAAACAATTAGCTACAAATCTCAATTTGCCCTTCTTTACATCTTGTTTCATTGGATTCAAAGTCTCTTTAAGATTAATCTCCATTTTGGCGTTGGTCCATCTCGGAATTTCAACAATCATATTCAAGGTCTTATTCGCTTCATCAGCGAAAAGGGGAATGTCATGCATAGGTGAAACTGGGCCACTTTCATTTCCTATTTAAAAAAAAAAATACACAATCTTGCGAGATGTTGTAGAAAAGTGAATATGAAATAGAGTGTGCGTGGGTTGTATTTTATCAGATACTTTACATAAGGATTTTTCATTGGCATAGATACAGTATCAGAACATATGTTAAACATGTATTTAAATTTGAGGATTTATACCATGCAAAAGTGAATAATACATCGAAATATACAATTTTATAAAAGTTTATTTAAAGAATCATGTTTCTTAACATCGGCAGTATTAATAGCCGAATAATTCATATCGATCTCATCAAATTATAAAATCCGCGAGGAGAAATTCGTGCGTCAGCGTTCGGCTAGAAAAAGGTCGGCAAAGAAAGTGAAAGATATGCAGAAACATATGTGCCGTTCGCGCGAGAGCCCGGTTTCTCAGTATGCCGGGGCAGCAGCCGAGTACTTTCACTGAAATCAAATGTCACCCGGTGACATTACATATTTCTCTCTGGCCAAGTGCAAAAGTAGCAAATAACAATGAATGCAGAGTAGCAAGTAACAAAGGCTGAAAGAAGAACGATCGATCAAGTCGATAGCAATAAGACATGTGCGCGCTTAGAAAGCGGCACACGAACGATGTACAAAAGGAACATGACGATTTAGCAGAACTTTTTGCGACCGGCGTATCAAAGGAATGCGGCGTGGTATGCGCTTGTTGGCTTGAAACCTAATCGTTCGCTTTCTATGCAAGTAATCGTAGCGTCACAATATTATGCAGAAATGCAAAATTACGGCGGACATGCGGCACCACCGTATTTGGCGACCTTTAGAAGTCGACGAGGAGTATCTCGAGTGAGCCATTAGCAAGAAACCGCAATGTGTGAAAAGAAAGGTTATTGGAACGAGTACTTACTGAAATATATTCGGAAATCCGTGCTGTTAGCCGCACCGCGTTCAACCGCCGTGTACGACATTTTTCGAAGGAATCTCTGTGACACCGGTCTACTATGCCTCGATCCAACCAGGCTGCTGGTCACTGCTAGTCTAAGCGGATTCGCAAACTTGTTCAAACCGTGGCAACGTAACACGTGCTGCGCTATCAGAGACATTCTGGCATCTGACGGCCACCGGATGAACCTTGGTTGCCGTGACTTCGGCCGCGCTTAGGGCACCGATAGCGAATAATCACGATAACAGAAATAGCAGTATGTTTTGCTCTTAGCCTCCAACTTTCTAGATTACACATTCACAAAAAGACCGACCTTGAATTATCGATACGGAAAAATATTGACTTACAATTTAATCGATTCCTACCTTGTCAGGAGAAGTGACTGTAAGTAATAATGAAGTAATAAAGGTGGATATGTTTGTTTAGCCTCCGAAAGATATTATTATTTAGGTTCATTGACACAGAGCACCAGATACAAGTGACCGAGCGTTGGATGCTGATAGCAGAATGCCGGTACTGGCGGCTGCTGCAATCTTACAGGATTGCCTGAGCCAGTGGTGGGGGGAATGTGTGGAGCAGTGTGAAGAAACTGCCGAGTGCCTCTACCTTTATTCCGTGCGTGTCGCTCGGTCGGTACGGATGGAGGAACGCATAGTTCCTGGAGGGATGCTGGGAGGCCGCCGAATGTAAGAATTTTCATGAAGTAAGTCCATTGAAAGATTATTATTTTCTCTTCGAAACTCTTAGAGTTCGAGACAAGTAGAGCTCGAACAATATTTGCACAAGTTGCAGCGAAAATAGATGTGTTCAGCTGTTTATATGTTCTGGCAAAATGCCCCATTCCAGCGATCCTCCTTTCACTTAAAAAAATTTCATAGCGAGTGCATAACAAAAGCGATTCATAACAATCGACCGTCTTGCGAATACTGAATAATAAAACAAAGGATAATTCAATTTGTCTCAATGAAAGAACAAGAAATTTGTCTTTCGTCGTATATTTTCTTGTACTCATATGCAAGGTAAAGTTAAGCTATGAATCACATTAAGTTGATCGGCTTAAATTACATTCTCGGATTTTCTGAATTGGTCACAAACTGCGCACGAACTTTATCGTTGCGTTAACCGGCGGATTCATTCAGTTAAATAAGCTCGATGATCATTTACGTCAGCGAAAAGTTTGACAAACTTAAGGTAGTTGTACCGAAAACACTTCGAAACAGTCTCTTGAATGATTAATTTAGTCTATTTCTGACGGTTTATTCCATGTTTTTCATACTTCCCGACATTTTCCGGGGCTGAAATTTGGTGGGGAATGTTTTCTTACATCAAGGAAGAAGTGATATAAATTCCAGAGCCCCAGCTCAAAATTCATTTTTTCGCAAATTTTTCCATATGTACCCCTTCACAAATTTTCGATTTTTCGAAGGCTCTCGGACTTTGGCGAATGCCTGATATTTCGATTGTTTGAGTATCAAAACGGATAAAAAACATAAAACCAGTAGTCAAAGTTCCGGAATTGTACCGAAAACACATGGAAAATTGATTTTGAATAATTTATTTTCGTGGTTTTTCCCATGTTTTTCATATTTCCCGATATTTTCCGGGGCTGAAATTTGGTGGGGAATGTTTTCTTGCATCAAGGAAGAAGTGATATAAATTCCAAAGCTCTAACTCAAAATTCATTTTTTCGCATTTTTTTTAAGTGATCAGGCACTGACAAAAGTTTAGCTTTGCAGTATGCAAAGCGAAGTTAACAATTCCTTCAGCTAACAATTGACATTCGGATGATACAGTACTTATACAACTACCTTAAATGCTCCAAACATTTATTTTTCACTCGATGTAAAGATCGTTCTTTCAATAATCACACTTCACTATGCAACCATGTTGTCTAAAATGAAGTCCAAGAAGGCAGTAACCCTTGTATAAATACCAGGATAACCAGGTTCAGCACATAAATACCCATAAGAAACAACACCTACAAGATAATAGGTGGTTCTCTGCGGCATCATTAATGGACCGCCACTGTCACCCTGGAACAAGTACGATAACAATTAGACAAACAATAACAACACTAAAACAAATGATAATAAATAAATTTTACCTGGCAAGCATCTTTTCCACCCTTTGCATAACCAGCGCAAATTATCCGATCATCAATAATCGCATTATTAAATCTAGCAAAAGCATTTTGGCAAGTGGACGTCTGAACAACAGGGACTTGCAATTCCATGAGCAAGCTACTACTGGGTCCCTCTATAAAAAAAAATGCATTATCATATTACGCCATATAAACAACGCTCAAATGAATATATCATTCGTTTCTACGATGTTTCCAGTATATTTCCGACTGCTAATTTACGTTCAAATAGAAGTAGTTGATTATCATAAATAATGATGATTTGTTGACGTACTATATTGAACAGATCCCCAACCAGCAATGAAAGGGTACGTGCGATCAAGATTCTTGCTTCTTATAGGATCTTGCACAGGCAGACAAATAGGTTTGATCAGATCTAAAATAAACGAAATATGATTTACAAAAACTTCTTCTTACAAAATCATCATTTCACTGATTCCAAGGATACAGAGTTATCTCACCTGTGAAAGATACGTCATATTCCAGCGTAAGAATAGCAATGTCATTAACGTAATTCACGGAACTGTACTTGGGATGAATGGTCTTCTTTGTGATGATTACTTCGATCGGATCCGCTCCATCGAAATCACTATTAAGATCCAAATCACCAAGTCGTACCTTGAATAAATCATTCCTACCGAAGACACAATGTCCAGCTGTCACTACGTGTCTACGAGATATCAAAGTACCACCGCACAACCATCTCGCTTGCGACGGATCTTTCATACTTCTATATCCAAGAGCAACAATCCACGGCCACGCACCTAAAACAAGAATTCCACATATAAACACAATAATTATCAATAACAATACCGAAAATTACTATCGGAAAGTACAAATTCCCCTCATTCTCTGACTCATATCGCATATCTTCGATCTCAAGCTTAGGCAAGCGTGACTATTCTTGTGTTTCTCTGTCTACGTGCGAATCGCAAATAGCATATTATTAACGTTACAAAATAATTGCCTCGAGCGAAAGATTGCATCAGACGATCATTTTCAGGAGCATATTTTACTGTATTTACGAGTAGAGTGCATGTTTAAAACAACCTAGCAGTTCCGTAAGTTGTTTATCCTTAATAAATATCATACTAATTTAAGATGATTTTATACAGGATATGTTTACGTACCAAGTTTGGCTGGAATACCACCGACAACTCTTGTATGTGAGGCATTACTGAAGCCACAATCTGGTGGTAGCAAAGGTTCGTAGCGTAAACCTTCCGGTCTGTTGTGATTATTATTATTGTTTGTGTTTATTGTAGGATCATTAGAATTATCAGAAGGACAGCAAACCATTGGAACAGAATCCATATAACCACATTGGGAATTTCTCAAGTAACTCGCTGCAGCTTCCCTTTGCGTTTGCAGCAATTGCAGGAGTGGTTTGCACTGGTAAATGCTAATACATACGCCATTCTCGTTTTGCGGCGTAAAGCATGCGCTGCCTGCAATTAGAAAAAGAAACAGTTTTTCTTTATTGATAATTATATCATTGAAATAATGAAAATGACAATATCATTCATCACAGGTCATTGATTAGTCAACATATCAGCAGATGCAAAGCACGTTCCATCATGAGTAATAATATTTATTTCCTTCTACTGAATTCTTCTCTTTTTCGATGATGACCAATTGCATAATTCTACATTGCGCCATTTGTTGTCATAGCAAAGCTTAGCTATTAGCAGATGGTTATTCATGTTTGAAATACTAATTAACACCCAACCACCCGCCTATTCTTTCACGTCCGAGATAAACTGTCGACGAATCCATCAATGACTTTAGTAACCGAACATTGATTTTTCAATGAATTGTAAGAGGTGGGATTAGTGACGTGTATTTACTCACTGAAGAATGAGTAGTTTTATTGTATCTTGCATTTTAAGATGATAAATGAATATTGTCATTAACATATCTTCGACGAAGATTGACTTCATAATTAAAACAGTCAGTTACAATTGTTTCTTTGTGACAATGTCTGATACATACGTGTTAAACATCGTGTAATAATTATACAATGATTGTTTACAGACGCAGAACAGGTGCAAAAGGTGAGATGCGACTACTAATTGATACATCATTGGAAAGACAGTATCATCTTCGTGGAAACAATATCACATTAAGTAATACGAACGTCATAAATGAATTGGATGAGTATTATGCAATTGAAGTGTACTGAAATAATAGTAGATCGTGCAACCTTTCAAGTTTATAAGTCATCCTTTCTTAAAGACATAATTAGCTGTCGTGGCGTGCGAATTCAAGTGACAATTTCTGGAACACAATCTTTAGTAAATGTCATATGTGACGATGGTAATTTTAATCGACCTTTTAGAATTCCTTGAAAACACTTGATGCGAAAGAGAGACAGAGAGATCGAAAATGAAAGATATTAAGTTCGAATTCTTTGAAGAAGAAGAAGAACTAGTGAATTCCTTTGAAGTCCTGACAGTTATCTTTCTATTGGGATTTACTATTGATTCGACAAATGACCTCCATCAACGGTCACTCTAAGCGATTCACGTTCCTTCGATACGAAGCCTGGTAACGAAGGTCCAAACCTTGACCGTGTTCGGACGCTTCTGCGTCAGAGGTTGCTCAAATTTCCCCGCCGACAGAAACCAGTTGCTCCCAATTCAAGCAGCTGTCCTTTACATCTTTGAATCCTTGGTAAGTTACAAACTTTTAATTCGAAATTCAAAAGTAATATTTAATATAAACGAGATCTATCATATATAATTGACGTTAATTAGTCTTAATCGTTTTACGAAGGAAAAAGGAATTCTTCCGAGTTCGGCGAGAAACGTACGTACGCAGGAAGGTTGCATGACGAGATTGCGATGGAATTCATAGAACAAGTACGCGAAATGTTAATGAAAAATACAAACCTTGAGCGATGACCTCTGATACTTGAAGGTGAAGGAGATTCAACAACGCTAAAACAGCAACCAACGTTTTCGTGGAAAACCCCATCCTGGAACAACGAAAAGACTCGTAAGTAACGAAAGCATAAATACTATTTTAGTAAAACTACTTTAAAACAACACAATATATTACTTTTTTCAATTAAACTAGACTAACTTTTAGTAATCAAGTTTATCAATGAGATGCGATACCCAACGCGTTCACCGTTCGACTGATAGGTTTCGTGCTCGCGAACCAAGTACGACCACCTAAAATTCCGACAGCTCGAACATAATTAACATACGTCGGTGCAATCCAGCAGAAATCCCGCTAAAGATTGATACGTTCCTGCGAGAGGACACATTAGGTCGCACTGACATTTCCCGACTTCGTAATGCTCGTCATACGTCATCGTTATCGGTGACTGTCGTAATGATCACTGTGCTAATATTTTAGTACAATGTCATAGAATGTGAAATTCAAAATACAATACAATCGATCGATAAATCTAAATAAATCATATAACAAATTGCAAGATTCCAAGAAGAAGTGTCAAAGTAGTAAATGATAATGATTACATTGTGTCAGAAGGATTAATTGCTGATGAACCGATTGGGAAATCGTAATTTTGTCGCAGCCATCAGAAACACAATGGTGTTACAGATAGAAGACATACTATGTCTATTTGACGAATATCACATCGTACAATCGCATCAATCACACACGATACACAATGGAATACGGCAAGCAGGAATAATCTGGGCTGACATTGGTTCTGCTATTAGTACTGTTAATGACGGATGCGAATACAAGTTCTACTCGGATAAACGCAGTATTCGTTGAATGCAAATGAAAGCCATTCCTATATTTATGCTATTATGCATTCGGGTATAATTTAATCGGTGCCTCTTCTTTTTTTTTTCCTTCCTACATTCGATTAATTTGGTTCATGGTCATGGACGATTATTAATGCGCGCTTCCAGTAAACGAAGAGTTTGCCCTCTAATAGTTCTTATTGATGATTACATTGATGTGAAAACATTATAAGAATGTATACATGAGAACCTTATACTTTGTCAAATCAGTTAAAAAGAGTAACAAACTCGTTTTATATATTTATATCTAAGATATCACAGTTGGTCTTTCTCGAAATGTATTCTGTTTTTGTCGATGAGAAAATTCGAGGAGTTTGCAATTAATCAATAAATAAAATGTTTATTCATCTGCGAAGGGGGTAGGTGAATAAATATTTTGTTTATTGGAGCAACAAATAAGAAGACAGAGGCTCGCGTCGCTATTTGTTAGTTTTCAATCTGGGCTTCGCAGTCTTGCATCAACACGCATGCAACGCAATCCCGGAATTCAGAAGGATTCGATCATTAATGCGTCATTGCTTTGGCTCGATCTTAATTCGATAATAATTTCCAACATCTGAGAAAAAAGCGCAACTGAAACACGAATGCTGAGTTAACTAACGTGTTTGTTTCATACAAGTTATTTATTTCTTCGAGTTTATTTATATTCATTGTTTCCTTTTAACAGGTTTGCAAATTGGTACGTCTTTCGCCAAAAGCACAAAAGACCAAAATGACAACAAATGATACGGCTCGCTAAATGTCCTCGAAACGATAACAATACCACTTGTGAATTATAGCTACAATCATTGTCTATTGTATTATTACGGACATGTGTGGCCTTCGTTGATACGAGTTTCATGATTTCGAACAAGCATGACAATAGTATGGAATTAGGTACGAAGTTTCCAATCGCGTGCTAGTCCGTCAATGATTTCAATGCTCGTGAACGAAAATCCCTAATGAGTTGTACAGTCCCAGCTAATGACTATGACGAACTCGAGCGTACACGCGATCGCACTTGATTAACCCTTTTCACAGCCGGTAATCGTAATTAGAGCTTTTGTTTGTAAATAATAGTAATGTTTTACTGATTATAAAATAAAGACTTGAAAATCACATGAAATGATGTTAGCATCAATGATGGATTTTCGAATGACGTCAAAGTAAATTGGAGAAACATCGAATCTTAACATATTCCTGGCAAATTCCTTGTATCTTGCTATTTATCGATATTCCCACGTGTTCATTATCATCATTATGAAGACGAAGGAATTACGTGTGTTTAAAAACAACTCAACATCTTAATAATTCTCACACCTGAAGTACTCGGTCATAGATCCTTGAATAAACGCGATAGAAAAGAATTTAAATTATAATTAAAGAGCAATTCAACACAATAATAAATCGATCGAACGAAAACATCACCAGAATAATACTTCGAATCTTACATAATTATACAAAGGCGCACAAAAAAACCGGTCACTTGGAACTCGACAAAACATAGAGTAAGACTGCCTACCTTGAAATCCTGTGTTCTTTTACCGATATTCTTCGATCGGTCGACAAAGTCCAAAGATCACTTTATGAAAAATGAGGTTCGAATCACACGCTTTCGAACGATACACTTGGAAGTCTTGCCTTTCGATCTATACTTGAAATTATAGTTGAAAATGACAACTAGCGATCGATCACAACTTCGTGGGAAGTGCGGTGATGCGAGCTCTTTGAGAACTGCACGATTTCTCGCAGACATTCTCTTTATACATCGAGCAAACATCGTCTGCTAGCGACGATACAGCTGGACCGCAACCGTTCCTGCGCTCCTCTCCGACGTCCTCGTCACTCACACGTCTTTGACATAAAGGTGGATGGCCCCCTAATTAATTCGAATCCTCTCACAGCATCCTTTTCTATTCCATAACAGGAATATTGACCGTTTCACAAGTCAATTAACGCGTCGCCTGTTACTTTTATTCAAAGGAATTTAAATTTATAATATTATCTAAAAATAATACCTAAAATAATAATAAAATATATTTTAATATTACGAAAACTTTGTGTTACCATTAAATTTCTTTCGTCGCCAATTGCAAAACTGTAATTTCCCATAGTGAGTCATTCAGGGGAAATCAACTGATTATCAATAGCTGTTCTCCTTGGGATCAGACAGCAGCCCTTCGGGTATTCTCACTCTTGGTAATATTATAGTAATTGGAGCTCTTATCAGCGCGATAATCGTACCTCTTTTCAAATTGACAATGACACTTGTGCACAATTCCGGAGACATACAGATGTAACGTAATAATGACACGTCTGGAGTATGTCTAAGCATGACAAAGAGGCAATAATTCACTACGAGCAAGTCTATCTTTGACGCACGAGACCCTTTTTTTTTATCGAGTTCGAACAGGAGCTTCTCAATTTGAGACGTATATAAAATATTTCTTTTCAAATCGCAATTCATTCATAACAAAATGATCGAATGTTCGAATTGCATGAAATATTCATTGTTAAAATGCTTTTTTGGAATAAGGAAGGATATGTTATAATGTTCTACTTTAAAATTATTTCGACGAAAGAGTTGGATTCGAGACTGTTGACTAGGTTCTCAATATTCGGGGTACATATTTATATATTCTAATACTAATTATTGCTTACGTTCGAGAAATTCGTAGGAACACACTAGTTCCGGGAAAAAAAAGGTTACTAATCACTTCATCAGTCATTGTGCGCGTTCATTCAACGAGATGTTAATTCTTTCATTTATGCGCCAGCGAAAATGTTCAAAGCATTTCAAACGTGTCATTCTCCTTGCCCCCCTAACGAGTGAGTAAGATTATCTTGAGTAATCATTTCAAAAGAAATCATTGAATATATATAAATATTAGATGAAAATTTGATTCTGGGTTAAGAAGAAATGTCTGCGGGACATTTATTAGATAATTTATCGACTTTATTATTCTAATAACAGTAGTAGGAACATACAATAGCCCTAACAATATGCAATTCAAGATTTTCGAGAATCCAGAATATAGCGTAGACGCCAAGTGAACTTCGCAGGGAGGCCGGCACTGATCGACAATTTCGCGCAGCAGTTTTTTTTCCTTCAAGTTATATATATTCGCTATATTGTACATATTAGATGAATATGTACGCAAGAAAAGCGCGGCGTAGTTCACGTTCACGGAGACGAGTGCGTTTTTCTGAATAAATCCTTACTCTGGGTATTTTTAACAGTACATCAATACAGTTTTATAATTATTATACGATATATCTAACTCACAATCAATGGGTGTGTATGTATATATTTACAATGTGAAGTCATGTCGCTTTTTACGAAAGTATACAAAAATTATTGTTTTCCTAATGTACAGCTTTCTGTCAACGATAGACAATTATATTCGTTCACAAATTTTTGCGAGCATGAATCAGTAGATTATATAGTGGAGAACACGGGAATAATAATATCGCTCGCATTATATTCCATCCACAAAAGTCCTCTTGTAAGTCATTCCTTTCAATGATGTAAAAGGCAAAAGCGCTGTGAGATTTGTATAAAGTCGATCTCACTATTAACACGAATTGTATTATCTTTGCCCGCTAACTTTTACGCAACTTTCGCGAGAACCTTTGAAACTGGCACTAAGTCAACTTTAGTACTGATTGTTATAGATTCGATTTTAATTTAATGGGCTACGCTTTTACAATTTGTAATATTAATCTTCTTCCCGGCAATCCTCTTGGTGGATCACGAATTGTCCTTCGTGTTTTTATGCCTTGCGAATAGTTGATTATAATAAGTTACATATATTTGTAAGGATGCAAACTTCCTCTAGTTAACATTACATGAGAATATCGACGCCTTGGCTTTCTTGGTTGTGATGGTGTTGCGCAGACTAAGATCGTATAGTCTAGAATAATATTCTTTTGATTCCGTTTCCTTGTTGCACTTATTTACAAAACTATTCCTATATAAGGCTCGCGTAAGTGCAATACAAACTAATTCAAGAATGGTGTGTTTTCCTATAATACTTATTTTTTTGTTTTCTTTGTCAAAGGAAAATTAGCAAAAGAAAAGTATTTAGTGTTTTACAAGTAATCGGTGTTCGGTTATCTCCCTTTTAAATCTGAGCATTTCGTAATATACTTTACTATCGAAGTATCTGTACAGCACTGACATAGACCATATATTTCCATTATGATCCCTCATTCTCAAAAAACCAACATTCGTAGTAGTCTTGAAAATCTTTCCATTATACAAATTCCATGGCAGTATATCGCATTGTTGATTCATCTGATACTTGAAATTTCCAGTACCACGCACGAAGTGAAATACAGGGTGTGATGTTGAAGTTATAGTTCAATCGGACAATCATCCTACATTAAATGTTATGATTAAAACATGTTTGTACATATGGTATATGATACCAGCGTATTCTCGATGAGTCCACAAATTTAATATAAAACTTCATGATTTACATAGCCTCTAAAAACCTTTATCATACATAAATCACGCAATATTTTAATCTTTTTACAAATTATTAAAATACATTTAATACAATAAATTTTATGTCGATGTAGCACCTAGTTGCGGTTATTGCGATTAGCAATAATACCTATATTTTGTAAGCTAATCCAGTTTTTCTTAAAATCGAAGTCAAGGAACCACCGGCACATTGAAATCCTCTAAGATCTTGTTACGATTTTTTAATTACCGAAATGTAAAAACAAGACAATAGAAAGGAAAACTATAAAAAGAAACAAATACTAGCCATCTTGTCTATTAAAATAATAGTCTGCCACCGACTTTTTGCAGTATTACCGTCAATACCTTAATGCCACTGTATAAAATGTTTCTACACACGTCGCACGTATGTTAAACGAAACATTGTCACTATTATTTACAGCCATATTAATTAAACACAGGACAAATACAACAATGAATAAATCCAAATAATACGAACCGTTTTCCCTTGACTTCAGGAACTTGGTATCTCCTTTCTTATTGACATTTTGATTATTGGTAGCATTGTTGATAGCAAAATTTTTACATTAACATTCATGGCGGCATCGGTAGAATATGCTCTCTCTCTCTCTCTCTCTCTCTCGCAGGTGAATATTGGAAAATATCTTTATAGCACGTCGACTTTACTTCGATCTTGTTCGAAAGGGAAAACAGGCAAGTAACGTAAACCTTAAACTATGCAGTAGTGGCAAGCTCCTTATGTAAAAATGTTTCAATATCTACTCGACATATGGGACAACGCTTGTTGGTGCACAACCATTGATCCACACAGTCAATATGAAATAAATGCATACATGGAAGCCTCCTGGAAAAAGTAAAAAAATCAGAAATTCAATACACATAATATTCCACTATTACTGTATGAAAAAAAAAAAAAAATCAAAACTTACCTCACACTCTCGCAGTCTTCAAACTCTGACAAGCATATAGTACATTTTTCAATCGCGTCTTCACCGTTCTCAACCTTCTTCACCTAAACAATAATTCAATTCATACATATTAATTTAATACATAATTAAATTCATTCAAACAGCAATATAATCATTATCGTAAGAGAAACATACCCGCTTGTACTTGTGTGGGAATGTGTGATTTTCGATTGACTCTTGTGTAGCACCGCGATTGGTGTGTGCCATGCGTCGGAAATTAGCGGCGCGTACGTAATTCTCAAAGTAACGTACTTGATCCAAAACAAGAGCAGACATACCCAAAGGCGAAGGTGGCATCATTTCATGGGAACCAGATGGTTGCTGTTATAAAGAACATTTTTATATTGTATATATAAACAACAGTAATGTTTTCATTCTTGTATATACTTACAATAGCTGGATGGAAACTTATTTCAACATGATGCATTCGTTGCGGCAATGGTGGTCGCTGATGCGGATAATGATACATATGATAATGTACATGTTGATGCACTGGCATTGAAGGCAACATTACAGGTGGACTTGGTACCACTTCTGGTACAGTATTCATTGAATTTACCTATAAATCATAAATAATTATGTATATAATAATATTAATTAATAAAAACTAAGACGTAAGAAAGTACCATCACTGGCTGAACAGGACATGGTGGAGCGAAACTCGGTGGTCCTCTAGCTTCCGGATGACTATAAACTGTCGGCTGTTGTGGCGGTGGTAATACAAGCGGTGAAGTATAATTTTCATTATACGGTGGATTTTCTGTCCCATTGCAACGAGTATTCGAAGTTGTGGTATTCGCATTATTCGCTGTGTTTTGCTGATATCTTTGTAATCTATAAATAGTAATTAATATTATTATACAAGAGAATGTTATATATAAAGAATGATTAAAACAATTCTTACGTATAACGACAAAGACGTCTCGTGTACAATCGTCTTCGTTGTAATTCTTGTGCACGTTGTTGCATTCTCCATAATCTTACTTGTACCGGATGCATACGAGCTCGTGACATTCCACTACCACCTTCTGTAAAAGTATGAATAAAATATCGCGCACTTGAAGAGCCGTGTCTTGTGTCTTATTGTTGAACGATACCTGGCACTTGTTCGAATGGAGGATATCTGTGATGATACAACATATATTCATCGTACCATCTATAATCTGGCAGACCGTATATATAATCAAAGTTGTCCCTACTGTAAAAAGGAATATTTAAATAATGATTAGAATTAAATATTAAATGAATAGATATACGTATATAAATGTATTCTGAAAGCATACTTATGTACATACGGCGTATCCCATTGATTTGCTGTAGAATCAACCGGGGCGGACGGGGTATGTTCCTCGTCTGATTCTACAGTTAAGTCAACCACAGGCACAGCGCGATTATTCTCATTAGTATTCTGTACAGAAGTCTATAAAGAGAGATTAATCGAATTATAAAAAGATCGAGTAGAATAATATAAGTATAATCGATTTTGTAAGACAGACTTACTTTATTATTGTGGTTAACTGTTCCCAAAACTTCCACCGATCCATCTTCATCATCGCTATCACTACTCGATGACCAATCTAATTGTAAGTCAGGTGCTGATGGTGTGTCATCGTCCCCTTAATTATAAATGTTAATATTAGTTGGGAATTTAAGGTAGATTTGAAAAATGTATCATTAAATATATGTTTGTATACTTGTGGCATGTGATGATTGAATTTGTTGGGAACTATTTGCAGCTGGTACGGTCGAACTGCATGAATCATTCGATTCATTGGCACTATAATTTCCACTTTTCTGCACACTTCTTTGAGCAACGCTTCCATTTCCTGTTGGTCTGTTTACACTATGAAGATTTAATATATGTTACAATTCATATTGAAGTATATAAATAATAGAAATTCATAGTTTCAATAAAGTTTTACCTTTCCAAAGTATATTCCGATAATCTTGATGGACCAGCTATGCTTAAACTATCCGGTTGCTGTCCGCTCATTAGCTTTTGTTCCTCGCTCTTCTTTAGTTTATGCTTCACTGATAAATCACGGTCGTGTACAAGTCTTTTCTCTTCGCAAGGTCTTTCTTCGCAAGTATTGTTATGTTGCCTACTATGAGTTTCCTTCTTCATGTTCCTATGGTGTCTATTTTGGCACATGTTACAATTCAAGCAGTCCGGCTGCCAATATTCGTGAGCATCGCCCGAATTTTCCGGCGCGCTTAAATAACTTCCGAAAACGAAGTTATTTTGCGCCGTCGAATGATGAGGCTGATGATTTCCAAAAGGACCGATGGGATTGAAATCAGAAAATTCTATATCGCTTTCGGCGAATAAATGATCATACTCCATGTCATTCCCTGGAATATAAAAATGATGTTATAGTTTTCATTTCAAATTTTATATATTTCAATTACTCATACTTTCCTGATTGTTTATACCTGAAGGATATCTCGATTGTGGGGGAGGATCAACGGTAGATGTAAATGCTGTATCAAAGATCTCTGCTAGAGAAGTGGAATTGGCTTCCGAAGATTCGATAGTTGATTCGGACTCGGAGGATTCTGTCGTTTCCCCCGGATAGAGGGAAGTCTGTGGTTCCGCCTTATTTTTGCAGCACACATTTTCAGCACTTGTACTCTCTTCCATCCTACTAAAGAAGAAAGCAAGAAGCTAGTTGTCATAGATGCTCCATCTTCGCTTTGGAAGGAAAAATCTATCTTAAGAAAAAGAAAGTCTTTGTCATTCTTCTTAATTATATATAATACGATATTACAATGTATAAAACTCTGTAGAAATGAAAGGAGTGAATTGACATATTGATTATATTAAACGAAAAAAATCAAGAGTACAACTGCTCTTGACAAGTGGCCACCGTTCTCCATCGGAGAATACGACTGGATGAAAAAAAGTACCAGGAATTATAGGATGTGCATTGCGAGCCAAATGCTCCGATTCTCACGTTAGAGAATAATCGGGAGATATTTCACTGTCACGTAGAAATCTATCCGGGGAATGCGAAGGACATCAGCAATCGATTTAACGCATGAGTAATCGGTGTGCTTGTAAAGTCAAGGAAAAATTACTAAAATCTCCCATACGTTTAATACCATTTCTACAATGCATTATTTAAGCTAAGTCCTATTGTAATCTCTACTCTCGGCTTTTCGGAAAATAGAACTACCCGAGAAGATGGCAAAGCCCACGACGATTCGAGTGTTAGGTTCACTGCGGAAGCAATTAGCGATGTGCAATACACTCTGTATACGAGAATGCATGTACCTTGCACCTCCGTCGACGATTTTCTAAAACGATAACGCTCTCCTCACCACGTCATTTTTCCTCGGATATTTATTTTCCGTACGTCACTTTCATTCTGATCGCTCCGCTCGAATGCGATAGCTATATTAGATCCGCGAGAGGATCACTGGGAATTTCCGCTGTGCCAGGCACATGAAGAAGAAAAAAAAAGTGTTTTTTTTCTTCCAGGTACAATTGAATTCTTATGTCAGTAATAACAATAAAATCAAAAGGAATTTATGTAGACCGTCTCTTCGGTAATCTACATTTGGCAACTATGATACCATCAATCGTAACTTCCATTAACTACTCTCATTTTTTGGGAGCCCTCCGTGGGTAACGTGCGAACCTTTATTGCCTGGACGTAAGGCTGCATTCGCACTGCAATAATATATATATATATATCCTATGCGAAAACTCGTGGAATTACGGCACGCACTCTGCCAGAATGAAGTAAACATCATTCATAACTTTGTTAGAGAGTTGAATATCTAATCTAGTTGTTTTTTTCATATACACATAGTTCGCCAGATAGCCGAGAGATCAATACAGATAAAAGAGAGCGAGCGCGTAGAGAAATTTTTCTGACTGCGCGCCTTTTTGAATATATAGAAATATGATGAGAATTTACGCGTATGTAATATATAAGTTATGCCGAGAAGAAGTTATATTAGATGCAAGAGTTTAAAGGGCAAACATGAATATGCAAATTATAGGCAAATAACCAGTTCCATTGATATTGTTTTTAATTCTTCTATATATAGAAACTGTGCGATCGTAGCGCTCTGCCTTGAAAGCAAAGAACGAGGGAGTGTATGTAGATACGGCGCTGGTCGTTCCTGTCACTTGACAAGTTCATGACGAATCGCCGGACATCAGCTTCGTGCGATAACTGTGGCCTGGCCGTATTTCCTTCTGGACTGGGACTTCTTGCCAGCCCGCTGTAGTTAGTCCCTTTAATGGTGATCTCCCAATTACTCAACTTCCATCGCTAATCTTTTCTGTCAGAAGGTGAAATTCTAAAGATGGCTGTGGCTGCCAGGGCATTTTCAAAATTCACAGGTGAGGCACAACCCATCGCCCAGTTCCATCATTATCAAAGTACCTTTCGAGCGATCTCGCAAATCTCCTAGTTGATTTTGCAACAATGTTGAAATTGTCATTGAGAATTCGTAATGATTTCTCGTAGCGAAATCATGCTTTGTCTCGATTACTAAAAATACTACCCGTGACATCCCGCGGTTTGCGTTAATGTTCCATTATATAAGGAAGCATATAACCACTCAGTCGCCCGCCTCTTTATAGGGAAATGTGCTTTTAATTAATTAAGCTTCTTCATAGAAGGCCATTCTCGAGATTCTACCACGCATACAACGAATGCTTTCAATGTCTAATTTTTAGAATACATCTTAGCATCTCCAAGCAAATCTTATCGAACATTTTTTTCTCTCAATTGTGTTTATGTCCTTTGCACCCGAGCATTTTATCCGTCTTGATGATTCTTAGCATTGATTTGCGAAATCGAGCGATTATCGGTGTCTCGACTGGTCCTAAGTCTCGATTCGGTCTGATAACCCGCTTTACTTCGCAACCGCTCTGTATTGTGACAGCAAGTGTCACACCAATGATCGAATTCATTGGATCATACTACTCACTGAACCTTGACCTAGAAATCTTGAAATTCGATATTGACGATAAAAATAGCATTTGTCTATCTGTTGCGTTCATACCCATGTATTCTAAGTTTATTTGTATTGTCTTATTTTCCAAAGTAAATGTTGTTTGTCCGCTTCGTCTTTATTGATCTTATTAATCAATGAACTTGACACAAGTGCTCGCTTGACGAGCACTTACACGTACACCTCGTTTAAATACAACACACATACTTTGAGAGTTGAATTACATTACAGTTAGGAATTGTGGAAATATATTACGCTCGCAAGTCAGATTCAATTATACCGAAACAAGGAAAAATCTGAAAATTGACTCGAATACCAAAGTAATATGCCAGGGCTTTACTGGAAAGCAGGGAACTTTCCATTGTCAACAAGCTATCGATTATGGCACTAAAATTGTCGGAGGAGTCAGTCCTAAAAAAGCAGGCACCGAACATCTTGGACGACCCGTATTTAAAACTGTAAAAGAGGTGAGCTTTAAAGCACCGAGCCTTTTTTCAGGGAACTTCTTTTGAACAATTTCATATTATAAAGCAAGAAATAATTCTAGGCCAAAGAAGCAACTGGTGCTACAGCCAGTGTTATCTATGTACCTCCACCGGCGGCGGCGGCGGCAATTATGGAAGCTTTGGATGCCGAAATGCCATTAATCGTTTGTATAACGGAGGGTATTCCACAACACGATATGGTTAAAGTAAAGAGGAGATTACTCGAGCAGAATAAATCTCGTCTTATTGGGCCTAACTGTCCTGGTATAATAGCACCCGAACAGGTATGTATATATTATCATATATATTAAATGTACATATAGTTATTTTATAACTAGTAACAAGCAAGGTTCAAATTATTGGACAAGGAAAATGGAAGGCATCCAAAAGCTCTGTTAGAATAAGATTGGCTATTGAGAGTATCTCTGACAGTGGCCTTGAGACTATTTTTTCCACTAGCTTTCTCTTCCACTCTACAAGAATTCTGAATGAGACCAGTGTACTTTTTTAAATACTGTTATCTGTAGCATAGAATCTATTATGATGAAATATTACTATTATATTACAATATTAATTAATAAAAATAATTATAATTCTATTTTACTTAAAAGGAGAATTTACTATTTAATTAGTATTATTGAAATTCGTTCTAATTATCAAATTGTGTATTTTTACAGTGTAAAATAGGTATCATGCCAGGACATATACATCAAAAGGGAAAGATTGGCATTGTGTCAAGGTCAGGAACACTGACTTATGAGGCTGTGAACCAAACTACTATTGTGAGTGAATGTATTCTATATATAATGATAATAATCTAAATATAAATATCAATTGAATTTCATTTTACTTTGTAATACTTTCCAGACTGGGCTTGGACAGACGCTTTGCGTTGGTATTGGTGGTGATCCATTCAATGGCACAGATTTTATTGACTGTTTGGAAGTGTTTCTTTGCGACCCAGACTGCGACGGCATCATCATGATTGGAGAAATTGGTGGAAGCGCGGAAGAAATGGCTGCCGAATTTCTCATCGAACATAATACTGTTGGTTGCTGTTCCAAACTCTTGGTACCTTGTGATCCTAATCCCAATTCTTAATTTACCTTTCCAGATATCCTTTTATCCAACTACTCAAAAAGTTTCCATTGTCTGTGAAATGAAGTAATTATATTAACAGTAATTGATGTATTAGGAAGGAAATTTGATGTTATATAAAATGTTTTAGGGAGGCAAAGCTAAGCCTGTTGTAGCATTCATCGCTGGAGTTACAGCTCCTCCTGGCCGAAGAATGGGTCATGCTGGCGCGATCATTTCAGGAGGAAAAGGAGGAGCACAAGACAAAATCAATGCACTCGAAAAGGTAGGCAATTGAACGATTATCTATGTTATAAATTAATTATTGAAGTTAATTTGATAAGATCCAATGTATAAGTATGTTTTATAATCGAATTATTCTTCTACCAGGCTGGTGTAATCGTGTCAAGGAGTCCTGCACAAATGGGGAACGAATTGTTAAAAGAAATGACACGGCTTGGTTTGGTGTGTAATTAAGCAATGCTGCTATAAACTTCTGTAGTTCCCTTCATGTCCATGTATCTTCATACAATAAATTGAAAGTATAAGTGCTGCTAAAGTAACTGGCCAAAAAATGAAACAGTATGTACTATGGGAAAGAGTATAGAAAACATGATTTACCGATATAGTACGCAATGTCTATTTAACATCACGCAACTGTGCATGTCCAATTTCGCTGCTGAGGAAGAATCGAATTTCCTATAAGAAGAAACCATGAATATTTTTTAAAGAACTAAATTTATTTTACCATTGTACAGTGCTTGTATGACACTTCGAACTACTCTAGCGTTTATGTTGTCACTGGCAGTAATGCTCGAATGTCATTTGCGAGATGTTTAATAAAATGTTAACTGCCATTGATCCATAACAATTTTCCTAACTTGAAATTACAAGTTTTTCTATACAGTTACATAATTATTTTAAGATACTGTTATTTAAGTACACGGCGTACTTTTATTGTAAATTATATCAAGGATATATCAATTATATATAACTAATGCAAATGTTGTATATGTATACTCCTAATATAAGAAACGTTAAAATTATACAGAATATATGTAACAATTGTGAATAATTTATCTCCTTCTACTTATACAATGTTCTCGGCTTTCAACTAAATCCCATAATCTCGTCGATGTAATTCGCTATTTTCTTACTCTTATCATTAACAAAAGGTTGCAACTTTGTTAAATCCATAGTGTTAATAAGGCTCAATAAAGTATCGCAATTACAATGATACAAATGTAGATCTTGATATAGTTGTTCCGCGAGTTCCAGTTGATGATTATTCATTAATTTCTCATTTGTTACAACGATTAAATGCTTTCGTGCTTCCAAAGCATCTAAGATACTGCCGGCACCAGCATGGCTAATAATAAGGTCCGCGGAATGGACAAACTTGGCAATCGATGCATCCAGATTAAAGTAACTTATGTTAACAAATCCATATCTGGGTGTACAATCAGGGACCAGAAAAGTTTTCCCAATTTGTAAAGTAAGATCATTGTATCCTCTTGAAGACAATGCCTGTAATTGTCATGTAAATGAATAGAACAACACATAAAGAGAGTTAAAAATTAGTAAAATCATTTTACCTCTAAGACATCTCTGCTTAAAATTGTCTCGACCAATTTGTCGAATGCAGTTGTGCCAACGGTGACGAATACTTTCTTGTTTAACATTTTTCTGTTATAAACTTTCGGTTACAATAAAAAGAAGGATATATCGAACAATTAATGGGTCGGTACTATTGAATTTTATAAACACAGTACCTCAACTCGAACGATTATTATACAGTATTCTTCGTTTAACAATCAATTCCGAAATGATTTCCTCTATAAGAAGGAAGAATCACTTGTTTATAACAAAACCACTTACTTATCACACACTTGTTACACTTTCATTACACTACGACATCTTTAGATTCTCCAGCTGTGCTTGATATCGATCAACACAATCCATGTGTTTCGTGCGTGTATGCATGCTTGCTCCAATTTATCTTCTACACTGTTTTGCAAGATAGAATAATGCCGGGCAAAGTGAAGAATAAAATTCTGACCTACGAGGGATGTAATTATTTAAGATATCGTCTGCTTTTATCAACACTATCAGGAAAACCTGTACGAATTACGGATATTAGAATTAAGGACGATGATCCTGGTCTTAGAGGTTGGAATCAACACAAGTTTTTAAATGACATTTAGAATATGTCATTTTATTAACACAACATATTAACATCTTTCAGAATACGAGATTAGTTTTGTTAGATTATTGGATAAATTTACCAATGGTTCTAGAATCGAACTAAACGAAACTGGTACCGATTTATTCTATTCTCCTGGCTTATTAACCGGTGGTGAATTAGAACATGATTGCAGTTTACAACGTGGAATCGGTTATTATTTAGAAGGTGTAATGATGTTAGCTCCCTTTTGCAAGAAAGCCACTGAAATAAGACTTAGAGGAATCACAAATAACACAACAGGTAAATTACTATAAAATTATCTATCTTGTTCTATCATTACCTGTGTTTATCTAATATAACAATTATAAAAAGATCCATCGGTGGATCGTATAAAGACTGCTGGTGTGCCAATCTTGAAGAGATTCCTGGCAGGCGACAATGATGTACAATTAACAGTTAAGAAAAGAGGAGCAGCACCACAAGGAGGTGGAGAAGTCATTTTTAAATGTCCCGTAAGCAGAAATCTCAAAACTATTCAAGTAAGTCTATTAATATTTTTAGAGATTAATACATTAAATTATAGCAAAGATGTTATTAATAAAGAATTGTATTTATAGTTTCAGAATAGTGGAATGGTGAAACGTATAAGAGGAACAGCTTGTAGCATACGTGTTTCACCAGCTATCGCTAATCGTATTGTAGAATCCGCAAAAGGTGTTTTATTAAAATTTCTACCAGATGTTTATATTCATACGGATCACTGCAAAGGTGCAGCAAGTGGAAAATCACCTGGTAAGCATTTCCATTTTAATGCTCATCATAATCATTCGCATCATTTTACTATAATACTATGTTTCTTATATTTTTACTAGGATTTGGTGTTAGTTTATCAGCAGAAACAACAACAGAAGTTGTGTTTGTTGGAGAAGCTTTCTCACCATTAATGACTACTGGTTCTTTACCTTGTGTACCAGAAGATTTGGGCCAAGAAGCAGCATTAAAACTAGTAGATGAAATTTATAGGTAGAGTGGAATAATATATAGTTAAAAGGATTATAGAAATATGAAAGATATAAATTTAATACTATATTATAATGTAGGAACGGTTGTGTTGATTCCGCTTTTCAAAGTATGACAGCAATGTTTATGGCATTAGGAAAAAAGGATGTATCAAAAGTTACAATAGGACCTCTGACACCATCTATGTGAGTAATTCATTGGAGTCTAATTAAGAGTATCAATTTCTAAATATTTCTTTCTATCTAGGATACAATTTCTACGAGATATGCGGGACTTCTTCGGAATAGTTTTTAAGATCGAATCAGTGAAAGATGAAGATGAAGTTCTAGATCAAGTAAACTTAACTTGTCTAGGTATAGGATACACAAATATCAGTCGGCGGATGTTGTAAATTGACAAAATACTTTTTAGTACTTCGAATTTTGTACAATACATATATTACAAAATAGTAATTTTTAAACAATTTATATATAAATATATTTGTAATATAAATTTGAAATATGTTCATTTCATTCTCATAATACAACAATAAATGTAAAGAAGTTCATAATGCAAACTGTTGTAAATCTAGCGGCTTATTCGGCCATGCACTGAATGCTTCTAATTTCATCCTGGTCCAAGTTTCTTGGTAATTTCTAGCCCACAATTTGCAATCTGTATAAAAGAATTTTTTCGGATGTCTGACATGAAATTCTGACTTTCCATACTTGTCGCAAAGTTTTAAGAATGTCTCAAACAAATTGCGTTTAGTTACAAGTAAGTATCTGCCACCTTTCTTTTTTGTTGCACCTTGTTTCCTACCTTCAACCGCTATTTCTGTATTACTGAAAAAATGAGTATCATGTACAAAATAACTTATAACAGAATCATCAGAATTTCATTAAATTATACCATTTTTTAACATTGCTCCATATAATACTGGATGGACACGGATGTGATCGTTCATTTCCTTTTTTGTGTTCAAAACTGTGATCAGCCTGCATAATTGTTAATTCAGAGGAATTAAAATTGAATCTTTTGTATAAACCTCGTTCCATTGCTTCTAATGAAAATGGGCAATCACCACCGATAGTAATTGTTGCTATTTTTATATTTGGTATCAATATCGATAAAAGTGCACCTTGAAATCCAAGAACGATCCATCTGAAATTCATATTAGAAGCCTAGTAAGATAATATTTCATATATTTGACATTTATGTACACTCACTTTGCTATTTTATCGGAACAAGATAAGCTAAGAGTTGGATCTCCACGGCCAGGTTTTGTTCGTAAAGGTCCGACTGTATGATATTCTGTACCAGGTAAATGAAGATCCTGATTCTTTTCGGTCACAAGACATTTTGCTCCTGTTCTATAAATATCTTTGCTATGCATCTTTCTTATTTTAACAGAAGGCTCAGAATCTTCAATTATGTCCTTTTTTGGGAATATTGAACAATCACCACAAGGTGTTTGACTAGTAAAGAAATGAAATGAAATTCCATCACATAGCTTAACTATTTTGTTGTCATCCATACAGAAAACTTCACTTTGACAATTATCGATTAATAGATTAAGTTGTTCATATAAATATCGTAGAAAGGCACGTCTAGCTAAAACTTCTGCGTGTGAATCACCTAATTTACTACCGATTTCATTCCATTTTAGCTTTGATAATTCAGATCCTCCGAGACACTTGGTACCAGTAGCTAATGAAACTAAATGTAAGTTTCCATTGCTTTGTTGCAATACAATGCCAGACAATATCGTCCATTCGTTCGAAGCTGGTTTCCCAGTTTTACTAAGCGATTTATATTTATTTAAACAAAGTTTAGCTATCTCATTAGCAGTGGTCTGCATTTTTCTCTTATATGTAAACTTACACATTAAGCAGTAATTTTAAGAAAAAAAAGGGTGCTTAATAATGTGTAACATATCTAAGAAACACGTGAAGGGTCCCAAGCATATTTTTGCTGAGGCAAATGAGACAATGCTTCCATGCTTTTTTTGTCAATATTAAAATTCAATTTGATATTATCTTTTATGTGCTGTGGCTTCGCAGCTTTAGGAATAACACCTGTAATAATAATTTTATTAGAATTATTATATCTTTTTCATTCCTAATATTTCTATACTTACTCATCCCTTGTTGTAATCCCCATTTTAATAAAACTCTAGCAGGAGAAACTTTAAGTTTCGAAGCTATCTTTAATACCGTTGGATCGCTTAAAAGAGATGTCTTGCTGCTAGTTCCTAAAGACGAATAAGCTTGAACATGTATGTCTTTATCTTTACAGAACTTGCGTAATTCCTCTTGGCAGTAATGTGGATGGCATTCGATCTAGAAAATTCAAAACAATTAGCATTATTTGTATACTTATTTGTATACTTGAAATTTACCTGAATAACAGCAGGAGGAACACTTTTACAGTCAGATAATAATTCTTTCAAATGATTTATGGTGTAATTGGAAACACCGATGGATCTAATAAGACCTTTCTTTTGTAATTCAACAAGTTTGTACCAAGTTTTTGCACGTAAACTTGGATTTTCTGGAGAAGCTTGAGGAATGCCTCTTGCGCCTGGCCAATGGATTAAATATAAATCGATATAGGTTGTTCTTAGTGCCATTAAAGATTTCTTTACTGCTTGTTCTATCTTTTCTGGTTGACCATTGTAAATCCGAGCTATATAATAAGATTGTCTGCCATTATTAAAGGTACTTGAATGTCGGTGAAACTTAAACCTTGAATTTACTCACAAAGTTTTGTTGTGATAAATATATCACTTCGTTGAAGGTCATGTTTGGGTAAAAGTATTTTCAAAGCAGAGCCGATATTCTTTTCATTTCCATATATGGCTGCGGTATCTTCACACGCAATGTAATATTGAATGTTATTGTCTTAGGTTTCGTACGAGTAATAGTAATTTTTACACTTACCGATAGATCTGAAACCAACTTTTAAACATTCATCGATTACTTTGTTCGTAAGGTCCTTACCCTTAATTCTGAAAGTTCCAGCTAAAATTGATGCAACACTGTTAACATTTTTGAAGTTTTCAAAATTAAGTATGTTTATATATACCTCCAATTAGTGGCATAGAGTAACCACTGGATAATTGAACGGTTGCTATTTTAGTAGTCATAATAATATTCAGTCCCTTTTGTATTCTATTTGTTACATACGATACTTATTAAAAAGACGATCAAATGAAATTTGGAAAGTATATATTACCTATAAAATCGAGTGTATTTCCGATGATATTTATCTACTTAAGTGTCATTTTTCTTGCAGTTATTGAATCGTATAGATAAAGATATGACTTGTGTCATAAATGCGCTCCAATCGTAAATGCAATTCTTGTGTAGGAATATACAACAATTTGGTGCGAACTGAGAATGATTAGAAATGATGTTCGAAGTGTTTACTGGTCTGTACTTATGCACGTGCACAAAGTGGATGCCGGGAAAACTCATTTTAAATAATTGTCACGTCCTAGATTGGTGGCGGTAAAATATAAGAGTGTATAGAATAGCGTTTTTCGAACGCCGGAAAGTTCTATTGCGCATCCTCCGATCGTCTACGACAGGATTGGACAGGATCGCCCGACAGGATTTGATGTGCAATGCAGTGCAAATGTGCATACTTTCTGAAATCGTACATATCTACCTGTAGTACCTGGTAGTATCTATCTGTCTGTATCCTATTTCCCTCTAAGAAGTATTTGAACACGTAAGTTGCTTTCCAAGTAGTCATTTCTATACGATTACACAGGATTTATTCTCATACGAATAACTCACAAAGAGGACGTTTATCTTCTTCGTATAATCACTAAAAAATTATGAACCGAACTTCTGTAAATACATAATCCATCCATATATATAAACACAACCCCTACACGCCTTTTATTTGTGTTCACACTGCGTATAAACGGTGTAGAGAAAAAGGTACGTATTCTTAACACAAAAGAATAATAAAAGAGATTATATTTCTTGGAAAAATACACGAACCTCCAATATTTCATGAATAAGGTAAACGATAGAAATAAACATTTTCTCACACTGTAAAGTTACACAAATTTTATCCCATTAAACACAGGACACGTGCGTCCTGCGAATTAATTCAAAATTCTATATAAATTCGTAATAAAATAATACAATAATAGATTAAACATACAATATAATAATTATACAAATTTAATATTTACTCTTTCTATTCTGTCCTCATCTATTTAGTTACCTGGATGTATTACAACGGGGGTAATAACAGAAATTCCTCAAATATGTTTGCTGATTACGATCCATACGCATACGACGGTCAAACACAAAGCGGAGATCATAGTAATTATAAAAACGACAGAAGGTCACAGGGATATGGTTCAAGAGGTGGAAGAACCTTTCAGAATTCTGGTAACAGATACAATGACCAGAATTCGCAAAAAGTCACAATGTACATTGATGGCAACAAAGTAGGAAAACTGATTGGTAAAGGCGGATCAAAAATTAGAGAGCTTCAAGAAATTAGCAATGCAAAAATTAGTGTAAGAAATCTTTGCATAGTATTTCAACATTTTGTAGAATTGTTAATAAAACATGATTGTTTCATAGGTGAATAAAACTGGCACAACTACTGTACCTGTGGATATCATAGGCACACCAGAAGCACAAGAAAAAGCTAAACAATTAATAATGGAGTTATTAAACGATGGACCTCCGCCATCAAGTAATTACAGTCAAGGTTGGAACCCCGAGGAACAATCGCAAGAGACGGAACAAAAAGAAGTTATTGATTTCGATAATTTCGATTGGACTAAAGCTGTAACTGATTGTGTAAGTATTTGGAATATTTAATCAAAACAATAGATGTATAACTATTTTACTTTATAGGAACAAAGACAAAAAATCAAGTGGTCTAAATTCCCTCCAGTAATTAAGAACTTTTATGAGGAAGATCCTGTCGTGGCTAGTATGACCGAAGAGTATGTTGCTCAATTAAGATTGTCGAATAACAATACGGAAGCTAAATATATGTTCGACGAAGGAGAGAATAAACCAGAAAATTTAATTGTGCCAAATCCAGTGGAAACTTTTCTACAGGCTTTCACAGTAAGACATATTATAGAAGTGATTCATTAGAAGACTGTGATTTTCATAGATTCTTGTTTTAGCCTTATCCAGACATATTAGAGGAAATAAGAAAGCAAGGCTTTGAGAAGCCAAGTCCGATACAATGCCAAGCTTGGCCAGTTCTTTTAAGTGGGAAAGATCTCATTGGAATCGCGCAAACAGGAACAGGTGATATGATTTAAATATTTATATATTCCTTATTTTCTATTACAGGAAATAATAAAATTAAATTTTATCTAATAATCATAGGAAAAACATTGGCCTTTTTATTGCCTGCTTTAATTCACATCGATGGCCAAGAAACACCAAGGGAACAACGAACTGGTCCAACTGCTCTGATTTTAGCGCCGACACGAGAATTGGCATTACAGATAAAAAAAGAGGTTTGCAAGTATTCGTATCATGGAATTAAAGCGTAAGTCTTATAAACTAAGGTCACTAACGACTATTTTTCCAGAAAAAGATATCTTAAAAATTCTCATTTTTATAAATCATACTATTTAAGGGTGTGTCTGTATGGTGGTGGAAATCGAAAAGAACAAATTAGTGTTGTGAAGAAAGGAATAGAAATTGTCATTGCTACTCCTGGACGATTGAACGATCTTATCGAAATAGAGGCTCTCGATGTATCATCTGTTAGCTATCTCGTATTAGATGAAGCTGATCGTATGCTTGATATGGGCTTTGAGCCTCAAATTAAAAATACATTAATGGATATAAGGCCTGACAGGCAAACTGTTATGACAAGGTATAACTAATATACTTTATAATAATCTCCAAGTATTACAGGCATTTTTAAATCTTCGTATCCTTATTATTTATAGCGCTACTTGGCCACAAGGAGTTCGGCGTTTGGCAGGATCTTACATGCAAAATCCAGTGCACGTATGTATTGGATCATTGGACTTAGCCGCAGTGCATACTGTCACCCAAAAAATTTATATTGTCGAAGAAGAGGAGAAACTTGATGTCGTAAGATTTATTAAGAATTATCGCAACTTTATTGATAATTTGATTTCTATGTATTTTACGAGTTAACATTTTTTTCAGTTATACGATTTCTTCCGTGAAATGAGTCCAGATGATAAAGTAATAGTATTCATTGGTAAGAAAACTCGTGTCGATCATATTGCTAGTGAATTAGCTCTACAACGAGTTAATTGCCAAAGTATTCACGGTGGTCGAGATCAAAGTGATAGAGAACAAGCATTGGTTGATCTAAAATCAGGATACGTACGAATACTTCTAGCGACTGATGTTGCTAGTCGTGGCTTGGATATTGAAGATATCTCGTATGTAAAATTCTTAGAATTATAGTAGTCATTTTCATAAGTTTGATAGTAATATTTATTATTGCAGGCACGTTTTTAATTATGACTTCCCGAGGGATATTGAAGAGTATGTCCATCGTGTTGGACGTACTGGACGTGCGGGAAAAACTGGCGAGAGCATAACACTCATGACACGCTCAGACTGGTCCCATGCAAAGGATCTTATAAAAATTTTAGAGGAAGCTAGTCAAGTATGTCTAATTTATTATTAATATATTAAAGTCATTGTTAGACAATTCTACATGAAAATTCTTTATTATCTCGCAGGAAGTTCCTGAGGAAGTGTACAAAATGGCTGAGAGGCATGAAGCATGGAAAGAGAAACGAGCGCGTGAGAGAGAACTAGAAAGATCGGATGCAAGAGGATATTCCGGTGGTGGAAGAGGCGGTGGCGGAGGTCGTTCCGGCAGGAGTCGTTATAGAGATGCCTATTAGTGTAATTCTGTTCCAAATACATTCTACTGATTGATTCAGTATTATGAAGATCTCCTACACAATAAAATATTTATTTTATAGGATACTTACAGAAGATTATTAGCATTAACTACAAGTCTTCGACGTTTCGTATACTATTATAGTTTTGAGAAGGCCTTTTTACAAAGTACAAGATTATGCCCAAAATAATATAAACAGTTCCTTCGGTATTGTGTAGTACACTCGTTTTATAGAGATGTTGGAGAATGCCGATTATTTTTTGTTTTAGTCACAGTATTTGTTCATTTGTTCGCACGAGTATGTACATTACAGGACAGGTACAAAAAACAGAATGGAACTTATTTTTTTGTAATGTATGAAACTTTTATTTTCCAAGTTAAGAAAATAAAATGCAATTATATAGTAATAGGCTTTTTTTTTTACAATTCCATCAACAAAGTTAAGCTTATGATATCCGTTATTATTTTAAATAGGCAAGTCTTTGCTGAATCTTTATTATTTAGTTACTTAGCATGGACGACTAAGTAACTGATACCTTATATTTTGATAACGTATTTGCAATTGCTATTTCTTCTTGCTATAGCAAAATGAAGTATGAAAATATACTTCAAAACACATTGCGATATTGAGTAACAATGGTGAGAAAAGAAAAAACATTCGTAGAACAAAAGTACACATAGTAGCAAAAATACAAAATAGCCATTTTGCGCTGAACAAAAAATAAGTGTTTAATCATTTATGCATTAGTCATTAAGATATATATATATATATAGACGATCAATTTGTACTAACTTAAGAGAGTTTAAATTTCATTAGGTCGCGTTAAAATTGTCAATATCGAATGTATATCTTATAAAAAATATAAAAATACCTTACAAAAGCGCACGTGGGAAATAAATATTTCTTTAGGCAAGTAAAACCTAACAAGACAAAAAGATTTAAAACAATTTTACTCGTATCTCGATGAAAGATAACGGTATTAGAATAGAAATTAAGTTAAACTGCTTTAAAGACATAGCAAAACAAGAATTATTTCTAAGAATTGTCGTTAACTATAGACTTTAAAATTTCGAGTTTTGGTATACTTTTCAGCAAATTTCTTGCCACTTGGTGTTGGAATAGAGAATGCGATGTCATCCGTCGCCATTATATACCCGTAATAAAATTGTGCCCTGAAATATTAAACATAATCCAATGATGTTAAACTGTATGTAATCACAGATAGTATGTTAAATTGAAATATCTAGCAAATCTCACCTAAGTGTATTCACAAGTTTTGTTGCTATGCCTTGTTTACGATGACTCATTACTGTCCATATAACATTTATACCACATTTAGCTGGTGTGCTTTCAGCCGTACAACAGTCCAATTCAAGCAGTTCAGGTATCATGCGGTGGGCAGTTTTAATGGGCTCGGCAACTAAAACCCCTAATACTGTTTTGTCACGAATGTACAAATACACCTAGAATCATTAGAAAGTTCATATAACATTTGATCATACAATAATTATAACTTAAAGTAAATTGATATTTACTTTCTTATTTTGATATTCCGATAACTTTGCATCTACTAAACCAAGATCTCTATCTACGACTGTTAAGATACTTGTGACTTTATTCCAGCATTGTTTAGAGTCATTTGGTTCTATTAAGATTATACGACTTTGGGTAATTGTATCGCTAAAAATTACTCGTTCTGTTTTCCATCCCTATAAAGAAAAAAGTAAGAATAAATAAATTATAAGTCTTAGAAATCTACTAAAGTCTAAATAATTTATATCTTACTGGAAACTTTAAAGTAATTCTACTATTGTGATAGTTTAAGTGCGCCGTTTCATCTTCAGGTTCGCCTATTTGATATACTATTCCACATTCTGGGCACTGCGTCGCTCCAAAACGTTTTTGACCTACATCCAATTGACTTTGTTTCCCTCCATCACTCTCTTTTGTAGATAGTTGCCAATTCAAGCCCTTCCGCCCATTATTTGCTAACTTTGTTGATCTGTTCTCGCTGTAATCAGATTAATTTACCATGAAAAAATTCATTTATATTTTTAGAATGTGTATATAATATAAAATGAATGATCTTACGTTTGAACTTTCAATGCAAATCCTTTTGCGAATAATGGATAGTATTTCTGTGTGGCTGTTGTATCATCGGTAATAGAATGATTGGTGCTACTTTCATCGGAGATCGAAGTAGTAACATCATCGATATTCATTGTCGATGTTAAATTACTAAGTTCGCTACTTGGAGACATAATCATTTCATTCGATGATGCTACACTTCTTATTGGTGATGCTGCGACGAGTGTCCGATTAGTTAATGTTTCCAAACTATCATATTCATCATCCGCCCAATCATCTTCCAACACTTTCAAAATGTTGTCTAATTTACATTGTTCTACCGAGGCTTCCATCTCTGGTTCGTCTACCGTCAAGTCAGTAGTATCAAATGAAATATCAACAAGCTTCTGACGTTTGTTCGCTTGTCTTATAGGTTTATCATTTTTTTCGTTCAGCGCGATCTTGCCGTCTGTAACTGTTAATTTGATTTTATGATTGACAGTAACAGTGGCATTATAGAGCATCGATGGCTTTGATTTAAAGAAGCGTTTATTTGGATCGATTTCAGGCGAAGGCGGCCGTTTCATAGGAATAACAGGCGAGTGTGTTTCATTCGGATTAGAGACCTGCTTTTTATTTCCTGAATTCTTATTCCCATTGGGCGAGCTTTTCTGTATTGGCTCGGGTGTAGATTTTGGTTTCCGCCGTTTAATACCATGAGATACTCCAGCATTGATTTTTCCAAAAATAGTATGTCTTCTGGCAGTTCTTTTGGAATGCATACCAATCGTAGGCAAACTTCGTCGCTGCTTTTTTTCATCAAGGTCTCGCCTAATATCATACTTCTCAAGGTTCTCTTTCTTTTCCGAATTATTACTATAAAATGATTTTGTACTTAGCGTGAACTCTTTCAATTTCTTTTCGCTTGTTTTCTCTTGAAACAATGCTGCTCTTGCTTTGGGTATCGACATATTTTCATCGGTTCTAAATAATTTAGAGCCATGATGATTTAATGGTTCATGCGCGTGTCTTTTTAATACACTTTTACTTCTATCTGGCGAAGAATTCTCTGTCGCGTCCAAAACAATTGACTTCCTTTTATGCAACTTTGGCATTGACATTACTTTACTCTCAGTACTCATTGGTGTTATAAGTCTGTATTCCGGACTATTATATTTAGATGGAGTTTCAATAATGCCGTTTTGAATTTCTCTTCCGAAATTCCTCGGCGGTGTTTCTGGTATAATTTCATCGGCGATAATAGTCATTTCTGATTGTTCCGGTGTGCTTGGACTTCTTGTATTCTCTTCCGTCGCCTTTGGTGAATTTAACACCAATTTTCTACGTGGCGTTTGCTTGGCAGGCATAGTCAACTTTTTAAATGTACTTAACGGGGAATCTTGTACACCGTGTTTAATACTTCTTGATGTAAGTCTGTCCCAATGCACGTGTGTAGTTAACGGTGAAGATAATGTCTCGGATTTGGCAAGAGGAGAATAACAGTATCTGGGAGAACTATTGCAACTGCTAGGACTTTGGTCGCTAAATGTAAGTGGTGACATCGGCCCTATGTCCGAATCTTCAGAATCATCGACCTTCCTCCTTTTCTTACCACTACTATGCACACTCTTTTTACTTGAACTTTTGCCTGACCCGAATAAACATCTTTGCGCTCTCATTGGAGTACAAAGTGATTCCCTTTGAATACTGTCTACCGACATCGTGAATCGGTTATAAACGGTGAGTAAATCTTCTTCAACTATGAACCGCGTATGTTACGACAGATATCGGAATCAAGTTGACAAATAGACATTAGACCAGATTAATCAAACAGGCGGACAAATACACTAACCTGGATAAAAAGTAATCGCGATTTACTTCGTTCAAAGGTTTTGGCGTGACAGGATCAATCGTGTAGAATTAAACTTATTATCCTTATCATTCAAGTTTCAAAAACCTTCGAGTATAATTTCAAAAGCATGCTGTACTTCTGTCGATTCAAGAAAAGGAGAAGAAAATGTTACAATGATCCACGGGGAATTCTGTCGTTACTCGACAGCCTCGCTCGACAGTTGCAGCTCGATTTCGCGCTCTTTTAAAGTTTTGTGTATGAAACCGATATATATATGCATTCGCGTGAAGTTGTCGAGATTCACGTATAAGCCGTGTACAGAGGTTAATTTCGTTGATTTATTTCTGCATGTTTCTGCATACACCTATTTAATTCTTTATCCAAATTCACCGAATCCAATTAAATTCTTTAGATTTCAATGTATTGACAGTGAGTTTATTGTTCTAATATCTAATCTACAATTGTAGATAATTTTTTCTGGCCTCACCGCACTATCTACAAATGTTTTTTTCCGTACACGAGAAAGTCAATATTTAATATATCTAAAGCGAGTTGACTCAATGGTTTATTGAAAATGGGGAAAGTATTATGTAATCGTTATACGTCTTATGTAACATACGTGAAATATTGTTAAAGTCAAAAAGGAGTCGCCGGTTGGACTGAAATCTGGACAACACCACCTATCGGATCAGTGCGATAGGAGGTCATAAGGAGCAGAACGGAAGCACCAGAGGAGCAGAGGGTAGCAAATTTTGTAGCTTATTATTTGTGATCAGCAGGGAATGCATAGGTTCAACGTCACGCAGATGAGAACGTGGACCTCAATATTTATGTAACTTCACACTAATGAAGTGAGCTCAGTGTGTTTTTTACTAGTCCGCGTAGGTAAGCAATGTCATCGAGTAGTTCGGCTCACGAGTTCCTCAGTTAATTTTTGACTGACAAAAGTAGTTACGACTTGAACGAAAAAAACAATTCGAGTGTTCAGCTCGAGTGACAGTGGAATCCAGAGGATGGGCTCTTCGCAGAGTACTCGGAGATTGACCATCTCAAACGAGGAGGAGGCTGGTGTCATCAAAGTGTCGAATTCACTAATCCAGAGATTGGCAAGTGCTAGCAAGGATGCGAATGCTGAAAGGACAAAGGAAGTAATAAGCCCTCCGCTTCAGCCAAAGCCAGCTCCGACACAAGCAGCAGTCCCTGTCGTTCAATTACCACCGGATGGATCTGGACGAGAGATATATTATTGCACTGATCTAACAGCGAGTGCTCTTCAAACGCAGCAACAAAAAGAACGTCAGCTACAAGAACTGAACGAGCATTGGCAAAAGAAATTAGAGGAACTCGAAGAGAATTATTCTAACGTCAGAGTTATCATGGATGAGGAATATCAAAAAGCTATAAAAGAATACCAAAGCGGTAAAGCAATCGATTTTAATAAGGTTTATTGTAATATTATAGAATATAAGATATGTAAAGTTTATCATTACTTTTTATAGGTAAGGAGATTATAAATTCAGGCCAAGTAAAACCACCTTGTCAGGATAGCAGTGCAAAAGTGCTGAAATGCTATCAGGAACATCCCAATGAAATCCTAAAGTGCTCTGGTGTTGTAGATGAGTTTTCCAGATGTGTCGATCAGTGCCGTACAAATGTTATAGCGACACGTTGTTAGTATAATAAACACTGTCATTAGCAGTATAATAACTTATTGTTCCTCTCCATGAGAAGTTATTTAGTTACTGGTAATAAATTGTAAAGTATGTTATATGATTTTCAATGTTTATTTTACTATCAAAGCATCGGTCGAGAATTAACAGAGAAGTGGAAATGATATATTATACCACAATGAAAACAGCTCCCAGTCAAAATGGTCCTACTGCTATAAAAGGAAAAATCCTACGAAGTCCGAGGAATAAATAAATGTTCCGTATATGAATTAAGCTTGGGAAGAATCGCAATAACTAGTCAACCCTTTGCCAGTTCTAATTTGTGAGTGCTATTTAATATAACATTGCTAAAATGTATATTTTTAGAGAAACTTTTTAGTTGTAGCTCCAAATACTGCATAGTTATAAAATAAAAAAAAAAGACTGGAAAGTTGTAAGAATGCCTTTAGCCAAGTATTTCAAAACGTTTGTATCACAATAAAAACAGCGAAAGGTTATTTCCTGATATCGTTCGTATAATACATATCCATTATTATAACACTTGCGAACCCTATATACATTTTTCTCTGGGAAACCTTAACAGTATAACAGAATAAGTAACATTCTGAAAGATACTATGTTTTATATAATACTATGCTATTGTAAATGTATCGTGTATATTAAAGCATGCGGGTATGAAATAGTAAGTGATTTCAAGGATGTGTTTCGATAACATTCTAAGTACGAAATATTATAAAACATAACAAAAAAAGGTTTGAGGAAACTTAGTAAGCAAAATAGAAAAGGGACGAAAAATATCAAGAGGGAATTGGAAGCATATTAGAGGATTTAATCACTCTTCTTATCTCCACCAGCTTGAAGAAGTTTTGCGTGTTCATCGGTCAACCGATCGTATTCGGCTGCGAGGGATTCCGCTTGTGATTTGATTGCTTCTTTGTCTTTCTTTTCTTTAGTTAATTGACTTTCCAAATCCGATGTTTTTATCTCCAATTCCTTAATTTGACCTTTCAATTCCGAGACATGCTTCTCATGGTCTTCATCAGATTGCGTATTCTCTGCAGGTTGTTGGGACAAAAGAGTTCTTGCTGTTGTCGTGGCAGATTGAGCTTGTCTCATTGCTGCTTCGCTTTGTGCCAACAAAGTCGCTTGCGTGGAAATTAGAATTACAAGACGGCGTATGACTAGACTCAAAAATAATGCGAAACCACAAATGTAGAAGTTTCTCTGAGCTCTGAACAACCTCATGTTGCCTAAAACATTAATAATAACAATGGTACTAATTTAAGTATAAACAATAATATCATAGAATAATAGAGATATAATTACCTTGCATTTCAACATTTAAATGTGCGTGTTCGCCGGGTTGTTCCAAAAATGACGAATACTTTCTCATTTCTCTAATCGCATCTAACAAAAACAGTGTCAAGACAGCCAATAGCATAAAAAAGTATATCGACGCTTGATTGCTTAAGCTTTGCAGGAATCTGGATCTGAAGAATTTCTGCCATGTGCTGGGAGAAATAATTGGCAAAACTAATAACAACACAACACCGACTTCGGTGTAAAGAAAGCCTGCAATTAACGTCCACTGAAGACCCATGATGAAATTTTAGATATCTTCTTTTGCAACTTTTCTCTGAAACAAAATAATTCTAGTTGGAAATTGTATTCTTCCAGGCGATATTTCGAGATCTCAATAAAACGCACTATTCTCCCGGTTTATTTAAAGTTACATACAAGGAGGTATTCGACAACAGTGTATTTATAGAAGCTAAATCTCCTCTCCTTATTGAAATTTACGGGGACCGTGTGCGACGCGAACTTTGCCACGGTAAATGCCATTTCGTACTATCTTAAAATACCAAGAGAAAATCGTAACATTAACGTTACTTTTAATCGATACCGATAGATTATCAGAAGAAATATGATAAGAGATTGTACAATACAATATGTTGCTTGTCATACAAACCGATTTAATAATAATACGTTTCACATGAAATTGCAGAGTGACAGGCATAAAAATCATTAATAAGCATATTCCTGACTTTTTTATGCTGCACTCCTTGAGAAATAGTTTCACGCATGAAATATGCTACACCTTGAGAGATTTACAGCATGCTCGGAATATAATAACGCACCTTGAATTTCCAGATTGGATTACGATAAAGTTAGAAAATCAGTGGTTCAAATTGCAATAGTTGTCAATAAAAAGACGTGGAAAGGGTTATGAAATAGGTGGAAATTAGAAATCTTTGTATGTGAAATTTACGATTGTACAATGAAGCAAATGTCTAGAAAATGTAAGGTGTCAACTTTACCACAGGAGAACTTTTTACGTCAATCAGAACGTAGGAAGACGAGAGGACGTACTATTTGGTAAGCGCCGGTATCGGATCACTTTTGTCGGGACTTTCTGATTCTTGTTTCTGCCGGCGCGGAAGTAGCGTGTGCGTACAATTTAAAAATAAATTAATATCAGATATGTACCGAGTTCCGATAGCTGGGGAACACTCGGTGTAGAGAAGCAGGGCCAGGTAACGGCTTAAGGTTCAAAGTACGCTTAAAATGCGCGCAACGTTGATCCCTGCTGTATAAATATAAGTCTCATCCAGTGACGTCATCGCCGGTACTTTCAGGAAATTTTCTCAAAACACTTAACATATGAACACGAGAAACTTACCGATTGGTACACGTCTCTGTTGATGAGTTCACCTACCACTGTGGCGCAGAAAGTTTTACAGACCTACTTGAAGGTATGCGATTTGTCTGCTAAAAATCGAAGAGCAACGCACCTTCGTCGCCTTCTACGGACGTTTTACTTTTATTGTCTGACTCACAATGATCTAGACGTCTAGATCATGAGTAGATGCAAGTTCTCAATAAACGATGCTCAACGAAAAATTGTTGCAATTGCATCAGGAATTGCATTTGCTGTGTTATTGTAGTTTTGCGAACACTCGGAACACTAGCATTGTTGTATCAGCTGCAGTATGGCTGCACCGGACACCGGGGAAGCGGATATTTTTGCGCGAATACAATATGCATTTCCCATTCTTGGGAACAAGGTTCGAGCAATGCTAATCACTTCACATAAAACTGAGAATTTAAAGTTGACAAATGAAGCATCGCTCTTTTCTTTCTTAATATACATTAAAATATCATAGCAATAATAACAAGTAGTTTACAACTTTATTCCATAACACAACCATATTTAATATAATAAGCATGTAATACAAAAACTAGAACATTTATTATACCTTAGATCCAAAATGAGTGTACAGACGACGAATTCACGAAGATAATCGAGGATTTGAAATCTTTTGGTTTGACACGTTTCGTCGAGGATGTTGTCATTCATCATGTGGAGCAATATATTCGTCAAAATGTCTCGCCAGCATTTTGGAAGCAATTCAATCCTACTGCTGATGAACAACAAGGTTTCGAGCGTTTCAAAAGTGCCGTGGATGGATTATATGCCAGTTTGACTGAATTTTTACCACTTCTCAAGAAACTGGAATATCTCGAGCAACAAAAGCATTCTGAACACAACAAGTCGAATGTTGATAATGTATTAGCATGGTTTAAACTTATTGTCAGATCTACGTTGCTCAGTCAATTGCCGTTATATCATCAACATATAATAGAACAATTCTACAAAATAGCATTCAATGTATTTTGTAGTACAGATAGTTCCTCGCACAGTAAGTATTTCATTCCAAGCTGAAAGATGAAATCTTTGAATACATTGGAAATAAAGCAAGGAATCCTTTGTTTTAGATACCTCAAGTAGCGATAATCTACAATGTACAGGATGTAGTCAAGAAATTGACAAATGCCAATGCCAGATGATAGTTTACATGTTCCATGAAACTAATAGGAAACTAATTGAATTGGAGCTATTGGAAAGACTAGTAGGCAATGTTCTTACATCCTTGATTCATATTAGAATTAAGACTCACGTAAGCCAGTCGTGCGAAAGAATATTCGATGTATCTCAGCTGTCTTCGTTAGAGAATGTAAGAATTAATGAATCTAATTCTTTGTATATTATACAGGGTTTAAATCAAGGAACATGATTGATTATTTTTAGTGGCTCGAGACAGTGGTAATGAGTTGGTTGATAAGAATATATTCCGGTGGTTTCTCGAAGACTGTGTCTTTAAACGAGCAAGTTCGTAATGCTATTAATAAATTCAAGCAGAAATTGTCGCATTATTTGTACGAAACATATACCAGAATTAGAATTGATCAACTTTTTAATATAATAATAGGTACGAAGTGTATTAAATTATATAAATGTAGAATTACTCATCAATTCTATAATCAGTATTTTATTACAGAATATCCAGATTCGCAACCAGCGATAGATGACCTTAGAATATGCTTAGGAAGGACTGATTTAAGAAAAGTATTAGTAGAAAGCTTACAGGAAGCTTTAAAGACAAGATTGTTACACGCTGGTGTGAATACACCTGATATCTTAACAGCTTATATCGCTGCAATTAAAGCATTGAGACAATTGGATCCCACTGGAGTTCTTCTTGAAACTGTGACAGAACCAATAAAGTAACTTGTCCTTATTTTATAATAAAGGACAATGTTTTTTCAATACAGATATAATTTATTCTGTATTATACAGGGTTTATTTGAGGAGTCGAGAAGATACCGTACGTTGCGTTGTCAGCGGTTTACTCGATGATTCACCGAGCGATTTAGCCGATGAATTAGTAAAAGGCGAGTCTTTGCAATTAGATTATGGATCGGCTGATGAAGAAACTGAAGATTGGGAAAAATGGATGCCAGATCCTGTAGATGCTGATCCTGGTATGAAAATCATTGTTTACTCATACAGCAACAATGTATTCTTAGTTATTGTTGTATTATTCTATTTGTTTCCAGCAAAATCAACACAGCGTCGAATGTCAGATATTATTTCGATGTTAGTGAATGTATACGGAAGTCAAGATCTGTTTGTAAATGAATACCGAACTTTATTAGCTGACCGTTTACTGTCGCAATTGAATTACCACACCGAAAAAGAAATTCGGCATTTAGAATTGCTGAAGAGACGTTTTGGAGAGAATCAACTTCATTACTGCGAAGTAATGTTGAAAGACGTGTATGATTCGAAAAGAATTGATGGCAATATTCAGTCTGATGCAAGTTATCGTATGGAAAAGGAAAATTTCCCTACATCTGCTCTTATATTGTCAGCACAATTTTGGCCACCGTTTAAAGAAGATTGGAAACTCGAATTGCCGAAAGTTGTACAGGAGCAATTGAATAAGTATGTTAAAGCATTCGAAGCTTTAAAAGGGAATAGAACTCTCTGCTGGAAGCCTCATCTTGGGAATGTTCACTTAGAGATTGAATTAAAAGATAGAAAACTTGATATTAATGTAACACCCATTCATGCGACAATTATATTACACTTTCAAGAAAAAAGTAAGATTCTTGAATACTAGAATGTCGAGAATATGTATATGTTTATTTAATATTATTATTTAAATTTTTATTGATACATTTTCAGCGGAATGGGCATTGGAAGATTTGGCTGAAGTAATGCACGCACCAGCGACTGTGCTTCGACGAAAAATTACCTTTTGGGTATCACAGGGTCTCTTGAAAGAAGTCTCGAATGATGTATTCGTGTTACAAGAAGAAAGTTCATCGAAAAATCGTTCTATAACAGATATAGTTGAAGAAGAAGAGGTAGAAAGTGTGATGGCATCAGCAAGTGATCAAAGAGAGGAGGAATTGCAAGTGTTTTGGTCTTATATTGTTGGAATGTTAACAAATCTGGATTCTATGCCACTCGAACGAATTCATCAAATGTTAAAAATGTTTGCATCGCAAGGTCCTGGTGCGGTGGAATGCGGTTTATCAGAATTAAGGCAATTTCTTGATCGAAAAGTTAAAGAACATCAATTACTATTTTCAGGTGGTCTTTATCGTTTACCAAAGACGTAATATAGATTAAGATTTTATATATCGTGTATATTGATTACCGATGAAATATATAATTTTTATATCAATGTTATTAGAGTAATAATCCTTACCTTTTCCGAATGATCTTGAGTAATGTTATTTAAGAACGCAAACTTCCTTTTCATCTTTATTTATTTGCGGTTAGTCGAATGATAGTAATTATAACAGTTGTAATAAAAATATTTCTCTGGTGTACTTATGAACAGAAGTGTGTGTTAGTAAGTTTACAGCTAGTTTGGTTGAGTGTACTAAACGTTAACTATAGTACTCATGCTGCACCATTCACGTGTGTATGTCCGGCGTGCGTGTTTCGGAGTCTGATGAGGTGACATGTGCTTAAAATAATACTTCCTTCATTGTGAGCATCATAAAACCAGAAGTGATTTGAGAAATCCTGCTTCTTTTACATAACGCACTCTTCTTTTTACGGGCAATACGTTCAAATAATTTCCATGGATTAATTTCATTGGATTCCCTTTACGTTGCGTTGTAATTGGCATTTAAGCTGAGTCTTCTTAACTTAATATTCTGCTGGTGTTTTTTGGCAAACGTAAAGCTTCATTTGACACTTCGACAAGTGAGTGGGATCGTTTGTGTCTCCGGAATTTCGCTCCTTTGTACTCTCTTCGACGTCATAAAGAATCAAGTAATGAAAAGAGATATAATTACTGGTGTACCATAACGCTTGTACATATAGTATATATGTAGACAACTATTTTATTTGCAGTTTCATTGCAAACTATAAATTCTCGTAAGTATTATAAAGTACTATGCTCTGTAATCAGATCTTGTGGAGATGTCGTAAAACAGAATTACGTTGCATTGTTGCTTATACATTAATATTGCCACATATCCTGCACAGTGCTGACGAACACGCGCCAACAGTAAAATAAAATATGCAACTAAAAATAATTATAATAAATTTTGACAAAAACTATGCAACTAATTACAATAACCGTAAACTCAAATAATATAATTTCTAACAAGATTGATTGCCCATATATAATTTCTCGAGAGAATGGTCTCTTTCTATATATAACTATGTGTCTATATGTATATATAAATATATTGGTAGCGTATAAATAAACTTTGCCCGTGTTTACTTTGCTACATAATCGATCTAGACGCAGATTTCATTCCCAATAAATATCAGCTATAATCGTGAATTAAACTGATTAACAATATAATGAAAAATGAAGTTAAAAATCGGACAAAATATGATTGACATTTTCAAAAGTTACGGAAAAAGTAAACCGTGGCGTTATTTATGTATACTACTTTAGATCTTCAACTGTGTCAGTGCACAAATAGAACGTATTACTACGTGAAATGCACTAATCCAACTAATTAATGATAAAGTGAATTTTTCGAGATCCTATTATCTATGATTGTGCTTACCATGATCTTTCGTACTCTTTACTACTTCCTCTACTACCATTTGATTATCGCTTTGAATTAGTGCATTTCCCTCTCCAAACCCGCAAGCATGAGACGGCATATTATCACCGCAACGTGCCTTCGTCTATGTACTGATGTTGACAACGAAGGATAGTTCTTATATGATACTTGCATCTCCGTCGGTTGTACTAAAGTTTGAATGCTAAAAGACGCGATAAAGAAAAAGTATTTAAAGGAACTTTTATCCTCCATCGAATATGTTTATCTCAGATTAAAGTAGTAGTTCGATTGTTTCCAATTTTCTATTATTATTGCACTCTAGTTCCGGTAGCGAGGGTATTCATTCGCGCAATATTAACATAGACTTCAACACGTTCTTGCATGCTCGCGCGGCTCCGCATGAATTAATTCGCATAATATTCAGACACGTCGGATATTACTTCACGCAGTGAACTTAAGTAGATTTCTGATCACTCTTAGCGTAGCTATGCCATGATCGTTAGCATCTATGTACAAGAAACACAAGCTACCTGCTTCCCGGAGGCTGTTGCATCGAAGCCTTGCGGCATCATCGCGTCCAGCTTTACGGGAGGATAGAATATACGACACGTCTCGCGACGTTCGCATTTCTCTCATGACACGCAACTAACTATACAGAGAAACGAGAATGTACGACTAAAAATCCTTACGCGTTACATATACATATGGCAGGCCTAAAGGAGTCAACAGGGTGCAATTACATAATATATAGCGCTGCTACTGCTCTCTCTTTCGCTCGCTCGCTCGCTCTCTTTCTCTCTCTTTAGTGTGAGTGTTCGTGTATATAATATATATGCGTGTGTGACCGTGTGTCGCCTTGTCTATAGGTCTATCTGTGTATGTGATGACGGTTAAGTAAGTCAATCTCTCACGCAGTCGCTCCCGTAACGTGTATGGACAAAAAATTACATACATTGATTCATTTATATTAGATAACTTAGGTAGATAAAGATCGTCCTGGCGAAAAGTGATAACAACAGATCTATGCTCTTTGCAGTAATTAAACTGCTTACTAATAACAGTGGTAACGCGCGGTACCACCACGATTCTACCCCTCGTCGCACCTACATGGAACATTGGATTGGATCTCCTATTATTGCATTTGGAAGAAAATTGCAGATGTGTATTGTTCGTACGGAGTTAGACTTACTCCGCGTACCTTTCGCGCGATAGTTGCATTCTCAATGACAGAGCGTATTATTTATCATTGTCCTAAAAATTTTCCTTTATCATACACATGTATCGCACCGTACATGCATTTTAAAGGCACAATTGGTTATTTACTTAGGATTCTCATTGATATGATACAATTGTTTCAAATTTACATTATCAATTTAGTTCAATGAACTATTAAAAGTCAGAACATCGCGATTTCGCGCGAGCTTTCAATTGTTTATAAGATATACAAAAATAAGAAATCTCATGCATCGCTATTGAAAATTCTTGCACGGATATATCTGGCGTGCGGTAAGGCACATATTGTGTTTATCAACTAGGATATTAAATTGCAGGGTCCCGATGCTCTGTTGAGGCAGTTTTTCTCTTCGTTGATGCACCTTGCAAGTCCTAGAAATAGCTCGAGTCCGTCCCGATCGCTGTGTTATTTAAGCCGACGCTTTTGGAGTTCCTGTGTGCTCTCCTTTGCGTCGCCAGAAATAAGTACTAGTAAGGCCATTCTTGCCGCCGGGTTCTGCCAAAAACAATTGGCACTGGCGAAAAAGAACGGCAAAAAACCGATGTGACGATAGACCAGCCATTTGTCAGGGAAATCGAATGGCCGATCGGCAGCCAATTAAACAGTTAATTCTGCAGTGTCCTCGCACGACACTGATTATAATATATTTAGTCTGCCTTTTGAATAAATTGAAATCTTAAGAATACGTCTTACCAGAGGGCGAAAAAGGCAGGCCAATTCGAGACAAAGAATCGAGCTATAAATCAATCGTACTCAATGATTTTCTGCTCCATATAAAATTACCGGCTGTGTTTTCTTTCTACGAATTTCGGCTGACCTATCGTTGCGTGTATTCGTTGCTGTCTCGCGTGTTGCGCGAGATCATTATAAAGAGTTCTCGAAACATTGATAGGACACAGGATGGATAAGCTTGACGAACAGGGCTGGTGACGCGGACGGCGAAGGTGGTCGGCTGGTTGGTGAACCGATCAAACGCGGATGCTGTTCCAGAGTCCAGGTGTTAGCACGGGGCGAGTGGATTCCATTGTTAGCACTCCAAGCCTACAGGCCATGGGCAACCAGGGTTAACAAGAAAGAAAAGAAAAACAGTTTTGTTAGTATTCTGATTATGATTCCGACTGACGTTAACAATTAAAAGACACTAGGTAGCTTCGCCAGCTGAGAGAAACATGGTTAGTGAAAAGCGATGCTCTCTCGCTCTCGAGTCTTACGATCACTTATTGCCAACATGAAGAAGTGATCGTCCCTTCATCCGTGGTATTCTTATATATACTCCTCGAACCCCTCCCCCTTCCGATCTAACCCCTTTCTCATACATGAACATGCTCTTTCGAAGTAACATGAAAGTTCAACGAATCGGTTAGTCCCCAATCTCTCGATGACATTAATGCATTGATCGAGAGAAGTGTTCATTAATGATGAACGTATGATTCGGTTCGATAATGAAGAAGAGTGTCTTAGGCCACGGACAAAGGGTGGACGAGAGAAAGCTGATCGAGCTTGCGAGAGCGCGACAGCATCGCTCCGCACTCTCGGTATGATCCAATGTTATATTAGTGTAGAAGCGTTCTCGTCCTCGTACAAATTTTCCATATGTGTGTAATATAAATGTAGGGAACGCGCTTGCGCGACAAAGTAGTGTTTCGCGAGGTGGGGCGACGAGCGCGAGTATCGCCTCTCAAGGATACCAAGGCGGCATATCTCTTTGTGTCTTCTCACGTAATCCGATCCTGACGGCCGTTGATTTCAATTTACGAGATGCTGCGCGGAGCGAGCCACACGAGATTTAAATCTCGAATCGAGAGGGGGGCGGCTCGTTCCGCACTCGAGCGCACTCGAATCTCAAAAGCTACTCGTGTATCTTCCCCGCGCCTAGGACCGCCCGAAAATCATAACTCTTCCGAGAAGTACGTTAAATGGAGGAGTTGACGATCCGCAACCATTGGCAGTTGATATTTCACCCACCATTGACTGAGGATCGCCTCGGTCCGAGCAGTGTGAGCGCAAAAAAGGAGAATGACAACAAAAAAAAGAGCTCTATAGAGGATGGAGCGCTGGCGACGAGAAAGAGATTTTGGTTTAGTTACTCGGCGAGTAATGCGAGAGTGAATTCGTTAAGGCTTTGTCTCTTGTCTCCCGACTAACAATCGCAACAACGGCGGCGCCTGTCGGCTTTAGAGGCAGCTTTGGGTGTGCACCTGCCACCACATAGCACCAATACAATACAAGTAAGTGAACATATTATAATAAAATGAGATACTAAACAATGCATAGTTATTGCCAACATTATTATTGTGGATCATTATTAATTATAGTGATTAATGTCCCGTTCTCAGCAAGCAGGTGTCAGAGGCCAATGAGTTACGCACGTGCCATGTAGGACAGATCTATAGTACAAAATTCCAGGCATCTCAACAAAAGCATATTATTTTTTACAGTATTAAAGAGTATATATATATAAATATATATATATATATATATATATGGCATAGAATTCGTCTAGAGACGTGAAGTAATGTCTTTCTCTCTGTCTCCCTCCCGCTTTTTCTCGTAACTCCCTCGTGATATATATATATTTCTACCGATATAATATTATACTCATCCGAGTTCATTGAGTATGTGAAAGATATACGTGTCCATATATCCATGAGAAGATATTCGCAATAAGTACAAATATATAAAAGTTAGTGTCAACTTGGCCATGTGGAGCATTTTGTTGTTAGTCTCATAAAAAAGATGGTGCAAAAGTTGTGCAGACTATGTAATGGATGAAATAGCATCTATGATATAAGGGTGTCAATATATATATATAAATTATTGTAAAATAATTGTTAGTGGTAATACGTAAAAAAAAGGGTAGGATGTCGTCTCCGGCAGCATATCTACTACGTTCGCTTCTTCACTTTGTTCTCGGTCGAACGCGGCCCCAACCGCGCAGCATCGTAAAAAAAAAAAAGAGTGACCGATGAAAATTGATTCGAAGCCGATTATTTCACATACGATTATAGATTGGAAATCGACTAATTACGTCTTTTCTGTCCACGTCGCGTCCAAGTCATACACCGCGACGGCTTTTAGGCCTTCGCACCCTCGCAACCGCGTTACCATCCCTGCTACTTTCATTCAGAACAAAGAGAACTTCCCATTTCTTCTTTTTCTTTCATATAAATATTTATTTAAGTCGTATAATATAATCATATATTTATTTATATATATATATATATATATATATATATATGTATATATATATATCTATGTTTCTATGTATAGTTGTAAATATATATCATTCTATATACAGATATCGAATGGAAGGTCAAATAAGTGTTCCACAGGCACAAGTTGCCAAGAGAATCATCAACAAAATGCAAAACATAATTCCTTTTTCTTTTGTCTTTGCCTCCTGGAAAAAAAGCGTTTTTCTCTCTCTCTCTCTCTCTCTCTCTCTCTTTCGTTTTTTTTGCGTAAAAGATTGCGACTGAAACTTGTGTAAAATCGTCGTCATCCTAACAACAATAGTAAATAACGGGCACGAGAGATTCGTGTGTATGCAGGCATCGAATTCATATAAGGGATGGTTTTGTATATAAATACCCTTCTATACAAACACCATCACACTGCCCCTATCCTGCCCCCTTTCCAATGAACATCCTCGGTATTATCGGCCCCATAATTTCTCCCTCCTTTCAGCCACCCTCGAACAGGGGGATGAAAGAAGGGAAACTGGCCGGAGACACGCCTCTGCTTCATAGCTGTGTACCACCGCTTTTTAAACGGTCGACGCATTGGCCGAGAAAAAAAGCTCTTTGCGCACAAGAGAAACTGGACACTCGGGCAGTGCTTGCGATCTCAGGATATCGGAGACTTTATCGACACTTTAACATATGCATACGGCGGGTAGGTGCGCACCCACGTTTTACACGTCTTCTGCTCTCAACTTTCTATCTCCTCTCTTTTTTGCTTTCTTTTTTTTATTCAATAGACAGAACTTTTATTCACACAGCGAAGAAGAAGAAATACTGCTTCTTCGCAGTGTGTGGGGGGGGGGGGGGGGGGAAAGGGTTCGTTGCTTTTATCAATATCTAAGTGCGGGGGAGTTACACGAAGGGTGCCCTGTAAAACTTGGCCGCATATCTCTGTCTTGCGGAGAGACTCATCATTCTACTTAACACGTTGTACCTTTTTGCTCACTTCCTCAGACACTGCTTCATCCGGCATTCCAGATAGACTCGTGTTTCCCATAAGACGGCCTATGCACAATTCTGTTCTACCACGAGGGACATATATATGTATATATATGAATATATATATGAATATATATATACATATATATATATCTCAAGCGCGCGATTCTGACATGGAGTTGCTGCTGTGCGTATAAAAAAGTAGAAAAGGTTCGGGCGCGCGCGCGCCAAGTGTCTCAAGTACCGGATAAGTCTGAGGAAGCTACCGTGTCTATATGTACTTTATGTGTGTGTGTGTGTGTTGGTATGTGCTTCTCTTTCGAGGTAGGGGCAATTGTGACGTTCGCCTTCTTCTTTTCGATTGGTTCGCGATATGTCCGGTACAGAATAAAAAAAAACACGGATAAATCATATTATTGCTATTGAAGAAATTCATAAGAAGAGATTAACGTGAGACTTGCTCGTAAAGATGTGGATCGAAAACGTTAAGATACTCGACGCAGATATAATAGCAAGTATGGCACAATGTCTGTAATTCTAGAGATTTTTGATTCCGGTCTCTCTCTTCCTCTTTGTCTCTATAATAAATACATATCAAATTGACGCTTCGATCCAAAACACTTTCTCGAGGACGCGTTCTTTTCCAATGAAATTCGATAGCTCAGTATTTTATCACGTGATTCATAATCTGCACCGTGCAAGAAAAGTAAAAAAGACACGCGTTGTTGACAAGGACAAGGAAAGCTTTTTCAAAGGATGAAACATCAACCCTTGTTTATAAAAAGCTATCCTTGGCAATGTCATGTGAGAGATCTCGCAGTTGTACAATTGGTAGAAAATTGTATATATAAATTGAATACACGACGCAAGAGAGATTAATAAACAATGATACAAGTATACACATATATATATATATATATAGATTTATATATGTATATACACTTTAAGAACGCGGATGTTCCGTTACGAAAAGAAGAGGCGACGAAAACAAGAGTACAAAACAATCATAAGAGAAGAAGAAAGAAAGAAAGAAACTTAAATGAAACTGTCTGTGCAAGACTAACCTTTCCGCGGAGGCGCGTACAGTACTGTGATTCGCGCTCTCAGCATTCACGAGAGAGCGCCGGCCCTTTGATAAGGGTGCTCGCGAATCTGACCCAGGTGCCTGCGCTGTTTCGCAGCGGCTGCTGCACCTGTCCCCAACATACAAACGTGAGTAATCGACCTTGCTGCCCTTTCTACGAATCGGTTATGTGCCACGGTCGTCGACCGACCGACCAGATTCGGCCGCTATCAACAGTGATCAACCAGATTAAAACTCCACAGGTTGGCACCACCGAGCGACGAGCACAGAAAAACCCTCTTTCGAGAGGATACCTTTTTTTTTTTTACCAATTATTTCTCTCATTCCATGAGATACATCATTTCTCATAATCATTATTCACAGATAAGGTTTTTCCAGCTCGACACTCAATCGTGCAGTTTTTTTTTTCAGGCTTGCTTTCGTGGAGACACTCGAGATTTTGCTGCTCGATGAAATATATATTATTAATGAATTATTCAAGAGACTCTAATATATATTTGATTGATTTGATTTGTCATAGACACGCAACTGGTAGGTCGCTGTCTCCACCGAGCAAGCCCCAAATATAAAAATAATCTTTTACCATTAACATCTATAGACAAATTTACATACAACACATAGAATTCCTCAGTAGCACTCGGATAAAAATTTCTACCACTGATACTCGCCTCTCTCTCTCTCTTTCTCTCTCTTTCTCTCTCTTTCTCTCTCTTTCTTTCTCTCTCTCTCTCTTTTTCTAGCTATCTATCTCACTAATACGTATATCTGTATATGCATTGTATATTAAATGTATATTACGTATGGCTACGATTTCGTTTTTGATTTTGTCGAGAAATCAGGTAAAAAGTCTTTTCCCTTTCAAACGAGACCGAAGTGCGCAAAACCGGCGATTTTACTCTCATGCCTACGAAACAAATCGATGAGTATTCGATGCGTGTAAACGCCTATTCCATCGCCCTTTACTCTCTCTCTCTCTCTCTCTCTCTCTCTCTCTCTCTCTCTCTCTCTCTCTCTCTCTCTCTCTCTCTCTCTCTCTCTCTTTGTCTCTCTTTCACTTCCGTTTGTAAAATCGTGCAATTCCATATAAGCTAAATCTTTATAAAAATAAAATTAAATAATCATATAAAATAATATAAAATAATGTACACGATTCTCGTTACTTGCGTATTCTATGTACTGTAAAGACCACGCGCTCCGTTATGAGTCTTCTCAAAGCAGCATCTCGAATTCTCTCGATTTCCCGTTGTAGCGATCGCATACGCCCGCGGCTTCTTACTCGCTCTTGAAAGTGGAGCGAGTGATAATGTCTTAGCGCGTAGTCTTTAACCGGTTTTTTTCAACAGCTAGAAATATACGCTAGAACCATCAGTCCTCGAAAACAATTGTTTTGTTCTGTTTGTTCGTTTTGGTCCCTGGGTACTCTCTCTCTCTCTCTTTCTCTACATATCTCTCCTTTCTCCCTACACCTACTGCCTGTCTAAAAAGCCCTACGCGAATGGCTTACCTATTACCAGGCTTGTTGTTAGTATTCTGTAAATACATCCGATTTCGTTAGAAGAAGTACAGTCTGCGCGAGACACTGTTGGTTTTCTTTTCGTTCACTTATTACAAAAAAAAAACAAACATTTCCCATGAACCGCGCGCGCGCGCGCGCCTATTTCCTATCATTCCCCATGTTCGAACACGAATTCGAAACGTGTCCTTGACTTGTCGAGAGGATGTTTTTGGAGGATACGTAATAGGTACGTCGGCGAATTGGTGGATGATTCTTTAGATTTAATAGGATCTCTTTTACATTCTATCTGAGTTGATAATCAATTCTAAAGTTCTAGTATTTCAGTGTAAGATTTGATTGTATAGATTCTATTATAATGGAGAGTTCGTTGTCTCTTATATGAAGTGGAAATCGTGTCCGAGAGCGCATTGCATTCGCCATAGCAGGAGAACACGGCAGACACGATTCTGCCAGACTACTTTCACTTCTGCGATTTTTCGCCCAAGCGAATCACGCGTGGATCCAAACCGGCAGTTGTGGAAGCATCGTTCTTTATACAGTTGAATCTTTATGTCGAAATGGTCTAATTCGGAATTCTTCTCACGTTAAACTTTAGATCCTATTAATTCGATAATACAGCATCCATCGATTCGCAAGGTGTTGGATTACCGGGAAAGTGTGACTGACAAACATGAGAGGAAGGTGATCTCGCAGGAGAAGGTTGGACTGATTCGAGTTAGTTGTTTAGTCGCGTGTTAGGTCAACACCCTAGGGATATTCACTCGAGATTCTAGTGGTACTTCGTAGTGTTAACGCTGTCGTGTTTTCGCACGAGAATCTAAAGCGCGGAGAGAAATAATTAAAAAAACAAAAAAAATAGACAACATCAAACATACGCGCGTGTATCGCGCATTCGTCAGCGGAGGCGTAAAAATGCAAAAAAGGGGCGAGAAAAACAAAGAAAACAAAAAAAAAATAGAAGTATCAAAGTTCGATTAATGAACCACCCATCACCACCCTTAATTATTATAAAGGACGACCCGTTAATTCGTTAGGGCGCTTTTAGTACGGATAAATATTTCTCGAAGTTACACGAGTATAAAACGACGATACTGGTTAAAATATCTGCAGACGACGACGCGTCTCTCATAATAAAAAGCTACGTGCTCGGCGAATGAAAACGAGAGAGCGTAGACGAATGAAAAAGCTATGTATACTAGCTAATACTTCCTAGCACACTAACTCAATAAATATATATATATATATATATATATATACGTATAATAATATAATAAAATTAATATAATATATAAATCATCTTCATATATAATAGAATCATAAAATAACTACAACAATGAATGGCCTTTGATTATTGCATTGAGTAGAGCATGACAATGTGCCACGCGACACGGATCTCACGAAGGAGTATCCATTAGAGAGTACGTTTAAAATACGCGAGTATATTATGTATACCTACATATCCACTGCTTTTTCATCGTCTTCATTAAATAATACGTGAATATTCAATAATAATGACAATTACTCCAATAATAATAGAGATTAATCGTAATAAAAAAAAGGTCTATGCACGCGTAGAAAGATTTACCGTCGGGTAACTTGAATGCCTTCGCGAAGATAGACAGAACGCGAATACCAAAGAGGGAGAAATCTACGGCGAGAAAGGAGAATAAGGAGCGCTGGTCCTTCGTCGTCCTTTTTAAGTAGCTGCTGACCAGCTTTCTCAGTTCAATACTGTGATTGTGTACGACTCTTGTATATGTGTCCTGCCCGTTTGGAAGTAAGTTGCCGGACATTTACGTGGGGAATCTTAAGCTTAGTGATACTGGACTTGATCGGACGGGATGCTGGGATACATCGAGGATAACGCGCCATGTTTTCTAGAACCGACACGCTATCATCCTTGCTCCGATTCCTTTTTCGCGTTACGTCGTCTCGGACGATAAAAATCGCGAAGGACTTCCTCCCACCTAACGGTCTCTAAGACGATACCGCTCAGTTTTGCATAGAACAAACGTGGAAAAGTTGTGTAACTATTCAGAGATAATAGATGCTTCTTAAATCTGAGCTTAATACGTTTCCTAGCGCTGCAATTATTTAAGTATCGTCGAATGAACCAGGTTTATTACTTCCTCTACAATTGACTAAAAGATTTTATTACTAAGTTCGCCGATACTCTCAAGTGAGAATAAAAAATTAGCGATTGCATCGACGGATTTATATTCGTTGTGGATAAAAGTTTCATTAAGTACTCGTTCTAAACTGCATCGACTGTAATAGACTTTCCCGCAGCTGTGACTGGTTTCTAAGAAATCTAAATGCTCGCTTATATGCGAGTTCACTCGTGGCTGGATAACACGCGCGTAGCAAGGTTTTCGAGACTTGGCCATCGACGATACTACTCTAGAAGGCGCTGCCCATGAGAGAGAAACTTTTCCACGGATGTGCACGTCAATACTAGCGCGGCGACTCTAAAATGGCAAATGTTTTCGTCCCGAGAGTAACGACGAAGTGACAGTTCCCCCTTAGCGAACGAATTTTTCGACTAGTATGGCTACGTCCAAGCAATACGGCACGCGACTTGTCTCTCTGCGCGTTTCTAACTAGCTAAGAGGTGTTTTTTTTCCCGCTATCCCGTTGTCATGAAGCTATAATATCTACGTATCTCGAGTATATCTCGGGCTTTCTTGACGCTGCTGATTGCTACGTTGCGTTGTACCTGAATTCCCATTTTCTTTCTGCCTCTGTCGCAGGGCGCTTGTTATATACTTCGCGGCGACATAAAACGATTAAATGTCTAAGGATCTACGTAAACATCAGAACTGACGCGACTAGTAAATGACTGATTCGGCTCTGTTATACCTAAACGCCTCGGGTAAAAGGTTAAAAATGTCATACACGCTTAATGCGACGACGGGCATGACCCCTTAGCACTTCATCATATTTCACTACCTTCTAAGAGAGTACTCGATTTCGATAGAATCCCTTATCCGCCTACTGCGTATATAAATACAGAAAATATCCTAATGTATAATATCTAGCGTGGAGAACGTTCTGCGTCGAGCTGCGCCGGCGGCCACTCGCACTCAGGCTTTTCCGGCGACGAACCGATCCTCGGGATTAACGGTTCTCTCGTTACCGATGACCCACTGCCGCTGGAATGCTACTCGTAGGTTTGTCGCGGCCGACGAGTGAATTTCAATCGGCAATTAACTCCTCGGCCTAGCTTTCGGTCATGGACACCGTGCTCCGTTCATTCCTCATTCCGGACAATACGTCTGGTCTCCGAATATTTGAGTTATATAAACGAGAGGTATGTGCTCACGCAAAATGTCTCTCTTGAAACAAAGCCGCCTTTGATCTGCAAGGAATTTCAAGAAAATATTAGACTGGCCTCTTTTACCGTGAACTGGTGGAGACAAATAGTGTTGTGCGAGATGAACGATCCTTCGGAAAGAACGAGCGCTAGAGCAGCCAGAAGCGGCAGCTTCGACGAGATTATCGTTCTCCACGTGCGACGGACTTCTCAACGCGCACTTCTCTCAATCGCCTTCGCGGGCAGCGGTCTATGTGATATATATCTCGTGTGCACCTTACCCACCCAAACAATGATCTAGCTACATCTACAACCTATATATCTTCTCGCGCGACACATTCTCACCGTCCCGTAAGAGAGAGACGCTCACGCACACGCTCTGTCCTCATGCACTCGTCTCTCAGATTCGTTCACCGGGGGATATGAAATTCTTAGGCCACAACTCTTACTGATAACCGTAAGCGAACACGTTTGAGAGGAGGGCCTCTGCTAAGGTCAGCGAGCAAACAACCCACCAGAATGGTCAGCAGTGGCGTACTCGGTGAGTAGTGGCGATGCTGCTAAGGCGGCGTAGTTGGCATAGTCGGCATAGGGTGTGTAGATCAAGCCGTGTGGATCACCAGCGGAAAGAAGTGATCCTGGTGGTCCAGAGCCATTCAATAAGGATGCTGCGGTTGTAGGCACTGATATCCTTGGCGACAGGATCAAAGGGGCACCCAATGGTGCGCTTGGTGTCCTCATCGGATTTGCTAAGCCTGGTAGAAGTCGTTGCGTTTCCGCAGCAGCGGCGGCAACGCGCCTCCATTCCTCGTCACAGGCTGTAACATTAAACGCTGCGCTCACTACAACCTGACGTCTTACATTTCCCCACTAGATCATCAATTCTCCTCTCTCACACTCTCTCTCTCTCCCTCTCTCAACAAATCACTGTCATGTAAATGGAACTTTATTATACCGAAGAAACACTCGTAATCGAACATAGTGATAAATGATTCTGCCAAAAGGCTGTAAACTACGTATGCCAGACAAACTCTAAGATTTACCTTCCCTCGAATCTGCCAATTTTCAAGTACAGGCTGATTCATTTTATACAAGTCGTTCAAAGATAAGTGAATCAGCCTGTTAGATGTTATTGGAAGGGGAAGTATTAGGAAGCGTTTGAATCGATCTATTTTATTTGACAATGGAAAATTGTGCATTTTAGAGAAGCATAGTGAATTTTAACAAAGAGTTGGCACTTGGTTCGTCGCGTAATCCCATTCAAATGCAGATTCCTCGTCCGTTTTCAAAAAGTTACCTGCAGCGGCTGCGACCTTTGTGTTGGAATCCCGGTAGGTGCCGTTTATGATGGCCAGCTCCATTAGCTGCCTCTTCTTAAGCTCGTCCTCGCCATCAGCCTGCTAACAAGCGATGCTATCGTCAGGTGAGACATTGGACGTGGCCAATCGACCCCTGCTTTATTGCCTTGGGCCTTTAATACCTTTCTCTTTATCTTTTAACCCTCGCTTAAGAAATGCCAGGTCAGTTTCCTTGACTCTAACAACGATTTCTTAATAATACAACAACGTAAACAGTATATTCTTGATAATAATAATGTATTAGATATTAAAATGAGAAAATTTTGACATTTTCCCCCTATCAATACTCTTTCATTACATGATTCTACGAAGCACAGCGGGAATATTCCAATTATCAAACTAATTATACAAGATAAACTCACGGATTTACTGCGCTTCTTCCTATCTAATCGGACGAGCGTTTAAAGCGTTTAAAGCGTTCTTTTTTAACTGAGCTCTTCTGTATTTTTGCAATAAAATCCCACCAGTTTTTCCGCAAGAGGGCCCTCAATTCTACCGTCGTAATGTCTTCGTGGCATTGCATCAATGTCGAAAGAATAACAAGACACAGTTTTATCCAGTGCGAGAAAACATTGTGGCTAAGTCTGATTACATTAAACAAGCAGCAGAGGTTGCTCTACGTGAGAAGAGTTTTGAGGACGGATGCTATGCCACGAGAGTTCCCAATCAACAAGAGACAATGGGAAAGACAATAGATGGAACTCTCTCACCACGGGAACGAGAAGCTTCTTCACTTCCTCTACAGCTCGAGCAAGCTTCAGGGTGGCACGGTTCTCGGTGTCCTCGACTGTCAGTAGAACGTGAAGTTCATCTGTCAGATGTTCCCAGTTCGGTTTGCCTCTGTTTAACTCTTCCTATAAAGAGATAATAAAAAGAAACATTAGTCATTTGAACATCAAATAAGGAACTTAATCTAGAAAAAAACCTCCTTTTTTTTTCTTATATCATTCTTTGGACATTTCTAAGAATTACTATCTTTTTCTTTCATATTTGAATTTCATAGTACTATAAAAGTTTTAACGAGAATGAAAGAGAGTTGAAGTAGCAATAAATTGATCTACGATATTCTGACACTTTCGAATAGAAAAGCGTGCAGGTAATTCTTTTGAAAATGACTTTTACACAAACTCGTGGCAGCCACGAGTCAGTCGGTACGTATATATCTATTGACTATTGCGCAATATTTGACATCAGCCAACAAGATAATACACCGGTTTGCCATTCGCAGGCACCACCGGTAACAGCTATTATCATGTCTGCTGGAAGATACGCGCGAACTAAAAAAACTTCTATGACAATTAATTGTGCGTAGAAATAAATACAGACGCATATATCTCTGTGTGTCTGTGTGTATACTTACGAATGTCACTTTGCTCGTTTGTGTGCAGCTTGTAAAAACATTGTATCTTTAGTATAATAAACGTCTAGTATTAAAGATGATCTTAAAGAATTAGGTCTACTTGGAACGCACTTAGTACGAAATAGTTCAATCATGTTTCATCTAAGACAAAGACTACTTGCGGAAGAGATAATCAAGAATGCTAATTAGTAAGACTAATCTTCCGGTAACAATGCCATGAGATATCAAGTGACGCTATAGTGACTCACGAAGTATCTTCTTGTTTCCAATTAACAAGTAGCATCGTTTCACGCTGACTGTCAAAGCCTCGCCTAAGAAAATGACTAGTCAGTCGAATAGAAAATGTCATTCTTCCGGTATTCAATTGTGTACGAATGATTTTTTTGCCATATATTTCTATTTGTTTGCTCTTTGTTATCGGTTTGCAAGGCGTCTCCTTCACAAATGTGTCAACCATTTAATGATTTACTTTGGTCCGAAGATAGAACGGCGTAAAAATAAGAGGAACTTTATTTTTAGCTCAGGATAAACGATTGCCTGTGCGAATAAGTGGAGCTTGCTTGAACGACGAGTGCGTGCTCCGTTTATGGCGCTCGTCATTCAGAGCCAATAATCATGAAGTCAAGATCGCCTTGTTCAGTACTGTCTCTCCTTTTTTTTGTCCAATGTTTCTAATTGTCTGTGGTCTTGTAACCGTAATAATTGGCGATCAAGTTATCCGATTAAGGTAAAGTTTTGTAGGAATTATTGTAAATGTTTAAGGTAGTTGTATTGAAACATATGTTTTCTATAGATTTTGTTTAAACTTTGATAGAATAATATTATGTTTATCGGGAATGACGGAATTGTATCGAAAATATTTGGAAATAGAGTCCTGAATAATAATTTTCATCTAATTTCGGTGGTATTTTTCATGTTTTTCAAACTTCCCGACATTTTCCGGGACTGAAATTTAGTGGAGAATGTTTTCTTGTATCAAGGAAGAAGTGATATAAATGCCAGAGGCCTAGCTCAAAATTCATTTTTTCGCAAATTTTTCCATATGTACCCCTTCACAAATTTTCGATTTTTCGAAGGTTCTCGGACTTCGACGAACGCTTGATTTTTCGATTGTTTGAGTATAAAAACGGATAGAAAACATGAAACCAGTGGGAGAAATGCCGGAAAAGTATCGAAAACACATGAAAAACCGATCTTGAATAATTCATTTTCGTCCAATTCTGACGGTTTTTGCCATGTATTTCATACTTCCCGACATTTTCCGGGGCTGAAATTTGGTGGGGAATGTTTTCTTGCATCAAGGAAGAAGTGATATAAATTCCAGAGGCCTAGCTCAAAATTCATTTTTTCGCAAATTTTTCTGGGTATACCCCTTGACGAATTTTTGGCCCAAAAAATGAACTTTGACCTGGGGTTCTGGAATTTATATCACTGTCTCCTAGCTAAATACTGAATCACTGCCTGAAATACCAGACCCTGAAACAGTCGGGAAGGGTGTTTAAAAAATTTTCGATTTTTCCAAGGTTCTCAGACTTTGACGATCATTTGATATTTCCATTATTTGAGTATCAAAACAGATAGAAAACATAAAACCACTGGCAACTACTTTAAAAAAGAATGATTAAAAACAAAAACTAACAATGCCCTTTGTAACTAAAATATTATAATACATAAATCACTGTTTTCGATTCTCACAATAATCATAATCTTTATATAATTTTATAAATCATTTATTCCTGCGAAGTATTTTCATTGCATTGAGAATAAACAGTGACATATGCTAGTATATCGTTCATCCAATTACGGTTGCTTTTTATCCAACTGTCATGGTATCCAAAGGATTCGAGATGTTTCATCTCGATCGACGGATCTCGCAAGAGAAGTCCAAAGAGACAGGGCACAACGAAGACGCATCGGACAATGCATTTAATCGCGCAACCGAATGCCACCGCCGCGATTCTCAATGTCAGGATGATGAACGATCGATGAGTAATTCGTGATTGCAACTTGAACGACAGCATTGAGCCGATTTGCTGATTCCAAGCTGGGAGTGAAAAAAGGCGAAATATGCTAATAATATAAAAAAGGAGCAATTGTATAATTCGACGAGTATAAGTGAAAGGTAATTCATCTGGATTAAATATAACAGAATTGAATTTCAATTGATTCGAAGTAGAATAATCCAGCATACGACGGACTAATTTCTTGAACGTCTTGGCAGTAGATTTAGTACAAGAATTGATGAGAAATTCAATTTCAGTTAACTTGACTTATTCATAGGATTCGATTGGATACAAAGGCGTCGTGAATTCGAGCGTCTAAATTGGTATGCGGCTAACAAGAATGTGAGCAGAAAATACGTGGTTCAATTAAAACGAGCGGATAAGCTAGCAAGCGGGAAAACTAGTATTGCTAGGTTTTAACAGAGGGGAAAAAAAATCTTTGTCACAGTCTGCTTACCGACTCGAATGCCGCCCTTGTGCAAACGAGGTACACTTGGCAATACTTCAAGAATCCTAATCGACTGTGAAAAGCCAAGCCTCGATAGAATTGCATTGCTCGATTGTTCGATTCTCGGTAAATAAAATACAATTTTACATTTACTATAACAATCAATCATCATTTTAATCACCGACGTATCATGAAATAAAACATAACTTTCTACATCATAAATATTTTAAAATCATTCTAAAAATCGTTATTCCCAATAAATTTCTTCCAGTTCACTTGCTTTTTCACTCGGCTACTTTAAAGCTCGCTTTGACAGGAATTAGCATAGATTGCGAGAGTCGATTACCGCGGCAAAACGGGGGGGGGGGGGGGGAATTTAATCGGACGTGCTTCTACGATGCGAGAATGAAATATGACTGGTTAACTACGAGAAGAATGCGCCTTGCCAATTCCTTTCTCTTTGAGAGCAGATAGACAGAAAATTCCCGTCACACCTGTGTCGAATAATGTTTCACTACCACTTACTAGCAACACTTGATTCTGATGTCACATTTGGCAGGGGGGGGGGGGGAAAAAATAGTGAAAAGGTTGTCACTCACCTTTTTCTTATCCCTCATTGAACCTTTTCCTCTGACCATAATTTTGCATCCTGTCTCTTGTTCCAATTGCTTGGCTGTCATGCCACGCGGGCCCAGAATCCTTCCGACGAAATTGAACTGTAACAAAAGAAAGAAATGATTTCATTTATATTTATAATATTATTTAATAGTTATATGTTTATTTGATATAATAAAATAATTATTGGTGGATATAATTATTTTCTTTAATGGTACGAGAAATGAATTTGGCTTATCTGTGACTTATAATATTTGCGTGCAACACACTTGTCCCTGATCTTTCCTTGCACTCCACTTTCTTGACCAATTAGTGATAAAAAGTTCGTTGAATTCGTCGAATGGGAACAATACTTATCTTTGTGTTATTTTACAACTAGTAATTATTAATAGACTTAATAGAAACGCAATGGAAAATATTATATAAGACATTTAATCATTTGTTTATGAAGTATTCAGGTATTGTTTTAAAGGTATTACTGAATCTTTCGTTGTTCCGACGTTTAATTTTCCCCGATCACTTTCGTCTTTCTTGTCTCGACGAGTTTCTCGAGCAGCTTCTGCAGAAGGGCTCCAAAAATAGCCGTACTTTCGAGACGCTCGACTCTGTCTCTGTCCTCTGGCACAAAAGCATTTCTTGGACAAAGCGGCTTAAGCTATATTTGGAGTGAAGTGGCACGCGAGAGACAAAAAGTCCCGCCCTTTTGCGCACTGAATGTCTCATTGTTCATTGATTTATGCGATTAGCAAATTCGCGTTAGCACGTTTCGGTCAATTATCCGTTGAAATGTTTCCCTCGAATGGCAATGAATCATAGGAAAGTAATAAAATAATACGATAACCACTTAGAATCGTTTGAGAGAAATATCGATAATAATTTCAAGTAATATTTGAATCAATTAATTCTCATAAGACGATGTTATTTTGAAATATTAATAGAAAGAAATTAATGTAATTCAATTCGTGGGAAAAATGATAAAAGTTGTATTTGTCAATTTGATTGGAGATTTAAATCCTGCGCGGTGATGAAATGCTCGAATCATTGATCTCGCTGACTGGTAATTGTTTTAACGAACGTCTACATCCGCACTTGAACACTGGAAAGGGTGAACTCGAATGCGATATAGCAAACGAAACCCATCTTGCTACCACGAATTTCCTGCTGCTGGCTTTCGAGTTTAATGATTCCAAGAAAATGAACTCTCTATTTTCCCTTTCGACTCGTGTTTGCTCAACAATCTTTAAAATTCTACTCGACTCTTAAAAACCAACATAATATTGTAAGTAAGGAATTTAGTCGAATACAAAAAATCGATGACTTCTTTTAACGTGTTCCAACAAAATCCTGTTAAGCGAGTCAACAAGTTGACGCATTGTAATATTATTTCCTAGTCTTCTGAATGAATGTCAATAAAAGATAAGACAAATAATAAACTTCCAAAAAAAAAAGGACAGATTTGCCAAGGACAAAGTTTATAGAGTTAAAGGCAAAATTTCATGGATTTCGTGCGTCCGCTCTGATTATTACATTCCGATGAGGCATATGCCGAGGCAATAGGGCCGAGAGAAATCTGTTCCTTGGCAGCGATTCTATTCCGGGCAAGGACAGAAATAAACTTCGACTGTACACATTCGCCGGCACACACCAATCTCTCACGCTAGCATGAAAATCCTTCCGCTTACTGGCGTCCAAGATTTCCAGCGGAAGCGTCTACTAAACTATAAAATTGAAATCTAGATTCTATTTTCAACCAACTAATTTCTCATTACTTTAATTTTGAGATTTATTTTATTTTGATATTATTGAAATATATTTGAAACGACCTATACAACATTTTTGTACGACGTACGTCAGAAGCATTGTGCAACTAGTTCTCTTATTGAAAGAGGGGTCGAAATTGGGCCAATTAATTGGCAGAGTGTTTTCGGGGTGCTCATGCTTGTGAAAACTGATGGGCTGGGAATGTTCGAAGGGATACGAAAGCGAAAGACCGGCGCCAACGCTTAATTACCACCATAAACTTTTTCATGGGGGTACCAAGGACTATTTTTACAGGGGCAGAACGATCGTAATAGAAGCCCGTATTGTTAAGAACCCTGAGAAAGCACTTTTTGATGAAGCATTTGCTAGTAACTATTAACAACTTCAATTCTACTAAAATTGATTGAACGTTTTAATGATGAATTCATTCATATTTGTTTCTGATAAATGACTCGTGTTTATATTATTTGCTTGGTAAATAAAAGTCTTTTTTTTTTTGGAGTGCGATATTTAAATTTGTTTTTAAGATAAATCAAACTTACATCTGGATGCTCTTTGACGGGCACATAGACCTTTTCCGTGAGGATGGTGATGTCACCTTCCGGTTCCGGAAGTACCAATGGCTCCTTTTTGGCGCCACTGATTTGGAAAAGGCTCGCCCGCACCTTTGCGATCTCTGCAACAAAAAGTCATTCATTATATTACACAACTGTCATTATAATTATTACACATTCTCTCTTTTTTCTCTCTCTCTCTCTCTCTTTAAATCCTCGATTATTCAGAATAAAGAATTCGTAGATGAAAGATTTCCAAGACATTCGAATGGAATTCTTTCACGAAGAAACGAGCTTCGAATGCTGGTACGCGAAAGAAACGGGGATGGAATCATTAATTACATCGAACGCTTTCCAACAAAATCATTGGAACATTCCATTGGATCGATGTTGAGATCAATCACCTTTAAAAACCTCAACTTCAAAGAACAATTTCATAAATCATTCAACAATTTTCCTATGAGTGTTCATTCATCAAAGTTAACTGGATGATTCGAGTTTGGGGAGCAGTGTGCTAGCAGTTGTAGTTGATGACGAGAGTGAAGGAACCCGGCCAATCACTGGCACGCGAATCAGTGAACGGAGGATGCACTGGCGACGGATCGCTTTTCGCCGCACTTGTCTACCCGTTACCATCTGTCCTTGACACAGTGATGCAATTATGCTACCAGTGTCCACTTGTGTCTGTCTTTCTATACCTGTTAATGCTCTAATGCCAGATCATCGAATGATATCGTTCAATGACGTTAATGAATCGAGTCGAAAAACTTTATAATCGTCATCTATCTAAATAACAATTAACAAATATAGAAAAATAGTTCTACTACAAAATTGCAAAGTTATAATTTTTATATTTAATCATTTAAACACGAACTTTAATGAATTCATCAGATTCATCATTTAACAGGATGAAAAGTTATAATTTTTATATTTAACCATTTAAACACGAACTTTAATGAATTCATCAGATTCATCATTTAACAGGATGAAAAATGACAATTTTTATATTTGATCATTTAAACACGAACTTTAATGAATTCATCAGATTCATCATTTAACAGGATGAAAAATGACAATTTTTATATTTGATCATTTAAATACGAACTTTAATGAATTCATCAGATTCATTTAACAGGATGAAAAATGACAATGACAAAAGAGAAATGAAGCATTATTGAGTGCGTGCAAGGACGAGTTTACTGGTCAACTTTCACGGTGTATCATTAGCTTAACAATGATTTTTCAGGGCAGGAAGCCGAGTGCGAACCGCATGGGGACCCTGAGCGTCGTTTCATAGGATATCGGCGAAGCGTAAAGCCAATTAAAATACGTGCCTGTAGCCTAGGATAACCAACGACGCCGTTCGTAAACTGACGCAACTCTGCTATCGTTCTATCAGCTAATTCTATTATCTTCGCTATGCGACGCTTGTACATACATTAACCACGTATCAATGGAAATCGACAACTGAGGCGGTTAACATGTGACACGTAACACTGACTTGGTTGAAAATGTAGAATATTTTAATTTCACTATAAATGAATTTAAAGTATATTTAAAGTATATTTAAGAATTACTTTTTATATAATATAATTTAATGAATACAAAGAGAATGAATTATTTCTGTTTAGAATAAAAGAGAGAAAAAGCTTTTAATCCTTTGAGACAAAACCGGTGCAGGAATCTATGAATCATTGCAAATTGCTTCTCGCACTATGCGAAGAACTTTTTATTACTCTTTCCTGGGAGTAAAGTATATTTAATAATTACTTTTTATATAATATAATTTAATTGATACAAAGAGAATGAATATTTCTGTTTATAATAAAAGAGAGAAAAAGCTTTTAATCCTTTGAGACAAAACCGCTGCAGGAATCTATGAATCATTGCAAATTGCTTCTCGCACTATGCGAAAAACTTTTTATTACTCTTTCCTGGGAGTAAAGTATATTTAATAATTACTTTTTATATAATATAATTTAATTGATACAAAGAGAATGAATTATTTCTGTTTATAATAAAAGAGAGAAAAAGCTTTTAATCCTTTGAGACAAAACCGCTGCAGGAATCTATGAATCATTGCAAATTGCTTCTGGCACTATGCGAAGAACTTTTTATTACTCTTTCCTGGGAGTTAAATGCTCGCTCACATTGTAATGAATGCCGGCAGCCGCTTTCTTGTTATCTCCAATCAATTCTTACGTTTAGTCGATGTATGCCGCGCGCAAGGAATCCTACGGGACTTGCGCCACATTGCGTGGGAATGCGTTCGAGGAGGTTGTTTCTTTGACGGTGGAACGGTGCCACTTCCGGTATGATTGAAGGCGCGCCTACTAAGAATACTTGCGCGCTTTATTCGCCCGTCGAGTTTATCGCGTGGGTTGATTCGCTTCTCAAGAAGCCAATACATATAAGATCGATTCGATTCGATTGGTAAATGATTTTGTTATGCTTCTGTGCCTTTTCAGTATTGAATCAAGGTTATATAAATATGAATCTAGAAATACTGTCTTTTGGAAATAATTTCTTAAAAATCAATCAATTAGTCATCGATTTAATACACGAAGCGATTGTTTTCTTCACGCTCTTATAAAGTTTTGGGTGTCGATCAAGGCTGTCCCTAGTCATTCGCCAAGAGTTATATAAATATGAATCTAGAAATACTGCCTTTTAGAAATCATTTGTTAAAAATCAATCAATTATTCATCGATTTAATATACGAAGCGATTGTTTCTTTCACGCTCTTATAAAGTTTTGGGTGTCGTTCAAGGCTGTTCCTAGTCAGTCGCCAAGAGTGTCGAGGAAGTTCCGCTCGTTGCCGTTCGACGACGATGTGCTCAGCGAGTCGCAACCAAGTGCATACTTCGACCGACCCACATGAACGAACAACACTCTGAGACACCATTAAACCAAGCAGCGTCCAATGTCTTTCACCGCCAAGCTAATTTTAAGTGTTTCATAATTATAAATGTAATAAACTCTCAACGATTAATATAATTCTCTTATATTAATTATATGTGACAAGAATTATCTTTTTACATTAATTATTTCCATTATATGAGCTTGTTTAAAGGAAAATACTTATTGAAATGGAAATAGATTTAAAACTGGGTCTGTTGATACTTTTTGCACTGACTGTACCAACACACCTGGAAGCAGTTAAGCATTGTGCGCACCTATGCAAACCTTACTGCAAATCTAATGACTGGGCGTGGTCGATGCCTGACTAGTGCTAGTTTGCATCCACTGATCATTTATACAAGCTGACCTATCATTAAATATGTCTTTAGAATCAATAGTTATTTTATAATTATTCATACAAGTTTTTTTATATATATTTCAATATTAGAATAATTTTTCTTTCGTTGCTCCACATTCACTATGAACTTGGAATATTAAAGTACAGAAATCTGTGAAAAATGACTTTAAAGATAAAAGATATTTCTACGAATTTTAGTAATAAAATGAAATATCTTTTGAAGGAAGTTTAAGGAATAAATGTAATTTTAATAATGATAAGCTTGATTTGATAAGTATTACAAAGTAGAATGAAATGATTCAAGTCGAATATTTCGAAAGGTTGGAAGGATCGTTCGTGTGGAAAGTAAGTTGTGGTGCCGTTGGGTAGTTTGACGAGAATCTTGTGAGATTCACCGGATCATTAGAGATCTGGGCTAGCGAGCTCGAGCTTAACCTAGATCAGCTTGGCTAAACAAAGCGGGGGTGGAAAGACGGTTATCCGCAACATTTGTCGCAATCCGTGTCGACATCCCTGTCTCGCTGCCAAGACGACGCCCCACGCACTCGTTTCGAACTGACACAGCACTATATACTTGTCCTTTCATTTCTTCGACGTCTTAATTAACAATGAAAATATAATTATCAAGGTTGAAAGTAGTTATTAATAATTCTGTGTTGTTTGAAAAGTTCGACTTTTCAATTTAATGTTTTAATTTATAATAATGAAAAGAATATTATAAAATTGTATTCTATTTCAGTAATTCACTTTCGAAACACCTGAGACGCATCTTTATGAACCTTGATTTATTCTCCCATTAGCACATTCTGGAATAAACGCGCTGTGAAATTGGCCGAGAACAGTTAAGATGGACGAATTCACTCGAGATTTGTTGGTTCTCAAACGAGATCCAAGAATCTTTAATCAACGACGAGCTGCGACATATGTCGACACCCACATTCGCTCTGCCAAAAATCTGTGCCATCGAAAAGATGACGAATGACACTCTTCACGAATTTTCCACTAATTTCGCGTCATAATAAATCTGTAGAATTTGTAAATTGTAGAATTAATTGATCATTAAAGAAATCGATTGAGAAGTTATTCAATTGATCAATTTGTAAGAAAGATATTATAACATGGTTGACATTAAGAAAATGTACATAGTTGTATTTGTAAGAATGAATTGTATTCAAAGAATGTCAGAAGTGGAAATACGATTGTGTACTAAGATATTCCTATGAACGCGTGTATTCCTCTTCTGGCAAAGGTCAACGTTCCGTGCTCGGCCCACTTTCTCGCATGCCTGACCTCTTCGATGTTACTTCTACTCGCGAAATTAACTTACAGAAATATATAAAATATTGTAAGAATTCATTTTATTATATATAAATTATTATTGATTTTTTAGAATGAATTCTTCACGATTTTCTTAAAATGAAACTTGATTGCTTCATATATGTTTACTTCGCATTCGAAACGAGTACGGTAAAATCCGAAAGTAGCTTGGCGATCTTACTTCTCACCGAATATGGAAGAAGTTCTTTTCGTCAGGCTCGATTCATGTCGAGTGCTCCAAATAGCAGTGACTGTAACTCGTTTTCCAATACCGCGAAGTCGAACCTTACTCAATCTTAGCAAAAAAAACAATGAGGTCTTGGAATTGACACCTATGGCACGCGTGGCACACATATTCTACTTTAAACTGTAATTAAATAATATTTTTAATGATATAAAAATATAAAAATATTATAAAATCAAATATTTATATTAGAAAAATAGAATATTATATTTTTATAAATGAAAAAGATAGTCAAAGATAAATTATAGTAAGTGATATGTTAATTAATCATACTGACAACTATAATTTATTAATATTGCAAATATCGAACCTTTCTTATATCGCGTTTATCAAGAATGATTTTTCGGGCCACGATTCAATCGTTTCTGGTGTCAGTTTACCAACGAACGTTAACGCTGCCATTATTCATCGAAGAAATTCTATCCCAGCTATCCTAGACACGACCTACTTCGGCAACCGCGTTTCTTCGTAGCCCGCAATCTTTTTCACCCCAGAGTCGTTGAACAATAACTCCTAGTTGCATAGAGGACACCGTCAGTCATCCAATTCATTAGAGTCTTGTGCTCTAGTTTCACTCTAATTTTATTCATTCAAAACAGAAATATATCTCTACCATGAATTCAACATACAATAAAATCAATTGAGGAAATAGTGCAAGAAATTCGATCCTATTCACTGATTCGCTGAAATGTCATTAGAAGTATTTACGACGAGCGTGGTTTTGCCAGTGATAAAATTCAGTTGAGAAATCATGAGATCATGAAAACTGAACGAAAGGAATGCTGAGAGTGGCGAGTCTCGAATTACAGATACGAATACGATTACTTTTGATGATTTATCATGTTATTTCGAGATTATATTTATCACTCTATTTTCTTATGATGATCGAAGTCAGTTAAACTATGATGATCTATCAGGAAAAAGTCATTGAAATGTCATGACGAAGTAGAAATATGATGAAATCATTTAAGTGATAACCTTTAACGTACGCTTTTTCATTACAGTAATTTAGTAATGATTCTTAGATTACGTTAAATCCAATGAAGAGTGTAATTGGCATTGGCTATTAGGCTTTAATGATCAGAAGGCAATCATCCGTATTTCATGGTAGCATTCCTACGTTGGAATTGCCGGTGCAACACGTTGCAGTGGCAAACGATCTTATTGGAGCAAATCGAGCCTGCGGTCGAGCGCAGCTCACTGAAACGTTAATAAAATCTTAATCGATATTGATAGTCCTCGATAATTTCGCAAAAAAAGAAAAAGAAAGGACAAGGTTGTATTGGTTCATAAATATTACAAAGTAACTAATTCTAATTCTTAGTTAAGAAATACTATTCATTATTTTCTATGAAAAATTGAAATCACTTTAACATTTATCTTTTATGAAAGTGGCGGTTATTAAGTTTTACGGGAAACTTCGCCCTGATTCGCCACGGTTCTTGCTAATAAGCGTTTCCAAACTTCCGCTTGTGACTTCATAGGTATTACACTGGCCTCGGTAATGAAGGTGGCGAGGAACGGAAGTGCAAAAAGTGCGAAACGGTTTGCTAGTATTAATCATGAGTCTGCCGGGAATAAGTATTGCGTGGATCAGTTGTTGAAGATGGGGTAAATAATGAATCTTTCTTATTGAGTATTCAACAATAAAAGATGAAATAACTTAATAAAATTTCTTTCTTCCCAAAGGATACATAAATTCTAAGATAAATTATATCTTAGAAAATAAGGAATTTCCTAATCAAAATCCGGCTTTTCCTATTGTGTAATAATGTCTAATGAGATTCCATTGAACATTGATGAGGATACTAGAGGCTCAATTAGCGATCAGCGAGGCAGAACTCTCGCTCTAAATTGCGAGCAGAGGAAGCGACGCCGTCTGAGAAGGAGTTCGAGTCCGACGACGTCAGACAGACGCGCGCGCGCGAGAGCGCTCGCGCCAGATGAAGAAACGAAGGGAGGGCGACGAAGAAAAAGAGAGCAAAGTGAAACTAGAGAAACGCAAGCGGAGAATTGGTAAGATGCGAGATAGAGAGAGAAAGAGAAAGAGAAAGAAAGAGAGAAGGCGCGAGAGTATGGCAGAGGGGAGAAACTGGGGGAAAGGAGAGACGATCATGTCCAGTTTTAGCAGCTCTGCTGCTCGCCAGCACGTCGTCCGCATGACATCAGCTGACTGACGCTACTTGGCTTCTTTCCTTCTCTCTCTCTCTCTCTTTCCATTCCATTAGCCTTCCTCTTCCATCACATCCATTTATCGCTATTTACATTTCTTGGAATTTCCAATATTAATTCCAAAGGCCTTTATAAAATAATCCATAATATTTATACTATAAACATTTTTATATATCATTTAATTTTATATATAAGAAATATAGCCTTTCGATTTTGCGTCGATGTTTTATATGGTTTTAAGAGTATGGAAAATTCCAGAAGCGAGGATTTCTTTGTCGAGAAAGATCTTAGAGGGAATTACGAACTGCTTGTCCTCTCTCAGACCGTTTTTAGTGATGGTTGGTCGTTCCTTCTCGTTTGCGAGTCCACCCACGCCTTAGCCACTTGGTCGAGGCACTGACTGACTCGACACTCGACTCTTCGAGGCCTTGGCAAAAGTATCTCTCTCAAACTCTTCGCTCTTTCTTTTACTCGATGAGAACACATCGGCCTTTCTCTCAGTGAACCTCAATGAGCAGTGAAATTATAAAAGCGTGAATAAAGAGAATACTCATATCTGCCAGGCTTGAATTAATTAATCAACCGCGAACTTAGTCATTAAGAAAAAGGGCTCAAGGTTAATAAGTACGAATGTCAGAATTGAATCATTTAATTTACGCTACTCATACAAATGGCTTCTTTCTAACTATGTTGGAAATCAATTGAGTCAACCCTTCACAAAATTAACACGGAACAAAATAACATATCAGTCCAACTTAAGTGCAAACCATAATCCTATCGCGTATGCAAATACAACTGCTTTAACATCAATTCTCCACGAAAACCGGATTTAAAGGTGTTCGTCTTACTAGCATAAATGGAAATCTTCGTCATGTATTCATCCATATACACATTGCTTTTTTTTGAAGACACTTTTTTTTTTAGTAATACTCATCGACAAGGGAACCAGTCATCGAAGGTCGAACATTGGCTTGGCTGGTCGTTCTGAATTAGTACGAGAAGAGTCAATATTTGTCGAGTATGATCATTCAATATTTTATATTATTGTATGTCAATTAATTTTAAATGATGCAATTTTGGGGATTTTTTTTGTATATGTTTCTGTCTTTGGAATTAAATTTTGCATAGCGAAAAAGAAAATCGAAACCTGAGTGTCGAGTTATTTCGACGCAGAGGCAAGTCGAGGAGGGTAGAAAAATATTTGTTCGCCTTGTGCGAGAATGTATGCATGTACCACACTTGAAAGAGGTGGTCCGGGCAGAGACACGCGTGCGAATGTTTTCTTGTTCAATAAAGCAGGCCGAAAAACTAACCGGCCAATTTCGCATTCTCGAAATAACACGCTCGCGTGACTGCGTCTTCCAATGTATTTCTGGATTTCGAAGAGAAGAGTCGTCATTGCAAATGACTCGACAAGTTGTATCCATTTTTCTACCATTCTTGTATTTGTTGTACATTCTATTTCGATGATTGATTTAAATGAGTTAAATTTAAAATAAATATTCAATGATTCTTAAGGAAAAATTGACCTATCTTGAAATTAATTATAGACAAACATTTTCCGTCGGGTTTTTTCCCCTAGTTTCTTTGAAATCCCCTGTTTCCAAGCAAGCCGGCATCGTCGGCGTAATTGCGAGTTATTAGATCATCGAAGAGCAACACTGCACTCGGTGATGCTTGATGATAGGCTGGGAACGGTGAACTTAACGCGCTCTTTAATCGTTACTCCACTACCGACGCCATTAGATTAATGAGCGAGTCATTATAGAAGTTTATGACTCGCCTTAATCAAATCTGCCCCTCGAATATACTAGCACCGCGCTTTAACAATATTCTCAATGAATAAATATCAAGCAAAAGTTGATAAAATGTCCTTCATTCAGAAATGTCATTAAATTCGTATTTTCATATTACACTGCTAAATTAAATCAATAAACACTCATTCAAAAAAACTTCCATCTGTGTTTCAGACCACAAACAATAAACTTGTTGGTAAAGTTTACTTTTCACGACAATCGCACGTTCCAAAACACAGTAATCAGTGAGTGAATAATCGACAATAATCCAATAGCAACAGAAAATATTTTCACTCCAATTATTTGAGACGCGATACCAATAATATAACAAGAGAACCGCGTCATTCTCATTCAAATGACGTTAATACTCGACGAAAAAAAACTAAACAATCCAAATACACATTTATAAATAAAACGCAGTATTACAACTGAAATTCTCTTACTAAAAACGAGAGAAATGACTTTCAAATGATTGAGAAAGCTGTAGAAAAGTGACAAAGCCGAGTATATAATTGTGTCTAAGATGAAAAGATTGCAAATGTAGTAGGCGAGGTGGAAATTGCGTCAGAGTGGCAGAGAGCGTTGAGCACTGATTTCATGATTTCCCGAGTGGCACATGTGCGCAATACTCTCAAGTATAGAAGAGGAGAGGGTGTGTGGGTGTAGTCGAGAAGAAGAAGAAGAAGAAGAAGAAGAAGAAGAAGAAGAAGAAGGAGGAGGAGCAAGGAGAGGCATCAATGAGATCATCGGTGTCGTAATCATTGAGAGAGAGAGACCGCAGGATCCATGACACAGATCGAGTGCCCGAAGGAAACGCGATCATCTACCAAAGAGAGAAGATTCACCGTGTCTTCTTTAATGAGCGCCAGCTTCTCCAAGAAACGAGTCATCGATAAACAAATGCATCATACATCATTTCTGATAACTTTGCATTAACATAGAATATACGAAAAATATAAATACTATATAAATTAAATAAAATCATTTTCTTTTAAATTATTCTATATTATTCAATATTATTCGAATTAATTCCTACAAACTGTTTTACATCGTCGATAATTATCCGAGTGATTCATTGAAACTTGTTCTTCGCTCCCACTTTTTCTAGAGTCGAACTATTATTCAGATTAATCGGATAAACTTTTTATGTTCTACCTACGTTCGAGATGATTGCAAAAACAATCTGTTTTCTAGGAAACTAAATGGATTAAATCGTTCGTTAAGTTGTAGATATTGCAAACTTGTCCTTTTGACATTGTTGAAGTTTTATTGCGGTATTAAATTTTCAATTTCGCTGTGCAATTTTCTGGAAATGCGAAGGTTATTGACTTTCTTGAGGGAAGAAGTGAATGAAGTTCGATTCAAAGATCGCGAAGCTGTTTAAAGTGATCGGTGCTGTATTATTCAGCACTTTAGAAGGTCGCTTCGACAATGGGTTGCTTTCATTGCCAATGTAAACGTCGCAGGAGAGATTTACTATGTTATAAACATAATATTAAACAACCTTAAACATTTCCTTAAACAACAACTGTCAAAGATACTAATTAAAAATTAATTTTATATCTTTAATAATTTAAAAAATAGACTTTAATCTCAAAAGAAACCACAAAGATTTCCATCAGACACCAATGAATTATTTAGTGATTCATAAATAATTAAATGAAAGAATAAAATGACTGAATGATTATTTCATGATCGAAGCCAGTGTTTTTCCGGGTTGATGATCGAAGACTGACAGGTTCAATGTTGCAAGGAATGGCAAGCAAGACGCCAAAAAGTCTTAATTCGCAAGAGAGCGTCGTTGCCGCTTGAGCAATGTACACTCTGGGACTTTATTTCGAAGCGCTGAGTCAGCGCGTGTCGCACTCAAGTATTTATAAATCGGTGGCTGTGAAATTTGCGACTAATGCGAAAGCTCGACGATACACACGCAACCACGAAGAAAATACTTTTGCTTCTCTCGACGAAAGCATTTGTCGAGAGATTTATTATGAAGATAAAATCTAACACCTATAATGAACTGGAACAGAAAACGAGCAAAGTTCCTATTACTGATGATTGAAATTAGGAACTCTAATTTTCTTAGCAACCTTGAGTCCAATTAGTGAAAAATATACCTAAAGACAGGATTACTTAACTCCTTGTCTAATAACTTTGAATCACACTTATAATTGAGATAATCATTCTGGAAAGTGGAACTTTGCTATTTTAAAAAGACAGATATATTTGTACTATTTGTACTATTTACACGAAAATTCCTTGTAATAACTCTAACTTAGTGGCAAATAAATAAATGAGGACACATCGTTAGTTGATGAAGACGAAATTTTGAGAAGCGAACGTTGTAAAAATGCGCTAAGCACGCTTGGTATGCGACACGCGTGCCAGAAACAGCGAGACACTAACTGTAAATTGTCGCCTGGCGAGCAACACACGATACACAACCTGCCCGGTCACAATATGTACTCGTGTAAAAGCTTGATGCGGATACATGTGAGTCAGTTACGTCGATATTTCCTCTCCGATACATAATTACACAAATTCCTTCAATCAATTGTATCACGTTTTGTTTCAAATGATAAATAAATCAGAATATTTTCAAATTCCTAATTATAATAATATATAAAAGTTAAGAAATATTTCAAGTTTCTCAAAATAAATATATGTTTGTGAGTCAGTTACGTTGATATTTCCTCTCCGATACATAATTACACAAATTCCTTCAATCAATTGTATTACGTTTTGTTTCAAATAAAATATAAATACAATATTTTCAAATTCCTAATTATAATAATATATAAAAGTTAAGAAATATTTCAAGTTTCTCAAAATAAATATATGTTTGTGAGTCAGTTACGTTGATATTTCCTCTCCGATACATAATTACACAAATTCCTTCAATCAATTGTATTACGTTTTGTTTCAAATAAAATATAAATACAATATTTTCAAATTCCTAATTATAATAATATATAAAAGTTAAGAAATATTTCAAGTTTCTCAAAATAAATATATATTTGTGAGTCAGTTACGTTGATATTTCCTCTCCGATACATAATTACACAAATTCCTTCAATTAATTGTATCACGTTTTGTTTCAAATAACAAATAAATCAGAATATTTTCAAATTCCTAATTATAATAATATATCAAAGTTAAGAAATATTTCACGTTTCTCAAAATAATTCTACCTTTAAATACATACATTTGTATTCACTTCTAAGACAATGTTCGCTGTGGACGAAAGTGTGCGAAAATCTGACTCGTCCGTTGGCGAGGCGTGCGAAATTCATTGCGGCCAGATACACGTCGGACGTGCGTTTTCATAATTGCTCTTACACCACACAATCTCTCCCACCCCCAAGATTTCGAGGGGGATAATAATAAACCGAGCAGTTGCTTTAACCACAGCGATGGCACAACAATTGAAGGTGATCACTGAACTATTTTCAGTTGGGGACATTGCAATTTCGTGTAAGCTCCGAGATTTTTCTACTTTAAATTTAATTCATTGCAATTATAACATATTTCCCACTGTCTTATAATAAATGTAAATATAAACTTTTCTATTCTTTCAACTATACAAAAAGCGAATGAATTTACATTATCTTCGTTCTAATGAAATTACAGTAATTATGTTCGATAAATCTTGAATTTCTTTATGTCAGAGTATTTATTACACAGCTCACAGTTAAGGAAGAAGTGCAAAACTTGACGGTGCATTTGATCAGCTAGTCAGCCGTGGAAATGGGTGAAAAAGGAGAGAATAAAATAGAAGAGTAAAGGCCAATGCTATTAGAATGGTTACTAACTGTACTGGAACGACTCGTTCCTCTTATTAAGAAGTTCTCATGGCGTTTTATAGCGTTGCATACCGTTACAACTATGGAGCGAAAGATTTCCTCGATAACACCGACAGAGATATTCCTTAATCAGGCATTCACGCGTGCAATTCCGGTATCGTGAAAGTCTCCTTCTTTTTCTCTCTTTCTCTCTCTTCAACTGATTCGCTTCTCTCTTTCATCTACTATATTTACGAATAAATATCAACGCACTTCAAGTAACGTCAATGAAAAATCTTACTTTTGAAATATGTTTGTAGCAAGTCTCTCTAATTATGGTGGATCGACTATGTAGCATTTAAGCAAGTACTTATTTTCAGAAATGTGAATGAGGCAACGGTAGTTCACAGCGAAAGCCGTTTCATTTTATCGCAATGACACGCGTTAAAAACAAGATAACCACTTGTGATTCTCTCATCGGACGCTTGTACGCAGCATCCTCGTATTATCGGTGGAGAAATGTTCGAAGTACCTCACAATCGAAATTTATAATACTATAATGAAATAATACCATTTTAAATCGATGTACAAAGTTTATAATTTATTGAATAAATATGTTAATATATCAAAATAAATATATATATTCGATTTATAACAGAATGAAAATGATTTTAAGTCACGTTCCACTTGTTGCTGTGGTGGAACGGCGTTGAGGGGTGCGTTTGAGGGGTGACTCGTACAACAAAAACCGAAACTAGATTCTCTCGAGGGGCTCAGGTGCCATTACACAGGTAAACAGGTTCCATTCATTCTTCCCCTCGAACATACACACACTCTCCCTCGTATAAATGTGTGTGTGTGTGTGTGTGTGTGTGTGTGTGTGTGCGCCAAGGGTTCACACAAGAATTCCTCATCCAGAAACGTGGGTCAGTGGCTGACTAGCATTACGAAGTCGATGCCGATTCCCTTAGGGAAAAAAATCACTGTTTTGGACACCTGCTGCGCGGAGTTTCCCACGGCAAAAGTTTCAGGTATCTACGAAAGGTTCACCCTTAAGATTTTTCGTTTACTAAAGAAAATTCGTGAACTTTGAAATACGTATTTTATTTCTATTCTAGAAATTTTGAAGATATTTTAAGAAATTAATAAAAGAATATAATAATTCTGGTATTGGAATACAATTGTAAAGTATTTTTGATTTACTAAAGAAAATCTGTGAACTTTGAAATACGTATTTTATTTCTATTCTAGAAATTTTGAAGATATTTTAAGAAATTAATAAAAGAATAAAATAATTCTGGTATTGGAATACAATTGTAAAGTATTTTTGATTTACTAAAGAAAATTCGTGAACTTTGAAATACGTATTTTATTTCTATTCTAGATCTTTTGAAGATATTTTAAGAAATTAATAAAAGAATATAATAATTCTGTTATGAGAATACAATTGTAAAGTATGTGGCGCGGTTTGCACATCTAAAAATCGAGGTTACGATCGATTTCAACTGATTGAATATTCACAAGGTTTTTACGACCTCGAAGTCAACTTCTGTGAGAAGAAGGCGTGTGTGTATGATTGCGCGCGGAGAATAGCGGTCTTCAGCGAGGAAGACTCTTCACTAAATGAATATTCACGCTCCCAGGATTAATAATGGGAGTCTAAGGAAACCCGAACACCATCGGAACAACTACGTAGCAAGAGACGATAATTCCTCTCATTAGTCGTGTTCGTCGATTCTCGCGGAAAGGTAGTTAACGGTAAAAGCTCGTAAAACTTGAGATTATTTCGTGAAATATAGTAAGAACCTGCGGAAGGGCAACAACAATTAAGAGAAATTCTTTGCCGAACCTATATTCAAGCTGTCGCTCGTAAAATCCCATCGGCGTGAGAGCGCTCATGGTAACAGAGTACATTGAACCCCATAGAGAACAGTAAAGCAGAAAATCTTATCGTTAAGATTAATCTAATTTTATAATTCTAGAAAAAGATCCAACTATATTTAATTAAACTTGAATAATTCTTTCTATACTATTTCTTTAAACAGTAAAAACTCGAATAACTTTAATAATTACATATTATTAATTATTATCGAAGAGGTTTTTGCAATACATAAAACTCTGTTTAATCAAAGATGGTGGTAACAAGGTGGTAGCAATCGAGAAAGAGAAAGAGCTTGGCTTGGTTGCACTTCGTGTCCTTTCACGGAAAGGATATACCGTTACCCATAGAGAGACGGACGAGGATCGAGGGGGCCGCCCATTGAGAGAGTTCGACTGGCTCAAAGTCTGCTGCCCGACAGTATTTCTTCCCCTCGAAATTACTCGGCCCAGGTATGTATACCGGCTCCCCACAGCTATCCATTTCGAGAGGATCCTTCTTCTCCCACCCAATTCTTTCCCTTCTCTCAAGAAAGCCAGCATCTTTCCAAGTAAATAAATCTGATTCTTCGTTCATTGTAGAATTTTATTTTAATATAGTTAATGTGTTATTATTTTGTTCTAAGTATATAAAAGATTTAATAGAATAGTTAATAAATTTGAAAAGGATGAAATATTTTCGACTTTCTTTTGGTAGGAAATATTCATTGTAGACTCTTTGGTACTCAAACCAGGAGGCAAGATGGCGCAGAGTTATTGTTGTCGGTGACGAAATTTATCGTCGGCAGTAAAATGTGTTCAGGGAGAGAAAGCTCCACGCTAACAAGTCGGATCCTGTTATGTCGGAGGATCGAAATTTCACAGGGGGCTTATTTACGAAGAAGGCGCCGATATAAAATCGTTGGACGAACGAGATGTTCTTAAGAAAGGCGAATAAATTTCTACGACTTACGAAAAACAAAGGTATTTCGTTTTGCCATGATTTTCTGCAGAAATTCTTGGAAATTTCTTCGAGAAATTCATTGGTAAGTGACTTTGGAATCGAGTTAAATCTCTGCGTGGTCGAGCGCAACGTGGCGTTGCCCGGGGAAGAGAATCCGCTGGATCGTCGGCGGCGCACGAAGAAATCCCGAAAATAGAAACGTTCCGTTTTAAATCCTCGATTCTCACTGGGAAGTGTAGGATTACAGGGTGTGTGAGAGAGGAGCTCCTGGTAACGGCGAAAGCTTCCGTGAACAGAGCACCGGCACGCACTGCTACCATAATTTATGACGAATGTGTGTAACCCTCAAGAAATGACGACAGAAAAAAGCTTCTCCCATGAAACACGATCATTCGACTCTATTTTCATACGATCTGTGAGGTAAAAATACTATTTTAAAAACGATAAATACTTGATAAAAATAAATATCAAAAATAAACAGTCTTGAAAATTATAATCATTAGAAGTTTATTGTATGGTAAACGGATATGTCTGGGATGTTACGAGTGGAGTAATCTGTGGTTTCTCTATTCAATTCCACGGATGTTGAAAATGTGTTGGAGACATCTGGACCCACGAGGGAAACACGTGGAGGCTGTTGAGCCTGTAAGCACAGGCAGAGAGAGAGAGAGAGATCCTCGTAGGATCGGCACTCAAGATAGTATTTTTAGGGCGTGTCCTAAGCCGCAGGAGGGATGCGCTTGAAAATGCACTGGGCCATGTGAGCCAGCGATGAAATCGGAAAGGTTCACTGAAGTTTATCGTACCAGGAGCCTTTAACCGGCTCAGTGTGTATAAAAAATATCGAATTCATCCGCTTCATCCTTTTAATATAACTCTAACATAAATAAAGCTATTGTCATTTCCTTTCATTCATTTATCAAGATATTCATTAATTTTAGTATAAAGTTACGTGGAAGTTTGTTAAATATATTTTTAAAAAGGTTGGAGTGTGAAAGTAGAACGTATTGGGAATGCCGAAATTTCGAAGTAACAGGAACGACACTGGCGAAAACCTTCCTGTCCCGTTTATCGGAGCACTGAATGTAAATGTAGTCCGATAAGACTTTCAGTTCAACATCCCTCATCTCTGAAGAGCAGCGCATCGTAGCTGATAACCGATAAGCGAACACGTAACAATATTTAATCTGTCCAACACGAACCTCCGCGCGGCTGAACCCAAGTTCGCCAGGGAATTTTATGGTACTGTAAATCTACCAGTGAATGTTCACCACTGGTGCTATTAAAAATGAAAAGAGAAAATGAATCAATATAAAAACTTTTTTTCCCAACGGTAAGACGATCATTTCAAAGGAAGCTATTCATTAGATCAATGACTATTCGCTTTAACCGATACTTCGATTCGTTCCATTAAGATCAAAGAATCGAGACAATGAGATATTCGCGCGAATATTCTTTAATAGCCATAAAGTGTAATCGGCAATCTAATAGCAATGCAATATAAGCCTAGGAATTCAAAGTGGGGATTTGCTTAGTAGGAAGAGAGTAGATTCTCAAGGGAAAGGCTTTGGGATAATCATAACAGCTATCGTCCAATAAATCCTTAATCCGATCCTCTCCCTTCTCGCATTCCCCGGTCTAATTTTATTCGAGCGCGCCGCCGCCGCCGCCGCCGCCGCCGCGCCGTATCGAGTTACTCCAAATCGTTATCTAGCAAGAGAGAATGAGACGGTCGAATGGCAGCGGTGTGCGAAAGACGAAGAAAGAGTGCGCACGAGCCAGAGAGCCGAGCGAAACTCAGTGGGACTTCCTCGACAGCCTTGCTAAAGGAAGTATCGAATCCAGCGCGTAGAAAGAGTAACCGAAACCGTTCCAGCATACCAACACGAGTCTTACAATTCAGACGCCAGTCTAACAGACAGAAAAGAATCATCGTACATTTCTACACATATAACTATGAATGATCTTTTAGACAAATATTCTATCGGAATTATTTCATATAGAAATGTGTAACCTGTTGGAAAGAAGGCGAGTCAAGTATTACATCGAGCGGTGGAAGAGACAAGTGCGAGAGCTTGCATCTTCGGGTGCGAGATAAACATCTTGGTGCGAGGGGAGAAGCGAGAAAGCGCCGGGGACTCGAGGAGAATTCCTCTCGCCCTTCCCATGCTCGCCGAGTGAAACGAGACTCGAGGGGGCCACCGGAGGAGGTGAGAGAGAAGAGTAGAAGAAGAAGAAGAAGAAGAAGAAGAAGAAGAAGAAGGTAAGAGAAAAGAGAGAAGAGTTCTCTGTGACGGGAAGGCGAGCGGAGAGACAAGGACGACGAGGATCGTACTGGCTAGCTCTTGCAGAAGAGAGAAGGACCAGCCAGTCAGCGAGCAAGCTAGCCAGTCGAGACGAAGACAGAGAATTAAAGAGCGAGAAAAGTGGCTGCCTGAGGGAGCAGCAATCCGAGAGTGAGCCCGAAGATCCAACGGGCTCGATTATATCGGCGGCCAATGGGTACACTGACTTCGAAATACAGAGCACTCCGATCGAGCACTTCTCTCATCTTGCCAGTCTCTCCAATACAGACATAAAAGAGAATGAGATAATTCCTTTGATCTAAATTAATAATTGTATAGAAACTCTGAACTTTCAATGATTTTGAATTATTTCATTGAGATAGAATAATTAAGGAAGATATAATGATTGGAATAATTATTAAAATTGATATAGTCTGATGAATTTGGGAAGGGCGTGCTTGAGAGGAATCACAGCGGGGGGAGAGATTCTTTGGTCGGTGGAAGGCAAAGGGAATCTAACTAGGGAGGCGGGATCGGCGGGCAGAGGGCAGAGAATAAGCAGAAGGGAGCAGAGAGAACACGGGCACGTGGACGAGAGGAAATAAGAGAGTGTATGTGTATAATGTCGGCGCGGTTGGAACGAAGCCGAAGTGGCACGAGCTCCGTTCGTGGAGGCCGCGCGCCGCTACGAAGCGAGCGCGCTGCTCTCCGCGGGTCAAGCCGGTCATCGGCCCCCATGAGCCCTTAAGGGCCACCGTTAACCCTTTCCCTTCTACCAGCATCCCCACTATTCTCACTATGCGCAGTAATCTTCACAACTAGTCTGATATAAAAGGATATTTGTAAATAATGAATTTGTCAAGTTTTGTTAACTTGCGTGTATAGTTTATAAATTGATTGTTTGGGTATTAAAATAGATAGAACATAAAGAATCAATGGCAAAAGTGCGAGAATTGTATCGAAAACATAGGGAAATAGTCTTCTGAATAATGAATTTTGTTTGATTCTGACAGTTTCTTCCACGTTTTCGAATCTTCCTGACTATTTCAGGGGCTGAAATTTGGTGGGGAATGTTTTTTTTCATCGAGGAAGAAGTGATATAAATTCCAGAGTCCTAGCTCAAAATTCATTTTTTCGCAAATTTTTCCATATGTACCCCTTCAAAAATTTTCGATTTTTCGAAGGTTCTCGGATTTTGACGAAACTTCATAAATCGATTGTTTGAGTATCAAAACGGATACAAAACATGAAACCAGTGGCAGAAATGCCGGAATTGTACCAAAAACACATGGAAAACCGATCCAGAAAAATTCGTTTTCGTGGTTTTTCCTATGTTTTTTATACTTCCCGACATTTTCCGGGTCTGAAATTTCGTGGGGAATGTTTTCTTGCATAAAGAAACAAGTGATATAAATTCCAGAGCCGTAGCTCAAACTAAATTTTTTCACAAATTTCTGAAGGGGTACACCTTCAGATTTTTTCAATTTTTCGAAGAATCACTATTGAAGTAATTATTTCATTTGAAAAATTCTGCTTGCTGCGCGAAAGATAATTCATTGGCGGAGAATGCGTTGGGGAGTGAAGGACTCTCGAATGGTCCCCATAGGTGCGAACCTTCGCCCCTTATCTTCGCTTCTGCTAACCTGTTGCGCACCGGCGCGCCTCTTTTGCCAGCTAAATTCCCCGAAGTCGACCCCACTCTTTCCCCACTTTTTCTTTAACAAGCTTTAGTTACAAAATATTACAGTCATTACGTAGTAAGCAACAATATTACTGTAATCTTTAATACCATACTCTCATAATATATTATTATTATTATTTACCTAAAGTTTGTCAATAAAATAAGAAAAATTGCGTGTCTCCTCAGAGAGAATCACCTGTTTCCCTGGCATACTTTCATGCTCGAAAACACGAAGCCAGTTAAGCCAAGTGATTACCTAAACATGTGTACTTAGGTGATTCGTTTGCATAGCTATGCGCACAAAGGACGCGCGTCTCCGTCAGTGGACGCCTTATCGTCTCAGTGATGATATTATCGCCCGATTTTCCAGCCACGCAAACATGTTTTGAAAAGGCGAATAGGTACTAGTTCTACTAACACGATCGTACAAATACTTGAACATTGTATTACACGCATAGAAAATTCACAATACCAAACTTTTGAAATATACACGAATATCCAAATATATTTAAAAACCTTCCCAAAAAAAAAAAAAAAAAATGATGAAACATTCCTGTAAATTATTCAAGTTTTAAGTTAACAAGTACATCATTCTAGAATTGCAAAAAGAGTCATTTCAACATTTCTCTGATTGTGGTCGCAATCGTTTAAGAATGAAGTCCACAGAAGTTGAGATTGGAGGGAGAATGAGATTGTTAAAGTTTAAAGTGCAATTTTCCAGTACAGCAGTAAGTTGGTGCTCACGCACTGCCAACTTGAGAGGGACTCAAGTGGATACGTGTGTACGAGGTTTGCGAGGAGCGGCGAAGTGTGGGGCGCGTAGGCATTTCCTTATTTAGAAGCAGAGAAACGTCTTTGGCGGTGCAGCGGGCTGCTGCGAACACGAGTGCCTGCTTGCTGGCCTCTGCTCTCGAGGGTTTCTCCTCCTCCGAAAGAGAGAAGGAGAGAAAAGCAGAAAGAGAGGGAGAGAAGTATGGGATGTCGAGGACATCGAGAGAGAGTCGGGTAACCCCGCAACACCACCATGTTTGCCTCCTCTCTAGCTTGACTGACATTTGTCACGTGGGATGCTGCGACGCCTATTCTACCATATACTGTTATAACTAGTTATTCTAAAATAATTTACTAATTCTAATATGATGATATTAATAATTTAGTATTTTTCTTCATCTTTAAATATTAATATTTTCAATAGTAAATATAAGAAAACTTGTTGACTAGTTTTTCAGATTTAAACATGACACACGAATTGACGGAGACTATATGTCTCTCATGACACTTTGCGGAGTCCAAGAAATGACTACTAAACTATGCAAAGTCTCGTTGGATTTGCAAATAACTACCACTGTCACTTGGCTCGCAGTATTCTGTTAATGTATTCTGCGGTGGAACTAGCGTTCATTTCTCTCGCAAGTATAAATGTTGAATGCTGTGAGAAACTTGTACACGCGGATGATGATTCCACGCAAGAATGATTATTGCCAATTCGGTGATCATCGCACGCTGCGGTTTAATGACTGTGCATTCGCTTCTGCGTAATACACAAATCGTAGCCAGCTAATTTCTCTCGTCCTTATTTGGAGCTCGATCGTGTGGCAATAGTCGACGCGTAAGGTACTCGAACTAAACAAGAAAAGTCAGTAAAAGAAACTTCCATTTGCAATCTTTCTAATTTAGCATTTAAGATATAAGAAAAATCAAATGGAATAATTATAAAATCGTAATAATAATACGACTTTCTATTAACAACTTGATAGTACAAATGACAAATATTTTCATACAGTGAAGAAATTATTTTCGAGGAACAGAAAGGTTCGAATAATGGTGTTGTTGGGGGGGACGCGGGAGAAAAAGAAAACAGGTTGGCAGTGTGCGTAGTTGGTGGTAGTGTGTTGGTAGGAAGAGGAGAACCTGCCGGTGACCGCGTTCGGAGCCGTAACGATGGCAGCGATAGGTCGACGCGCCGATTGCGCGTACTTTTCTATCCTCGCACTCTGACGTAACACTACTATTACACAGTCTGGCTCTCTTGGACGAACAAAGCGAGAGGAGTAAGATCTCCTCACCGGCGCCATCGAGTACCTCGCACAACAGGGCGAAATGTGAGATGAGAGTCTACGATCATTGAGAAGCCAAGTGCTGATCGGCAATAAGTCGATTATTGTCAATGCTACTTCAATCTTAATTATAATTATTATATAATTAATTTATAAATAATTGAATTTAGATATTAAATAAATTTTTAAATTCCTTTGATAAACTGTGTTTTAATTTACGAATATGACAAGAAAGATATGAATGAGAAGAAAAAAAGGGGCAGAAAGGTGATGAAAGTTTCATGAAAGGCACAAGGCGAGAGTGAAGGAGGCAAACGTGGCGTCTCTGTTTTTATAAGCGATTGAGATATTCCTCGGAAATGGAGACGCAGGCCTCGGTTTCTCCGGACACGCTGACCGACAAGACGACCGCTAAATGCAAACGGCGGCGGCCGCCGAGTCCGAGAGAGGACGGGACATAAGAGGAGGAGGCGCACTGGGTTGCCGACCGCAATTCTTCCGGGCCGGCGATCGCTCGCACCCGTAAAGCTACGTTCACATTACAAGCACCCTTGCAATAACTAATAATCTTCCATTCAATATCAATCATAAAACACAACGAATAAAAAAATACTCTCAAATTATATAATTAATTAATTAATATTGAATAAAATATCTATAATAATTAAAATAGAATCAGAAATAAATTGATATACTTGGTGTAACTTGTATAAAATGTATAAAAATAATATAAGATCATTTTGAAAAACTGATAATGTTTGAAAGATGGAATATAAGTAAGAAAAATGATTTTAAATGAAAAGTAAGTGCACTTGTAATATGAATCAGGCTTAAATCCCGGTGCATTCTGCATACGCACGTGCGTGCACACGCCCGCCTTTCTCAGAGTGTACTCTTCACTGGGACGAGGCGTGAGCGGTGTGCCAAAGGGGTGACAGGAGCTTTCATCAAACAAAAGAGCACAGTCGATTCCTCGACTCCACATTTCAATCAGTTCATGCATCAAACATCCCACGTGTATTGAGAAAATCAGACCAATATTCGAATGATAATTCGATTTTCTCAATCAAACAAATTCAATGACTAATAAAAATAATTTAAATACTAGAATATATAATTTAAATTATTCTCAAATCTTTCCTAACTTCCTATTATTATCTTGAAATATATGACTCTGACTGACGTTCAGAAAATCAATCCAATATTCGAATGATGATTCGATTTTCTCAATCAAACAAATTCAATGACTAATAAAAATAATTTAAATACTAGAATATATCATTTAAATTATTCTCAAATCTTTCCTAACTTCCTATTATTATCTTGGAATATACGCCTATGACTGACTCCGGGAATTCTATAAATAGTTATGGTCATCTAACAGTACAACCATGTAGCATTGATAACCAAAGAAACATAGAGCTTGCTCGAGAGCTCCGCTAGAAGGATGCGATAGAGTTGAATGTTAAAGCAAGTGAGAAACTGGTTGGTCGACGAAGGTGATACAAGAATCTAAAGCCGATGATATTAAGTGGATCATGAATAACTATCACGAATGAAACACTCGGTTGGGTTGCGATAGGATCCGAAAGAGGGTTGATGTCGAAGAAAGAAGCATCGAAGACTAATCGTTGGAATCGACTAACCGGTATCCTCTAACGGTGACAATTCGCTCTAACTGTTCTACGAGTTTAGCTCACCGCGAGAATAGATAGGAATCATTCTATCACAGGAGTAGTAATTCCTTCTGGTGGAAAGACAACTTTAAAGCATCGACATTGGTTAGAAATAATGGTCAGTCTAAAAGGAGGAAGATCATTGGCTCGAAGATCAAATCATCGTAAAGTGATTCACTTTCTGAATCATCATCGTTGAATATAAACTACTTGTAATAATCATCAATTATTCCCTGTTTTCTATATATTAATTACTAAATATATTATTATACATTTATAAAATATATAATAAAAATATAATGACGATAGTGATGATTCAAAGTAAAGTGTATTAGTATTGGCAAAACTTTAACTAATGCCAGCCGCACCAAGCACTTTAAAGCATCGACATTGGTTAGAAATAATGGTGAGTCTAAAAGGAGGAAGATCATTGGCTCGAAGATCAAATCATCGTAAAGTGATTCACTTTCTGAATCATCATCGTTGAATATAAACTACTTGTAATAATCATCAATTATTCCCTGTTTTCTATATATTATTATACATTTATAAAATATACATATAATAAAAATATAATGACGACAGTGATGATTCAAAGTGAAGTGTATTAGTATTGGCAAAGCTTTAACTGATGCCAGTCGCACCATGAACTCTAAAGTGTTTGTTGTTGGCTCGCTGGAAAGACGACTTTAAAGCATCGACATTGGTTAGAAATAATGGTGAGTCTAAAAGGAGGAAGATCATTGGCTCGAAGATCAAATCATCGTAAAGTGATTCACTTTCTGAATCATCATCGTTGAATCTAAACTACTTGTAATAATCATCAATTATTCCCTGTTTTCTATATATTATTATACATTTATAAAATATACATATAATAAAAATATAATGACGACAGTGATGATTCAAAGTGAAGTGTATTAGTATTGGCAAAGCTTTAACTGATGCCAGTCGCGGCCAGCACTCTAAAGTGTTTGTTGTTGGCTCGCTGGTGCGGAATGCAACATTTCCTGAACAGCCGGGAAAGCCATTTGCGAGAATTGGCACGGAAGCTGTGCACGGAACGAACGGTTCCTAAGGTGGGTGACGCAAGCTGTGTGTGTGTGTGTGTGTGTGTGTGTGTGTGTGTGTGTGTGTCGCCCAGCACAAGATAACAAGTCTTTCGAGTACAAACTATGCTCGTCTTTTTCCATTCTCTGCGTTAGAATCCGCTTGCTTATCCGGCGGCTGGTTGAACACCAAGCACAAAGAGAGACCAGCAAGCGGAACGTGGTGGGAATAAGCGGCGAATCCGAATGAGGAGTACACTGTCATCGATGACGGAACGCTGCCGTGACGGTATTCCGCGAGGTCTCTTCTCTAACAATAAGTGGAATTTGGCAGCGCCATTTCCAACATTAGTCACGCGATATTCTTGATATTCGTGGTCACTCACGAAATCTAATAAATATCTAATAAAAGCGACGATCTATTTAAATCAACATACAATAACAATTGTAAGGAATTGTTTTGGAAGAATTAATATTAGGTAAATAAATAAAGGTGTTCTTTATTTATATTATTTAATGACTGAGTAAATCCAAGCGGAGAACAAACTACGATCAGATTGGCAAGAAGTGGTGGAAGAAGACCTTTCACCTCGTTACCGCTATGTAAACGCTGCCGTTGCCGCTCAAAGGGCGGCGGCGAACGCTCTCGCCTAGCTTCACTCACACACAAAACACACATACACCAACTTCAAAAGTTGGATGTTGCCAAAATCTTACGTAAAAGAAAATAGCCGTAACCTATTCTTGCGAAGGAGGAGCTCGAACGAAGGGGCTGTGAAGTGCAATTTGGCGAGCGAGAGGAATCTGAAACTGCGCGGTGCGACCTTCCGCGGTGTGGCGAGGCCGAAAAAATGTAAATAACTGCCACTGGCAAAAACCCCGGTGAATCAGGCTCCACTGACTCAGGTCTCGAAACCTTACCAGTTCTATTAATCAACCTCGCAAGATTTGGCTCGACATGCAACGATTAATAACCATTTACTAAATTTCCTTAATACAAACAACCTCATTTGATAAATGAAAACATTTAGTGGAAAATTGTAGCAGTTAGCTAATAATAATAAAGAAAAATGCATTTCTATGATTCTTTGTATAATTCTGTTGAAATCACAGTATTCGATTATCGTCGTTGCAGGAAGAGAATGAAGAGAAGTTAAAGGGAAGTGTGTACCGTGAGCGGAAGTCCTTTGGGGTTCGACCTCGGTCAAAGAAGAGGGAAGGAAGCGGACCTGTGCACTTTGCCGGGGCGGAAAAAAGACGATGTAAAGAGGAGCATGTATTGTGAACACACGGCCGCATTGGCTTTCGTCCCCATTCACGCCGTCGGTGTTTACTATCCTGAAGGAAGCCTCCCGGAGAGACCGGTTCGAAGGAAGTCCAAAAGTCAATTGGTTTATAACTTTCAACAGATTGAAATATTTTCTATAATTTTCTAAATGAAAAGGAAATTTATTTTGTATAAAGTATTTCCTTTGTATTAAATCTGATTTATATTGATTTATAAAAGTTATATTCAAGTTATGAATTCTTTGAATTCCTTGGCACTTCCTCCGAGCATAATTGTCCAGGCTTTCTACGCCGACGGGCGAAATAAATTAAAACGACGATGGAACGAAGTGGGGCTGCCGATTATCGAAGCATGCGTTCCCGCAGGCAACATTCCCCGAGGAATGCCGGCGTGAAGCAGCGAATGGACGAGTCTGCAGGATGGTCGACAATGTCCCAAGGAAACTCTCAAGGAATCGCGTCCTTTCAAGATAGGATCAAGGTCGAAGGAAGTGTGCACTCCAGAAAAGAGAAATTCTTTTGCTTTAGAAAAAAAGACACGAATGGATAATCTTTAGTATGTGATTGGAATTCATCGATATTATGATCGATCATATGAAAAGTTCTTCTTAAGTGTTCGATACGAAGCACTCGGCGTACAAGGGCTAAAAAGCGATTACGATAAGTCTGCTTGTCCACCTACTCGATTTCGATACTCGATAATTCCTAATCCAATTACATGAATCCGTGTAACACAACAGAGACCTTATATTTAGATTCCGATAACTTTTTCGAGTGCCCGACTACCGCCAGATTCTTATCGTAATCCCAACACAAGCGGCTCTTCGTTATCATTCAATTGCGTACTCTTTCGTTCGAAACACTTTCGTGAGTGTACACTACAAACACAGCTGACTGTCATTACAAGACAAATCATCGAAGATTGACTTTCACCGTATAATACATTATTAGAAGAAAAAAGACTAAATTTACGAAGTGTTAAATTTGCCAATTTAACAAAAGGTTTTCATGGTTGACCTTTTAATTTGGTACGACAAATCGATTGGTCATTCAATGACTCTTGATTCCAAAAGAGCATGACGAAGAGACGCTCAACCGTAAACGGTGACGAGCAAGGTGCTTGGCGATTTTCATCGAAAATACAGCCAGTTAAAGGGTTAAACGTGATCAGGCGCGCGCGCGCGGTCGAAGCGAGCAGGCAGGCTTCACCATTCGAGAGAAGGAATGCGGCCGCCTTACTACGTAGAGGAGAGTCCGACGGGGTTGGGCCGTGAGGAGGGACTCGAACAGGCTTCTTTCACACCGAGTAAACATAACTCAATAATAAAAAGATAATCAACAAAACAATAAAACAACATATTTAAATTCAATTATACTTCAAACAATTCTAAATATTAAATTATTTCTTTCAATTTCCTATATGAAATTCCTCTTAAAATACATATTCTAGTTTAAAGGAAGTCCACGTGCTAAGAGTAATATATCTTCATAGCTCTGCGAGAGGTCTGAAGGAGCAGGTACCCTTTCAAGGGTTTGGAGACCTACCGCATGGAGGGTAAAAGATTGTCAGGGACACACGTGGAAAAACAGTAGTCGCTGCAGTGTGAACCACGCTTGAAATACTGGGGGATAACAAGAGAGAGAGAAAGAGAAAGAGAAAGAGAGGCTGAGGAGCGAAGAGGGGCTTGGAGGAGAATATAAGGACGAGAGGAGGAGAAAAGGGAGGACGGTTGGAGTGGAGCGAAGGGCAGGAGGGGGTCGAAGACCGAGGCTTAACTAGCGATGGCTACAAACGCAGACGAAGATCGAGCAAAACAATAGAGCCAAGAAGACGAATCAGCATGTGAGTTCCCATCGAAGCATCTCACAGCTCATCGGGTCCCTGACCCTCCTGAACCATTCCGACCTTTTAAATGGGGAAGCTACTATATAAAATGACGAAAACACTCACTGGAATACTAATGTCATTTTCACTGTTCATTTTATATACGAGTTAAGAAAATATTTCGGAATTGGCAAACTTTGATATATTTCATTCTATGTCATTTGGTAATATTGTTATTATAGAAGTGATACGATTTTGTATTTTGATAATTGTATAATTGAGAGAATATTAAATGGATTGCTAATAGGGAAAGAGATGTGAATACCTGAAGGAATGCGTGCCGCCGATCGCCATGAAGAGCTATCTCTCGGAGAAGAGGGAATAATAATGGCTGCACTCTAGTCGGATGTTTATTCGTAATGGGAGTACGTGCGTCGTTGCGCGGTGCGCGCGCGCGCGCGCGCGCGCGTACTGTGCGGCAAGTAAGCCTGGTTCATACGTAGCGTACTGCTCATTAAACTCTATCCGAGTTAATAGTGTCAATTCGAGAGAAGCCTGCCGAGTGTTTCGACGAATGCTGGTAGTCACGAGACTTTTTCTGTAGACCATTTAATGCGATATGTATGACTTTTCTACGTGATATTCCAGGCTATTCGATTAATCGCAATCGCTTTAACTACTCGCGAGAAACGAGTCGAGCTGAAAAGGTGAGAATAAACGAGTCGAGATAATCTACAGCTTGTTTCGCGTTCTAATGCAATTTAATAATAAAATATTGACGTGGGTGAATGTTGTAATGAAAACTGTTAATTATCTAATCTTTATTTAAAGATATTATTCAATCAACAATTTAGGAATTTATGATAAGAACTATTGGCAAATCGATTAGTCTCTTATAGTATGCAGAGCATAGTACCAATACGATTGCTACGTGTTATGACAACAGCTTTCTTTCAGAGTGCGATAACAACATAGACGACAGCGTATTATAAATCATGAAAGGCTGTCGACTTGCCTACCACAACGATCGAATACAATGACAAGCAAAATCTCGAGATTCACTCTCGAATTCTTTAAAAAAGCATGAAAGTTTAAACTTTAGAACTTGATACGCGAAGAAGCGATGAACTTTTTACGAGCGATGCTAAAAAGGGGAAGCAAAGGATCCTCCCATAAGGCTGTGTGTGACTATAGCAATGTGCCATAGGAAAGAGGCTAACACGAGGTCCACGTGACGACACACAGAGGTCTGTGCAAGTGGGCTGTCGTCGCATAACACATTTTGTGGCATGCGTCATCCATATGCCATGCTTGGATGGATATATGTGTGGATGTGTGCCGAAATGAATAAGAGGACGCTGCGACGACCCACTGGCAGAGTGGAGAACGAAGCCATAGCTACCCCGCTTGTTCTCTTCACCGCTGAACTGGACCCACAGCTTCACCGTCCAAGTTTTGCGCTAGACAGTTTCGAAAGGACGCTTGACGACCAGTTCTATTCGCGCCACTAGGTCACCGAGAAAACTTGCTACGCCGCGTTCGAAATAGACCGCTTGGACGTGATCGCAACACGCTTCGAGCCATCGTGCGAGCCGAGCAGAGCAGAGCAGAGCAAAGCAGAAAGCCAAGCAAGCAAGAGAAGGAGCGCGCGCGCGCGCGCGCTATGCCACAAGTGCCTGTGTCCTTCTCTCCGAGCGGCGCACACACGGCGCTGCTTGCTTGCTTGCTTGCTGGCTGCTCGCACGCGTAAAAAGTTACGGATTCCAGACTCCCGGTGTCAGTGCCTCTCAACTCGATTTTTGGATGACTCTACTCGAACCACCACCGCACCGCCGCCACCGTTGCCGTCGGTACGGCGGCGACCGATCGCGGTCCACTTGTTTCTTAGACATAATTTCGCCGCTAGGCCAACCGACACCCGATCACATTGCGATAAGCTTCCGTGAATGAAATGCTAGCCGCTCCTTCTGACACTACCTGGTGCAAAGAGTCAATTGGCAACGGGCGTATTCGCAACGTCACTAATCGTAGAATGCTCTCACGATCTATACAACTCTGTCGACACTAAATCGACCAGAGTCAAAGTAAACTCGCCACGTGGAGTTACGTGGGAATAATTTACCAAGGCAATTTATTCTGTATTGGGATCAAAGATCGAATGATAAAGTCGACAGAAACTGAGTAACTTTATCGTTGACTTTGTGAATGGAAAGACAAGAATCAAGGGGGTTTATTGATGTTTTATTGTAATATTATTTTTAAGGGATTGTTATTAAATATTATGAATTCTTGGTTGATTGTCTTGCAAAGGGAAAAGATGGGACTCTAATAGATTGGCAAATACGTCTTGGCTAGGTGCGGCAGTGTTCCGAATGTTGCGTGTCAATAGGACTGCATACATCGGCAGGAATGCGAGGGAGCTCGCGAGCTTTCGTGAAACCGGTTCTCCTTGTCATAAATGTCATTTAACATATTTCCTGGGAGCGCGCGCGGGCGCAAATGTCTCGAGCGCGCCCGCGACATATGCGAGAGGTTCCACTCGCACGAATAAAACGGTGAGCGAGCTTTCACCTCGACTTTCCAAAGCGCGACTGGTGTTTTCGGTTGGCAAATAACTGCCAGTAACTCACTGTGAAAAAGTCTTATTTCTCCTTGGAATTTATAGGAACGATGAAACATCTCTGTTTCTTTCTTAATTTGGTAAGAAACATTGCGATTAATCGATCAGGGAAATTTGATATTGTCGATGATAAAAAAAATGGCTAAGAAACGGAGCTTTTCTTGACTAAGAAATAGGAAGTGATTGCGTTGCTATGGGACTGATTTTCTCTGCTAAGAATTGTATTAGAATTGCAGGAGTACATGGAATCTAGAATTACAAATGGTCCGAGAGCGGCGTGACTATGCAAGTAGAAAGCACGAGTGTGCTATTGGACACAAACAGAGGGGAGAAAGTGAGACCACACGCGACGCGATCGTCGAGTTAACGAATGGCAAAACTTCTCCGTTCGATCGGCGTACATGTACAACACTTTACAGTTCATCTTTCTTCTCTTTCCTTCGCGCGCGCGCGCGCGTGTCAGATTATGGCCATTAGAGCGGTCAGGATTCCGTAAAAGTAAGTGCCATTTTCGACGAATGACATAATCTCCAACGATGGTAAACGCGCGAGAGAGAACCTATTACGGTAGTAGCCATACGAATCAACAAGTACGTCGATTCTAGTCGATTTATCTCCTTGAGATTTCTTAAGCAAGTGAAGCTCTATAAAATACTATAAAAATTTGAAAATCCAAAAGATCTAAAGAACTATATTTTAACTTTGGCACATGAGCATACAACTTCTTTGATTCTAAAGTCGGAGATAATACTTTATCACGATGCAGTGAATTACTAAAACCGATTGGTCTCGCGATCCATTTACCTGACTACGACGTTCTCGACTACCATGTCATTACGTATGCAAACTACCTGCGGAGTAATGGTTAGCAGTGGGCTAAGCACACAGGGTGGAGAGACCGTCCCTTCGATAATGCTACTTTAAAAAGCTTTCGTTAGTTCAGCTATAAGAGAAATCCGATTAACTATCGATATCCTCAGGGGGTATTCGTCAAACTCTCCTGCAATTCTCACTGGCTTCGTTATAGATACACAAAACTTAATGCGAGAGAAATATCAACGCCATTAAGTATTTCTTTCAAGTATCCGTCGGGGACTTGTGTTTGGGAGCGCGAAGCGTAAACAAGGCGCGCGACGGCGGCGTTCCGGCATCGCTGCCGGTGTATACAAATATCATGCGAGAAGGCATCGGGTGTGTTTGTGTGACGTATTACGGCTGTCCAAGGAAGCATGCTTCGCGTCCGTCCGGCCGTCGCTTCATTCGGAATCTCATTCCGAATGCTCGGCGAACGATCATCAAAAGGTAAGGAAACTTTTCTACCTTGGAAGCACTTATGGAGGGGGAGGGCTCAATACAGTATTATAGCAATAATATCGACGAGAGAGAGAAAGAGAGAGAGAGAGAGAGAGAGAGAGAGAGAGAGAGAGAGAGAGAGAGAGAGAGAGAGCTAAATACGTTTCGAGAGAGAGGAGGAGGAGTCCTAAGGAGCTCGGCTCCGGAATGGACCTACCGGGAGGCGGTGCGAGCCACTTTTCACAGAGGTATGCATGCGCATATGCGTGTATATCCGTCGTCTCCCAAAGTGCACTCCACTGCATTGCATTTCACAAGACGGCCACCGTTTACTTCTCCCAATTGCGCTAAAATGCATCTTTCCTACGATAGTAGTAGGGGCGTTCTTCACTTTTTTCCCGGGTCTTTTTCCTTTCTTTTTTTTTTTACCACACTTTGCCACACAATTCACACTGACACGGCGGCGCGACGTCGCGCGTGTGTATCCGTACTCGGTGGGCGTCGTAGGTATACATTGGCCGGGGGCCGTGTCACAAGATAGAAAGATAGATGATCGCAGGGCACGTGACACGGCTCTCCCAGCTCTCATTCTCTCGTCCGGCCGAGAAAGAGAGAGAGAGAGAGAGAGAGAGAGAAAGAGAGAGTGTGTGTGTGCCGATTAGAGGCGATTGCGATGATATTCCCGCCGGAGATATTATCCAGCTTGTAGCAGGAGAGACGCGAGACACACGCAAATGGATCTCGCCGGCGAATAGAGAGAGAGTAAGAGTAAGAGTAAGAGTAAGAGACAGGCATTGATTAAGTCGAAATATCGAGGATCAAGAGAGAGACTATTAGTGGATTAATGGTTATGCTTACCTTCGTCTAGTAGGCGCTCTACATGTATGAAGACATTAGGGAAAGCAGCGAGCTGCTTTCGGTCTTTTAGTAACTGTGACAGGTAGTCCGCTATACTCTGCGTCGTCGTGTTAGTATTATCACACATCGCAATTACTTGATTACTCCAATGGCGGACGCGCGAGAGAGAGGAAGAATAGGAATTACGAGGAAGGAATAAGAGAGAAAGAAGTATAGAGTGTGAGAGAGAGATACAGAGAGAGCAATAGGGAGGACACGCGTTGCGCGGGAGAGGTAGAATAGAATCGTATGTGTGTGAGTTTGTATTGCGGAGAGGGTGCTTGGTGTGCGCTGGATCTAGGAGAGAAGAATGCGGGAAAAGGAGGATACACTAGTGAGCTCCGGTCGTGTGAGTGAGAGGGAGGTAGGCTCGTCGAGTGAAGGGAGGTGTGGTGGGAGCGTAAGACAGAGGAAGGCAAGAGAAAGACGGCGCGCGCGACCGAGTGCCAAGGAAAGAGCAAGTTCCCTTTTCCACGTTTCTTGCACGACGTGGCCGTGGATGTATTCCCGTCTCTGTCCGTCACTGCCGCGTCACCGGGTATGTGTGTGTTCTCTCTCCCCGAGGCTTCCTACTGCAGATCGTTCCTCTCGTAAACTCCTCTTTCACGTAGCTTGATCTTTCTTCCACGCTCTCGGCTTCTTCGTCTTCTGCAACTCTCTTCTCTTCTCACTCCTGCTTAGGCAATGGCCCGCTGCTCCTTTAGGACGCGCTGTACACTGCTCTATCTCCCGCACAGTGCGCTCTTTCCTTCACGATTGGCTTACGTTTTCGGAAAACAGTGAAGCCAGCATGCGTATACAGTGGATGTTGTTGCCGGTGTCTCTTCCTCTCAGCTAGCTGGGAGACACTGTGTGTCGAGACTCCGTTCTTCGATGATAGATACGTGGTTGATACAGAGAGTATGGGAGAGAGACAGAATGTGTGGTAGCGGACGGACAGGCAAACAGACAATGTCGGAGAGAATTGGAGAACAACTTTGACTGACAGAGAAAGAGAGAGAGAGAGTGAGTACAGTCTCTCTCGCGCGCTCGACTTCGCGTTTAAGGGTAAAAATCGGCCTGCGGAACGCGGGATTCGGAAAGTAAGTACGCGCGCTACGGGACTCTCGGCTCTACTGCACCGCCCGCAATGTGCCCCGGCGGGCCACCCGCTCTATCCGAAGCGCATGCGCATTACAAACGACAGCAAGCACACAAACGCATGCGCACTTGATGGAAACAGTGTGCGCGTCTACGTTGCCGCGCGCTGCCTTGCCGCCCACTACCATATACGGGCTCTCTCTCTGCATACGCCGAGAAGACACATGCACGCCATGCTGTGCCCGCCCTGCCATGCTCAATCCCTGTACACACACTCGTTCGAAGAGCACACGTTGCGTTGGATAATTCAGGGACGCATTTATCAGCCGGTGCGCCCGGCAGCCTTCTCGACACGCTTCCTAGCCAGTACTCGTTAACGGGACACCGCCAATGCGGTTACCTGGGACGCACTCTTGAGACGCAATGCAATTTTCAAGGTCGATTATGTGATCAACGTCTACTTTGTAATAGATCGATTTATTTAAAATAGATTTTTTTAAAACCAGCTGGAATTATTTGTCTAGGTTGGAATGTGATTTTTAGTAGTCGTTTCAATGATTCGCAGGTAGAAATGTGGAATTCTACCGTCGTCGACCTAGCAGAGTGTTATTCATTCATAAGTATACGAGAGAAACGATTCGCCTGCGGGCAGATTCGCATTAATGACAGAGAGTCCCGTGGCCATAAACGGAATTAGCATAGATGTTGCGAGGATCGCCAATGTTATTACAAAGTCAAAATCATTGAGTATAGCGTTATAGTACTGGTAGATAATGTGACAGTCGTTCGCTACGACGCGAAGACTCTCACCGTTCAACTTATTAATTATTCGTCGGTGCTTCCGAGTGGCTGAACGCTCTCGCACACGTGTGCGCATTTCAATCGGGCATGGCCGTGATTTTTGTCGTTCTTATCCTACCAGGATTTAATGAAAGGCAAAGGTGTGGTGTGAAACGATGCGGTGCGCGCTTTAAATAAGTTTTCCAAAGAGAAGTGATATTTTAGAGCCGGATGAAATTTCTTTTATGCTCGCTCTTGCTATAACTGGATGAAACGGGGACAACGTCCCCTCGACTTGAGAGCATAGATCGTATTAATACGACTCATACGTTCTGAGATACTGCTAAATCAAGTTATCCCGTTAATTCTACCATTATCAGGAAATCGTGCGTATTACATCGATGGGTAGTGTTACTTCGACAATTGCAAGTCGAACAAATAATTGCAAGAACATGGCTCGAAACCCGATGCATCCTCTCACTACCGCGGGCTCGCTTTATGGTCCGTGACATATCGCCACGCTTAAGATCGCTGGGATAAGTGGGTCGTGTGTACGTGCGTGCATGCTTGCCTCCCTGCCGATAAAGAGATCGCCTATCTCGTTAATGTGTATGCACCAAGCCGCTCCAACAGTTTTGCTATTAAATTGAATCCGAATGCCAGCTACCGCAGCTGATATACGACCGATAATCATCTTACTACGGAATAACATTTATTTTCTCAACACCTCAGTAACGATGGACCACTCGCGAGAAATTTCACTTTCATACGAAAGATTTTGCAACGAAAGGAATAAAAGTCGAACTCTCCCGGGCATTATGTTCACTCGAAGAGAATAGAGAAGCTTTGTCTTTGAATAGATGTTACGACTTAGAAGAACTCTTTCGTGAAGGGGATATTGGGAAATGGAGATATTGCTTCGTACACTTCCTGCATTGCGAATCTCCCTATCTACAGCATCCTACCATTCACTTTCCTTCGAGAAACGATTCTCTTTAATTGCACTCTTACCACCTGAAGTGGCTCAGCCGGCTTGCGTAAAGAATCCCATCGGCATAAATCACTCGGCAGCAATTGAAATTACCAATCCAATTTTATGTAACTCTCTGACACAAGGCGATAGCCATTCTTAGGTTAAATTCCTTCGTGTAGTATTCAAGACTGCCACAACACCGTAATTGGTTAATGTCGCTCGATATATCGGCAAGAAGACCCCCATGCAAGGAATTCGATGTCGATGCATTGTACGAACCAAGAAATTCATAGTACGTGGAATTCGAACAGGTTCTCCGCGGAACGTAATACCGGTAAAGGAACAAAGGGTGTTATTGGTGTCTGAGGGGAGAAAAAACTGGTGATCTATGCTAGGTATTTCCCTGGAGCATTAAGCTGGCCCCTCCCAGCTGGCCAGTTGTAGTCGATGCATTGCATCAACGTGCTGAATGCTAGTTACAATCTCGAAGCGGAATGCTTTAGAATGCATAATTAATATCTCTGCCTACTTGCTTGCTTTCAATCGGCAGCTACGCATGGTATCTCGGCCTACGATTCTGCACTCTAGTCTTAGTAACACACATATATCTCGCCTAAATTTCTCCCTGAACAGTGTATCTTACCATTTTATCCAGTATCGATCTCCAATTGCGTAAGATCTTGCCGGTCCTATTAGTCAGGGTATTCGTGTTTCCAATCAGTTCATCTCGCCCTGAAAGCGACTGTTTTACTCATCAGAATTCATCAATGCCACACCGTGGGCCGCCTATGTATTACTTTGATCGATGAGGCCATGAGAAAGTAATACCTTGCATTACGGTAAAGCGGATGTTACCAAGTTCCTATTTAACGAGCGTCGTGTTTTTCTCCCCCTGGGAAAGAATCAGGAAGAATATCTTCGAAGATTCTTCGATGCTCATTTGTCGGTGAATCGGGGCCTGAGATTTTGCCTTTAAAAGGTTATGCCGGGAGACCGGCTGACAAGCTTCGAAAATGCGCGTAGGTGGCTGACTGGGCAGAGCTCTCTTCTCCCGTCTGTGTTTTCTTTACCGGCGAGGAAGACACACTGCACACATTATGAGGAATGCGGGGGCAGCTTGGAGACTTTCATTCCACTCTTGGGACTCTTCTTATCGAGGTGAACAGCTATGAACGCAACTGGGAAATTTATGCACCTGGCAGCATAAGCGCTCCCTCAACGCGACGGCGCACTGCGTTGCATGGATTTATTCTCATTGGATCGAGCGAATCAACCGGTGCTATTAACTCGATCTTCCCTCTCATTACACGTCGTTCTATACCTTAACGGGATGGAGACATTAAACGTATCGTCGATCCAATGGAAATGCTCCAAGCGTGACAATAACCTTTACTTCTTCCTTATGATGACATCCTCCAATCGATCGACTCTCTAGATCGGATGTGACGCTTGATTTCATGCGAAATGTGTTGTGTACTTGTTTGATATTTAAATATTATCTCAAGATATCTATAATCCGAGTGGCGCAATATCTGTCGTAAGTTTTGCAGGATGAGTGTGTTGTATTTATTGTAGTAGAAATGGAAGATGGTGCTTGAAAATTGCGGCAATCGTTATTATGGTGCGTCGAAGAAAGTGTGATTCGATAACGTTTGGTTTAACTGGCCGACAGAGAAGAATAGTCGTTGATATCATCGGACGTACGAGTAAATCATCGTGTTCTTGGTAACCCATGCAAGGAATCCCCGTTCTAATCGACAATCGCTCATAACCTTCGGTATATTATCGTTCGCTAACCTTATGGTGTCCCTAATGATGTCGATGGTATTCGCTCATGACAACCTTACGTCACCTGTGCAGGCAACGCATGCGATACGTTTGCCATTGACTTGCGGGCATCATGAATTATTGCTTTTTAACTCGGGCACGTAGGAACATCCACGAGGTGGAATTTAATCGGACGAAGGTGCGAGTTCTGCTGATTCCGAGAACTGTAACATCGTGTCTAACAGTGGAGAACATATGTTCCGGCTTGCGACAGAATTGGGTGAACGCGCTTCAGCCGGGATTAATTTAAGTCGCTTGATCGTTCTAATAGCGCCGGATTCCCACGTATTAATCACCATCGCACGATGCTCCAGTTTCACTTTTTAGTAATCGTCTCTACTATGCCATCACTCTACACCAGGACTACTACTTACACTGACTGTACAATTTTCTTAAGTTGACAGTTAGTGATGTAAGAGGAAACGATTACAGATACGAATTAGTTGCTCGCTTATACTCGAAGCGGATTCATGTTCGATTTAACACAGCCTACCATTAACGACAGGGCTGCTTCGTATCGAACATAAGTTAGATAACTCAATCAAGTGGTTACGAGTACACGACTGGCTAAGGACCTTAGAGAAAAAGCTGCAGGACACTTGTAACAGCAAGTGTTCTCACAGCGTTGTAACACGCAGATACAAGTAGTATCTTTTTGATCCCATGGGAGAAAATCGTGTTTCGGGAAAGGGCAGAGTGACTCGGTGCAGGACTTTTACTGGATGAACATTGGCGAATACGAATTAGGGAAAGAGTTGCCGAAGGATACTGGAGTGATATCTGGCGGCAGCCGCCTTAGCGATCTCCCACGGGCGTTACCTTCCATGCCGTATCCAGCAGCGCGCCTACACACGTATATTGGTTAATGTAAAGTAACGCTGACGTCACGCTTCCATACATGGCCCCACCGCGGAGCCCACGTGGGTGTCGCACTCGTTATAAATTATTTCTCCGGCCTTTTTTCCCCGCCGCCGTCGCCCGGACACGTCGTCGCCGTGGCGACATTCTATTTTATCATAGCGCCGAGGCCTTCCGATTCCGCTCTCAATCGCACCACGTGCCTCTCTGTGTATGTATATATATGTATATGCAAGTGTGCGATTCCGTTCGTCTCGCGATCACCGCGGAGAGAAACCATGACAGAGAGACGCTGATTTTTACGCCCTCGATTAAACGCCACTCTCGCCGAAGGAAACGATTTCGTGCGGGCGCACGACCTCTTCGTTCTGCTCGCGCGAGCTCGAAAGTGAACACACTCTGACTATGCGCCGGTATTGCCGGGCACTGAACACGACTTTACGAATGAAAATATTCTATCTCCAAATATAAACAAAGATTTTTTATTATATCTTTCTATATGATTCTTTTCTAGTCAAATTTCCATTATTTATGTATGTTTCTGGAGATTATGTTTATGAAGAATAAGAGTTCTAGAAACATAAACTGATAAAAATTATGGCGAGTGTGGGTTGCGGTTGGCTATGTTAATGGCACAAGTCGCTTTCAGGGAACTCGAGCGTCTTTTCCGTGGGTTTTGTTGAGCGACGTCGTTCTACGATCTTTCCTTAAAAAGGGAATTGCGTCGCGAAGATATCTTCATTCGCATCGCGTTAATGGGAGCCCGCACGCTTCTAGACAACTTTGACTTTCGCTGGAAAGAATATGGTTCCGTTCTCTGAAACAGCCCTACCAAAATTGGTGACCACTTCAAACCTACGCTATTCGCCGCCATCTGATCTATGACGAACTTTTGCCTGTCCTCTATACATTCTATATCTCTGCGTTTTGCTGTTTCGAATAATCACTGTTTAGGTAATGTTCTATTTTCGGCAGGCGTGTCAACGAATTGTGAAACCTAGCATTTCTTATTCTTCCATGATCGTTTCTCTCCCTTGAGATCCGGCTGTTTAGCTTAATTGAAGATCTTTAAGAGCGTTGTGCAATACAAAGGCAGACAATAGAAGGAACGTGTCTTTTCGATGGATGATCGCACGGAAGTGAAAGGAGCGGGAGAGCGAAGACAATCGTAGTTGATTCTACCGCTTGATATATAATTATAAAAGGGGTTAAGATAAAATGCAAAAAGGTTAGTTTTCGTGCCCAATCCTGTCACGATCATATTATACAGTATAAACAAGCAGTTCCTCCTAAGAAATGCATTCACAGTTATCTGCTGAATTGTCGACCGTCCTTTGCCTGCTTGCCCACCTGTCGGAAGGTCTTGCTGCGTTGTAACTGCTTCGTCGTGCCCGGATTGTTCATGGTCTTGAAGTAGCCGTAACCGCCCCCGCCGAGTCTCTTTCTCGGCCGTGAATTCTTGCTGATTCCCACCTCTACAGTGCAATTGAGTTAAGGTAGTTACGACAGAAGAAAAAACGATTGAACGAGTATACTGCCGACAGTAATGTGTGTGTATGTGTGTGTGTGTCTGTCGGCATCAGAGCCAAGTATAGGAATGGGCGTAGACTAGGTACGGGTGCACGTAACACCATCGTGTCCTTTTGCCCGGCCTACATCGTTCTAGTGTGCCTCTTATGCCCACAAAGCTCATGCAATTAAACGTCGCATTAGTTCTCAATGCGGAGACATTGGATTTTCAAGAAATCTAGACATTCTAAAAGCGTACTTAATGCTTTCATCTAGCTTGTAAAAGGATACTGAGGTCGACGGCCGGTGGCACTAAGAAACCGAAGGACTTTGCCACTTTCGCCAAGTCCAATGTCTCGATGTCGAAGATTTGCTTGAGGTGATGGGAGTCATACGCTCGAACGTACGCCTTGAATGCTTCCTTCCCTGACATGTTCAGGAAGTAATTCTTCGCTATCAACTTTTCCAACTGAAACAGGCAATTTTGTACGCATTAGAGACTAGGTTTTATGGGATTCAGTGAGATAGAAAGTTGGAACTCATGTTCCACCACTCTCCGGATCTTCAGTCTAATAGGTTAGAGCATGAACGCTGACGAAAAGTAAGCATTCCTCTTAACTAAACACTAGCAAGCCTTGGATATAAATAGCTCCACTTGTGCTCGCTGCTTCTTAATGAGCGAATTTTCTTTAGGACGACTTAGTCATCGATACATTTTTAACGAGCCGTCTAAAGACAGCAGAGAAATTTTTCTAGCCCACTGTTGCTTTTTCAAGCTTCGTACCAAGGACGAAATTCGCGGGAATGCGTGTGCCCCCTTTCAGGAAGGAGGCTGATGAAATTCTACACGCTTGCGGACAGAAAATAAATCTCGGAGTCCGAGCTCGTCAGGTTCCGCGGGACCTCGGAGCTGTCAAGCAACGAAACGCGAGGACGCATCTGAAATACAAATTAACGCGAAACAGTTATCGCACTGCTGCTAGCATCGTGCAGCTGAACGACTAAGCAACGAGCTTTCGAACTCTATTCTGAGCAGTGGTAGAATCACTGTATTTTAGAAATGGCTCAAATATTTTTTAACAAATGCTATCCAACTCTAGTTGATGTTTTAAAAGAATGGTACTCTTCCTCGATGATTGACTCGAATAAGCGTTCCCAAGGGAGTGGTACGTGAATCACGCGTGTGGGCGCCACCCTGGTGTTATTTCGTCACTCTTAACATGACGTCCTTCTTACTCTTTCGCGTGCCCCTTTACCCCCTTGGCAACCGTTCCACATCTCGGACGATCTTCCCTTCCCCTCCACAACTTTCCTCATCACAAGTTCGTTATGAGCGCAGTACTTATGTTAGGATACCGCGACAAGCATGATAGAGGAAGGAGAAACTGCGCGTCGGGAAATAATGTAGCTGCAGCTTGTAACCCTCTCGTAAACAAGACCGGTATGGCGATACTGCGCCACACGCACTTTCACATGCTCTGACAGATATGATATATAAAGCACAAGCTGAAAATTCTTACCCCCCGAATGGTTCATTCTTTTATTTTAATCAAACAAATTACTTATAATCGGTCCCCAATACGATTTAATGATTGCCCTGGCGTAAAATTACTATAATTAGAACTTTAATGGAACATCTTGAGATTCGAGTTTACTTGGCACGTGTGAATCATTGCGAATATATGCAATTGCATGTGTATGCGTTGAAATAACGATGAGCCCTCGAGAAAACATCGAGGAATCACACATCTGGTTATTATTAAAGCTTTCTCCACTCGGCAGGGAGCATCGCTGTGCGATTCCACAGGTTGAAACGATCCGCTCATACTTTCACGCGTTGTAAAACAGGATAGCATTTCGATAAAGAATCATGAAGCAGTGTGCGTCGAGATTATTCGAATATGAAATTTCCTCTTCAATCTTTATAAATCACAATGACTGCCTACTGTCTACAATATGTGTGGGCTTCGTCAATAGAGAATTCCTAATCCACCTGAGAATTTGTATTATACTCTTATATACTCGTATCATCGATTTATCAAATCTGCACTAGTCGCAAACGTCTAGTTACGTTTGAAAATTATAAATGCAGGCAGAATAACACAACTGGTACTATTATTGCATGTAAATTGTGTGCGCAGTAAACAAGTAATATTAGCAATATGAAACCCGTTCTTGTCGCCTACCTTCGATGTTCCATTAGAGAATATACCGGAATAACTACACCCTGGATCATGATTATATTCCTAACGTTTTATTCGTCATGTTACATCGCATTAGCGACGTAAGACGTTAATTATAATGCAGCAGTATGAATCATAAATAATCCTATGAATATAAAAGACTTACTTGTAGTTGTATGTCAGCGATTTTGTTCCACGAAAACTCGAACTCGTTTACTGGTACTTTGGCTTGCTTTAGATATCGTAGAAAACCAAGTTCTTCTGGTCGTAATATTAACAAAGCGTGACCACTGCTACCTTCACCACGTGCTGTTCTACCAACCCGATGAATATATTCCTGTAATGAGTGAGATTTTTGTGATTAATTCAAATCAATAAGGAAGAATAATAATAAACTTTGTGAGAAGATTATTCTCTCACCTTTGGATCGTCTGGAGGATCGTATTGTACAATCCAATCAACATCGGGTATATCTAGACCTCTTGCAGCTACGTCTGTACAGAGTAATATGCCAGAAGATGCGTTGCAGAATTGGAAGAATGTCGTTGTTCTCTTTGTTTGCTTCTGTTTTCCCTGTAAATGATAAAATAAAATAAATGTCTTGGTATTTCATTAAAAGACTTAATAATTGTAGGGTGAGAGAACTTACGTGTATACTTAAAACTGGTAAGTCGATGTAATTCAACAATTCATGATGGAATTTCACAGACATACAGGAACTGAAGAACACCATGACCTTTTTCTTTCGGTTCTTCTTCAGGAATGTAAAAAGCATCAAGAATCTCTTTTCACTAGGACACACAACGTAACCCTGCTCCAATCCTTCTACCGTCGCTTTTTCTTTATGATCATCGACGCCAACGTACACTGGTTCTTTCTTTAACGCTAAAGTCATCAGTAGTTCAGTCTTCTTCGTTTGTGTCGCACTGAACAACATGGTCTGCCGCCTTTCTGTAAAGATTTGTAATTACGTGTCAACGATTTTATACGAACTTATTCATTTTATTGTGTTTAAGAATATTTACTTGGCAGAATGTTAATGATTTGCTTCATTTCTTCTTCGAAACCAATGTCTAATATACGATCGGCTTCGTCAATAACAAGACACTGAAGATTCTTGTATAAGAAATCCGGTGTATTTTGTAAATGATCTAATAATCTGCCAGGAGTCGCGACAACAATATTAATTCCTTTTGCTAGTTTCTGTGCTTCTGTCTGCCTATTAGCACCTCCCATTAACAATCCATAAGTGTGATAGTGATACTTCATTAGTTCCTTTAAAACACCAAAGGTTTGCATCGACAATTCCCTTGTTGGCGAAATTATAATGCATCCGGTACCTGTAAGTATAAATTAAAATTATCTTATTTTCTAAATAATAAATAATAATTACTATGCATGTTCGGAATATTTACCATTTCGTGGCATAAATTTAAGTTTGTTGATCAGCTCTACTGCTGGTATTAAAAATGCTAGTGTTTTTCCTGAGCCAGTCTGAGCAGCACCTACCAAATCTCTACCTTCCAATAATGGTGGAATGGCCTTCGCTTGAATTTCAGTCATATTCGAGAAACCCATGTCTTCGATTGCCTTCAATGTGTTTTCACAAACTGTTTTTTCTAATACAGCGAATCTTGTATCGTTTGTTAATTCAAAACCCACTGCAGAACCAGGTACTGAAAGTAATAAGACATTCGTGTAATTTTATAAATTATCATGGACAATCAAATATTTAGGTTTTACTTACAACTTTCAATGTGTGGATTATTTATATTAATGTCTCCTTCGGGAGATTCATTTTCATTTTCATTTTCATCAGATTCTTGCTCTTCATTATCTACATCTGATTCTTCAGATTCTGGTTCTAATTCAGGTTCCGGCTCAGATTCAGAATCTGCTTCCAATTCTGGTTCGGGCTCCTTGGGTTTTAGTGTCTTCTTCTTTTCTAAAGTACAATATTGTATATATTATATATAAATGTATATATAAAACAAGGGGTTTGTTCTATGCGTACTTTTAACTGGTCCATCTTCCGAGTTGTGCCTTTTCAAACCATTCACTACTGGTTCAGGAACAGCAGCAGCTTCAATTCTTTTGTTTTCTAGCTCATCTATGTAAAAGGGAAGAATGATAAAGGATCGTTTATAATCTAAATCGCGATAATCAGTAACAGAATACAACTTTTACGTATAATAATTTTATTTACATCAAACACTAGCAACACTTAACCACTCTGATCTTATTTACCATTTTGTTTCTGGGATTCCCGTTCTTTCAGTATCTTCAATTTATTCTTCTCCCTCTTTCTAATCTTACGCATCAAAACTTTATCCGGCACAGACATTTCTCCGATGTCAGATGGTTCTAGAAACACTACTTCAGAAATTGGTACACAGAACCCATGTGCTGGAGACTGCACAAACGTATACAACCTGAATTTGGCACTTGGACACACGTGCCAAACGCTCTGAACGTTGGATTATTATCATTCGTAGCAAACTTCATTTCGAATCTAGAGAATTCGATCGCCATGCTGTAGTGATCTTTTTATGTACTACAAAGTTACAGTTAACGGCACTGGTGTCGCGGCAACTTAAGTCGAGCTTGGCGTCCTATCTTGTTTGGTGCCTATCAGTGCGTATTAATGTGAATGGTACTTTCAACGGGGTGTTTTGATAAACATTATTTGAATTTTCCTCAATTCCTGTTGTGCTACATTTTGCCGAGCAGTGTCTTTGCAAGTTTAATCTATGTATAATATGATATGCGGTGCTGAATTTGTTACGTATGCGATCGCTGTCTTTGCAAGAACTTCTTGCACGTAAGTTGTGTACAAACATTACAGTTGACGATAACAGTTTGAATTAATACATTTTAATATAGGAATTAATAATGAATCAATTAAACTTTTGTCACAGATGATGGATTTCATAATTCGTATGATATAATCCGAGAAAAAAGGAAGAATACAAGATTGTTTTTACTCCGGTTTCCTATGATAGTACGATGTCGTATTTATCTCTCTCACGGCCGTGCTTGAGCCAACCAGAAGGATTTTTTGCGTCTCCGTGGTAGTTATGGAAAATGAGACACGAAGCCCGCCTAAAAATGATATGCTTTCGCAATCCTATTGCGAGGGAATTGAACGGTAAGTTACCTTCGTAGTAAGGTTACTCCATTACTATAATTCATATATATTCCTCAGAACTTAAGAAAGTTATGCTATAAAATCTTACAGGGTTGTTGGAGCCACAGTTAACTCAGTGTTCAATTTTCAAGTACCTTCTAATATAATAGAGGACAGGAAAAAGTATTGGAATAGTTTTTTTGAAAAATATTCGGAAGAGGTACGTATATTATTTATAGATACCGAATATTCAAGAACTTTGATATCATTTGGTGTTATATTTTATTATAGATATCCGATGAAATTGACCTGGATGTAGATACATTACAACCATCGCCAGAACCGGTGCCCGAACCTTATGTGGAGGAAGTAGCAGAAGAGTATTCGCCGCTACGTATACCTATGCGAAAGCCTCTCAGTTTAGTACAGCATTGGGTGGATACTGGGAATCTGCTGCATAAGGATTTGCTGGGTAATTATAAAAGTCCTGTCACTCGGCCATTTGTAAACAAGCAGGACTTGTTGAAACGATCAGTCAGCGCTAGGAAAATACAACGTTCGAATCGACATAATTGGAAAGCGAACTCTGGAAGTTCGTCGTCTAGTTCGGTCGACACAGCGGCTTATATCTTATCTAATGCCAACAAAACTAAGAAAGCAGATGCAACCGCTATAGTAGAAGGTTCTAAACTTCAGAAGGATATGGGAGCTGAACAAACAAAGTCCGCCGCCATTTGTCCTCCTGTTGGGTCAGATGGAGGTAGCGAACATATTTCTAATGGGATTTCGCAGGACAATCTTGTTAGAACTCTTTCACAGCCGCTGCTGGAAAATCCTATTTCGGATACTGTATTAAAAAGTCATCATACGATAGGAAATCTTGCTGAGACTAATATGTTGCATAATACTATTCTGACACCTGATAGTATTGGACCTGAGAATAATAATGTACAGTTTCCGAATCAAAATATAACCCTAATGGAATCGATAGAGAAAGCACTTATGTGTTTGACAAGTAACAGTGTGATGACTCCGTCTCACAGTGATCGTGGTTCAATCGAATCATCTTCGTCGCACGAAGAAGAGGCTTCCATAACGGAAAGTCAAATTTTATCGGGTGGAAATGAAACGTCGAAGATACATCGGAAAAAATTGTACAGTGGCAGAGATTCACCGGTTGACCTTATAAATATACGAAGTTCCATTGGGAATAGATTATCTCAAGCGAAAGAAGCTTTGCATCCTGCATTAGATCCAGTTACATCGGCTGTGAAAATATCGTACTTGAAAAAGCGTAAACTTCAAGCAACTAAACGACGACAGAAATGGACTTCTCTTTTTGCAAAGACTTCAATGAATTCAACTAACCAGGTGGATGGATTGGAAGATAATGGTCTTGTTAGCGAAACATCCGAAGAACCGCATAATACAACAATGAAAGATACTACGCAAACAAAAATACGTCCATCAAGAAAAGTGATTGCACGAAAAATTAGAAAATTTACACCTAAGCGCACTCCTTTCCGACGAAAAGTACCTGCTTCTGCCTTGCAGGATTCTGTCGTTCATTTAGAACGATTGCCGAAAACAATTGTAAAGAATTACAATTCGTTTAAGACACTATTAAGTCCACAAACGAATCCAGTAGTTAATTTGACGAGGCTATCCGATAGCTATATTCAAAAGTACACTTCGCATAAGAGGATTGAGTCTCTGAAATCATTAGCATCTGTTGAAAATCAACAAAGGAGAAGGAAAAAAGCAATTAAGAAGAAATCAGCAAAAATGTTACCGCCTGATACACAATATATTGATTCCGACGAAACTGGTAGCAGTCACAGTATTATATTTTTCAAATGTTTGGATAATGAAAATATCAAAGGATCTGCTACGAGTGATTCATCTTCTCTAATGGATAACAGCTCACAAGATTTACTATGTAAACTGGCCAATCCTATTCCAATCACAAAATCCTTGGAACAAGTCGATGGAAAATACTCGACACCGATTGCAAGTAATAACAGTTTCGAACGGTTGCGACAGAAAAGTAAGCAACATAATACAAGATCTGCTTCTCCACAAAAAGTGAAAAAACTAAGTAGATCTGGCAAATTTGAAATAATAAGGCGTGAAGAAATTCAAAATCCTGTAGTTGTATTACAAAGATTACCGAAGGAAGTTCTACGTATTCATGACGAAAGATTAGAAGAAAGTTGTTTGTCGCAAGAAACACCCAAGAAAATTGGCAAATCAATTTTGACTGAATTGGACGACAGTGTTGACAAAGAGCATCACAATCTTCGGTCGCAGTCACAGAATAAATCAACAAAGAATAAGAAATCATCGGATCGACTCGTTTTCACAACTACCCTTGGACATGAAAATTTCAGTGATTATTCAGATCATTCTGAACTTAGTACTACATCGAATCGATCACGAACATTGAAGAATAACACTAGCCTTATTAGTAGTAAAAGAAATAGAGCTCCGCTATTAACAATTACTTCCGATGAAGAAGATGATCTGGAAAGTCTCATACAACTTTTACCACGTAAGAGAGCAAAGTCTCGATCAGGACGCGAGAAAGAACAAGATAATAATTTAAATGATACTGCAACAAAACTGGTGCATACCATGGTAATTCTATCCGACACCACCGATGATATCGACACTGTAAAGAAGAACAAGAGAAAAGTATTGCAATCGAGACCGAGCATAACCCAGAAAAGTGTAGTACGCATTGCTGATAGTACAACGCAAGAGGAAGATGGGAAACTTGTGCGCAGAAGTAAACGTACAAAAAAGATTGAGCAGCGGAATATAAGAAATGGAGTTAGAAAATCAAAACGTCTTGAAACTCATGACACGCAAATACATCATGAAGAAGATAATACTAATAAGAGAAGCGATGGATTTATTTGTACTGAACCGGATGTGAATCATGTTACATCCACATGTAGCGAAGAAAGAGTTTCAAGTACAGAATCTGAAAGCCGGTTACTCGGAAGAACAAGTGATACTGCTCGCGAAGATGTGGTTAATATGAAAGGACAAACAGGTGAAATTACGAAGGCAATTACGCCTAATAACACAAAGAAATATAGTGTTAATGTTAAGTGCAAAGAGACAAAGGTACATTGCCTACGATTTCAGACTCGATTGTTTGAGGAATCGGACTCTGAGTGTCTCTCGTCATCATCCTATCCACTAAGCGCTGCGTGATAAATATAAGACGAATTGTAAGAAAGTATATGAGTCAGTGGGCCATATAATTACGTACTAAATAAGATAAATTTAAAGATAAAACATTTAGAAAGATTAGACGTATAAAGATCGAATTGGTAAAAGCAACGTCTTTCTTTTAAAATTAATTTACGCTTAATATTAATATGTCAGTAATTCCCAGAGTATCATTCTTTTAACATTCAACATTACCATATCATTGTTTTAATAAATTCAATGAAATAAATATAGCTGCTCACAGCTATTTAAGCTAGATCTACTAACATATAAGTGATTGGCCGGACATATAGAACACATATGACACGGACTTTCGTACAAGTCGACAGGCAACACATGCCGGATATTTTTATTTTAGACATTATAAATTGTTAACGATTTGTTTTCTTGTGAAATACAGTATTATCGCTTTCAATAGTAACGCACTGGATGCCGTTCCATTTTTTTGTTACTAGTGTATGATCTGTTATCCAGTAAATTGCGTAATATTAATTTACTAAATGCAATTGCATTAGTAGGGTAAGTAAACATTACAGAAGATATAAGGATACTTAATGATTATTTGTTGTTAGTACTTGTGGCTTTTGTTCATTTCCTGCTTTTATTGAAGAAATCGATCAGGATGTATAGTATTTTTGCTAGAACCTTAAAAGAATTCTCGTAAAACGATTAAAGCGTCAGTTTTACATATTCTGTACGCAAAATTGACTCAGTTGTGCCTGATTCAAGATTAAATGTCACATTTTTACGAAACTTGACAAGATTTTGTCTTTGATCGATATTTAACGCGTTGCTGCGCCAAATACATATTCCCTGGATAGTGCTAAATGTATATAATGCGCGGTGTAACCTTCGAGGGTTACGGAAGTACAAAGGACTCGTTCGAAACCAGTGTTTCTGATCTCTGGTATTGGATCGAAATCTAGGCGACAATTACCAAAGAGTGTGCTCCAGATTCTTGTACGAGCAAGCACCTTTTGACAATATCGAATAAAAGTGCATTCGGAGTTCGGTATGTGTTCCATGAAAAAGTATTTGCCGCCCTATAAAAACCAAGCATTCATTCATTAGAGATTAGAATTCATAATATGAATTTATTACAATTTTATCATTATTTCCATTTCACAATAATATTTAAGGAAAATGTTTTATTTACCGGCGCTAACACCCGTTGTATTTCTCCAAGGGTTGCTTTTACTGATGCAACAGAACATAATGCTCTTGTGGTGATCACAGCATCCACACTTCCGGTAGCTATTTCCGGCATAGAACCACCATCACCGATTATTATACGTTCAACCATAACGTGTGAGAAATCCTCCGAGCGATTCCCATTTGCGAGATATTCACCTAGTTTAATATTCCAATCGACACCGATTAAATGAGTGCCCTTTGGATAAAAAACTATGTTTTCCCCTGGAAATATTATTAAGCACGTGTAATACAATCCTTGGGGAATAATGTATAAATGGAGTACTGATTTTAAAAGTAAAGTTACAGTCCAGAAACTGTTCAAATTGCATTCTTAATGAGACTGACACATTTTAATGATAATCACGTACATCAAATAGCAATTTGATATAAGAGTAATACATTTGAGATCGGATGCACACCGGTCTTAACACCAATCTCGAGGATTCGGATGACACCCTTTGCTCGTAGATCAGCATCACTCGATACAATTTGATACAATGGATTAAGTAAATGCATTTTATATGGCAATGCTAGTACACCACATTCCACTTCGAAACCAGTTAGATAAGAATGATAAAGTTTTCTTCGTATGCTTGACCATTTTCGTGTAATTAAAACTAGAAAAAAGGTAACTAAGAAAAAGACTATTCCATAAGTTGTGATCATGTCGCGCACAAATACATCGATCTGCCCCATTTCAAGCACTGAACAACTATGAACGTCAATTCGTCGCTGACAAGTATCCTGGCACTTTGACACGGACTTCGATCATACGAAGTTTTGAAAAAAACTTTAACTACATATGCGTCGCGCGTACACCAGTTGCTTTCAAGAATGCGCGTGGTATTTATACCGTTATCCAATCAGCCATGATAAGATAACTTCTATTACCATTATGTTTTCTGGAGACAACCACGTGATTGTACTTATAGTCCCGGAATACAAGTTCAACTCATTCTCTGTTTTGTTTTTTTTTTATCTCCAAGACAATAAGAAATATTTTGAAAACTTTTAAAATAGATATTTAATTTTTACAAGACTTTTCATTTCGAAGAGTGTATCATTACAATAAACGACTAGGAAAGAAACGTGGAGAAAGTTGCTTGCACAGGCGATTTGTAGTGAAGTGGCGTGAAAATCGGTACGAAAAGGGCAAGGGGACTTGAAAGGCGAGCGCAAATAACTGGCTGCCCTTACGTTGCGGAAACACAGAAAGTCAGTGGACATAGGTGAACGAGGAGGATAAGGGTCACTGAGAAGGAGATGCAGTGACAAGTGATCCATAAGGAAGGTAAGTTAGAAAGAAAGAGAGAGAGAGAGAAAGAGAGAGGGAGAGGGAAGTATGATTTCTGCAATGCTAGCTCTTACATGTATATCGAAAGAAGGGAAAAAGAGAGTTAACACAAAGGGTGGTTTGCTGCTAACCGGGGTGAACGAGCTGCGAGGGGGCTTCCTTTGTCGTTGGAAGTTCAAGAGTGACCACAAACAAAACGGGAGCGCTCAATTTAGCTAGCTGCTGGTGTACTCTCTCTCTCTCTCTCTCTCTCTCTCTTTTTCTTTCTCTTTCTGCTTCCTATGCTTCGCCGCCGAATTCATTTCTTTCTACTCTTTGCTTCTCTCATCTCACACGCAACGCAACTAATACGCGCGCGACCACCCGATTCACTCAGGCGGATTTGGCAATCGCTCGAGAGGCGTTTTGTTTTCGACATCGGGGCGGAGAGGAGGCCGGTCGTTTTCGCGATAGCTCGCTGACTCGAGAGAATCACCCTGGAAATATATATCCGGTGATCCGACCAACCACCCGTTGCTCCCACCCTAAGCTACCCGCGGCAGTGAAAGCACTGCTTGACATTTGGCTCAGGCTTCCTCACTATTCGTGCCCTTTCTCCCTTCACTAATCACTTAGTTTTCATTCCAAACACTCCGCCGCACTTTCCAACTCAATTCCATTCGTGCTATTTATATGAAATTAAGACTTTTTTCGAATTTTTTCTGCCGAATCATTGAATTTTGAGCTAGGGCTCTGGAATTTATATCACTTCTTACTTGATGCAAGGAAATATTCCCCACCAAATTTCAGCCCCGGAAAATGTCGGGAAGATTGAAAAACATGGGAAAAACCTTGAAAATAAATTATTCAAGATCGGTTTTCCATGTGTTTTCGGTACAATTCTGTCACTTTGACCACTGGTTTTATGTTTCTTTTCCGTTTTGATACTCAAACAATCGAAATATCAAGCGTTCGTCGAAGTCCCAGAACCTTCGAAAAATCGAAAATTTGTGAAGGGGTACATATGGAAAAATTTGCGAAAAAATGAATTTTGAGCTAGGGCTCTGGAATTTATATCACTTCTTTCTTGATGCAAGAAAACATTCCCCACCAATTTTCAGCTCCTGAAATAGTCAGGAAGTCTGGCAAACATGGAAGAAACCATCAGAAATAGACGAATTAAATTATTCAGGAGGTCATTTCCACCTGTTTTCAATACAATTCCGGCATTTCTATCACTGGATTCATATTTTCTATCCGTTTTGATACTCAAACAATCGATTTATCAAACGTTCATCAAAGTTCGAGAACATTAAAAAAATCGCAAATTTTTAAAGGGGTACACCTTCACGGCACATAAACAATTCTTCATAAAACCGTATAGAAATTCGTAGATCAAACAGTTTTGTCATAGCTATTGGGAAAACATTATAGTTCCATGTAGATACACAGGCGGTAAAGAACGAACGATGACATATGTCGGCCGCGTGCGTTACTAATAAGTCGGTGTCGCGTGTCAGAGGGTCGTCACATGCGCTACCCTCCCGCGCCATGCAATTAGCCGGACTAAATGCCGCCACACTTTACGTAATCGTCGCCCTCCTTCCCGCTTATCCCTCAGGGCCCCGAAAAAAGTGCATGCCGTATTTCGAACGTATTCTCTCTTCACTGACTAACGACCAATGCATCTGCCGGTTTGCGCTTCTGTCGTTACACGCTTCGAACCTAGAAATTAGCTTGTTCACTGCGCCGTGAAAGGTATCCCTAGTTTTTTTACCACCTCGACGTGTAGCGATCGCAGATCGCCAGGGGAACTTCCTGTTCTTCAACAACACTCTAACATTGCACGCAAACAGTCACGCGTATCATTATATATCTTTAATTATTATTTCTTTAAAAATATTGAATACTATATTTAAAATTACAATTAGAGTACATGAAATTGTACATTTGCCTGAGTCGATGCATGTGTAAATAAGAGTAGATTCGTGACTAAGGAACAATGTGTTAATACCATCTATTTTTGCATGCGCGTCTCCGCCCTTCAAGTTCTCTCTCTCTCTTTTTTTTTGTTGTTGTTTCCGTGCTTGGCATCGGAATGGCGCATCCCCCCCCCCTCCGAGTTTCCCGTTCTCCCTGCGGCCCTCTTCACCCTCCGTGGCAGCACCTCCTGGCCTCCGAGAGGATGCCCCGGGGTGCCGTCAGCAGATTTAAGTTACACACGTACACCCACGCGACGAATTGTTCGTGCTGTGTGTTCTTCACGGCTTATTGCCGGGCACGAAGCGAGGCGCCCGCTTATCAGTCCGATCTCTCGAGAGTGAAAAATATTTAAATGCTGCCGTTCGCTGCTTTCGCAGACCAGGTACGCATCGGCGCATTTAAGTTCTCGCACAACCCTCTGGCGTTGGGAAAAAGAGCCCTTCTCAGTTTATGCCTGCTCTACAATCCAAAGAGATACATTATTCATAAAGGTAACTTTTTTGTTTCATCGATGAGAAATAGTTAAAAATGATTGAATTATTATTGATGATTATTCGAAAAGATAGAAGTCTGCAAAAGTTAGATTTGTCAATGTGTATAAATAAAAGAATGAAGTACTAAATAATGATAGAATTCATAAGGGTGGAAATCTCAAGTTGAAGAGGTCGAAGTTGTATTATTCTTGGAGGGCCGATACAATATTTTCGAGGACGCAGCAATAATGTTGCTCCCTGGCGAAGAGCTCGAGTGTAACTCGAGATTATTTAAGGCTCGTCGGAAAAGAGGTGACCAACCTATAGGCAGGTGGCATTGTTTCAAGAGGGCGTAGCCTTGTGTGTCGCGTGATATAGAAACTAGTGTCGCGTGGAGTTTGGAGGGCGTCGATGGCGGGCGACGGCAGGCGTCGGTAGCGTGGGACACATGCAAGACACTCTCGAGGAGCTCTTTTTTCCTTGAGAGTCGCCACGGCAGCGAAGTCGACGGCATTGTCTCCATTGTTGGCGAATCGCAATCAATATTTTCACAATATGCCGCCATTGTCCCTGGCACGAGCGAGGTGCGAGTGTTCTTCACGTGCTCTAGGAATCCTCGGACGCCCCTTCTCTCTTTCTCTCTTCGAACCTTCCCTCTTCGTTTACAAGCTCCGAGAAAGAACGCCTCCTCAGCCAGTCTTGACAATACAAGTAAAGTTTGCCAATTTTCACTCAAACCACATTGCAAAATTTTCAATATGATTTCATTCAAACCTTTACAAATAATTATATTTAATAAAAGATATTTATTGATTGTTAATGTAGAGAAGATTACAATTATTTAACGCAAGTGACAGTCATTAATGGGGCTCGTGGCATAAGGCAGTGCGACCTCCAAGTTTATGACCCTCAAATACCCTCGGGGCAAGCCAAGGTGTCCATACCCGCGCCATTGACACTGAGCCTCGAGTCAGGCAATGTTTCGTCAAAGGAGATCGTCGCGTGGTGCTTTATTGCGTCCATGCGAGGCACGTTTCCCTCGAAGGACCGGCCGGTCGCTCCGCTCATAAACTAATAAACGCATTAACTAGGCTCGACAATGCTTCTACCGTCAACAAGTCATAACCTATCACAAAGCGCGAAGGCGACTCCTCAGACATAAGAGAATGCCATTTTATACTTTGATTTACAGCAACCGATTTAGAGTGCGATTCTTGCTTATGCTCAATGCGCGCAACGTTTGGTTCTTAGTCCTTCTTGAAGAGGAAGGACTGGCAGGACTCGAGTAATTATAAGGAGCGAGGTTACTGCGACACGCTGGCACGCGAGGACACGCTCCTCCAAATATTATGGGAGTGAGAACTATTCCTCTCACCTTGCAAGGAACGTGGCTGTGTCCTCGTGCTTCCCAATCGTCCTTTATTTCCTTCACTCTTCATTCGAAAATAGTCCTTTCTCTCACTCTTACTTCTATGACTGATTTTGTGACACTTTACTGGTGTTGTATATCAACCAAGAAGTTCGACATTCACTCAACCAATGACTGAGTAATCGGGTATTACTTGCTCGTTCTTGGACCTAGTGTTTCCCCCGACTGAAACTGTCACAGCTTCTTCGTCCTGTGATATACGAGAGCTCTGCGTGTCATCCTAGCATAGGTACCATATGCGTCCATAACCTCTCTTTTCGTACTTCTTTCCCGCCTGAATGACGGCCTTGTAATTTGAAGAACACTCATATGAAAAGCGCGCCAAAGAAAAAGGAAGCTTTTAGGTTAGGGAAGTTGCGAAATCTAGTCGCCTCATATGCCAGGAAGAAGTAGGATCTCATCTTACAGTTTTTCCTTCTCTCCCTTCTACGGAAAGTTTCCTTTCCTAGGGAGAAAAATGGAACCTTCGCCCTCTGAATTTTACCCCCCCCCCCCCCCCCTTCTGACAACCTGACACTATTTGCCAAACAAAGACGAGCCCTGGAACTACTAAGTGGCAATGTTACGCGTTTTCGAGAAACCCCCGTCGAGAACCATCGCATCTTTCTCTAGATGGAGCACTTTTGGGTCTTAGGACTTTTTTTCTTTCTAGAACACCCTTATAGGATTGGTTCTACCTTTTCCAGGGAATCTTCTTCGTTTTCGTTAACTGACTATTCGCTTCTAATGCTTCATGTAGAATCCATTAGACCATGCACCATTATTTTATGATTTTGGGATCAGGCGTTAGAATGATTATGAAAGAAGATCAAGACTAGTTGGAATTCTTAGAGGAAAGATTCATAAGATTTAGTCTGCTTCCTCTTGGAACTACATATCTTCCTAAGTTTCTTCTTACTACGCCAAGGCTGGTTTATGACGGTCATAAACCAATTATAGCGTTACATTTCCTTTTTCCGTATAGTTGATTTACTAGTCTGCCGTGGTAGCACGAGCCTCTCAGTTAAGTCTGCTTTTTTTTCCATAATAGCTATGAGAAATGCGATGATACTGGAAATTCTAGGACAAGAATCATGATTACGAGTAATCTGAAATTTTATAAAATTCTTAAATCCACTCATATAACTGTGTCTTTCATGCAAGGTGTTTGCATCATTCAAACGGACGTATTTGTAAACTGAAGAAGAAGCTAGTGCAACATATTCTTTGCTTCTCCGCCCATTTCTTTCCGGTAGCCGGGAAATTTTCTTTGAAAATCGAGCGTATGCATGCAAAGAGGAGGATTCGTTGAGTACCAAGACTAGGAAAAGAGAAGGAAAAGGAAGAAGAAGAAGGGCGAGACGTTGAAACGAGGGGGATGACGGAAGAAAGGGCGCACCAGATGCCACTAATTTGGACGATTTTCCGTGACGGCCATGGAAGGGAAGCTGCCTTTTCCTCATCTTTTGCAAGAACGACGGGCACTCGCATACCAAACTTTTCAGCCTAGCATTCAACTGTAATTCGTCACCCACTGCGGGGGTGGCCCTTGCCGATAATCTATTTATTGCGTGCATAATCGGCAAGTTGCTGCCATTCTTCGACCACGATGTCTTCCTTCCGACACGTCGATCCATATAATCCCAGCCGGACATCCAGGCGAGACACTCAAAGTTCCCTAGCAAACGGGCGCATTCGTTTCGCTCCTGACGAGCGTCCTTTGTCAGACATTACTGAAGGAATTGTCTGTAAAAGGTAAAAAGATTTGCAATATTCAAGAAAAGCTGCATCCGAATTTATATAAATATGATTTATTCTGATTGAAAAATGAAATATTAATAAAATTGTGCAATATCTTCTGAAAGTCATTCGAATGTCCAGCAACTTGAATTGACAATGGGGAATCCTTGGAGTTTGGTAGCTAAGCAATGGGCGTGCTGGGTCTCGTCATTGTTCGTATGGTACACCGGACCAATCGAGATTAATGCGCTCTTAAAGCCCGCGGGAAACAATGTAGGCAGCGATGCAAAGCATAGAGTGCTAGCCAAGCACACCACTCTTTTCCCATGAGTCCAATAGAAACCACAGTGGTGTTCGAGCTCCAACAATTTCGCCGACTGCTTCGATGCATCGGGGCGGCACCAGCTATTGTCGTCCGATGCTAATGATCTTGTCGGCTGTCGCACCGACAACTGGTCCTCCAACGTATTCTTTTCCTTTGGTGATTAATGACACTGTGCACACTTGTCGCACTTAATCATTCAGTTCTGTTGATTTATTCTAAGTTCCTTTGCAAATTTGTAATATCAAATTGTAGTTCGAAAATATGAAAGATTAGGAATATTTATATAGAGAAAGAATTCATTTGTGAATGACTTACTCGAGTTTCTCTGGCATACAAAATCTCATACAAAAAATAGGAAATTAATATATTCTCTTTCTGCTTTTATTAATGAATAGGAAGTTAAATAATTGGTAGTCGATAATAGGTTAAGTTGGAATGAAAAAAAGAGTCGAAGGACTTTTGTGGAAGGTTGGAAATAAAGATATATCTAGAATGAGGAGTGCGTGACGAGGGTGGGTTGAAATGCAATGTCCTTTTTTCTTGGATCGAGTCACCAGGCGAGTCCTCCTGTAGGAAGGATCGGTAATCCCGTTGGCGGGTAGAGAATATCTACCTGCCAACGTCGGCAGCTGTCTTCTAATTGAATTATCTAGTTTCCCATTCGATGCGGAGATTTCGCTTCGAAAGCCTCGACGAAAAGTCATGATGGCTAAATATTGAAAAACATGCCAGGCCATTGTCGGCTCTTGGCTTCAGCCTGTGTGCCAAAGAACGAGCCTGGAGGCGGAGCCGCCGATTTGTGAGAGCTTTTGTTTGTCTTGCCGGATATATCTTTATGCCGGATCCAGATGCTGTTGCCCACTGGAATCCTTCGTAGTTGGCTTTTCGCCTGGATTTTCGACCCCGCCAGGTAAACGAAAAGCTCACTGCGTGGAGAACACGATGAAAAATCGACATTTTCCCCCCTTTGTTTCTCTCGAACAGATTATCGCGCCCATATATTATTAATCCCTACACAATATTTAATATAACAAAATTTCCTTACTAAATTCAAAGGATATTTAACAGAAAAATATGAAATCATTGGAAAAAAGGGACAAAAAGGGATCACTCAGGTTTTCCAAGTGGAAGAGGTCTGTTTTTTTTTTCCTTAGTGTAAGGGAATTCGAGGGAGTGAGGACTGAAGTCCCACGGGAGAGAAGGAAGGATTCGCATGGCGAGAAGAAGGAAGGTAGTACGAAGGACCAGCATAGCGGGTGGTCGTCTTCCTTGGGGGTTGTAAATTAGTGATCTTCATTGCGTCACGCTTAGACGAGGTCCGTTTTCGAAGCTTCTCTTTTCCATTGGACGACAAGAAGCACTCTCTTGCGTGTGTCGAGCCAAGGAAAGCACAGCTTCCTGCTGATCTCTCTCAGCCGGACGTGGGAGAACTTAACAATGGGACGTTCTCTCCTGCTCGCTCGGCAGGACGTAGTCGCATTTTTCCCGACGACTCCCAGCAGCGGCGTCGATTCAGAGAGACGATCTCTGAGTGACGCGCGTGACGGCGACGATAATCCCAAGTCGTAAAACACTAATGCCCGATCATGAGGAGAAAACCTTCTCGCTCTAGGCTCGCGTCCTCCATCGACCAACCAAGAGAACCATTGTACCATTCCTTTGCTCCGTGTCGAATTCAACGGTTCGCTCAATTTTCAACTTCCACATTGCTTGCTAAAATCATTTTGTTCATCAATAAATTTACATTGTATATCATTCTATTTTTGTTTAATTATTATATGCTTTTAATACTGTTATTATAATACTATAATTCTTGATTTGATTTCATGTATTTGGACTTTTGTTGCAGGTTCGAGAGTAATTCTGTCGTAGCAAGGATAAGGAATTACTCTCGATACATGTACCGGATGAACACCATGAACGAGTCTTTGGAGTGGCCGGTTAATCAGGTTATTACATTATGAATTAGCTCGAGTATATCTTGATAAAAGGAGTAGAGAGAAAAGTAGCTTTACCAATCGCGTGAAAGGGAGTCTTTGATATCTGTCGATATCGAGTGGAATCGAACGCCTGTCGACAATACTTTGATGGACAAAGCGGGTATCCTGCGGGAGAGCCGGGTGTTTCATTGCGGTGATTCTGATGCTACTTACCCACATAGCCCGTATGTTGGAATAATCGAATAGCGAGAGAATTCTAGTAACATCAAAGGAAGCCGTGGAAAAAAAAAGGGTGTAGGTGCGTCGCACCTCTTCATAAAACAACCGGAAGTCTCACAGCATCTCTTCCGCTTGTTTTGTTTGTTATTGTCACCCTCGCGTACCCGATGATTCGTCTAATCTGGTGAATAGCGTTCCATTTAGAAAGAGGTGTCGGCAATTCGGTGGTACGTGCGTCTGCCTCAACGAATATGGCAGAACTCTCGGCCATTTATTATTCCACCGCGGCCGACAATACCGTCCATTGACAATCTCTCCTTCACACACGACGCCGCGCACCGCGACGCCCCGCCCACGATCCGACTACACAGGGCACCGACCAGCCCTTCGACACAGACCCGCTTCCCTTTTTCCATCGCTCCCTTTCACAGTGATTTCTCCTTCCTAAGTTTCGTAGCTACTGATTCTCACCATATTTGGTAAATGTAACTTGCTATTTATATGAATTATTTGAGATCTTAATATTTCAAATTATCTTTTTTTATGTGAACCAAGTGTTCCACTAAGATAGACAGTAATTAATAGTCAGAGAATGTAAGGGAAGATGTAGAAACGAGGTTGCCACTTTACTTTGTCGCTATCAGTTTCTCACGACCACCCTGCTTTCACTGAAGCACCACTTCAGGAAGCAAACCCGGTGGCTTGCCGCTTCCTGCTTGACAGGACAAGGAACGACAGCCAGGACCTCTCATTATCAACTTGTTAGTCCGAAAGTTATCGGCCCTTGTTTATACCGTCGGTATATTTCGTAGGAAGTTCTGTCTTCCTCCAATAATGTGCCAGGATTCACTGAGGGTGGCCCACACTACATATACGTCGGCACTTTTCATCTTCCTCGGCATCTTTCTCCTTACCACTCACGTATTTAGTGCTTTCCACATTTTCTCTCGTTAGTAATTTTTCATCCCTTATACTGCGCCACCCAAGGATCTTCTTTTCGTCCTGATGACTTTATTTGAGTAGTATATTTTTAACGTTAACAAAATTATTATTATAATAATAGTTTTGAGGATCAACACAAAGCAACCAGCTTATTCCTATTGGACGCGTTTGATCTGTCAGTCCTATGTCTATATGAACTTTTTCACTGTCGAAAAGAGCACGTGGTTCGAGATTTAATTGTTCATCCGTGAAAAATGCATGGCGAAAGCTAGTGTGTGCCGATTCCTGGAGGAGAAGTAATTTGGATTTATCGAAAGATAGAAAGTTAGGGTGGGATTGAACGAGGAATTGGGCGGTGGTGGATTGGAAGAGGGGGTTGCTTACCAGGTGTGAAGGTTTCGAGCCCTGAACTAATGGAGCCACAAATCAATGGGACGATGGGCCATCATTACTTCGGTGCCGACACACAGCGGTGTTTACCACACAGAAACCGAGGATCGACGAATCGCTGCTGAACCACCCTGAAGGGGAGACACTGATCCACCTCTCATCCCTTACGCTCGATCGCCCGCATTGTCACCCTCTCCTGAAGCCGCTGGCCAGAAATCATTTGACGCTTCCTGTTTGCTGTTCCATGCTAATCGAAACCGACTGCTACTGATCTCAACGCTTACAACCAACCAACTTTCACACCCCTGATCTTTCAATCAATTCTCTTCTATCATCAACATTTAACTAAAAAATAATCCAAACAAAATGATGATCTATTAGTAGTCGTCAAACGTCGTCAAACTTCGTCAAACTTCAAAGTAACCACAGTTGTACATGGAATCATTGGTATTCCAAATAACGGACAATGCTTCGAAATAGGAAGGACCAATGGAAAAAGAGATCGGTATTCGAGGAGAATGTGACAAATGCGTGGAAGCTGTGTCGGCACATGGATAGAAAAGAGTGGAAGTTCGCTTTTCGTCGGAGTGTGTCTGTGATCTTCGCCGTGTTTCCAAGCTAGCCGCCTCGCGCGCTCTCCTTTCGGCGCGTTTGTACACACGGCCGTTCTGCTGCCCCCACAACGTGTCGCCCTGCCCTTACAACTTACAACAGGGCCTCCGACATTATTACTATTAGCTGCGCCCGCTTACGGTTACGGCTCTATTATTGCCTGCCCATGGAACCACCAGCGGCATCATCTTTTCGCCCCGAGCGTGCTACGTTACTTTTGTCCTTTTCTCGCTTGCACACCTAACCCAACCTAACCCTGCCCCCCCTTCTTCCACTACAACGTGACCGAGAATCCGGGACCCGCTCCTCATGATTAATGACTGCACCCTGGACTGCGGGAGCGTGGCCGATTCAAACCCAAGAAACGAACAAATCTGATGCGGATTGACCGATCTTTCCTTTCATAGAAACTCGAATTATCAATGATTTTTGTCTATGATTGGATCAATAATTAATGAATTATTATATATTAATTTCTAGCAAGTTAGAAGTGCAAAATTCGTCGGGATTTATGGTAAAAGTCCAAGGTGTTTTTGGCTTGTAAAAGCTTGGGGGATTTCGTCCAATTGACTTGTTCGATTCCTAGCATGTCCTTTTCGGCTCTTTCCACTGGTTTCGGCTCGTTCCGAACCTTTGTCGACGTGTTGTCACCAATTGTCGCGCGCAGCGCCCCACGAGTTTACACACAACAGGGTGACGTGCAGTTTATGCGATTCCATTGTTGGCGATGCTGCTTCCTTCTCGCCGCATACATGCATTCATATAACATACACAGGGTGCCTGGTGTGTCCTGCTGGTGGTTGTGCGGCTTCCTCCTGCGGCGAGGAACTCCCCCCCCCCCCCCCTTCGGGATCCTTTTTGTCCTGGTAGGTGAAACTACCAGTCCAGAATCCTGATCATCTAATAGAAACTTGCTCGACCAAAAGTCAGTCTGCGCACTTGCAGTTGAAATTAAATAATTCTTATTTAAGCAATTTTTTTTGCATATTTTATTATTAATATATTATGGCAGAAATATATAATTGCAATACTTTTTATTGGGGAATACTTTTATGATTGGGAGATGAAAAAGTAGGGTCGGTGAATGATAAGGGATATCAAGTAGAAGTCCCCCAGGACTTGGTGTCCGCCACAGATGTTAGGATCGGCCGAGATTCCCGCCGCAAACAAGCAAACAAAGACACGCATCTCGATTGTCGCGCGACAACAGTACCCAGCACAATACGGGTAACAATTGTATCCATCAATGAGGCTATCCTACACCACCTCCCTGTAAATTAGTCCTGCAGGATCCCCTGACGCATCCTGTGGGACGCACTCGCTGTCACTCCTAGTTACGCGTACAATGCCATCCGAACTGTCACGCGAAACCTTTCCAAGTTTTCTTCGGCATGCGATCTCTGCCATTTTCCACACATGGTCTTTTCATAATTTCTAGATGATTTTGAAATAGAAAATATTTCATTAAGTATTTATATTAGAGTTTATTATTAGTGTATGAATTTTGATATTAAATGACAGGTGTGATTAAAATTGTTATAACAACTGTCATTGCTCTAAGAGGCCTTTTCACAAAAGTTTCAACTATCACATTGATTTCCTGTCATTCTTCGAGTGCCAAGGGAATTATGTTCAATATACTTGGTATAACGCGGGTTCTCGGAGATCGTACCTACGTAATCCTGGCTGAGGCTAATCCGACCTGAATGGGACAAAACGCGGTGCGAATTTCAAGTGTAAATGCACCACTTAGACGTGCACATCGCATTTTTGACCTCGACTGCGCAGTCTTTCACGTTGAAAGCCCTCTCAAATTAGGCGCAAAATTGCTCTCGCAGTTCGAGACGGATTTGCGTGCATGACCGTCGCCTCCTCCAGTTACCGGAGGCCTTTCTGTTGCGTCTTATGCCCGAAGCCTGCTTTACACCCGGCACTGCTCCTTTTGTGCCCAATTAGGCGTGCGGAGAGTCGATCGTTCAGATACTGCTAATGCTACCATGCACAAAAGAACCATCTGCTCTTCGAACCCACAGGAATTCAACTATTAATATTTTCTATTAATATTACATCAAATCATAAATAATTTATAATCATTTATCCTTATACTTTATACTAAAATTCTATAGAAATATATATAGATTCAAAGGTAAAGTTAAATGTCCTTTTCAAATTCAATTGAAAGTGATTCATTTTATAAATGTCACAAGGGTGAAAGTTTCATTCGTAAGAATCAAAGAGCTGAAATGATACGCAAATTATGCTTAGGATTAAAAAATGTAACGAAGTTCTCATTCTTCGGGCATCGAGATATCCTGCTAGATGTCTCGTCAGATATGAGTTACTTTGGCTACCGTAACACGATATCTCATCTGAGGGGGTAGGTAAGAGGGGCGCGCGAGCAGAGGGAGAGAAAAAAAAATGCAAACCTGAGCCGAAGCAGAGGGGCATAGACCGTTGTATTTGCTCAATTTACAGTTACGTAATTCCATAATGAAGGACCGAACTTTCCTACTCTCTCTCTCTCTCTCTCTTTCTCTTTCTAGCTTTTTTTTTCACTGACGATCGATTCTTTTCTCCTTGGAAAATGTTACAGCCTCTGTGTCTGCCAACAATGGACCCCGCTCTTCTTCTCTCTTACTCTTTTTCACGGCCTTCTGGGATTTCGCGAGCGAACAAACCGTCACAAAAGAGCAGAACTACCGTCAGACTAGGGTGAATCTCGCTCTTCTTCGTTCCAGTTGTTTCTATAAACAAGAAAGACAAAACTGGCCTGTGAATGCATTGTAGGTCAGTGCTAGTTTTCTAAAGCTTCTTGTGTTACTTGAGAAATCCTGACTCGCTCGAAATCCAATCGAATCTTCTCGCGGTAACTTTGCAAGAGATAATTTAACTAGAATCCATTGATCACCAACTGTTGTAATTCTAAGGATTTTCCACTCTTGAATTTCCCATGCGATTCCCTGGTCATTCCATAATGATCGTCTCAAATGGGATGACTTGTATTTTCAGAACAATACGAAATATATATGTTTCCACGCCTATTCTGTCAAATATGATTGGAAAATGTAGGGTTAGCCAGTCGTTCTTGCGAATTATATATCATTCTTTTCTAGTGTCGAATATTGAAACTTTAAGCTTGTAAGAGAGCCGAATTATGTGGCTGTAAGACAAGACTGGCGAAAGGTAGCGAGGAGTATCAATGATGAGATGGTTGGAAGAGAAAATAGGCGTTTGTTTTGTATCGGTGACTGAGCCCTCACGCTCCGATCCCAAAACGAGTTCGGTCCACTTAGCCGCAATCCTTTGTACTCGAGCCTAAAACAACACCTACAGCCTGTCGACTCCCCATATATGTGTGTTTAAAGAATCGAGCTGAATTTCTCGAAGCACAGCACACTTCAAACCTGATCAAACCAGGTGTTCATACATTTTCAAACGAGTGCATAAATAGCAAAGAATTGTTGATAAGAATTTTGTTTTTTTTTTGTTCTCGTTTATGATAATATGTTTTTATGGGGGCGTGCAGGTAATTTGGTATTTTTCAAGCGCGCCTCGTACCAATTGAAATTAATCGGAACAAATTGGCGGCACTGGCGTTAAGTGGCCTCTTAAATTCTGGAGCGTGTACCGCTGTCCTGCGTCACAAGTCGCGCTCAACCATAGAAACAGTTTGCCGCCAACGAAGTCCTCTTAATTTATGCAAATGCCAACGAACGTCACCGTGGCACATACAAACGTAAGCGCGCGCGCGCGCGCGCGCGCGTACACACCGGCCTGTTTGTATAGTTGGCTAGCAGCCCGAGGCGCGCATCGTCTATGACAATGAACCTGGTGCATCGTTCGTTCTCCTTCTCTGTTATCCTTCTGGATTATCCTGCAGAAGGGCTTTATAGGCCGCGCCACGACACAACACATTAGCTCCTAGCTCACGGATAATGGCCTGTTTATTTTAATAGCACCGAACGGTAGTTCAAACTCGTTCAAACTTAAACTCGCCACTCTTCCGCCTCTTGATTCCGCTGTCCACGTGTTACTTCTTTTCTTCCAACTGTTCCTTCTTATTTTTCTAGTTTATTATTATTTCTATAGAAATAATACTTATATATTGTTTTTTGTTTTTTTCTTCATAGGAAGTAGTGAAAGTGTTAAGTATTTGGTAGTTTTATGGTTTGAGTTTTATAGAATTAGTATGAAATTTGGAGAACTTTCGTGAAATGAATCGATAGATTTTCTACGTGGTTTGAAGTGAGAATTGCAGTGGTAGTGCTCGAGAAATCTCAGCCGGCGGCTGCTAATAGCTGTGATCAGAGCGGCGTGTTCCCCAGGCAAGAGCATCGAGCTCAGACGCGCATAATGGCGGGTCACCGTGACTAAAAGGGCTAATCATGACAAATGCAGCCGCGCCTGACTCTTCAAGGGTCCAGAGGACCTTCGAGAGCCTCTCGCCAGAGCGTCTTCATCTCCAGACTGAAGAAGCGCCTCCAAGTACACTCCAGCATACCTTTCTTCATCCGCTCTTGCTTGGCCGATCTGCTCTGCGAAAATAAAACGAACTTTGCTGGTCGATAGTATTCATAGAATTAAAATGAGCGTTTCTTAAGGAATCAATGTTGAAAAAATCAGAGCCCTAGCTCAAAATTCATTTTTTCGCAAATTTTTCTATATGTACCCCTTCACAAATTTTCGATTTTTCGAAAGTTCTGGGACTTTGATGAATGCTTGATATTTCGATTGTTTGAGTCTCAAAACGGATAGAAAACATAAAACTAGTGGCAGAAATGCGAGAAAAGTATCGAAAACACACGAAAAACCGATCTTGAATAATTCATTTTCGTCCAATTCTGACGGTTTTTCCCATGTTTTTCATACTTCCCGACATTTTCCGGGGCTGAAATTTGATGGGAAATGTTTTCTTGCATCAAGTAAGAAGTGATATAAATTCCAGAGCCCTAGCTCAAAATTCATTTTTTCGCAAATTTTTCTGGGTATACCCCTTGACGAATTTTTGGGCGAAAAAATGAACTTTGACCTGGGGTTCTGGAATTTATATCACTGTTTCCTAGCTAAATACTGAATCACTACCTGAAATACCAGACCCTGAAACAGTCGGGAAGGGTGATTAAAAAAATTTCGATTTTTCGAAGGTTCTCAAACCTTGACAAACGGTACATAAATCGATTGTTCGAGCATTAAAATGAGTAACAAGCAAGAAATCAGTGGTCTGAAAGCCGTCATTTTGGAAAAGGGAAGCCTTTTTCATTTGTTCACGTGTTCCTAAGAAGGAATGTCGAGCATCTGCGCCAGAGAAACCCTTCCGCGGGCCCTTGAAACCAGATTAATATCCACGTGGCACGAAACTGGCTTTCCGGCTAAAGCCTGAGGATTCTGCTTCCAGGGAAGCCTGACCTTCTCTCTTCGGAGTCGCCCACGTTTCTCGCATTATCTCACACTTTCCATAGAACGCGCTTGTCCAGAAACTTTCACTGCAAGCAACTTCATTGATAATTGCTTAAAGTTTAAATTCTGCACACACTTGACAAGTCGAGTCTGTCCTGTTTTACATATCATGCAATGTAGTTTGCATGAGATATCAATCGATGCCTGGTAGCAGCTAATTAGGCGAGCGTGCTCCTTCATAAATACAAGCTGCAAATTATCTTGTTATCAAGATCCAGTCGTACCATGTATCTACAGGGTGATATGTTTCTCATTAAAACAGTAAATATTTTCAACAGCCAATTGAACAAATATCACATTTATTACTGCCACATATTTCCCTTACTATTTCCATGAAGTCTAATTATTCACCTTTCAAGTCTTATGTTTATAATTCATATATATTAAGCACAGTAATAATTTCCATCATTTATATATCGATCATCCAATTTACACGTATCACCCTATACATAAATGATACTATGTTGAAATTATCTTTCAAGGAATTCCCTTCCGGTAGTCACTGATAATTAATTTGTTGCAATTGCAGTAGCTTATTACCAGCAGTCATTACTGCTGTGCCGAGGGTTAATATCGATCTGAATAACGAAGATGAATTTGCAAGAGCGAGCTGTAGTTATTGGCGACGGGACAGGTCGATTTGTGAAAGTATAAGGCCTTTTTTTTTATTTTTTTTGGTTTTCTGTGCCTTGCTGTGTTCGACAGGCGTGCGAAGCACGAAGTAATTTATCAATTAGCGGCTCTACTCGTCGGCTGTCAGGCTTGGCTCCATAACGATTCGATAATTACACATTTAACGCGATTCGGCCACAGCTGCTACTCGCTCTGGCTGTCAAGTCTCGTTTTTAAAAAGCCCCCGACCGACAGTCGCGGCTTCCTTCCTTGGACCACCGTTATCCACCTCACCCTTAAGGGCTGCCTTTTATAATTGACCGCTCAACATTCAGCTGCGTCGATTTTTACACTCGATACTTCATTATTATTCGAAAGTGTCTTATTAAATGTCAGCCAGTCAATCGTATGTTTATTAATCGGATTATCCATTCTTCGACAATATATAACTTCTTTATTTAATTAAATCTACAGATTTATTTATGTATATATAATTAAATATAATATATAAAACTAATTGTGGTTGAAATTAGTTATTACATGGATTTTTATAGAAAGCATGGGTAAACAATGACAATGGGAAAGCAGAAGCAATTCTAATTCAATCGTATGTTTATTAATCGGATTATTCATTCTTCGACAATATATAACTTCTTTATTTAATTAAATCTACAGATTCATTTATGTATATATAAAAATAATCGTGGTTAAAATTAGTTATTACATGGATTTTTATAGAAAGCATGGGTAAACAATGACAATCGGAAAGCAGAAGCAATTCTAATTCAATCGTATGTTTATTAATCGGATTATTCATTCTTCGACAATATATAACTTCTTTATTTAATTAAATCTACAGATTCATTTATGTATATATAAAAATAATCGTGGTTAAAATTAGTTATTACATGGATTTTTATAGAAAGCATGGGTAAACAATGACAATGGGAAAGCAGAAGCGATTCTAATTCAGTGATAGGGGAATAGTTGCATCCATGTAGACCGCTTGTATCAGACTGTGGGGTTCCGGGTCATAGCCCTCTTTGTTGTTCGATGATGTTGTTTCGCTTGGTTATTGGTCGCAAGGTTGTACATCGCTCTCCTCTCGTTTCATACACAGAAGCGGATCGTCCTTTACTGGGGTTACTTTTTCCTCGGCATATGGCGGCGTATCGTGTTACCAGACGTTTGTCATCATCAGCGGAAGCATTGTTCCCCAATGCCTTCCGAGGGTGCTACCGTTCGTGATCTCGAAAAAATCTCGGACAACTCCTTTCTCATCGAAACCCAAACCCAAGAGCCTTCTTCCACATTATGCTTGCCTGATTTTGAATAATCAATCTTGGAAAATGTCTTACTAAAAGAAGAATATTAAAGAATACCTTTGTCGAATATTTATTATTTAAAAGAAGATATTATAAAACTAGTGAAAATAGTTAATTGAATTGATTAGTTGTTATTTTAACCGTCGTTTCCTGCCAGTTGGCAGTTGCTTTTAGAATTACCTGCGAAAAAGAGGTCCTTGATCCCTTGATCAGGGTTATTCCAACAGGAAGTCTGTATAAATCGGTGCTCGATGAAGGACCTGTTCAAAATCGGCGAACCTTTGAACATCAGGTACATGTAATACGATCTACGGTTGCTCTGGAATCAAATGTCGATCATTACGCTTAATCAAGAGGCTGACCGGGTTCGAGGATCAAGCTTTTTTTTTTCTCCTTTTTTTGAGGGGAAAAACTAACCTCTTCGAACCTTCGTAAGGCCAATTCTGACAACAATTGGACCTCCCTCGATGCAGCTGCCATCGACGATCCTTTCCTCACGAATCATTCGTTTTTTCCATTAAAATCCTGGGTCACGTTTAACCCTGCTCTCATAACCCATTGAACCCTTCGATCGGACCATTTTCCGGTAATAACTTCGCGCAGGACTCCCTGTGGCTTCCAACTACCTGACCCATGAAACTACACTTCCCATAAAAAAAAAAGACTTCCTTGCCAGCCGTTAGAGAGAAAAAAAAAGGGTTTTTCTAATTTCTGTCGTTTCTGGACGATCGAATTTCTCTGCTTGACAATCAATGCTCTGTCTAATTATAAAAAAGGAAGGATTCTACCGGAAGACACATAGAAATTTACTAGATTCATTAATAAGCATTTGACGAACTTATAATAACTTTCTAACATACTTCAATAATTCATCCAACATCAAAGGAACATATTTCATCGGATTTTTGTAGAAAGGGTTGAAAAATCTGCGCAGAAAAACTTACCTGCTACAACCCTTCGGAAACCACAGCCAATAAATTGTGTTAGATGTGAACAGGCAGTTTATAGAGTCGAATTGGATTCGATTTACGGGTTCTCGTAGGTGTGCCAAGAGTCCTTGCTTTAATAATCGACAAGGAGACCCTGTCGATGCATCAGGAGTAGTAAAGTTTCGCACGGATAGATCGAAAGAAGCAGCCGTTAACCGAGCGGTAAAGTCGATATTTTCCTAGTAATAAATTTCTTTTGGGGAGGGGCATGTCACGTTTTAGTGATCCTCCTGGTTGGGGTTCTCCTGCTAGGACTAACCAACCCCCTGATTTCTAGTCTCGTAAATAGAGACATGCTATGACATATTAAAACATCAAATCTTCTAATACTATATTAGAAATTTATACAATTATTTTAATTAAATCTGTAATATACATAATTGAAATTTATTTAGACAATTTTTTTTGGGGGGGGGGGGTTTATTAACAATAAGATCACATTCGTGACTAGAATAAAATGTACAGAATTATCGGGAAGGGTTGGTGGGAAGAAAAGGGATTGAAATATCAAGTCCAAGACTACCGAACCGATCGATCTGTCCCGTGGGATGTTGTCGCAGCCGGTAGATCGGATTATCGATTTCAAATATCGAACCACAGACATCTTTGGTAGGTGGAGAAACAGCGGCTCCTTGAAAAGTGCGAAGAAACGATGATCAACGTGGCGAAGCGCGTGGCACGCAGGATCGATTCATCATTGGTGATCTCTGCCAAGAAACGTAAATCCTTTGAACATCGTTTTCACGGCTTGATTCTTATACAATGGCAAACTGTGAACAACACTACTTTGGAGGCTGGACATTTCTAACCTGGTGGCGTGTTCGCTCTCCTTCGGGAGCAAAACGACTAATCCCAAGGGAAGTTTCGACGTCGATGAAATGTCAGGAGAATTCTCTGGAGATTCTATTGTAGAATCGTCTTCACTTGGGAAATCTAACCAATTATTGATTCCAATTAAATTTCAAGCAATGAAATATACAATTTTTGGACAGAATCCAATTTTCCCAGCTTATAATTTTCTTGGTTTAATCTATTGAATGATTGAGAGATTCACTGAAGTTGAATATAAGCATTAGAATGTACAAGAAAAGGGATCATATTTGTCGCTATCTTTTGACAGGAGTATTGTCAGTCTAGTTTGAAGTAGGTCTTATAACAGGTCACCTTCGAAACGACCTCAATTGTCCCTGAACAAAACTTCACAAGACATAATCCCAATTCCGCTATGCACCCGTTCTTAACCCCCCCCCCCCCCCCCCCCCCTTTGAAAGGCGGACATTCCATCGTACAAGGGAAATCGTGTCAATCGTACACAAACTCTACAAATCTCTTTGCTCTTCTCCCATTGAATAAGGTTTCAGGTTAAATTCCAAAAATTAGTCTGTGAACTTATTCCTGACTAGCAATAAGAAAAGGGACTTTTCGAAGAAGAATTTAGCTTGGTACATAAGATAGGCGTGTACAAGATCGAAAGAAATGAGATGTTTGAAAGACAAGTTTTCAAGTCGATCTTTCATATCCTTTGGGAATGACTTTACTCCCTTTTTCTTTTCTTTCGAATTTTATCAAAAGGTTTCATCCTTATTTTCTTCGATCTTTCCCAAATTCTCTTTTCCAAAATCATCTATCATCTTTCAGTGAGGGGGTGTGTAAAACTTGACACAAGTGTGAGGGTTGTTTTGGCATCGTCGCCGTAGGCGGGTGTCCGGAAGTGAATGGACAGCCGCGAATCGGAGGTGTAACCCTTCTGTGTCTCGCATCACTTCCCATAGGATTTAAGGCATTCTTATTTAAGAAGGTGAGTTGTACCGCCCGCTTTTCCTTTGGCATCTGCCACTCTAGGAGGAAGTTGAGGTTAGGATTGAGAGAAGAGGGAAAAAAGAAAGGAGAAGGATGAGAATGTGATGGGAGAGATGGTACGCTTGATGGATCAGCGATCTTGATCTTCTTCGTGTTGGACGTCGACGTAGTTGATCCACGTCGAAATATGCCCGAGGGATCCTAGATCTCAAGATAGACTGTCCTTTCCTTCAACCCCTTAAGCCGGCGAACCTGTTCTCTCTAACACGAATCATTCTCTCTCTCTCTCTCTCTCTTTCTCTTCTTCTCTTTTGATCATTTCATCTCCCTATTTATTGTACCGATCCTTTGTTAGACTATGAGAATAGTTCAGTGATACGTCGAAGGTATGTTTCCTTATTAAATTCTCATAAGATTGAAAGTACAAATAAATTAGATAGAAAATATATATAACGAAAATTATAGAGAATTATTACTGTGTAAATATTTCATTTGATAATTGATGAGCAGAGTTTCCTTATTAAATTCTCACAAGATTGAAAGTACAAATAAATTAGATAGAAAATATATATAACGAAAATTATAGAGAATTATTACTGTGTAAATATTTCATTTGATAATTGATGAGCAGAGTTTCCTTATTAAATTCTCACAAGATTGAAAGTACAAATAAATTAGATAGAAAATATATATAACGAAAATTATAGAGAATTTTTACTGTGTAAATATTTCATTTGATAATTGATGAGCAGAGTTTCCTTATTAAATTCTCACAAGATTGAAAGTACAAATAAATTAGATAGAAAATATATATAACGAAAATTATAGAGAATTTTTACTGTGTAAATATTTCATTTGATAATTGATGAGCAGAGTTTAAGAAAAGATGAGATATAAAAGATGAAACATAAAGAAGAAGAAGATAAATCGCATTGGTGACTATAATTAAGCTATAGTGGAAGCCAGAATGATCTCAGCGCTTTCGGGTATCAAAACAGACACCATTCTCAGTAGTAATGAACGACGCGTTCAACTCATCATTATCCCACATCGACCACCTATTAATTATCGATCGACGAGCCGACCGATTCTTTTCAGTCTGCGGGTTACGCATACTTGGATCAGTAATATTGCATTGTCAGCAAATTAAAATAGTACAAAAGTATTTCTAACAAATCATCTTAAAAATATTAAAATAAATAATAAATCAGAGACCTCACACTCGCCCGAATATACAACGATCGTTCTAAGTGGTTTGACGTTGAAATAGAGATTGGTCCATGCTCATCAGGGATGCTGGCGCGCGCGCGCGCGCGCGCCCTTAATCTGCTAATCCGAGAACATTTAAAGAGGCATAAGCCGTTGGACCTCCGTGACGCGTGAATTCGAACGGTGTCACCGAGCCATGGTGGCTGCGGTGTTACGAGATGGATATCAAGATAGAATTAGACATCGAAGAAGAAGAAGAGGAAGAAGAAGAAGAAAAAGAGAGTGGGGAAGAATTTTAGCGATCACCAGGTGACACACGACTACCGTTACGAAGAGAGCGTTTCGGTCCTTGTTGGATTCGACGAAAACTTTCATTTATGTTTGACAAGACCCGGCATATTATCCGATGGTATAATCCTACGGGATGACAATATTTTTAATTCCAGGCAGGATGTAACAGGATCAAGGGGAGGTCCGGGGTAATGTTATACCGAACTTACCGCTAATCTACTTTGAGTCGAGCGGCCACGGCCAGAGAAGACTCGCCCCGGACAGGGTTAACTTTTAATCTCCTTAAGTTTTAGCCCTCAAGCATTTTCTCAACTCTCTTTCTCTCTTTCTCTCTTTCTCTCTCCCACGAATCTACAGGGTAATCAGTAATCCTCTTAGAGATGTCAGGTATCAGAGAGCCGGTACTTGCACTTTGCAAGTACTTCTACGTTTTCAGAATTCCAATGGAAAAACTTCCGCTTTTCATATGAATGTTCTATGTTGATGATTTTAATATTTCAGTGTTATTTGGAAAAGTAATGATGGGGGATTTTAATAACTGGTATTCCTTGATAAGATTTCGATTGAATAGTGTTTCACAGTGAGTGTGAAAAAGGATTAGGGTCAGGGCACTTCTTATATATGAAGCAAGATATAAAAATGATCGCTGTTATTACATAGCGAGTGAGAAGGTCGGTCATTAAGTCATGATTAGAGCGTCGACATAGAGGCAGGTGAAACTGAGAGACAATTCAATTTGAAAGGCAAGAGTACTATGAAACCTTGCCTATGTCAATGCGTTGGATGTCAGTGGTCGATTAAAGTGGAAAGAAAACTCCTCCTCCGTTAAAATAGTATCAGCCATTTTGGTGAACAAGTAGAAACGGAAGTATGGGCGAAGTATTCGTTTCCTCTGTTTGTTTCAATAACTCTGACATAGCAATCTCCTTCTAGTTTCATGACAGACAGGAAGACAACCTACAATTAACTTTCTTCGCTACCCCGCCTTTCCTAATTACAGCAGACACCATTTTGCATTTATAAAAGTGAGACTTCAGGTCGATCAGGAAGCCATATTAGTCATTCTTATACTCGACAACTTACACTCCTGTCGGCAAAGTCGAGAGACTTCCGTGTCATTATCCTGACGTGAATATCCGCTCTCCATTTAATTTCAGGTTCAATCGTATTACTTTCCTTGTCGAGCATATGTTAGACCCAACTAACAACTAGATTGACAATGATTTTTTTCAACACTAAAGAAATCATTAGAGACTCTCACGAACATCTTTTATTGTGTCTTCTCGAACAATACCAAAGAGACTAATGTCCGTTTAATATCGCGTTAGTGTTCTGGAATTCTGAGAGATCTCATTCAAGTCTTACTGACACAAAATTCTTGTCGAGTGAAGGTGTGTGTGTGTGTGTGTCATCGACGTCATTAATCCGTTCATTCGCTACGCTCGCCGGTGTGGCCAAGGCAAAACCCGTCCGTTTTGTCAGCGGCCCGTCCGATATTAATGTTTCCTTGACACGGGAAAGCCGAGTGCAGGAACAGGAACATGTGAAGCAGAGAGACGCCTGCGTCTTCATATGCGGCGAACATGTCCACGGGGTGCTAATGACGATCGATTATCGCGTATACCGCTGCCATACCTTTCTTCCTTTTATCCTTCACGCACTCTTTCTCTCTTTCTTGAACTCCTGCGCGAGACCTATTTGTCCTGGACACCTATTAGCTGCTCGCCACTAAAGGCGATCATATTTCAGGTTGCTCTTGCGGCCAACCGGCGCGACGAGTTCCTCGGAACTCCTGCACCACCGCCAACCAGAAGGATGAACTTCCACTTCGAAGTAAATGTCCTGTGGTGATATTGAAATAAATATTCAAGGATTCCAGAAAAACTTTCGTGATTCAATCTAAAATTGTAGAAAACATCGGAAAGGTAAGTGGTTTTTCATTCAAATAGACTTTTTTGTACTGTTTATGTTAGTTTATGTCATCTTTGGTATTGTCAAACCCTTGTAGATTATGTTAGTTGGCAATATATATCTCTGTAATATCGTAACAAGTCATAACTCGCTTGCCAAGTGGCAGGGATCGACAACAAACATAGTATTCTCACACAGTAGTGTCGTCAAACGATCTCAAACTTGCACCCTCTGTACGAGTTGCAGAGATCGTCGACAGTGAAAACAAAGCGTATAAACGTCTGCTTGGCTCGTAAAGAATATTCTAGATTGAATAGCATCGTTCGGGTTACTCGTTCCCAAAAGAGTAAGTAAGAATTTATCCGTCGCTCTCCGTTGAGGAGAGTTTACGAGCGAGTTGGAAGTCGTCGCATTATCCAGGACGTTGCTCGCATTGTCGTAGTATGCTTTACGAGACAGTTCTCTGAGGCTGTGCATAGCACGAATTATTTCCGGTTGCCTGGTTACATTTGACGTTTGTTTCCGAACTCGACTGGCTCTGCTAGCTTTGCTTCCCTCTCTTACCGCTTCACCACCCGGCGAACTTCTGTTCCAGGGAAAATTTTTAATCGACTCCCAACCACTTCAATCCATTACAATACAACGTCAAACGAATCTCTCACTAATACAATTATTTGTTGGAAATTTTTCCCAATCGTTCGGCATTCCCTCATTTATTTAACAACTTCTTTTTATACTATAATTATCGTCTGATAAATTTCTCATTTTAAATGAAATTCGAGTTGAATAATGTTTGACTGTCGGTTTGAAGTTGTATGATGTGTGTTGTACGGTTTGGAAGGAACTGACGTGTTTTTTTAGTGATAGATCGCAGCCGGTGGTGCAAGATAGGGGTAAGAATCGGGTCGTAGAAGGCATATGTGCCTCGTACAGTGCATCCACTCGATTTTAGGATGTGCTCGCACGTGCGTATGCTGGTGAAACCGAAAACGACGTGTGTGCCTTATCGTGTTGTCATCTACCCGCCGGGTGAGATGCATAATGGTTTGAAGGGCAACGAGGAGATTAGGTACTCGAGGGATGCGAGTCTCTCGTTTATAGTTACATTGACGATCGACCACCCCCTGAAATGTCTCGCCAGGCATTAACTTGTACTAAACCACCCCTTTGAAACTGTTAACTCTATTAATTCTTGTCTGTCTTGGTATTTTTGTGAATAGTTCAATATGATAGTTATTTTCTTTCAGAAGTGTATGAATTTTTCTACTGTATTTTAAACTTGTTTAAAACTCTTATTATTTCTCTCCAAGTAAGCCTAGGATTTTCTATTCCATTGATAATAATCGCAAAGCTGTTTTCGCATCACAAAGCTTTGCCAAAGTGGATATCTAAGTCCTATTATTCAAAGCAGCGTAAAGATCGAACAGTTTTAATAACACAAGTGTTTCAAGGCTTCCCTTTTAGCTAGTCGTCTTATCTGAAAAGTGGGCGCGCTTGACAGCCGTGTTTTTCCTTTATCGAAATCTCGATCGCGCCGATCCTACCTTAAGATTGCTCATTTCTTCGTGATTCGAGAGTGGACGCTCGTATTCAATAGCGTCACGAATTCTGTCACAGTAGCGCATTGTTAGACAACCATTCACCTGTAGTTGGCGAACAATGACGCGAGAACACTGGAATTACGCAAGTACAACTATAGTTCAATGCCTCGAAATCGGTTGAAGAGAAACTGGAGAATCCAGGATGTTGGCCGATCTTGATAACCAAAGAATGATGTGAAAACAGAACTCACACAACCTACACTTTATTTTCACAATATAAAAATATTATTAACTTATTTCTATCTAGAAAAAAAAAAATGATTTCTAATAGTTGTAAAAGGATGTAAAATTAAATAAAAAATACCCAGGCAGATATTCTCTTTTATATACACAGTATATAAATATATCAATGATAGAATAGTCGAGTAGTAAACCCGATACTTTTGAATAGAAATATGCGAGCGAAGCCAACAGCTTATTTGGAGCAGACGTTGGTTCTGCTGGCGCGGCGGCGGTCAAGGCGCATCCGGGCACGTTGGCACGATCGGATATTCCGATAAGGGTTGAAAATTGCAGGTATAATGCGGCCCATAACATAATAGTAACATAATGGTAACACTAGCCGCATCGTAGCCCCTGGTTTTTTCTTCGATTCAATGCTGCTCCTTTCAAGCCCTGCTCCTCTTATTCTTCTCTCCTCTTTTGCCCTTCTTATACGCGCCTCTTCAAGATTTCTATCTCCTAGCTATTACCGCATATATGCTTCCACCCTGGCAACTGCTCTTCTCTCCTTTTCTCTTTTGCATACTTGCTGTGCGCCCTTTTGCAAAACGTGAAACATTCCTCCCTGATTTCTCTGCCCTGCGTGTGAAGTCTAGATTAAATATAGATCGTCTGAAATATGGATCGACCACTCTCTTATTTCGAAGAACCGGCGGTAATGAACCGGTGTTTCATTTTTTATGTCCTTTACGTATTAAACATACCACTCTGAAATATATAATAATTAATAGAATGTATTGGGAATTATTAAAATATTAAATTCTATATTAATGTATTTATATTCTTATATATCTAATTTATTCTAATGTACAATTCGAATGACAGTGAACTTAGTAAGTGGTTAAAGAAATCAACGAGGTGGTAGTTAGTTGGCAATATATATCTCTCTAATATCGTAACAAGTCATCGCTTGCCAAGTGGCAGGGATCGACAACAAACATAGCATTTTCACACAGTGGTGTCGTCAAACGATCTCAAACTTGCACCCACTGTATGAGTTGCAAAGATCGTCGACAGTGAAAACAAAGCGTATAAACGTCTGCTTGGCTCGTAAAGAATATTCTAGATTGAATAGCATAATAATTTAATTCAGCATATTAATTTATTTATATATATATATATTCTTATATATCTAATTTATTCTAATGTACAATTAGAATGACAGTGAACTTAGTAAGTGGTTAAAGAAATCTACGAGGTGTGCAAAATTCGTGAGTGTGTTAATATGTGCGAGAAGTCTCTTGGGAAGAGTGTTCGGCTACCAAAAGGAAGGGCTTGGTAATAATATATTGTCATTGGGTAACGTCTTCATGCCGACATTGGCGCGCAATATATTTTGGTGGCCGCAGGATAGAATGAGAAAGAAACTATACACGAATGCATCGGACATGAAGAACGCGTTGCTTCGGCGACGATGCCAGTGGAAGGAGCCGGGTCTTCTTTCGCCGACGGTAATGCCACCCATAATTCATTATGATCTATACTCGTTCGCGTGCAACTATAAGGATCGTTTATGGCCTCGCACGAACCCTGGTCGAGTCACACCTGTGAATTTTACGTTGACAATCATTACTAAATTTTCCCTTCGACCACTGATAACAAGATTTTCAGATTAATATAAATATAAATTATAACATTCATATTATTAAAATTAAATCATACGAAAATCGAATATTTTCTAACAAAATAATACTTACAATCAAGAGACACTCATTGTAAGTTGTAGCATGAGTCACTTTGACCTTTGGTTATTAACACTTAAGGTGCGAAGGGTCATGTTAGGGATGGGAAAAAGGAGAGCGCTGATAACAAGATTTCCAGATTAATATAAATATAAATTATAACATACATATTATTAAAACTAAATCATACGAAAATCGAATATTTTCTAATAAAATAATACTAGTTCTCTTTCATTATAATTATACTAACAATAAAAAGACACTCATTGTAAGTTACAGCATGAGTCACTTTGACCTTTGGTTATTAACACTTAAAGTGCGAAGGGTCATGTTAGGGAAGGGAAAAAGGAGAGCGTGTAACAAGGACAGTTAAGAGCTGGTACATACTTGGTTGCATAGGTGTATGATGTTGGGGTTGAACACTCGAGTAGAGGTCGCTTTTTAATAAGCGTTGAGAACTATCTATGTATATGTACATATATATATATGTGTGTCGACACATGTGCTTGGACAACAATGGCCGCATAACTAGATCTGGAGCAACGCGAAAGGGTTGTTCGACGAGAAGGGTCGAGGGTTTCTCCGCGAAGGAAACGGGAGCGGCTCGTAAATCATCGGTTAACGCACTGTTTAGGCGGGGCGGTTTCACGGTGGGTAAAGTCCATGGATGGCTTTTCCTCTACTAAATAATTCCACCATTTGCAATGGGGGTTGTCGCCTATGCAAAGTAACAAATTGATGTCTCTATTTTAAATCTCTCCACGAGACTACGTCCCCTAACTTTCTCGTCAGTGATACATTAACACTGCGTGATTCTCTTGCCACGGACGCCCATGTATCCCTTTTGACAATAGACTGAATTTACGGGTTAACGGTATTACATATAACCAGATTGAAAGTTTTATATGAATTTATATTAACAGGATTATTTCATATTTTTTATAATATTATTAGATAATTGTTTTTGTGTATTAAATGTTGATATTCGCGAATTTGTAATATATGTAAATCAGGAAGTATTCACTGATTAGCATCAGTCTTGCTTTCCATGAAAAAGAGGGTTAACGGTATTGAATATAACCAGATTGAAAGTTTTATATGAATTTATATTAACAGGATTATTTCATAATTTTTATAATATTATTAGATAATTGTTTTTGTATATTAAATTTAGATATTCGCGAATTTATAATATATGTAAATCAGGAAGTATTCCTGATTAGCATCAGTCTTGCTTTCCATGAAAAAGAGGGTTAACGGTATTGCATATAACCAGATTGAAAGTTTTATATGAATTTATATTAACAGGATTATTTCATATTTTTTATAATATTATTAGATAATTGTTTTTGTGTATTAAATGTTGATATTCGCGAATTTGTAATATATGTAAATCAGGAAGTATTCACTGTTGGGCGCCATTTCAGCGACAGGGTAATATCATTAACAGCTCGGAGGTTTCAACATAGCATTAGTCTTGCTTTCCATGAAGAAGAGTGGGGGTGTTTGTGGTGTGGACGAGTGGCGCGCACGGGGCCCCATAATCCGGCGGTGGCGTTTTAAGCGGAGGCGACATATTTATGGCTTGTTTTTAAATATTAAATGATACAAAGGATGCCGCGAACCACAGCATCTTGAATCCCAAACCTTGTCCATGTGTCTCTTTCTTTCTCACCTACTACTCTTTCTCTCCTTCGATTCTACCATCTCCTTTTTTTATATACATATGTATAGAATAGAAAGAGTCTGGCATTTGCCAGCTCCACCTGCATTCAGTGCATTGGAGGATCAAGATGTTATTAGTTGGATAATACCAATGCCGCGCCGTGCCGAATCACGAGTTTGGATTTATGGTGAATGAAGGAAAGAATGCATGGTCTACTGTTAATTTATAATTGATGTCTTCATTTGAAAACTCACCCTTTATACCTGTAAACTATCGACAATCGAGTTGGATCATTTAGAACTTTTAAAAGGATATTCTAATTGACTTATTTCTTTGGAATCAAATCAAATTATATATATTTAATATAACAAACCTTTTTTTTTCATGGTAATTCGATAGTTTGTTTCGAAAGAGTTTGAAACTTACTATGACTCGTAAATATTGAACTATTGAAGCATAACGAGATACAAATATTAACTATTATTCCCAATTATTAACTATTATAATCAACACTCGACAGGATAAATAATAAATTCTTTCTTTAATAAATTCCGCACCGTGCCGAATCATGAGTTTGGATTTATGGTAAATGAAGGAAAGAATGCGTGGTCTGCTGTTAATTTATAATTGATGTCTTCATTTGAAAACTCACCCTTTATACCTGTAAACTATCGACAATCGAGTTGGATCATTTAGAACTTTTAAAAGGATATTCTAATTGACTTATTTCTTTGGTGTCAAATCAAATTATATATATTTAATATAAGAACCCTTTTTTTTCATAGTAATTCGATAGCTTGTTTCGAAAGAGTTTGAAACTTACTATGACTCGTAAATATTGAACTATGCGTGTTCCGCGTATAGCTAGGGTGAAGCGTAACAAGAGACAGAGTTGTGTCATTAAAGGATTAAAGATTCATTGTTCCCTGTGAGTGGCAGCGTCAAGGTAGGTCATCGCCTCGCGGACAACGATGAGCCATCATTACAGAACAGGCGACAGGTTGAACAGGTGATCGTACTCCCACAGCCAGGCCATCCAGGATCATCGACGACGACAAACAGAGAACTTCTCATCAACTATATTATCATGATTCCTTTTAAAGAAATTATTCACTTCAAAACTTACAAGTTTTCATTGATTATAATTTCTATCAACTGACGTCAAAGAATTTCCATCAAGTTCTACAAGTTATTATAGTGAAGAAAAATATTTCATAAGAAAACTTTCTTGCTCTTGTTAAATGTCATTGCAAGAAGTTGACATTTCCATTGACTTCTTAGTACTTCGTTAACATTGGTGAAGTTGACATTGCCAAGTAGTCAGAGTGTAGGTATAGTTTGCTAGGTAAAAATGAGGGTCTGACACATTTTTCCATTGGCAATCGATGCAAGTCCTACGTGAATAAGGGGCTGGCAGAATTACTCGAAGCGAAACATAGTCCCTATGCTTACAATCTCATAAAGCTTTTACTTAGACCGCAGCTTTCACAGTTGGCAGGGAAACTTTCTGTAAAGCGTATGTGAGAACGTACACAAATTGCTTCGAATTCATTATAAGTGCCGTGCGAGTCAGGGAGCGTTGTACACGTGCGGAAACAGAGCAGAGTTTCTCTTCTTCTTCTTCTTCTTCTTTTTTTTCGTCATAGTGGTAGCATAAGTGTTTGAATAAATGATAGCAAGCACAAAACTTTACGATTATAACTTTCTGTATGGTTGCTTCGTGTTAGCTGACACTTGCACTATAAAACTTTACATGTATTTTTATCCACTTTGATACATTTATAGCTTACTAACTGATAGTTATTAAAAAATAATTTCATTCTCTCATATTTTTCTTGATTATAATATATTCTATTATTTTCTGTAACTTCTGTAAGATTTCGATAAATGGTTAGAAATAGAAATGATTTATTCTAGAACGAGTTAATATATTGTCAGAATAAACAAGACTACCATGCTTCTAAACACCATAAACTCTTGTCGTAACACTAGCAAGTTATGAAAACACTAGATGGTTATTAAAAAATAATTCTATTCTCTCATATTTTTCTTGATTATAATATATTCTATTATTTTCTGTAACTTCTGTAAGATTTCGATAAATGGTTAGAAATAGAAATGATTTATTCTAGAACGAGTTAATATATTGTCAGAATAAACAAGACTACCATGCTTCTAAACACTATAAACTCTTGTCGTAACACTAGCAAGTTATGCGAGCGAAATGTTGGAATATCGACCGTAAGAGCTACGACCTGCGTTCCAACTCGCACCTATGAAAAGTTAAAGGCAACCGCAATCGGCTTTTCATAACTTGTTCGAGCGTTAGCAGCCGTGTTCGTACGCGTCGAGAACGAGCATGTTGACGCTGGAAAAATTCCCATCGACATATCCCCGTTAACACTTCACTAACAGTTGCTTAGTATTGTTTAGTACTTCTCTGTTTTGCGTGCTAACAACTTCCGAAAATCATTGAATTTATTTGAACTGACAAAAGTCCAAGCTAGTTTAATACTAAAAGTTAAAATTTTCCTACATGTAAATGATGAAATTTCCATATTTATCGGATTTTCATGAGTCACAATGTTAGTGAAAGCACGTAGGAGAACTTTTGACTTTGCAAAGTACCATCTGTCCTGATTTACGTGTCCTGGGAGAGAGCTCGTCCTATCGTCACTCAAAACTCCAACCAATGGAAGAGTGTGTGTGTGTGTGTGTGTGTGTGTGTGTGTGTATGTGTGATTTAATGTCTAAAGGCGCGCCCCTCTGACGTTGGGATACGCTGGGTTGCATTGTGTTCCAGTTACATATTTATCGCGTAACAAATAGGCGTTCGGTGTTATGATATCGCAGGACTACGCTTGCAATCCTGTAGGACCTTAGCCAAAGAGAACATCTGTCGTTCTATCTTTCCCTTTTTCTACCCTGCTACTTCTCTCTCTCTCACTCACCCTCATTCTCGCCCCTCCTCGCACCCTTTTCTCGAACGGAACATTTGCGGTAACACGGTCAGCGATCGCCACAATGCCAGGGAATAAACAAGTCAATTACTTGCTGGTGAAAGTCTTCACAGACTTCTTCATTTCGTTCTTGTTTATTTTAAAATTATATATTATATGAATTCAGTTTATTTGCATTTTTATTTTAGTAGAGCTAAATGAAAATGATTTTTGGATTATTCGTCAATGGTTGGTTGGGTTTTAGCATCGACAGGATTCCCCGCTGTCGATCCTTTGTTGCCCTCGAGAATCGACATACCCTGAGCGAGAGAAAATATTTGCCATTCGGGCCCACAATACGTCCACTCGTGTGGGAAGGGCTTCCTGAGGTGCACATACTGCAATCATTCGATGAAGAGGGTTTCTTCGGTACATTTCAATACCCTGGTGTTGAATAATTTTTATTTATCATTCAACAAATTCCATTTCCCATTCAAGTTTACTTAATTACTATTACTTAAAGTTTCAAGTATTCTAAACTAAAAATAGAATATTCCAGAGAATCTGAAACCTCGCATACACTTTCAGTTCCCAAGGATGAGATTCTACAATTCCCACCAATTTCTAACTTCAATGGATACGAAGTGTACTCTTAATTCAAGTTGAGAATTGGAACGTCTTTGGTGGCGAGTTGGCAGTGTCCTAATGCGATTTTAGTCCCTGTTGAGTAGAGAAATGAAATGGAATTCGCATACTTGATCAATTACTCTCGCGTTAGCGCCTTACAGTTCGCTTGATATTCTAGTTATTGCTCGTCGGTTGCACCAGTTACTTACCTGGATGCGATTCTTTACGGATCTTGCATCCTCGAGTAGATCAGGATCGTGGGACCCCGATTCGTTTATTTCGAGTCCTTTAATGTCCTCTCGCACCCGGTCACGCACGCCCTCTTGCCTGCTCAACACTCCAGCATAACAGGATTACTCACAACGATTCCTCGCAATTACCAATTACCAGCTTTTTCATTCGGTATTCGTGAATGAAACAATCCCTTTTGTTGATTTATTCTGTATTTATTTAGAATTCGTGAGATTTTATTGATATAAATAGATCAATGATTATCGAATTATACAATACCTTTGTATTATAATTCGTCAATGAAACAATTCCTTTTGTTGATTTATTCAGTATTTATTTAGAATTCGTGAGATTTTATTGACAGAAATAGATCAATGATTATTAAATTATAGAATATCTTTGTATTATAATTCGTCAATAAAATAATCCCTTTTGTTGATTTATTCAGTATTTATTTAGAATTCGTGAGATTTTATTAAAAATACATCAACGATTATTGAATTTTAAAATACCTTTGTATTATAATTCATCAATAATAAGAATCGAGTAAGAAATCATAGAAGAACCGAAGTAGACAGGACTCAGGGGTGAAAACACGATTTAAGAGTATGTCACTCAGTCGTCCAATGGAAACTGGGTGCAGAATTCACCCCATCGAACAAGCAACGTGTCACAGGCGTTCTTCGAGGATGATGTCTTAACAATCATGAATATGACATCTCCTCTAGCTCACGCTCGAACGCAGGGGTAGCTCAATTTCCAACGAGGTGAACTTTAATGGCATCGAATCTCCTCGTACCTTCACACAACCGACATACAAGTTGGTGTTCAACGTCGGATTCTTGCCGTACGTGTCTTCCTCTCGCGAGCGGATCAGGAAAATCCACCCCTTTGTCGAAAGAAGCCGTCGGGACGCCGCAGATGTCGAGATTTTTTATTATACTTCTCTTTAAATCAAACTCAAAGTATCGAAAATGATTTTAAATCATTTTATGCAATTATATTATAAAATTCGTATTATTATTTCATACAATCATAAATATATATAAATTATTACATTTCTTTTACTATTCTACAAATATGGTAGAAATATATTCGATCGAGGAGTCAAGGATTACGGTGGAGCAGAGCGAAGGGGATTAAGGATCTGCTAAGAGATAATAATGGTTTATCCATGAATGTAGGAGAGTACCGGGAGTGGCGGCACGCTAGCTTACGATTACGATTAGCACGGATAGGGAAGCATTGGATTGAAAAGGTCCCACACAGCCACGATATCCCTTTTCGAGCCCTGAAACCGCAAACTCGTAATTTACAGCAGAAACGTTGCCCTTTTGGTGTTACCAGTGGCAAAAGGAATACTTGGAGTTCTCTTGTCAATTAGACGGATTACGAGGAAGAGTTTGCCACCCAGTGTGAACTCCACACAAACTTTTCATCGTTCCTGCAAACAAGTGTGACGTGCCTAACCGCAGAAAGATTTACTACCCCTGTCGATCGGGCATCGTTCACTAACGGTTCGTTCAACACTCTCTTCTTCTTCTTCTTCAACTAAATACCTAATTATTAACTATTACAATTAACACTCGAGAGAATAAATAATAAATTCTTCGATTTATGGTGAATGAAGGAAAGAATGCATGGTCTGCTGTTAATTTATAATTGATGTCTTCATTTGAAAAGCCACCCTTTATACCTGTAAATTATTGACAATCGAGTTGGATCATTTAGAACTTTTAAAAGTATATTCTAATTGACTTATTTCTTTGGAATCAAATCAAATTATATATATTTAATATAACCAACCTTTTTTTTCATGGTAATTCGATAGTTTGTTTCGAAAGAGTTTGAAACTTACTATGACTCGTAAATATTGAACTATGCGTGTTCTGTTATTATAATTAACACTCGACAGAATAAATACTAAATTCTTCGATTTATGGTGAATGAAGGAAAGAATGCATGGTCTGCTGTTAATTTATAATTGATGTCTTCATTTGAAAAGTCACCCTTTATACCTGTAAATTATTGACAATCGAGTTGGATCATTTAGAACTTTTAAAAGTATATTCTAATTGACTTATTTCTTTGGAATCAAATCAAATTATATATATTTAATATAAAAAACCTTTTTTTTTCATGGTAATTCGATAGTTTCTTTCGAAAGAGTTTGAAACTTACTATGACTCGTAAATATTGAACTATGCGTGTTCCGTTATTATAATTAACACTCGACAGAATAAATAATAAACATTCTCTTTAATAATATCTTCCTATAAATACTTGTTTAAATACAAGTTATACAAGTTTCAAATTGCAACAGGTAATAATTGAATAGAACACCTATTGTTATTTCATGATTGGTGTATTCAGGCACAGTTAAACAATACCAGTAAGAGATTGGTAGGCGTGCTGGTTGGTCAGTACAAGGATGACTGTAAGAAAAGAAATTCTGTTTATCGAGTGAAAGAGATAATGAAGAAGAAACCGCAAGAGGCGGAGAGAAGAGGCGTCGTTGTCAAATCTAACGAAAAGTGTCCTTGCAAGAGGGTGGTTATGGAAAGAAGGCGTGGCAGGGATATCCGGTGCTCGACGGGGCTTTAACCGGAAGACGGGTAATAAATCCGCTAATGAGTGTTGTGCGCGCAAGCGCTAATCTATGCAACCACAACGCTGCTCCGCCCTTCTTGTCACTCTGACCGCCTTCTTGCATCCGCGCTACCTTGGGCGCGCGGTCATGCCGGACTTTGGATGATTCCTCATTAAGAGGATTACCGATGTAAACACCGTAAATCAATGCGGACTGTTACTTGGAAACCTTTTGACAGAACAACTCTCCAATGCGACGAAGAACCTCACCTTCTGTCCCCACTCAATCTCTTCCTTCGACCCAACACTCGCTTTAATCCGTCGCACTCTGATAGGCATCGAAAAGGATCCACTCAAAAGTATCAAGAAGAAACTGTACTTATAATGAATTCTTTGTAATAAGAGAAATATTTCATAATACAGTTAGAATCTATTTAGTAATACAGTTTATTGTATTATATATATTTAGAAAGAATGTTTTATGATTATTATTAAGGGTATGTTTGGGGAACCAATAAGAAATAGTCTAGCAAGGGTGCGACGCAAGGGTGTTGGAAATGGGTGCGCGCAGCATCCCTTGTGAGAGGATCACTGTGTTCCCCGTATCCGTGTCAGGAAGCAGAGGATGAGGGTGAGGTTTTCGAGCCCAACCCATACCGGATATGGATACCTGTCTGCGCCGCCTCCGCCAATCGAGACCGACGAATCAGGCGCACATTCCCTTACCGACGTCCACGAATCGGGCGGGACTCTCTCTCTCTCTCCTCATTTCTCTCTCATTTTCTCCCTCTTCCACCTGGTATATCCGGTTTCCCCTCTACCGTTTCACTCACAAACACATGTGTGTTTGACGGTGTTTGAACGATGTTTGACTGTGTTTGTTCGTGTCTCATCAGGTGAGACTGGTTTCCTTCGGAGAATGAGAGCGACGAAGTTCCTCTCGCTTCGATCGACGCGAGTATACTCGTCGACCGATCATGGTCAACCGAGTCGCTCCACCCAGCTGTCGAACTGTTTATTAACGAGAGAACCGCTCTCGATCCCGTTGCTCCATTTTCCTTCCAACTCAGACTCCATTCCAGTCATACCTTTTGCTGTATTGCAATTATTTGTAAGGGTTGATTCAATTTCGATTTATTATGTATTTCATTCTTTGGGATTCGTGTTTTTGTTTAAAGAATTTGTTTATGATAAGTCTGGGTTTATAATATTGATGTAATTTGTAAGACGTTCTTCAATTTTCCTTCAATGTTGCCTCAATTTTGCCTCAATTTCAACATGCCAACCGCAAACTCTGATTCTCCTTGGGATTCTACGTGTTCCTCTTTGAAGTACCGCACAAGGAAGTTGGTAGAGCAAACCACGCCAGTGTTCACTACACTGCACAATGTTGCAAAACCGCAATGAAGCTTCATGTTCATGAAAGACCACGGAAGTGGCTTTCGTATTGAAACTTCTCGTGTTATATACGATCTATTTTCTTAAACAACTATTTATTAACAAATTACATCTATTAAAAATAATAAACACAAAATATTAGCAATAAAATTCAATCTTATTGTCAAGTTTTCTATTCGTACAAGGAAAACTTGGTGTAAACGCGTGTCGGCACATTAATGGTTGACATTGCCATTGTTGTAGGACGACATTGGTAGATTTTGAATAAAATTTGACCGCGTTTCAGTGGACTTGACAGGTCACCGCTTCGTCGACAATGCTCTCTTATGAACCACATTCACGCGTGCTCTCACCTCCAACACACACGTGCCTCTATCTCTCTCTCTCTTCTCTTTATAGAGCAGTATAGCAGTCGGGACTATTGCGTTTCTCTTGATGCCCGCCGTCATGCTGACGTGTGACCAAGCATTGTGATTCGTGTCACGCGATCATGAAACTCGAGCCCGTTTCTGTATCATCTTATGCCAGCTTTAAATCTCCATTCGACATTCTAACAATAATTTCTGACCTTCTTTTATTCATTCTTAGGAAATATTTTATAGAATATTTAAATACTAACTTGAGTATTAATATAAAAAGAAATACAGCCAAGATAAAGTGGGAATAAAGAAATCTTAAAGCAGACATTGAAAAATGTACAAATTAACCAGTCAGATTGAGAACTGGGCGTAATCCGAGGGGGTTCGACACACTCATTGGGAATGTGAATCTGTGTTGAGAGGTGGGTTGGACCAAGTGCATCTTGTGCCTCAAAAATTGAGATGAGGAATGGTGTCGGAGTAGAAAGGAAGGGGATATTCAAGAAAGAAGAGAGAGAGAGAGAGAGAGAGAGGCGCTCTTATTTGACCCCAGGCCCATTGCGCGAGTTAGCGGACCCGCCACGATCAGTTGGGGTCACGCAAGTCGCCACCCCAATTCGCCTAATGGGGACAAATATCATAATTGCTGCTTCTTCTTCGCTAAGCATCCAAATAGACTGCTCTTCTCTTACTTACTCCTTTATCTTCTCCTTTCCTTCTCAACACTAATCTTCCACGCTCACTCGTACCGATTATTCTCGCTGCTATTATTGAACGTGGGCCTCTTGAACACAATTATACAAGAATTATAAATAAATTCTAGATACATTGATGAATAATCTTCTTAGTATTTTATATAATTTTATACTGAATTTATAGAAAATGGTATAAAATATAGAAAAGAGAAGTGTGCCAATAAATGATCGGTGAAAGGGTGGGTGGGTGTTCCCGAGTAATTCGATGACTCGATGACTGAGTTCACGAAACGGTAGGGCAACGGGTGAATCGGTAGTATTCGAACGTGGGCGAAGTCCGCGGATCTCCACTTGACCCGCGCCTCGACGGTATATTTATCCACCTAACGAAGGTCTGCGGTGTCAACACGAGTCAACAGTGGTCAATAAGCGATCAAGTGGCCTCGCGGCCCACGCTCCAATCGTCTCCAAGTTTCACATTGCTTTCCTGCCACGCAATATTGAAGAAGAGAAAAATCGATCATTTGAAAATTCCTTAATTTCAAATATGAAAATTGTGAATGTAGACTTTGTATTTATTGATAATTAAAATTGATAGTGTAAAGGAAAAAAGAAGAAGAAAGGAATGGTAAATCCGTTTTACTTGAAGCATTGGTCGTCGCTTTAACCGGACGATTTAACCTCGCGCGGCATAGTGTCAGCGGTTCACATTAATTCAGTCGAATTAATCGTCAGCGTGCTCTCGCCGGGCGCAACCCTGCTCCGCAGCACGGATTTATTGAATCAACCCGCTCGAATGGTTCATCGGTTGTGTCATCCTTCTGCACTCCCGCTTTCCCCTTTTACTTGCCCTGCTTTCTACTTGGCGATCCTTATCGGTTCACTTGAAAAAGTCATCCTTGAACTTATAACTAATAAATCTATAGAATAAATAATGAAACTCTTAAATATTATTTCTAGTATTCTAAATATTATAGTATGTTTCTTGAATATTCTTTTTATAACTACTTCGATCGACTTGATTAATACGAACCAGTTTCAACGATTAATTAGTCGTTCAAAGATCGCAGTGTATTTATGCGTCGAGTAAGCATAAATATACTGGCTGCTTCGGGTATTTATGGCAATGGAACATAAAGTACACTTTCCAAGCCTGACTTTCTTCCTCTTAGCTTCAGTAGTACCCTGTAAAACATGCTTTCGACGTACTTCACGACTTTGATCGTGCTCCCTTATTTGCCCTGCGTGTTTCGCTTCTTGGAAGCTTGAAGGATTAAGCGGCCCTCGAATATGCATCGAGTAAACACGATATATTCGAACTAGCAAGCAGTAGCAATTGATCCAAGCAATGTTTTTTTCTCCATGCACTATTCTTTTTGCGCCACTGTATGTTTAAGGAACGTATAATGTCTACGATTTCCAGGTGTATTGTTTCCCACGAACATATCGGCAATTCATGAATTATTTCGAACCACAACTGTACACTTTTGCCGAGGCACTTGTGTCACGAAAGCTTGGACTTCCGTTGGAGGGTTGACAGTTCTTTTCTCGCTATTCATGTAAAGAAAGAGTCACGAATACCAACTGTTCCCTTCGTACAAAACTTTCCTTTCTGGCAAGAATGTATCACAGAGTTCGTAACCGTTCATTATCTTATGTTAGCTCGACTATCAGAACATTTCCAGAGTGCTGGCATCGACTGTTATGCTGACACGCTCTTTATGATTGACGAGTCTCAAGTTCTATACTGATAAAGAATATATGTTTACCATTCTTCGTTGTGCCTGCATTAATACTTTGTTAGAGTTGATAAGAAAAAACAGTATGAATTACTTATATATTATAATTCTTTGTTTGAAATTTATTTATACTTTAGTATTTTATTATTTCATTTTTATAATTATATTATCAAAGAGTTAGTCGATTATATCTGAAGTGAATCAGTCGGTGGAATTCACGGGTCGTCCGGAATCCAAAGCACGGGCTGCGATGTGCCGTGTTCTGTGATCGACGAGCCTGAAACTAAACAGATTAGCCTTTCGGTATATCGGCGAGTAGCAGCAGTGCCGGCTGCGCAACCGAAAATCAACGACGACAAGACGAAAGACTCGAAGAGAAGATGAACGAAGAGAGTTGGTCCACCAGAAGAGGGATGCTAAGCTGAGATCTATTTGGTTAAGAGGATAATCTCATCGCTTCTTTCTTTCTTTCTCTCTCTCTCTCTCTCTCTCTCTCTCTCTCTCTCTCTCTCTCTCTCTCTCTCTCTCTTTCTCTTCTACGAAGGAATGCTTCTTTCGAAGGATTCGTCCTGTGGAACGAAGATTTCTCACGTGAGACTCAGCAGGACCGGATTTCTCTTGCGAAGGAAAGAAATAGTTATAATTAAAAATAAATTATTAAGAAAATAAGAATAAGGATTAAAATAAAGAAAATAATTACCTAAAGAATAAATAAGGAAGTACTTTGAAAAGGGTAGATTCAGTTATCCTGTTTCTCATGGAAGAAGGATTTGATATCGCATTACAAGATCAAGCAAGATTAACCAACCAGTTGTCCGACGGATGGGAAATCATAGTTGTACCAACGACATACTAGTTTTACTCTTAGCAATTACATCTGCCGGATTCTCCCATATTAGGCGGATCAAGCATATACTCGAAAGGAGCTTATCCATGAGATTGGCACAAGCCTATCTGGACATCTTAATACCGGAATTGAAGAGTGCCAGGCTTCCTGAATAGCTCGGGCGCAATGTAAACAGGCGAAAGCATCATTCAGCCCTTCGCCCTTTTACCTTTGCCTACTAGGAAGCCTGGCAAAAACGTGAATGTGACACTCGATGTATCAATGCATTTCGATGCGACAATCCAAATATTTGCTGGTAAGATTAGCCACCCTCCTCCGATCCTTCCTGTCGTGAACTATTTTTTTTTTTTTCTCTACCAACACCAATGTCGAAGACCAGTCCAGATTTATTCTACATCTGCCAGTAGACGCGAACCGGCTCCTTTATTTTCGAAGGTTTTCAATCCTTTCGAAATACACACTGGCAATTTCGTAGAAGTAGTTGGATGTGTGTGCGTGGTTTTGCGAGAGCTATTAAATAAGCCTGATTTTGTAAATTTATTATTACAAATAGAATTTATAGGTAATATTATAATAATTGTAGAATAATTAGGATTTGTGAAAGGAGAATAAGAATTTTATTTTTTCTGGTAAAGAGTTGTCAGGAAATAGTTGAAGAGTCCTGTAAAAGGATTCGAACTCTCACGATTAGGGAGATAATAGGAACGTTTATCCGGCGGGTTGATCTCATTGCATGTCAAAGCCGAGCAACGACCAGGTGGCTCTCAAACTGTGTGGTATGAATAAGGGGATTCTGTGGCAAGGATCTTTCGTTGATCCTCACCGATCAGCAGCTAAAACGATTTACGCGAGAGTAGGAGCGCGCTCGAGTCAAAAGCGCGTGAAACGCACTCATCTCTCTTTCACTCGGTCCAGCATCCTTCCGAAGCCGGCGGATGAAAAGGATTGCTGGGCAACCAGGCGAATCCATCGAAAAGCTCTCTTTTCACCTCACCGCAAAGATTCCTTTAGATAATTCTGTCAATCTTTCGTATTTTCTAATGACAAACTAACATTTTATTTATATCATTTCTTTTATCATATAAAAACAGTTTAACATTTTCTGTCATAGTTGTCTAGTCTTGTGCAAGAAATCCTTATGTATTCTTAGTAGGATTAAATGAACGGAAAGCAAAACTTTAATCGTATTACATTGGAAAGAAGCTAAGGACGATTGTCCTGTTTCGAGTGTCCGCTCGCATTGGTCGTCGCTTGACCGTGATCGGATCATTCCGCCTCTGGATCCACTCTTGCCGCGGGAAATGAAAGCGGATATGGATCGACGATGCTGCTGCTGCTGCACGCAATCGTTTCGAACGCGATGCTAACAGCTGTCACTGTTTGTTGCTTTGCGCCGAGGATTACACGAAAATAGATCCTCGGGGAAATGCAACACCGCCGGTAAGCCGTATTAATGATTGCGGTCTAGGTGCACCCTAAGCGTGCATGTCAAAGTGGGTGAAAAAATTCCTAGCTATTGCAGCTTGATGTTTACCGGATCGTCGATCTGTCAGGCACAATTGTGAAAGATGTATCTCAGATTTCATTTTAAGATACATATGGAATAATAAAAATAAGCATTTTTCATCATAACATATCTTATAGTATTTTTTTCTATTACTGTAAATCATTTTATTACATAAATCTGTATAATAATACGTAGTACAAAAAGTGTGGATGATGTTTCATAAAGATGGGAAGAAAATAGACATTTTTCAAAAGAATTAATCAAACTGTTAAATATTATACAAGATATCTTATAGTATTTTTGTTTTAATTACTATGAATCATTTTATTACACAAGTCTCTATAATAATACGTAGTAAAAAAATATCTCGGATGATGTTTCATGAAGATGCATTGGGAGAGATCGATCTTGCACTTCCTTCTCGAGGAGGGTAATTCGGGCGACGGTCAAATTTCGAACCACCCAGTTTGAATCGGGTTCCCTTGCACTTACTCATTGTCAATCTCGAAGGGTTAAGTGCCTTAGCTAGGGTTCCAATGCTGGGAGACAGCAGGAGGGTCAGCTTCCGCTTCCGCGTTGGCGCGTGAGCGGTCTCGAGACTCGAGACCTTGAAGAGGGTATACGTTGTCGCGCTACCACTTGGGCACGTGGTACATCCCGAGAACCACAAGGATCTGTTACTCCTCTCGTAGTTCTAGACCCGTTTTAACAAGGATCTATTTTTTCAAAGGATCCTTCGTGTTTGAATATCCTTTCTTCTGAAATATTCTTTATTTTATAATGAAATATAAGAACTGATAATTAATTATTGTGTTAATCGTCAGATTTATTTGTCAGTATTATAATTCGAAGGTTTACACTTTAGTTAATTCGAGCTTGTTTTAATTACGCTACACAGATGGAAGAATGGTTGAAACTCCCAGTGACACGCGCTCCAAGAAGAAGAACATTGTTTTCATAGCGCACGTGTCGCAGAAATCGCAGTGTGCTACCTGAAAAAATAATAGGTCTCTAATTATGTAAATCCTAGCTTGTCGTGGGAGCGCAGCGACACTCAGTAGTTCCCGCTCGTCGGCGGTCTTATCAAAATACTCGAGGAAGAAACGTGCTTCGTGAGCACGTTTCATATGTTGTTCTAGCTCGTTTTCATCCTAGTTCAAGTACCGCCGTACTCCGCTTGTTTTGGGAAACTGTGTCACATGGTGGTGGACCATAAGAAAATAATACTTTTCTACAAAGAACAAAATAATTCAATATCTCATTAAAAAGCCCTAAAAAGTCGAAACCTGATATTAATACATTTACAATCATATTTCCTATACTTCTTCAAACAAGACGAATCAGTTCACACACGCGCGAGAGCGCGTGCGCGGGAAAAAAAGTGGGGTTATGGATGAAAAAAGGAATTGGTAGGAGAGTGTTTCCCGGGGCGAAATGGCCGCTGGTGTTTCCACGGATCGTAATGGGTTGGAAGGTGGTTAACAGGGAGCCCCCGTAGCGCGGGAACCGACACCTGGAAGCTGTGAGAGCGGTGAACGCACACGAGACGCCACGGGACGTGTACGCGCGCGCGCGCGCGCCTGCCCGCCCGCCCGCCGGATGCTGGATCCTTTGGTAATGAGGCGAGGCACCTCCTTCGAGAATCGAGTATTCCAAGGATATCTTCTCCTCGCGACGCCCCAACGGAATTAACCGAGCGATTAAACCGTTCATCGGCAGCAATTAACTGGCTCACGAACACCGACGCTGAAGCACCCCAGGTGTCTTTGCACCAATGCCGGATGTTATAATGAGGGATGCGACTCTGATCTACGATCTGTTGCATCCGATTCCAGCTTCTTCGTCTGGCAATTATTCACCTTGACAAATTGGGTTCCTCTTTCTTCTCTCAGTAATCCAAGAATCAGAGACATACTTTGTAACTTTATTGCTAAACTTTATTAACTTCAGCTTTGAATTCAACATATTATTTATGTGGAATTAATTCAACTCTATATAGAGCAATATAGTATCCTGATAATTCACTTGGTCATTAATCCTGGTGGGTGCATTTACTAGCAGGCATAATTGCATTCTCAAACGGAATCCCTTTTAATTGAGAGAGGGAGCGCTGGTATCGTTGAGAGAAAAATTCTACGAATGACTGAGAGAGAGAGAAATAGTAGTGCCAGGAGCCACTGGGAGGATCGGGATCGGCTAGTCATGCGTTCTAATTAAGATCTTGAGGATCAGGCACACGCGATCGAGATCGAGCCGTGCTATACGATACACCAGCCGTCCGCGCTAATAATTTTCCCATAGCACACTCGTTATCCGCGACGAGTGCTTTGGCCACAGCAGCTCTCTGCACTTTCAAGTCTTGGTAATATTTATAACTATGCACCAATCCTTTAACAAGGATTCTAGTTATTTTAATATGCATTTCTTGTATATAAGATGAATTTATTACAAGTAATAAATACTTTTAAAGTTAAAGGAATTATTCTTATGATGAATAATGTCAGATCTGATTAGTAATAATTGAAAACAGAACTAATATCATTTCTACCAGACTAGTTTTTCATACATTTAGTAGTCTCGTTTATGAATAAAAATTCTGTCAGTATTTTAATTAGACTCGAATCCTGATTAATCTTAACATCCCTGCTGATTATTGGCGTGAAATTGCCTTGGGGCTCTCTCTCTCTCTCTCTCTCTCTCTCTCTTGGTTGGAGGGAAATTGTGGAGTTGGTTATCGGTGGAGACGAAGTATGGGATGTGCGAAATACGAGAAGGCCATTTCAGCATGAGCCAATTACGATCGCACTTGGCATGTAAAGGGCAATCCTATTTGCATAACGCGTCGCCACTGCAGGGTGAGAGAGAGTGTGATATCTTCATTACACGCGTGCGATCGAATTCGTCCTTTTTATCCTGACTAACCTCTTCTTCCTTCTTTGCCTTCTCCTTTCAAGAACGCTCGTAGATCAAAGACCATTCGGCTTTTCGGCCCACCGGATATTTATTGAACCCTGTCATCCCAAAAGCGTAGAGAATAATCCAAAATAGACTAATTCGTATTATTTATATTCCTTTCGTAAAATGCTTAACATCATATATTAATAAAAAAATGTAATATAATCCACTTCAAAAATAATCTAAACTAGTTTTTCAAATGACTCAATCTTTTTTCCATCAATTAATTATCAAAGAGTCTTACACGTCTGCTGTCAAAGTCGATGATTTCTGTGCGTGCGACGAAGCAAGGGTTGTTTCTTCGAGATCAGAGAAATGTCTGGTCAGAGGGCAGGCACACAAGGGCGCGTTATCAGTGGCCGCGTCCAATCGATTAATTGACACGCACTTCCATTCGAGCGATGGAATTCCTACGTGTTCGCTTGGAAGCTTGGTCCTTTCTTCTTCCCGAAGGAGCCGACGCCGCCGACGCCGCCGCCGCCGCCGTTCACCTCTCGCAGATAGAAGCCAAGCACGAAGTTCACTCGGCGATGCTTGTATCTCTTCTTCCTTCTCGATGCTCGCAACGGGTGGTCATCAGGACCTCGTTTCTTATGACGTCATTTATTCTCGAACCCCTTCCTATCTTCTCTCTTTCTTTCTTTCTCTCTTTAACATTCTCTCTCTTTCTCTCTTGCTAGTGGTTCGCGTGTACGGCCAGGCTAATTGCAAAGAGATTTATCGGACCAGGCATTCTCTCGGAATTTAATGCCCTGCGCACCCTTTCAACGAGTTACTCTTTCTCCGCCAAGCAGTATCAATCTTCAACCCTTGCAACCCAAAAAATGACGCAAAGCTAATTTTCCTGGAACAGAGAATTCAGAATTGTCCTTTTCTTTCTCTTTTTATTTATGATATAATTTGGGTAATTTGATATTAAAAATAGGATTTATTTCTAAGGGAATGTTTAGTTTTTAGTATATGGGGAATAAAGGGTTAGAGTGAAAGATATTGAAAGAATTGGAGTTAGAATTATTGTTAGTTGTATATGATGACTGACAGGATGGATTCTATGTGGAAATACCGCACCCCTATACGCCTTTATGCAGGTATCATTGGTTGGCGCCGATATGGGTGACCAATCGGTTAGAGACTGAAGCTGATGATGCTAAGAAAACAATTGGAAAGGGAGTGGATGAATGAACATTCGAGGTGACTATGCTGGCCAGAGCAATGGAATCGATGACACGCATCGCTCTTATTGAGCTTGGTATCAAGTTTACATGGTGTGCTTATAGCGTAATCAGATCTGTATGCGGGTACATCACTGCTCGATTCGTCTTCCTGGACCTTTAAGGTAGTTTTATCAGTATTGTATTATACAAAAGTCAACCGTTGCCCAAAGGAACTGTTAATTTTGGTTTGCATACTCCCGGTGGATTAAACTTTTGTCAATGTTCCTTTGAAAATTTTTTGAAGTAATTAAGTTTGAGCTAGGGCTCTGGAATTTATATCACGTCTTACTTCATGCAAGGACACATTCCCTACCAAATTTCAGCCCCGGAAAATATCGGGAAGTATGAAAAACATGGGAAAAACCTTGAAAATGATTTATTCAGGATCGGGTTTCCATGTGTTTTCGGTACAATTTCGGCATTTCTGCCACTGGTTTTATGTTTTCTATTCGTTTTGATACTCAAACAATCGAAATATCAAGCATTCGTCAAAGTCCGAGAACCTTCGAAAAATCGAAAATTTGTGAAGGGGTACATATGGAAAAATTTGCGAAAAAATGAATTTTCAGCTAGGGCTCTGGAATTTATATCACTTCTTCCTTGATGCAAGAAAACATTCCCCACCAAATTTCAGCCCCGGAAAATATCAGGAAGTATAAAAAACATGGGAAAAACCTCGAAAATGAAATTTTCAAGATCGGTTTTCCATGTGTTTTCGGTACAATTCTGGCATTTCTGCTACTGGTTTCATGTTTTCTTTCCGTTTTGATACTCAAACACTGGAATTATGCATTATTCATCAAAGTCCGCGAACTTGAAAAAACTCGAAAAAATCTGAATACAATCTGCCTAAATATATAATTTCTAAAGTGATCATAGACTATATTAGAATGACTGGATCATAAATAAGGATAGAAATAAGTATCAGTGTGTGCAATCATGTTCCAAACAGTTCGCTGTCGATCACCATCGAAGAGCGCGAATGCCAAGATGCGAGAGTTCGAGCGGAGGATGTCGCGACGGAAAGAGGATGATCTCGCAAGCATGAGAGAGAGAGAGAGAGAGAGAGAGAGAGAGAGAACAAGAGATTGAAGTGAGAGAAGAAACGGTGAGGTAAAAAGAGGAGGAGAAGAGCATTAGGTTCTTTGATGGTGCCGCGCACGGAGGTTCAGGATGGGCCTTCTCATGCTCCGAAGGCTCATGGCTTGTCACTCAGGCTACGTATGGACGAGCCATCGAACTGTGCGCCTTCTCGGCCCCCATCCAGACTTTTTTACCGCTCGATCGCCGACGCCGACGTCGCCGCCGCCGCCGCTTTTATTTCTCAGTGCTAAGACACCGCGTGCCCCGAAGCACCCTCAATCCCTAATCTATTTTCTTAACGCGTGATCTCTGCACAGATTTATCCGACCACCATTCATCCAACCAAAGAGATCAAATATAAAATAATCATAATTAAACCACACTAATAAATTAAATCAATATCAAATAAATACAAGTGTCCTTTGAATCCTAATATCAAGTATCAAAAAGATAAAAGCAATTTACTCCAACCTTTTTCACTGCACTGCGAATTCTAAGCCATATAAAACGAGAAAGAACCGAGGTCTAAAAAAAACAAGAGAGAGAGAGAGACAGCAGTCTCGGAGGGCTTTTTCGTTGGTGTCCCGTAGAGGAGGGAGTTGGGTCGACGCTCGCAGGACGTCTAGAATACTCGCGCACACCAGCTAACGCGCTGATAATTGGGCCGTAATAAATTAATTCGCCCACAAAGCGTGCGTGGGCCAAAACAGAGAGAAAGAAAGAGAGAAAGAAAGAGAAAAGCCGAGTATAAACATAATAAGAGAGAGGGTAAGAAACTTTGAATGGAGAATCTACGTCCGGCGGGCAGAGAAACTACTAAGAGAGCAAAGGCGCGACACGATCTCTCCAAACAAGGATGACGAACGACAGGATCAAACGATTCGCCAATGGGTAGATTGTAAGAAGGAAAGAGAAGAAGGCGAAGAAGTATATCAAACAATAAAGAAAAAGAAACGAGATGTAGGAAATGTGTAGGTGGTTTTGAGAGTGGTGTGCGAAGGAAAGAAGGTCCTTCGAAGGACTTGAGGAGCTGCTATTGGAGGAGAGGCTATGCCTTGAAGGCTGAAAGCTGAAAAGACGTCGGACGCGGCATAGCTATCCTTCGACAGGGATATAAGGTTACTTGTGGGAAAGACGCCTACGTCTTATTATGGCTTGTTTTGAGCCCTACCAACTCTTTGGTACTATAATTACGCGGTTATTGATAAGTCGATCAGGTTACCGCCGTGCGAACGTCCTTTCTGACGCGCACAATGTTCCCTTGCTCGCCTCCTTCGAGCATCCAGGACAATAAGCCGGAGGAACGACGTGTGTACTCGAGAAGAGACCGGATGCCTCTCTCCTTCTTCTCTTCTCTCTCTCTCTCTCTCTCTCTCTCTCTCTCTCTCTCTTTCTTTCTTATTAAACATCTCTTAATTCCCCTCGTCTCCTTGGATCCTTCGAGGATGAATCCTTTAACGCTTTCCGTCTTCCTTTCGCTTACGATCTCCAAGTATTCGTCGAGCAAAAGGGGAACTTGATGGGAGGCTATCTTCCTTCACTCCCATCAAACTTCATTTGTCTCGCTCCACTTACTTTCCCTGTCATTGAATTACAAAGTCGATCGAAAGTCACTCTGAACTAATAATGATCGATTTTATTAGATTTTATTATAGGTCATTTAAATAAATATATTTTAATCAAATTAACTGTTTCGATATGTTAAAGATAGTGTTAGTAAGAGAAAGAAAGAATGATGAAAGATGTCGGTGATTTTAAAAGGGAACGTAGCTCGAAGAGTGTTCATTGTTTCTGGTCGAGCGAAGGATATCTGTCGATTCTTCTACTGATAAATCGATACTGCTATTAACAAATTGAATTGTATAATGGCTTAGCCAGGCAAGCGTGTCTCAAAGCATTATCATGCATATATGTAGACTTGTAAAAGTATCTTATCTACTTGATTCATCAAACGCAAGGTGGCTCGAAACGAACCACTCAACTTCTTACTACTGAATTCCCATTGTAAATGATCGGAGCATAGTGTTGTGGCATTTTTTCACCTTGCAAGTTTTAAATGTGCCAGATGGACTGAATTAATTGATATTCGATTTTATTTCATTGATACAATGTTCGAACAAGTGTTAGATACTTTTGAAGTCCTAGTGTTACAGGACTCGCCTTTTAACCTTGCTTGACAAATTTCTTGGTATGCGAAGTGTTGTGGCATTTTTTCACCTTGCAAGTTTTAAATGTGCCAGTTGCTCTGAATTAATTGATATTCGATTTTATTTAATTGATACAATGTTCGAACAAGTGTTAGATACTTTTAAAGTTCTAGTGTTACAGGACTCGCCTTTTAACCTTGCTTGACAAATATTCTTGGTATGCGAAGTGTTGTGGCATTTTTTCACCTTGCAAGTTTTAAATGTGCCAGATGGACTGAATTAATTGATATTCGATTTTATTTCATTGATACAATGTTCGAACAAGTGTTAGATACTTTTGAAGTTCTAGTGTTACAGGACTCGCCTTTTAACCTTGCTTGACAAATATTCTTGGTATGCGAAGTGTTGTGGCATTTTTTCACCTTGCAAGTTTTAAATGTGCCAGATGGACTGAATTAATTGATATTCGATTTTATTTCATTGATACAATGTTCGAACAAGTGTTAGATACTTTTGAAGTCCTAGTGTTACAGGACTCGCCTTTTAACCTTGCTTGACAAATATTCTTGGTATGCGAAGTGTTGTGGCATTTTTTCACCTTGCAAGTTTTAAATGTGCCAGATGCTCTGAATTAATTGATATTCGATTTTATTTAATTGATACAATGTTCGAACAAGTGTTAGATACTTTTGAAGTTCTAGTGTTACAGGACTCGCCTTTTAACCTTGCTTGACAAATATTCTTGGTATGCGAAGTGTTGTGGCATTTTTTCACCTTGCAAGTTTTAAATGTGCCAGTTGCTCTGAATTAATTGATATTCGATTTTATTTCATTGATACAATGTTCGAACAAGTGTTAGATACTTTTGAAGTCCTAGTGTTACAGGACTCGCCTTTTAACCTTGCTTGAAAAATATTCTTGGTATGCGAAGTGTTGTGGCATTTTTTCACCTTGCAAGTTTTAAATGTGCCAGATGGACTGAATTAATTGATATTCGATTTTATTTAATTGATACAATGTTCGAACAAGTGTTAGATACTTTTGAAGTCCTAGTGTTACAGGACTCGCCTTTTAACCTTGCTTGACAAATATTCTTGGTATGCAAAATGTTGTGGCATTTTTTCACCTTGCAAGTTTTAAATGTGCCAGATGGTTTGAATTAATTGATATTCGATTTTATTTAATTGATACAATGTTCGAACAAGTGTTAGATACTTTTAAAGTCCTAGTGTTACAGGACTCGCCTTTTAACCTTGCTTGACAAATATTCTTGGTATGCGAAGTAGCCCGGGTTGATCCTAACGGAATAGGAACGGCAGCAAAGTATGTGTACGCGAAATGAAGGATGTTTTCCTGAAATGATGGATGCCCTGTCGCAGGAACGTCATGGTGAACCGTATACACAAAGACACATATACTGTTGGACAAGATTTCTAACTCCCACTCTAATCTGATCGGCAAGAATGCGACATTTCGGAATGTCCTCGCCCTCTTTACAGATGTGGTTCTCAATGGTTTCGATTGTGTTCTAAATAGTCTGTTGTTATATAAAATTATTTGATATAGAAAGTAAACAAAATCCTTTAGAATTCATTTTAATATTAATGAAGAAAGAAACAGTGGTAGAAATTAAAAAGGATTATTATTATAGAATTCGAAATAGCCACCTGTAGCGGTGAGCTATTGTATTCGCCATGCAGGGTAGTAAATTTTTCCTTTGCCAGGATTAACCGGTGGATCCTAAATAAGATCCTTGTGTAGTAATTGTAATATTAATAAAGAAAAAAACAGTGGTAGAAATTAAAAAGGATTATTATTATAGAATTCGAAATAGCCACCTGTAGCGGCGAGCTATTGTTTCGCCATGCCAGGTAGTAAAGTTATCCTTTGCCAGGATCAACCGGTGGATCCTTGCGCTCCCATTAATCACTGTCCGTTGCCGAAATTAATTGGGCAGGATCAATGTTTTGGCAGTCAGCCCCGCTTACGAAACACGCGCCGATGACGCAAGCGACTCCCAAAGGCTTGCCGCGGATCCTTAAAGGATTATTATGAAAGGAACTGTCCTCGAGCAATCATCCAACGATCATTTTTCAGCCTTGTTGCAAGCAATGCTTCGCCTTTCTGCATTCACTTGTCTCATCGACGTCCTTTTTTTTTTTTTTTTTTTTTACAAATGAGAAGAATTCGTGAAAACGATGAGAAGAATTTCAAGTTGAATTAGGAAGCGTTAGTGGAAGAAGTCGACTGCTTTATTCCAAGTTGTACACGTGTTACTGGACATCCTTTGAAAGAGCGCATGTAAATAGGCGCAAACAGGAAGCCAGTCGGAGCTCGCGCCTCTCAAAAGAAACGTTCTATTCAGAAATCTAGAGAGTCTCTATTAGCGGCGCCTTTAGCGCCAAGATTCAACCAAGTAAATATTTTTTTCACTCGATTCACTTCTCACAGGCTCTATAAATTCCTCAGATTTGATAATCAAATATTAATACTCCAAATAATAATACTCTTCCTAGTAACATTTATCCATAAATATATTTTCAAATCTCACATAAATTATTTTTAACATACACTTTATTTTTTATTGAGCTTCAACGAAAGTTCAAAAGGATTATTGACTACCACGGTGGACCACTAAGATTAATGTGCGACGCTCACCTTTTTTTTCAACTTGTTCCGCACTGATAATACCAAGCAACGAAATAAATTCCATCGGTTCCTTTTAAGCGCGTGGTGTAAGCTTCTTTTGAAAATGAATTCGCCCCAAGTAACGCAGCTCTATTACGTAATCTTATAGAATTTCTTGCGCACGGGCTACGCTGCCGGCGGCAACCACAGCGACGGTGAACGTTATGCAATTCTACTAGTACAATTTGTCACGTGTCTGTAGAATTGTACGGTAATTCGACTGGTTCGTTTCTTGACTTGGTGTGAGTTTAGTCGCCATGGATAATACTCGGTTTAAGATCTATGGAGTTGGTATTATTCAGCTAGGTCGACGTCGATTATCATAAATCATTTTGACTCGAACAATTCGTAAATACTGTGGAATAATCTCGGATGATTTGTCTATTTAAATTCTGCACATCATTGATTGTATTATTATATGAGAATTAAAATATTTTCCTTTTTAAAATTTGGTAGAAGAATACATTTATATGTATTTCAATTATTCTGTATTTTTAATAAAGAGAAATAAATGTTTACAAAGACAGAAGCTTTCGTAGAGTAAAAAGGCAGCTCGACAAAACGGTTCTACGAGTAGAGAATCATCAGTCATTGGATATGTTGATCTTGCTACTGATAAAGTTCGTGGCCGTTGCACGTCGACACGACGCCACCCGCTGTCTATGATCTACGAACACCATCGAGATCTTAACCGGCTGATTGTCGAATTAGAAGTGCTTCCATGTTTCAACCGACTTTCCGCGAGAGGAAGCAGAAGAAAGTTTCTTCTTAAAGGAGAAAAAATCGTAGCATTTAAACGTTTTCATTCGTGAAATGTTAGTGGTTCGTTCGTGTTGGAAAGTAAAATGGGTATTTTTCACGTGGACTTTACTGCGTGAAAGCTGCGAGGATCGTAGAAAGGTTGCACTATGCTTTTGAAAGCTAGCGCGACACACGAATCTCACGTAAGAAAAGGGAGCGGTGAATGATCGGTCGGCACTTTTGACACCTAGCTCTATTAAGGTGCGTTCGGGCGATCAGCTCTTCTTTCCCACTACCTTCTTCTACCTTTTACTTCCAAAATTCCCACTCTTCATTTTTATTTTTAACTCAATTTACTTAAACAAAAATTAAACTTTTAAAATTCAAGTTTATTTAATACATAATAAAATAAATATTATTAGAAAGTTCAAGTAAGATATAATATATTTATTGCTCGATTTTCTCATGAAAAAAGAGCCCATTTTTTTCATTAACACCATGAACTAGAAGATGATCGTCTTGCAAGTTGAGGGTGTCGTCTGACTTTCCCACTACCTTCTTCTACCTTTTACTTCTAAAAGTCCCACTCCTCATTTTTATTTTTAACACAGTTTACTTAAACAAAAATTAGACTTTTAAAATTCAAGTTTATTTAATACATAATAAAATAAATATTATTAGAAAGTTCAAGTAAGATATAATATATTTATTGCTCCATTTTCTCATGAAAAAAGAGCCCATTTTTTTCATTAACACCATGAACTAGAAGATGATCGTCTTGCAAGTTGAGGGTGTCGTCTGACTTTCCCACTACCTTCTTCTACCTTTTACTTCTAAAAGTCCCACTCCTCATTTTTATTTTTAACACAGTTTACTTAAACAAAAATTAGACTTTTAAAATTCAAGTTTATTTAATACATAATAAAATAAATATTATTAGAAAGTTCAAGTAAGATATAATATATTTATTGCTCCATTTTCTCATGAAAAAAGAGCCCATTTTTTTCATTAACACCATGAACTAGAAGATGATCGTCTTGCAAGTTGAGGGTGTCGTCTGACATAATGGTTGGAAGGGGTCGCAAGGGGGTTGTCAAAAGATGAAAGGTGCCGACAGTGGAGATCCCACGGCAGCTCTTCTTTCTCTTCGACGTACAATGGTTGTCTGTGATCTTGGATCTGAGAAAGTCGCCGGAAACTGTCGGCCACCCGCTGCCCAAGTTGTGACTTCATTTGCCGCCGATCCATCCAACTTCCTCTCACTTCACTGACCTATCCAACCTTACCCTAATAATCCCCACAGTCATTTCTTTGCTCTAACAAATTTCCCTAATTTATTATATTGCTTATAAAAAATCATTATTATCTATAATGAATATACAATCATTTATCAAAATATCACTTTTTCAATGAATAGAGAAAGAATTTCCCTGTGCTTCCCACGATGACCAGCAGGTCACAAAATCATCACGAATCACTGATTTCCCAGTGACATTTCAAGGAAACTGATTTACTCATTCATGTCTAGCATCACCGATGTTTTCGTAAGGAAAGAATCGCAGGAGTACGATTGAAAATCGCACAGTATAAATATCCTTCATTCATACTTTCTTCCGGTTCCCACTATGTTTCCGTTATAGGGTGAATCTACCCTTGGAAAATGTCAATGGATCCTGTTTACTTTCAAGCGATCCTCTTCTAAAACTGTCAAGTTTCCTTTAGTAGAAATATCCTTCCGAATTACGCGAACGAAATCCTTAAAAAGGATGCCTCTGTAAATAATCCAATCTTCATGATTTATCTTTTGAAAAGTGGTCAGTTTAAAGAGATTAGTTGGTTAATCGGATAATAATGAAATGCATTGATCAAGCAATAAGATGGCATGGCGGTCGATCGAATCAATTTGATCGAAGCCCCTAACTATTTTTATATCGATGTCGCTTAACCGGATCGAGCATCGATCTCTCAGTGCAGGATTACTGGCGAGCATGTCAAAGTCTTTCGATCGAGAAACTACCAAAGGTGTATATGGCTGAGTCTCTCTTTCTTTCTTTCTTTCTTTCTTTCTTTCTTTCTTTCTTTCTTTCTTGATGGTCCAGGCCGGTTCAGGGCGGCTTTAATTCAAGTAGGCTTAGATACGCCGAGGCGTTTATCTGTTTTATCAACACCGAGCCCACTACGGCCGACATCGACGTCCAAAGCACAATGAACGCACGAGAGACAGGGGGCTGCGGCTTCACAATAGTCCCAATGACTTGCCATAACTGTACTCTTACTTGTCAGGCATCCACTGCCTACTGCCTTGCGTGTCAATTCGAGTACATGTCCGATCGCATTTATATTCCTACCAATCGACTTTCCATTGCTTTCGGCACTGAGCAAGTTCTACATCATACACATAATATGTTTCTTACAAAAGAAATTCAAGAATTCACCCTTGGAATTTATTAGTAATAAGAATAATTTATTTTTGATTATTTAAATGATAGAATCTTGAAGATAACGGCGTTAAAATTAGGGTGGATAATGATTGATTGTACTTGTATTTTTTCCCACGAGTCAGGGGATGACTCGGAGTGCAAGGAATAAGAAAGTATGTGGTGCATGTTAAGAGCAGCGGATGCATTAAGTCGCACGCATTGTACCCGACGCTCGAACAGGTTTTGGGGCCAAGTTTTATTGGAGCGTGAGGCCGAGTGTCACGCGTGTAATGGAGGCATTGTAGCAGCCAGTGAACGAATAATAACGCTCCTCGAAATCCACGTGACGTAAGAAAAGACCTGCCCTTTCATGATTTCGTCTCGTTTCGTTTAGTTATATATTTGACGGATTTTTACTCTCCTGGTGTTCATCTTCACTCTCACTCGAACGATCAGTAAGTTCCACGTGCCAGCAGCGACAAAGGATGATGCGGGTGTCATTCTCGACTGATAATTCCATTAGTCCGATGCCGCTGACGTTGCTCGAGCAGATCGATTCTATCGGATCGACGATATCGAGACCGTAAACCTTTGGGACTTATATCTATTGGTCGACCATTATAAATCCAGTCGAAACTCGGTCCAGATTTTTTTATCATATTATTAATGAATTGGATTATAGTTTATTTTAATATTAAAGACAGACTTTAATAAGGATATCTATTTTTATTATCGAAGATAGTATATTTCTTTATGTATATACAATTTTATCGAGGTGTTATATCAAAGGACTAAGTGAGTCCTTGGAAAGGAAAGTGTGGCGAGGCGCGCAGGAAGAATGCGAGCGGCGAGAGAGTGGAAGGATAATCCGTCAGCAGCGGCTTTCTTTTCCCTGGTGCGCGTCCTTTTGCGCGAGGGCCGAGGGCCTCCTCGCTCTTAATCCTCCGTGTGATTGCATGCCCGATACCACCTGAAACGCTCACGTGGAAGGAAAGACGAGCGGACGAGCCGTGTGCGAGCTTGACGGACCGTAAACCCTTTACCAGCTGCGGGGGGTTCTTCTCCCTACTCTTGTTCTCTTCTCCCACACTATCTCAACACAGAGCATCCCTCTTTTCTCTCTGATTTCTTCTCTACAATAATCTACGAATTTCTAACCTACAAAATAACGTAAAAGACGCGGGAAAAGCCTCTCTGTCGGTAATTACTTGGATTATGATAGAAATCAGTGTCAGCTGTCATAATATGTTGCTTGTAAAAAGATCATTAATTCATATAAGATTCTTGGAAATCATTTCATTAATATCATTCTAGTAGAAGACAAGTTAGCTTTTGTGATTTTGCTCAATTGTAACCTTTATATTTCGAAGAAAGGCGGTGCTCTAACCTCGAAATAAGTATAATCAGGGGACGAGATTCCAGTGAGGGTGAGAGACGATCATTAGCCGCTCGTGACGAGACTTACTAATAGGCGATGGACAAGTGAAGATGTCCAGTGACTCCATGGGACTCCGATGATACGAGCCGATCCGCTCTGGCGGCTCCTTTGAGGGCCCCGATCCCTTCCTCGCTCGCTTCACAGGGCCGAAAGCAGCCGGCATTGCGACAGATACACCTAAGATCTCAGCGACTTATTACTTACACCATCTCTCGAATATGTATAATTCATCCACGGCCACTGGGATAATGCGCCCCTCGAGCGCCTTGCTAAGACGAAGCCGTGACAGCCTACAAATATTCCGTATTATCGGCTTAAAAACTTCGAACAACAAACCCTCGTATCCGGCAACTCACTTTTTTTTTGGTAGTATTTCTTAACGTTTTACTTTCCTTTTAATTCAATTGTAGTATTACAGATTTTTTATTATTTCTATTATTATAAATATTAGTTAAAAGGTTATTTGAGAAGGTATCGAAATTCCTTTGGTCCTTGCGTGTTGGTATACCTTGGAGATACTGGTCCATCCACTTTTCTCAATGCCTATCTCTTCCCGATCTGCGTAACTAAGACAGGTGTCCGAAGGATCCATCAAGGATCGAACGTATCGATGGCAAAAACTAGTGGACACACGTGTCGAGAAATCTACGAGCGGAAACTATCGTTTTGACAGGTCTTTCCTCTTAAGGATCATCGCGTGCGTCCCCAAAAGCTAGGGACCTTCCCGTCAAATTCCCGCGGCAGATCCTTCCAGAAGGAAGATCCTGATGCCTGGAAAATGACAAATGAACTGTTTACTCGAAAGCTCGGTGAGGATATCCATTACAGTCCGACCGTCTAGGTTATCTGGTTACCTTGTCGTCCATTAGGACTTTTTAGCATTCGACATCGCCGCACCTAACCTATCTCTGGCGCCTCATCTCTCAAAGATCATTCCCACAGATCATCCAACAACCTATTTCATCTTTCATGAAACCTTACAGAAATATTTCAATAGTTTATTACTTAAAACTCACCAGATAAATTAATATATTTCATTTTAATAAAATAGAATACATTGTATCCTGGATAAACCAAGTTTATTTGAAGGTTAAGCGGTTAAGCTACCAGTAACATAACCCCGTTAACCAGCTACCCAACAAGCAGATCGTGCGGCTGCTTAAAGAAATCCTAGCTTCGTTTTTGAGCCCTAAATACCGCCAAGCACAAAGACTCGCCGACGAGAATGTTCTCTTTCACTATTTCCTTCTCTTCTTTACAGTAAAGAGAGAGAGAGAGAGAGAGTGAAAGAAGAAGAAGAAATATAAAGAGGAAATCTTTCATGATGGTAGTAGTGTTTTCGAAAATATAGGGAAAAATATTTATGGGATTTGAGTGGTACAATGAGATTCAATGAGATCATTAGAAGCGATTAGACCGCCACAGAGATATTGTTCACTCGTCGATCCATTTGCATTATCCGATTTCCTCGGACAGCTTTCTACCTCTTCCTTCGAAATCTCGTGTTTCTCTGTGTTGCACTAGCTCTTCGTACTGCTTAGCCTCTTAACGCGCGTGGCTGCCACTGGAAGAAGGGTTGTTCCGACGGCTGGCCAAATATTTGTCGTAATTACCGAAGGGCAAAAGGGGTTTTTCTATGAGGGCGGGCTCGAATGAGCGCATCCCAATACGAGGACAAGCCGATTTTCCTCTTTCAAAACCAGGACGAACTCTATATCCTTTTATTTCGTGAACTTCTTCTCGAACAACCGGAAACAGCTTGCTTGTAGTCCGAGGTTTTCAGATGCGAGCTTCTCTGCATTCGACCACTTGGAATAATAACGTTATGTGTAGATTTCGTTAACCCTTCAGACCCTTTTTTCCTCCCTTGAAATTCATTCTGACACTTTATTTGAAAAAGAAAAATAAAAATAAGAGAATTATGATTTATTATTCAAGAATATTTTTCGTTGGGTATAAAGACAACTGACTTTGCCAGAATGTGAGGATATCATTCAATGATCGCATAGTTCTCGACCTGGCATGGTGAAATACACGAGGGACATGCAATTAAGGCACAGCATCTGGATATAGCATATGTCTGTTAATAATGATCGTAGAATATCAGGATAATCGTTAACAATTCTTGAACACCTGCCGTTGAGACTTTTCGCATGTATTACAATCAACGGAATACATGGAAATGTTAATCTTAATGCTGGCAATCGAGAGGCTATCGAGTTTATATATCAATTGATGGATCATCGAGATGATAAGAGAAGTTCCGATCGAAAGCTCGGTGTGGAAATGGCGGAGAAGAAGAGTTCGGAGGCCGAGCGAAATCATCATGATCGAAAGATGATCGAGGAGGACAGCTCTAACGGACGGTGGCATCGCAGTCATCGGCTTTGGCAATCCCACGTTCTTCTCTTCACGAAGCAAAAGGGTTGGCAGGCTAAGATCGATCACTGTGCGGCTCGCTGTTGTGTCGTCAAAGCGGCAACGGCAGCTCAACTCCTCTTTTCTAGCCGCTGTTGTGATTTTATTCATTTTTATAAATTATATAATAAAATATATAGTGTTACAAAATTATATAAATTTAAAACTCTATATTTTGTAATCTGGTAATATAAACTGGTAATTATTTAGTACTATTATTTTACTCAAATACTATCAAACTTCGAGGGTGGTAAATTTATCATTTCATTCCTTGATACATTAAAATAATCTCAAATAGTAATACTAAATAATTACCAGTTTGTATTAACAGATTACAAAACTATCAAATAAATTTAAAACTCTATACTTTGTAATCTGTTAATTATCAGCTCTAATAGTCGATTCCTATTAATTATATCCTCAAATACTATCAAACTTTAAGGGTGGTAAATTTATCATTCCACTTCTTAATACATTAATATAATCTAAAACAGTAATACTAAATAATTACCAGTTTATATTAACAGATTACAAAACTATCAAATAAATTTCAAACTCTATATTTTATAATCTGTATTAATATAAACTGATAATTATTTAGTATTACTATTTAAGAAATGAAATAAATTTACCACCCTCGACGTTTGATAGTATTTGTCGATCTAATTAATAAGGATCGACTATCAGAGCTGAAATTCAGCGGGTCATTAATCACCGTCTGTCGCGGCAATTAGCCTACTGGAAGGGGTGTGAGGGAAATTAGGGTGGCGATTGTAGAACGGAGGGATGGAATTTCAACGACAGAGGGTAACTGCTGATAGAACTACCCGGGTGGTTTAATAGTAATTGATATAATGAGCGCTTCACACCCGCTCGGTTTTATCCATTTGGTTGATCTGCTTTAGTGTCAACGTTACTGATCGCGTGTTCCTACGTATTAGAGCTTTGATCTGATTGGATGTTAGCCTTCTATCTAATATAGTTCATGACTGACTATCAACCCTGTCGCCTGTTGAATTAGATCATCATCTGTTCTCGCCTTGTAATACTCCCTGATTGATTTAATTGAACCTCTCTGCTCTGATATGCAAATAATAAATGCGCCTTCATTGTTTTCCTTTTATTTAAAATATAATTCATATTGAATTAAATTGTATAATAAATATATAGAATATAAAATAGAATGTTTCCTAAAGAAATATTTATCCCACGAGCATTAAAATCATTGAACAGTATCGATCAGAAGTATGAAATGAGAAATATTATTCCCTGCGATTGGTCATCGAGGGTGTGCTTGAAATCGCATGGGGCGACTATTCGCTCGTATTTGAAGTACGCGGATATCGATACCGTGAGGGTTGATCGATTCTGCGGGGTTATTGATACCCAATCATCCGTTCAGGATCTGTTCATTGTTGGAAAACACTCTGGCTCGATTTTCTCACAACCGTTACCCATAATCTCGAAAAGCCGTTGAGCCGCAATCATTTAATGACAGTGTCTCATGAATCTTTCATGAGGCAAAGCAATCGAAATGACAAAGCAGTTGAAATAGTTGCTCTAGTTTGATTTCTAGCTTACTCTCGGAATAAGAATATCATTCCAAGAGATATATTACATAGGAGAAGGGATGAAAGAGACATCGCGCCAGTTGTATGACAGTCATCGAGAAAACTAGCGTGTGACATCTTCACCGAGCCAATTAGCTCTGCTCCGATCATTATTAGAAGTTAAATTGAATGAAATCAAGCTAATAAATGACAGCGGACATTGTCCCTTTGATCGTACCATGTTGCTTTTTCCTCACGCCAATTTAAAGACCCCTCTTTTCCTATCAAATTCCACCATTGACATCAATGATTCAACAACTATTCCTTATCATTCCCATTCATTTTACTTACACTAAAATCTTACCATCCAAATTCATCCCCATTTCACCCCACGAAAATCAACCCTCTTACCAGTCGATCGATCACAAACAGCCCAATTTCATTCGAGATCATTGACCACATTTATACAGCGATGAAGGAAAAAAAAAAAAATATAGCTTTGACAAAAAAATAAGCGGGACCGTTCACATGTTGATCGACATGGGGCGATGTTGGAATGCATGTACACGGAAGTCGTAGTGGAATCGAGAATGATCGCGGAATCGATTAGATGAAAAGAATAAAGAGCTGTGGAATAAAGGGACGATTAGGTCGAAGGACTGAAGGAGTCGGCATTTTGCTTGGCCCATTCAGAATCGTTGGTGCAAAGTTGTGTCCTGTGGTGCTGAAGCCAGCAGGAGACTCCCAAGTCCGTGCAACAAGTGGCCCCTGAAGCCGACAGTTCCTTTCACTCCCAGCAAATCGTTCGTCCTTAAATTCCCCGAAGGGAAGATTGCTTCCCTCGCTACCGTAGACATTTCAAGCTTTTGGTAAATGTCGATCGACATTTCTTTTCACTAATTTGTTGTATTAATAAATTCGTAATATATAATATTAACTTTCTGTTATATTAAATAATTAAAAGAATTTTTGATATATAATTTCTTCTAGAAATAATTAAATGTAATAATTTGTATTGGAATGAAAAAGATTTCGTAAGATCATCTTGTAGAGAAAGAATCCAATGGTTGGACCACTCGCTGGCATATTAATTTAAATTGTAATTGTAAATCGACATTTCTTTTCACTAATTTATTGTATTAATAATTTCATAATATATAATATTAACTTTCTGTTATATTAAATAATTAAAAGAATTTTTGATATATAATTTCTTCTAGAAATAATTAAATGTAATAATTTGATGACTATTGGAATGAAAAAGATTTCGTAAGATCATCTTGTAGAGAAAGAATCCAATGGTTGGACCACTCGCTGGCATATTCATTTAAATTGTAATTGTAAATCGACATTTCTTTTCACTAATTTATTGTATTAATAATTTCATAATATATAATATTAACTTTCTGTTATATTAAATAATTAAAAGAATTTTTGATATATAATTTCTTTTAGAAATAATTAAGTGTAATAATTTGATAACTATTGGAATGAAAAAGATTTCGTAAGATCATCTTGTAGAGAAAGAATCCAATGGTTGGACCACTCGCTGGCATATTCATTTAAATTGTAATTGCTGTATTAACCTGGGTGTTAAACAGATTATATCGCCGGCTACTGTGAAATATGATCGGTGAGAATCAGTGACAAATTGTAATGTAATAGTTGGAAGGGCAAAGACTCTTGTTGCTTGGTTGACTGGATCAATTGAGAAGAAGATCCTCGAGAAGGGGCGATTAATGACAGAAGAAATGACTTTCTTGGCCCCGAAGCCTCGACCCCGCGATCTTCGTGACGGAAAGTCAACCTCCACGAGTTCTGACCTTCTCCCTTCATTCACCTAATGGGAACGAAGCTTCATTCATGCTTCTCAAAACGCCTCACACTGAGAAAGCAACCCTCGCTTTGTCTCCATTAATTCTTCGCTGTGGAAGACGAAGGAATCATTTCTTATCATTCCTTTCGTGATACATAAAAAAAAAGCCGACAAATAAATCGTAGTGAAATAATGACTATTTATTGAGTACGATAAATGTATAAAAATTGAAGAGGGATGGAATTTTAGAGAAGGTATATAAAAGAATAATGATTGAAAGTTTAAGTTCAAAATCATTGGAGACAAAGGTAGAAGAGCGTGGGTTTACAGTGGAAGGGTTTGAAGGAACTAGTGTCGAAGAAAAGAGGCCGAGAAAGGCTTCGAGCGATTAGTTACACGCGACGTTCGACTTTCCTGTCTTTCGTTGGCTCGCAGCTCACATATTCGTATGCAAATAATCCTCAACAGCAACGGTGACATGGACGAGAAAACGTTCAACGTTCCTTGCCATAGTGAATGGCTCTCTTGTGATTAATTTCGGTGGACTCGTGTTTCCTCGGCTGGAGCGTGTCTGTTGTGATGCTGGACGTCGCGCTCCCCAGAAAACATTTCCAGCCTCCGCTCGCCTCTTAGAGATTTGACACGAACACATCGCCTTGCTACGACATACTTCTCTCTCAGTAAATTTCATTCTTATTATTCTTCAACCACATTCTGCACTAAGAAAAATAATTCTAATCTTCAAAGATACATTTTAGTATAATTTAAGAATGATTTAAATTTCGTATTATTAAAATTATAATGTAATTTTACTTCTAATATTTATTATAAAGGATTTTCAATTATTTCTTGAATGTGGGGGGTCTTAATGATTGGATGACACGTGTCACTGAGTCGGAGTGTTCACTTTTTGCGTGGATTCCTTATTCATCTATGTGTAAGAGTGAGAAAGAGAGATGGGAGTGTGCGGGTTAAATTAATATATCCGCTTTTTAATCCCAATGTAGAAGGTTAATTCCAGCGAAGGGAGACGAGAAAACGAGATAACGTGGGGGCCACGCGACAGGAAGACGACGGTCTTCTGGGGCACCGAAAAATTCCCTCGACGGGAAAGAGAGAAAGAGAGTAAGAAAGAGAGTAAGAGACCCTCAGCCTCTTGGACGGTTCCTCGAGGAGGAACGATAATCACGTAATAACGCGAGCGATTAATCAATTAGAAACGACGAAAGCCGCGACCCCTCTCGACTTTCAAGCGCGTACTCTTCAACATTCGAGACATTCTTAATCGTCTTTTATCAGCGTCATACTTTCCACTTCTCTAAATTTTCTATTCTCTGATTTTTCCAATATTGAAATCTTTTAATTAAGCTATTTATTTCGAATTCTAGAAAATCCTAATTCTTCCAATTTCCATTGCTTTTTATTGTTCAGTTGTAAAAGAGAAATTCAAATGAAAGGGCGAATACGTAGAAGTGAGAAATGACCGGTGAATTTTGGTGCTGGACCGCTCACTGATTCCAGCGAGCTCGCGATTCGCCACACTCTCGAATCTTGTCTCCTAAGCTAAGAGCATCCTGCCGGACGAAGTATTACCGTTCCGTCCTTGGGGGAGAAATTGCCGCAGCGGGAATGAGATTCCTCGCCGACACCAAACCACAGGCACAACGGAAACCTTGTTAAATTAATTGAATCCAGTCATTGTCGCGCGCGCAACTGACTCTCTTTCGCCCTGTTTCTGTCAACGCGACGAGACAAACTCGGACAATTACTCGTTTCCAGCTAACATTTCCATTCGTCAATCCTTTATTCGTACTTCCTTTAATACACCATCTTTAAATACTCTTATTTACATTATTAAATATTTAAAAATATTAAACTTAACAAATCTTTTTATACAATATGATTTTCTAATGGCAAAGAATCGCATTTCACAAGGAATTATGAAGGCTCTTGGAAGAAGAAGAAGAAGAAGAAGTGGCCCTGTTTCTGTCAACGCGACGAGACAAACTCGGACAATTACTCGTTTCCAGCTAACATTTCCATTCGTCAATCCTTTATTCGTACTTCCTTTAATACACCATATTTAAATACTCTTATTTACATTATTAAATATTTAAAAATATTAAACTTAACAAATCTTCTATAAATCTTCTATAAATTTCTAATGGCAAAGAATCGCATTTCACAAGGAATTATTCTTTGAAGAAGAAGAGCACCAAGTCGAAGAAGAAGAAGAAGAAGTGGAGATATCCAGCGCGGACGTCGAAGCACGCGCAGGCAAAACATTATAATCTAAGGTCATAAGAGCACCGACGTGTCCCGTGCGCGCGGGGCCACGGGGGGATTTATTTTATGGCGTGTAATCCCCCGTGTCGAGGTGCGAAAGGCCTGTAACTCTTTTGTTGGCACGACGGGGTGTCCGCGCTTCCAAAGCAACCGCTAACTAATTCCTTCGGTGAATGCTTCGGCCCCTACGACTTCACTCTGCTAACTCTCTCTCTCTCTCTCTCTTTTTCTCTCTTCCATTGCTACGCCAATTTCTCCAGCGATCCTCTAATTCGTGAATATATGCGACATCTTTTTATAATACGAACATTTCCTAAGTAATCCTGATGAAAGAGAATTAATCAAATTATTTTCATTGTAATATCCTAATAGGAATAATCTATTATTTATATTTTCATTTTATTATTATAATACTGTAGTAAATAAACGGGAACGCGAGTGATTGAACGATTTTATTACACGTCTTGTCTCTTTTAAGGCTCTAAAGGAATTCGGCTCTAATTCGTGAATATGCGACATCTTTTTATAATACGAACATTTCCTAAGTAATCCTGATGAAAGAGAATTAATCAAATTATTTTCATTGTAATATCCTAATAGGAATTATCTATTATTTTTATTTTAATTTTATTATTATAATACTGTAGTAAATAAACAGGAACGCGAGTGATTGAACGATTTTATTACACGCCTTGTCTCTTTTAAGGCTCTAAAGGAATTCGGCTCTAATTCGTGAATATGCGACATCTTTTTATATTACGAACATTTCCTAAGTAATCCTGATGAAAGAGAATTAATCAAATTATTTTCATTGTAATATCCTAATAGGAATTATCTATTATTTTTATTTTAATTTTATTATTATAATACTGTAGTAAATAAACAGGAACGCGAGTGATTGAACGATTTTATTACACGTTCTGTCTTTTTTAAGGCTCTAAAGGAATTCGGCTCTAATTCGTGAATATGCGACATCTTTTTATAATACGAACATTTCCTAAGTAATCCTGATGAAAGAGAATTAATCAAATTATTTTCATTGTAATATTCTAATAGGAATTATCTATTATTTATATTTTCATTTTATTATTATAATACTGTAGTAAATAAACAGGAACGCGAGTGATTGAACGATTTTATTACACTTCTTGTCTCTTTTAAGGCTTTTAAAGGAATGAATTCACAAATAAATAAGTGAGCCCTCTAAAACATACAAATACAAATGTATTCTTAGATAACTATAGCAGCATCCTTCGCTCTCACTCATTCTATCTTTCTCTCTCACTTTATCATACTAGTCTCTTATATTATTTTATAATTCTCCTACAATATTACTCTCATATATTACTCTAATAGAGCATTATAGAGCTATCCAATGAGAGAATGAAAATGCAGTGTCGCTTCTAAATCCAAATCTACTGCTCCATAGTCAGAGAGCACTATGCTTAACTTTCCTATCTTTTTCACTATCAAATATCATACGAAACATTTTACAACCCTAAACTACTATTAAAATCATCAACTATCAAAATTCTATTCATATACTATAGTAAATAAATAGGAACCCGAGTGATTGAACGACTTTATTACACATTTTGTCTCTTTTAAGGCTCTTAAAGGAATGAATTCACAAATCAATAAGTGAGCCCTCTAAAACATACAAATACAAATATAGTCTTAGATAACTATAGCAGCATCCTTCACTCTCTCACTTTATCATCCTAGTCTCTTATATTATTTTATAATTCTTCTATACTACTATATAAATTAAATATAGAATTGAATAAAGTCAGCGAGATGCGAAATGAAGACAACGCAATGTGAAGGTGCGTTGTTCGAGGGTGATCAAAGTCAATCAAGAGTTTTTCCTGCCAAGCAAGAAGAGGATTCAAGCAGACAAGCCGGGCACGCATTTTACACTGCTCGAGTGGGCATTATTTGTGTGTACGCAGAAAGTGCAGAAGGGTCACCCACTCGCCAAGACGCAGGAAGCAGCGGCTCGCTCAAGGAGAGAGGACGAGCACGCGACGTCACTGGTAGCAATACCAGACCCTCGCGAATGGCGTCCACGCACACAACTTCTTCTACCATCGACGTGTGCGCGCGCGCGCGTACCGCCAAGTGGCTCATTTAATGCGACCGAACTGCCAAGCAACCGATTGAATTTGCATATTAAAGCATCCACGCAAAGCACGAATTCTGCGTAATTATTCATCTTTGTTTTAGAAAGATTTAGTAGATTTTTTTTATTAGATAGATATTTGTTTATAAAATAAGTTATATAATAGTGAGTATGCACGCGTGTACGTATTTAGATACGCTTTGTTAGAATGAAGAGCTTTTCACCCCTATGACGAATCCCAGGCAAACTTTCATCTCGTTCGATCTGCCAGCGCCCGCTGGATGACTTGAAAAATGTCGCGTGACCAATTTCATCATTACGCGAGTAATTCCCAACGATTATCTTCTATGATTCGAATGCGGGGTCATTTTATCTGAATTCTAAAACTTATGTTAATGACAAAATAAAATGTATATCATTTGAACTCAATTTTATACTTTTATAAATTATCAAATTAATTTCAAAATTATTTCAATGATAGATAATGATCTTTTGTATATGTCATGAGAGTTTCAAGCGATTCCTTAACAGGGGTTATGTTCGAGCGGAGAAACTAATGCATGGCGAGGAGCATGGAAAGTCACCCTTGTGGGACACGCGCGGGTACCGTGACTAATCGATGAGTACGCAGCCGGTCTCGAATCGAATTCGTGCTCGAAATGTACGCTTAAACGTAGATGCTAACCCTTTGTGACACGTCGTCCAAGTGGAGTCGACATTGTGTCGCACATACACGTCATCTCAAAGATTCAGGGTGAACTCGGCTTAATATGTTTTGTTTCCTAACCACTTCGCCGCCTGAATCCACGTATGAGCAGTCGAGGACTTCTTCCTTCTCTAATTAGACCACTCTTGTATTAATTCAATGGCTATTGTTTTATATTAATTAAACATTGCATTCTAATTTAATAGAATTAATAATACTGAATTGACTGATAATTTAGATTTACTAAAGAATTCTATTTTAAATCTTGGATTTTGGATTAGAAATAACAGTTGATTTGAAACAGGAGTTGAAATCAGATGATACGAATCAAAGGTGTATTATCCGCAAGCACGAGTCATTGGCGGCAGATAATACTGGGTAACAAATGGTCAACGTTATTGGCATGAGGAGAGGGTGGGGGACAATGGATAAAATTAAAGTCGTCATGGGAAACCCCTAAGCCCTTCTGCTTCGCTGCCCTTGAATCTATTCTTTCTCTCACTCTCCTCTCAACTACTCTCTTCATTTACCCCTGAATCCACGATGCGTGTACACGCATTCCCATAACAACTGACCCGTAAACACTTCGGAACTATTGCGGTACAATTGTTCATTACTGTTTATTATAATCATTCTGCTGTTCTTGTAAATATTAACCTACTTAAATCTAAACATGAATATTTAGAGGAAAATTAGTTTCTAATTTTATAAATTGAATCTTTAAATTATTAGCTGGATTTATTATTCAATATAAATTAGGGGATGCTGTCAAACTTTATATATATAAGTTATTTAACGAATAAATTTGTAAGAAGATAATGAAAATTATATAAAATAATCTTAAAGGTAAAAGCTTTAATCAACATATATATATATATATTAATTGATCATAACGAATTCGAGGACAAATCCTTCGATTCTCCAATGATTCTAATGCTTTTAAATTTAGGGAGAATCGAATATCTTCGATTATGCTTCCGGTAAGGAATTTTCGCGAGTCAAGAAGGTGGCGAAGTCCCGCAATTGGATCGGTGAACTTCTGGAGAGAAAAACGGTGGCATCCGGCGTGCGCGCGTACCGAGGTCAAGTAGGTGACCTCGTATCCTGGGTCTTGGTTGGACCCTTGCCTCATTGGCGGCTACGACCGCGGGTCAAACTCCTTGACTGGCCATCTGCCCCCTAGACAACAGATCCCAATTACTCCGTTCATCCTCCACCTCTTCTTACTCTTCTTCTTCTTCTTCCTCCTCCTCCTCTTCCTTCTATCTTTCCAACTTGGCTTTCATTCACAAAGTTCTAGGATTCCGCGAAATTAACGACCGCCCGTCATCTCCGCTTCATGATGAAGAGTCTCCTTCAATGACTCAATGAACCGCCTGTTACAATTCTCCCAACAATCCCAAGCACGCTAATGAACAATCATCTTTGTGATTCAACGCGATAGTAAGTCGCCTTTGTGATTAATTATTAGAGGGTTGTATTGAAGTTTTCTTGACTGTTTCTGAGACTGAAATTTGGTGGAGAATGTTTTCTTGTATCAAGGAAGAAGTGATATAAATTCCAAAGCCCTGGCTCAAAATTCATTTTTTCGCCAATTTTTCCATATGTACCCCTTCACAAATTTTCGATTTTTCGAAGGTTCTCGGACTTTGATGAATGCTTGATATTTCCATTGTTTGTGTATCAAAACGAAAAGAAAACATGAAACCAGTGACAGAAATGCCGGAATTGTATCGAAAACACATGGAAAGCCGATCTTGAAAATTTCATTTTCGTCGTTTTTCCCCTGTTTTTTATACTTCTCGACATTTTCCGGGGCTGAAACTTGGTGGGGAATGTTTTCTTGCATAAAGGAAGAAGTGATATAAATTCCAGAGGCCTAGCTCAAAATTCATTTTTTCGCCAATTTTTCCATATGTACCCCTTCAGATTTTTGCAATTTTTCGAAGGTTTTCAGACTTTATCGTATATTCATAAATATTACGAACCAAAATTATCATAAAGAAATCGACAAATCTTAAAGATGAATCCAACAAATATTATCTAGATATTAACTATACAGTATGATGAATTACTAGAGATATTATTGTCTCGATAGAGACACTACTATCTCAATTAATTGCAAGCATGATTCACCCACACCCTCGCGTACTAGTGGTTACGATCCAATCAGTGATATTCACGTGGACATTTGTCGTACACACGAAGATGCTCATTCTACTTGGAGCAGCTCATTCATAAGCGTTGAGAGTGAGAAAGAGAAAGAACGACTGATGCAAGTTATTACTTAAGCGTGCCAAGGCTGCGATTGCCCTCTTCTCCAGTGGTCTCTTTAACTTTCCTGAATCATTCGGCGGCCGACAGCTCATCCCTCGTCAATCCATCTTCAAAATATGGAAGAAAAGTAAACTCTTCATTATTTACAACAAACAATTCAAGAGTTTCAACAATCATTTGGTACTATGCGACGAATAAAATCAATGGTAGTTCGCAATGAAGAGTACAGAAGGGTTAAAAAAAAAAAAAAAAGGGGGGGGGGCATCAAGTTCTTCGTCGGCGTGCGCGCGCGACACCCGCTGCCCATTTCAGCAGCACTCGGCGAGAACGCCCCTTAAAACAAACAGGGGAACAATGACTCGAGCGGAGCAACGCAAGCCGAAGTTCAAACGCGATCTTTCACCATTGAAAGAGAGAACGGAATGGCCAAGCGAATGTGAATGAAGTGGAAAGAAAGAGAGGTCGATTTATCGAGCAAAATTCAACCCCCATGAAAAGTCCTTCATCTCCGCCAAGTGGCACAGCACCGTAAGTGGCGCAGCTGCTGAACAAAAGGTATCGCGCAGCATTATTACACGATGACGATTGTTAGCCACCGTGATTTTCATCGCGAAACGCTGCTCTCCCTGCTATTGTCACTCGACAATTATCCTTCGATACATACGCCGCTCGAAAAATATAAATACACCGACTACGATTAATTGTGAGTGGCAAAGAGTTTCGTATTACGTTACTCAATGATTATAATTTAAATAGACGAAGAAGTACTGGTGAACAAATTTCTTTATGATTTAAGAACGTCATTGAATAATATATGACAATATTCTTTACCTGATTTCTTTTAAATGACAGTATTGTTCTCAATGACATCATTGATTCATTTATTAAACAATAGTTTTGCGCACAAGCGTGACACCCACGAGTAGACAGTTGATCATTGCATTCACTGATTAATGACTGGAATCGATTAACGACCAGGAATTCATATTACTCATCAATCATTCAAACAACAGACTCGAAACGTGCCGGGTTAAATAGAATGCAGCTATGATCCGTCGCAAGTCAATCACTCGTTAGTTATGCCATGTATTTTTATTCGTATGCTCCAGTTAAGTTAGACTTTCAAGCATAGCTTTTATCCGGATTACAGAAATTTCGCGCGTCTCTCAGACTCATCGAGCAGACTGCCGAGGATTACTAATAGTCGCGTGGGCTTAACGTTACTTGGCTCGTCTCCCCTTTTCACCTTGGAAACTGAGTTTACAGTTTGCCTGCGAGACGAATTTGCTTAATGGTCCAGGCACGCCATTCAACGTGCAAGGATCTATTTTTGCCAGGTGTCCTCCAAGGAATACCATACTCTTCCCGTTTATCATATATTCTTCTCTACTTGTCACATATAATTATCAATAATAAATAACACCCTTCTCTTAACATACATCTAAAATCAATCTTTATCCTATATAATTAATAATCCATTCACAGACATATTTATTATCACAACAATAGTACTAATAATTATTAGCAAGATATAATAAGAGCTAAAATATTCAAAGAAGATTTTCATCATTCTTTTAATTGGACTTGTAAAAGTATATTAAAGGCGGGTGAAAAAAAAATGCGATGAAGGTTCTCCAATGGGTAAAGGGCGAAGGTGTCTGTGAGAGGGTCGGTAAAAATTGCTGGTAGTCGGTAGAGTGCGGTGGGTGGCACGCGCCCGATGCCGTAACTTTAATATAAACGCTTAACAGGCTCGCTGTAACACGAGACACACCGGAAGGGACGTCAGCCGAGTGTCACTCAGTCATTCAGTCAGCTCTCCACTCGTTCCGCGCTTGTTCTCCTCTCGTCTCTCCTTCGGCCCCTTCCGATCCCTTTCTCTCCTTGCCTCTTCCGCCCTCCGCACCCCTTTTCTTTCTCTCTTGATAAGTGCTCGTGCGAGAGTGAACCATACGCGCACGCACGCACGCACGCACGCACGCACGCACGCACGCACGCACGATCGTACGTCTCCCATGTCGAGGGATGTGTCGAGGACGATAACAGTACGAGGGGAATCTTATCTACCCGTTAATTCACCCTCATTCTTCGAATCCCTTTCACAACACCCTCTTCAATACAGATTTCTTGTACTCTTCGTGCCTTTGCATAATTTTCTCTCAAGTATTCTTATTTTTAACTATGAATTTTTGATTTAATATCTTCTTCTTTTTTTTTTTAGTATATGTTTGCGTTAAAGATTTGAAGGATAGTTGTTTGGATGATTTGGATATGTCAAGACTATTTGTCAGAGTGAAATTGTACCGGAGGTAGAAGTGAACAGCGACTGATGGGATTAATGTAAGCCCACACGCAGCTTAGCGGTAGTGTGTGCCCTTTAACGAGGAGCAATTCGTAGTGGAACATTTAAATGTAGCCAACGGGTCGATCAAGAATTTCCTCGCCAATGAAAGACGAGAAGCCTTTCTTCCCTTTGGGGTGGTAGTTGCAACTTCCTGCTTAAATACGAATCATTCCTTTCGTCGATGAGCTTGCTTTATCTCAATGGAATGCGAGACGATAGAAAATCATGATGAATTAAAGTGCTATCAAAGCTTCTTTCTTTCTTTCTTTGTTATCCTTTGCAACCCTTCGCGTTAACCAATAGCTATTTAAATTAGATCGTTTAAATCACCCAGCATTTAATCTGTCTCTAGTTGGTACAGACTTGGACCAACACGCACACCCGAATTCCAAACGCGCTCCCAAACCCCTGGGGAGAACTTGTTGGTAATCATTCCGAGCAAACAACCAATCAAACATCGTCAAACCCTTATGGGAAATACTTTGTCATTATCTTTGAGATTTTTTATACGTAGACAGTAGTAATAATAGTTAGCTTTGTAAAGATAATACGTTGGAAGAATTGCAACACTTGAAAGTGAGATACAAAGAAGCCCTTCGTTGGTCAAACAGCTCCAAACCTATCGCGACTAGTAATTAAACTTGTCGGTAGACTTTTATGGTTTCCGAAAGCAAATGCTAGGACAAACAATCTCGTATGGATTTCGAACTCTTAATGAATTTTATTTAAATATTACTTCCTTTAAATAACAATAAACATATGTCTTCCAAGTATTCCTCATTCTTTAACAAACCTAGGCTGAACATACGATTTTCTCTTCCCCTCTGTCGGCTTGCAATTTCGAGTGGGGTCGGCCGCGAGAGCAGGAGTTTTCTGCGGGAATTCTCAAGAAACAATTACCCAGCTAAACGAAGCTAATTGAAGCCATTCAAGATCATGGCGAGAGCAACGTATCAGAAGAGCGGAGCGAGCGTAAAGTGCGTTTCACTGAGTTTACTCGGTGTAAACGAGCGACTGCTCGCTCGCCTCCTTGGTCTTCGTCGGATTGTGTCGCACTAGTGTGAAGCTCCTACTCTAATCAAACTGAATGAAGCGCATACGTCTTTCTCATACACGCCACTCCTTCCTCGCTCTTTGCGACACGATACATTTCCGGCCGAGCAACACACTATCCTTGCCACCCCTCTTGAATTCTTTTCATTCACCATTTTTATCTCTTCATCGTCTTTATTATTAATATTTCCAGAACAATAAACAAGAAATATTTCTTCCCAATAATAGGAATGATTTCGTTTATTATATCTGTTTGAAGTAAAGAAAAATCCTATTAAAATATATACGTGATAGAAAGATTCAAGCAGAATGGATGAATCTATTACGATGCTTTGACTTTTACGAGGCTCCTGAGTGCGGTAATGTGCCGGTGCTTTCCCGAGGATGCGCACAGTAGACTCGAAGAGCAGCATCAGCAGTGCCGCCCATTCATTCGCTCGTATTCGCCGGGCGCGTTCATTCATTCATTCGTTTAACACTTTTGTGCCAGACGGAGATAGGGGCGTTCTGTGTCGGGCGCTCACACACAACCCACAATTCACCGCGCCTGGGAACCTCTTAACTGTTTTGTATAACGTGATTAGCTCGATCGCGCGCGTCTACGGGTGGGTATTCACTCGAGCAATCCTCCCAACCGGACGACTTCCTCTTAATCGAGATTTATCAATGACCACTATCATTTATTCCATGGGAATGCATTCTAACCGTTTTATAACACTCAACAACTATTTTCCTTTTTCCTTTTTTTCTTTTTTTTTTTTATTCCTCGTATCTAATATTTTTCGTCCAACGAGACAAGTGTGGTGGCGTCGGGACGCGTGGGCGTTCGCGCGTCTCTTGCTCCAAAGCCCCGCAAACTGGTTCACGTACCAACGAGACACGAGACACTCTACGATTCATGAGAATAACTGTTAACATTGATAAAAGTTATTTCGAGCCAAGAATATTATAGAATCGAACAATAAATCATTCATTGATTGAATATTTCATTATAGTAAATTTGTCAAATCATTTATAAAGCCACTTACAAAGGAATGACTTTCTCGAGCAAGGTTCTCTAGCAGTCGAAGTAGAATGAGCCTGTCACGGTCAGACTAGCGAAATCTTTTGGTAGAAGGAGTATAAAAGAGAGTATAATATCAGAGAGGAAGGATCTCGGGTGACGGTCTAGCACGCGATTGGTTAAATAAATTAAGTTGGCTATCGCGACGACTACGTAGTTAGATGTCTGCTTACAATGACTTACATGCACATAGGTAACGCTACTGACTTACGTCATGCGCGTGGCTGGCCAAGAGGGTACTTGATTCTATCCTTGAATCTTGCTCGAAATTGACCGCAATCAAAGTGCCACGTCAACATCTGCCCCCTCTTATTCTTTTTACATTCTATCTCTCTTTGTCTTTTAGTGATTCTCGTCCCCCGGCGGGACGCGACGCGCCGGCGGCGGCGGCGGCGGCGCGGCGTTTCGCTTCTCGAAAATGAGCCCACGCGACTGTTGCCGGCATCGTCGTCGTCGTCGTCGTCGCGGAAATTGATGACACTTCCGCTCCGGACACGCGCTCTTCCACCGATCCTTGATGGTCGTACATGTGTAGTTGTAAGATCAAGAGCCACGTCACCCACTTTTGAATAATTCGATTTATTTCAATAGAAACAACGATGATTAATGATTAATGATTTTATGCGAATTTCAAGTCACTGGAACTTGAAACAGGAGGATTTTAAGAGTACTATCTTGATGATCGTACACGTTGCGACTAGGTGGAGCATTAAGCGACGAAGCATAGAGGAAGAAGAAACCACAGATCGACCACCATTGTGCCGGCTGTGCATCCCCATAGGCTAGAAACCATGCTTTCAACCCCCCTCCCCCCCCCCCCCTTGAAATTCACCCTGTATGCGCGCATCAGGGAAAACCCTATGGCTTCCAGGATTGAAACCAGTCCTGCACTTTCTCTCCCTCTTCTCTCCTTCCAATCCTGTAAACGTTCTCTACTCTTCTTTCGCCCAGCATCCAAACTGGACCCAACCGCGACCCTCTCTTTCAACAGAGATGAAATCGAAAGTAAGAATGAAAGAGAGAGAGAACGACAATACCGCTTGCGAATACATATGTATGCTACCGATGAAAATAATATAACACAGTGAATTCTATTGACACGCCACCCTAAACGATTCCCACACATACATAGACACATGTATAGTTCTGCAGCCGGTTTCACAGGATGATTGAAGAAGTATGAGTGTGTTGGGCGTTGTATGAAATGGGTGCCGCTGGGCGAACCATTCTCTCCCGTCGAATGGATCTGCAAGATGGTGGTGTCAACATAACGGTAGGTGTTTAAACGATGCTTGTAATCATAAAGAATGTTTCAAGAAAAATCTATATTTTAATTTATTTAATCAATTGTATTACTATTTAATTTTTATAAATCATACACAATTCTTATAATATATTATAAAATAGATAATAGTAGGACATTTTTGTAAGGTATGATTTCTTAAGAAATGAATTAGAAGACAATTCAGTTTGCGGTTGTGGTTGGTTTGACGATGTTGTTGGCAGAGTTGTATTCGAACGGGGGCTCGCCGGGGCAACCCTCGCCACAGAGACGAGACTCGCTCTCTGCGAATAACGCTGACGACATCGACAATAATGTAATAGCGCAAAGTAATTCAGCGAGTTACCGGCTACTTACTAAAATGCCAGGAACACTTACGATCTTTGCGCGCTTTTGCACGTGCAATCGCTTCTTGGTATCGCGGTCAGCCGTCGCAACTGCCAATCGCGCCGCTCCCTGCAAAATCACTGGCTTGTTTCCGCTGTGTATTGCCTTCCTGAATTACTAGATTATTTCGTTGAATTATCACTTTCATTCAATCATAATGTAACTCATTTTTAATACCACCTAATCATTAGTCTATTTAATTCGATTCATTTACACTGATCATTATAATAACACATTCGTACTAATTAGTCTCTAATTTCAGTGTAACAGCTATCATCGTAGCTTGTATTATTACAAGATTATTATATTAATTAGAAATGTTTCATTACTGTATCAGTAATGATATTGCAGTATTTGAATCATTATATCAGACAGATTTGTGTGTACATGAAAAGATGAATGATTCATACTTCATTCTTATATGTTTGTGTGTATAAAAATGGTGTATAATTAATTGCAATTAATGTGTAAATAATAGTAGATAGTTGGAAAGAAGTGTGTCATCGAATGGACTACCTCGGCGCAGAAGAACCGGGAGCATACGTACGCGCGCGTAGACGGCACTCTCGGCACTTCGAGCAATTGGCCGAGCAAGTGTTTACCATGTCCCCTTCGTGGTACGTGACGCTATGCAACATTCACTCGCCTTACTCCTCTTTCGGTTTCCCGCTCTCGCACCGTTATCAATTACTATCGTTGTCAATTACGACGCTTTAACGCTACTTCTTCCAATTTTACCTGCGAGCCACGACACTCAGCTATATTACATTTTCCTTGCATCGAAGACATAAGAAGAATCTCAATAAGAAATTATTAAGCTGTCCTGATTTCGAAATTCTAACATTAAATAATATCCACTTTGTTTCTATCAGAGTTTATTATAGTAATAGAAGTTTATTTAGTACAAAAGTATATGTTTGATCGTAATTCTTATTATATTTATATTTTCAATGTAAAATGATTCAGATCAACTTATCTCGAAACACAAGATATAATCTTCCGCCAGTAACAAACTGACTGTACTAGCGCAACCGCTCGTACTGAATTCCACTGTAATCTCGTTTCACGTTTCATTATGCACCGTGTCCGTAGAGCAATGGGCGGTCGGCTCATTATTTAATCCTCGTATTTGCTATTCGCGTACTCCGCGCGAGCCCTCATTATCCTTAAGAGTGCCGGTCGATGGAATTGCTAGGCGGACGACGAGAGAGATCGATCGCAAAAGAGATTCCATAGCCGCATCTACCAACCGAATCACCGAATCACCGCTTCGGCAACATATATTTCTTACTACTACCATTTCTTATAACCACACTATATACCAATGCTCTACTTCATCTAATTATGTCATTACTCTCGAATACATTGCCTGCCAACTTCCACTTGGAAAAGTTCTACATCGATTTTCTGTTACGATCGAAACCGGATTCACCATTCATTTATATTCGCCACTCCCATCCACTGCATTTTCTCCTATCTTAATTGTATCATATATTATATGATATTAATAAATAAATATAATTTACAATTACAATATAGTTAAACGAAACAACGGGTATTATAAAATGGAATGTAAGAGTTTAATAAAAACCCAATTGGGGGTGGATTTTTCATTTAGGGTGGTTTGCAAAAGGTGTTCTAATGAGATTGCCGTTGCTAGATTAACCCTACGGAGGACAAGGCACACGTTTGGCTATATAAGAATGCAGGGCACGTCTGTCAGTGAGTATGCAGTGCGGCTCACAATCCCATCTGCCGATCCTAATCGGTTGGCTTGCTGCCCTCTTCTTCCCCCTCTCTCTCTTTCTCTCTCTCTCTCTCTCTCTCTTCGCTCGGAACCCTTCAAACGCGCTTCTCGCAAGCTCGTTTCTATCTCGCAAGCTCTCCCGAGCGAGCGCGCGCCATTATCTTATTTACGCCTCATTGTCTCAATGTATCATACCAATATCGCGGACCGCTCTCCGCATCGACGAGAGAGCCGCAACACGCTCCTTCGACATCCTAACACGTGAATTGTCTCCCCGAACACCACCCTTCTCCCTCTTCGTAATCACTCTCTGACTATGGAGCAGTAGATTTGGATTTAGAAGCGACACTGCATTTTCATTCTCTCATTGGATAGCTCTATAATGCTCTATTAGAGTAATATTGTAGGAGAATTATAAAATAATATCAGAGACTAGTATGATACATTGAGAGTGAAGGATCCTGCTATAGTTATCTAAGACTATATTTGTATTTGTATGTTTTAGAGGGCTCACTTATTGATTTGTGAATTCATTCCTTTAAGAGCCTTAAAAGAGACAAAATGTGTAATAAAGTCGTTCAATCACTCGCGTTCCTGTTTATTTATTACAATATATGAATAGAATTGTGATAGTTGATGATTTTAATAGTAGTTTATACTTGTAAAATCTTTGGTATGATATTTGATAGTGAAAAAGATAGGAAAGTTAAGCATAGTGCTCTCTGACTATGGAGCAGTAGATTTGGATTTAGAAGCGACACTGCATTTTCATTCTCTCATTGGATAGCTCTATAATGCTCTATTAGAGTAATATTGTAGGAGAATTATAAAATAATATCAAAGACTAGTATGATACATTGAGAGTGAAGGATGCTGCTATAGTTATCTAAGACTATATTTGTATTTGTATGTTTTAGAGGGCTCACTTATTGATTTGTGAATTCATTCCTTTAAGAGCCTTAAAAGAGACAAAATGTGTAATAAAGTCGTTCAATCACTCGGGTTCCTATTTATTTACTATAATATATGAATAGAATTGTGATAGTTGATGATTTTAATAGTAGTTTAGGGTTGTAAAATGTTTCGTATGATATTTGATAGTGAAAAAGATAGGAAAGTTAAGCATAGTGCTCTCTGACTATGGAGCAGTAGATTTGGATTTAGAAGCGACACTGCATTTTCATTCTCTCATTGGATAGCTCTATAATGCTCTATTAGAGTAATATTGTAGGAGAATTATAAAATAATATCAGAGACTAGTATGATACATTGAGAGTGAAGGATGCTGCTATAGTTATCTAAGACTATATTTGTATTTGTATGTTTTAGAGGGCTCACTTATTGATTTGTGAATTCATTCCTTTAAAAGCCTTAAAAGAGACAAAATGTGTAATAAAGTCGTTCAATCACTCGCGTTCCTGTTTATTTATTACAATATATGAATAGAATTTTGATAGTTGATGATTTTAATAGTAGTTTATGCTTGTAAAATCTTTGGTATGATATTTGATAGTGAAAAAGATAGGAAAGTTAAACATAGTGCTCTCTCACTATGGAGCAGTAGATTTGGATTTAGAAGCGACACTGCATTTTCATTCTCTCATTGGATAGCTCTATAATGCTCTATTAGAGTAATATTGTAGGAGAATTATAAAATAATATCAGAGACTAGTATGATAAAGTGAGAGAGAAAGATAGAAAGAGTGAGAGTGAAGGATGCTGCTATAGTTATCTAAGACTATATTTGTATTTGTATGTTTTAGAGGGCTCACTTATTGGTTTGTGAATTCATTCCTTTAAAAGCCCTAAAAGAGACTAGACGTGTAATAAAATCGTTCAATCATTCGCGTTCCTGTTTATTTATTACAATATATGAATAGAATTTTGATAGTTGATGATTTTAATAGTAGTTTATGGTTGTAAAATCTTTGGTATGATATTTGATAGTAAAAAAGATAGGAAAGTTAAGGTAAGAAACGCAATCCGTCGGTTTCATTTAGGGTTGGTAGATGCAGTGAAACTGAAGGTCGAATAACTCTCGAAGGACGCAGGAATATGGTTTATGGTTATATTGAAGCAGTAAAGCAATTGCCCATTTTGTAGGTTCGACCTCGCGCATCTTTCTCTCTTTCGTCCTTCCTTATCCAGGATCCTTCAGGACACCTTTGAAACCATTATCCGTTGACTTTGCCCTACCAAACTATTTCTTCCGCCTCGTGTTTTGACAGTCGGCGGGTTCTGCCTGTTACTTTTACGATACTTTACGATCCACCATTCCAACGAACCTTTGCCATCCTTCGGAACATCTTAGAATTTATATTTATATGACTGTTGAACGTTGAACGTTGATCCTGACAGAGTTAGAGGAGTGGAAGAATTATTTAATAAAACCCTTGCAAAAGGTATCATAAATTTAATTATAGAATTTAGAATATTATGATGATTGAATATAGCAAAAGTTGTGTCAGTTATGATTTAATTAGGATAAGGAATTGATAGGGTTCAATTATTATAGACAGATAATTTTCTAGAAAATGATTCGAACATTTATTTCGACGATCATACACATAGTGTCCTTTCTCATCCGACGCATACTCGCAGTATCGCTGCTCGCTATACACATATACAATAATATCGATAATATATCTGGATCAATAACAATAATCTCTGTCTTCTGTACACAATATTTATAACACGGTTTTGGAGCGTTAGAAGCCCGCCGGGCCAAAGAAGGTCCACGGGACCGACTTGGTTCTCATAAAGCTCTCGTATTCGTCGACTTTGACGAATCGAGACAAAAAAAAAAGAGATCGGGAAAGATCACTTATTTGAACTATTCTAAAATAATCACAACTATTTACACAGATTGAAGGAATCTGTCCTACTTAGAATCTCAAAGATCAAAACATCGCCAGGGTGTTGGATCTTTGATCAAGAAAAATCATTCGATTTTAACATCGAAGAATTCTTATTTCATTCTCTTTTGGTAAACAGCCAATATTCTTGACGTTCTCAACGCCTGAGACGCCACCGCTGCTCTAAAAATCCTTAGAAGCTCTAAATATTTACAAAGGAAGCGTGTATGGCGACGCTAAAAGAAACTGGGTGCTATAATTTCAAGAGCTCCGCGATCGTGTACATCTACGCCGGTTAAGCTGACGTCGGGCCGACGCCCGGGAGACAAAACCGATCGGCGGCCAGCGTCGCTCGATTCTAAATCCAATCATATCGATAGAATTTTTCTTTCTCATCACTGATCAATTAGAGATTCCCCAAGAAAGTCATATCAATCAGGAGATAATCCATCAAATATCAAGATTCAACTTTGTCTTCCAGTAAGAACAGTAATTGGTTTAAGAAGAAGTTGTGGTGGACTATGTGGCATTGGTCTTTGTTGTTGTACCGAACTGCACATTGTTACTGGTGGAGAATGCGGCGACATTGGTTCAGGACTGCTTCCAGGAGATGCTGTTGTTGAAGTTGGTTGACTTAAAATTGGTGCTTGACTCATATGATACCTTGGCTGTTGACTGAACACTGCTGCTTGATGTTGTTGATGTGCAGCAAGTGATCTTAGAGTACTATAAAAATCGTATGGATTGCCTGGAGTTGGTATTCCTGGTGCACCAATTCCGCTTGGATAACCAGTTGGTGCTTGAAGAAGCCTTTCCATGGAGAAAGCACCATGTGCTGGTGGTGCAGCAGTAGCAGGCAATGCTTGTGGTTTGCAAGGTAAACTGGTAGCAGAAGTTGTTGCTGAACCAGGTAAAAGACTTGCTGGATAACCAGCTGGAGTTGTGTATGCTCCAGTTGCTGGTGGATAAGCAGCAGCACGATGCAAATATGGTAAAGTATAAAGTGATGCTGGCCATCCTGGTGGTGGGTATGGTGTTGGATAAAGTCCACCAAGTACAACGCTACGTTTAAAAGCTGCTAAACGTGACCTCGAAGCTGCTGTAGTTCTTCGCCTCAATTTCCCAGTAGTTCCACCAATGAAAACATCCTCGGAACTTGGGTCCAACATCCAGTAGTTACCTTTGCCAGGATCATCATAATGCCGTGGTACTTTCACAAAGCATTTATTCAATGATAGGTTATGTCTGATAGAATTTTGCCATCCTTGTTTATTATTCTCGTAATAAGGAAAGTGGCGCATGATATATTCGTAGATACCATTGAGAGTAAGACGTTTCTCAGGACTCTGACGAATTGCCATCATAATTAAAGCATTATAACTGTATGGTGGTTTCTCCGATTTTTTCTTCTCTTCGCTTTGTTGATCCTTCGAGTCTTTTTGACTATTCGGACTGGTGGATGTTGCATTTGTCGAACAATCCAATGGGGGTGTTTCCGCACCATCACCGGTCACATCGAGATCGCTTGATTCGTCGCTGTCGTCGACGTGACTTACGTCTGGTGATAATGATTGACTAACGGAAGGTGGTGCTGGAGTACCGGCACAAGCTTCCGGAAGTATGCTACGGATGCTAAAGTTGCTCTTGAGTGCAGCTCGCGGTGGTGGCGAAGCAGTCACCGTATGCTGCTCGCTGGAACCCTCCATGTTAACCATTCTTCTATAATGGTATAACTTCTCCCTTCAAACGCACTCTGTCTTTCTCTTCAATTCTGCGCAACCCTTTTTTTCCAAGGGATGGCAAGAAAAGCAACAACTAGTTGATAGTTTTATACACAGTGAATATTACACAAATGAATAATATTACACTGAGTTTCTGTACACCACCGGCACACTTTAGTCAACCACGAAAAAAATGTCCTTGTGGTTGGTGTTTCCTTTGTGTCTCTTGATTGCATAGAGAAACAAACGCCGAGAAGATGAAACAAGTGGGGGGCACACAAAAACACAACGTACAAAACTTGTCCGTGGGCAAAAGAAGAGTATAGCAGCAGTAGCAATAGCAGCAGCAGCAGCTAGAGCTTGCTAGCAGGATCGTGTCTAAGAGTCGATGTGCCCCGACGGAGCAGTAGCGCGTATTTGGATGCATCCCCGCCACGCGGCCTATTTATACTATACTCTAAGCTCCGCCCACTGAGCAGCTGTCGGTGAGTAGTGGGGCGCCTGGCGGCCAATCGTAGCCAGTCTCGAGTGCACTTCCCGCGGGGCGCTGCACTCGCCGCCACCCCCCCCCCCCCCCCCACTCCAGCCGTGTTTTCTCGCCGAATGTTTGACAGCAAACAATGCAAACAGCGCGCGCGTTGGAGAGGGCAGCGCGCGCGCGCGCCAGCCGCCGCCGCCGCCGGGGGCAGGGATTTTCGAGAGGAAGGCGAGTGTGCGCCCGTGTAGCGCATCTCGCTCCAGCCCCACACACACACACACAGACACATACACAGGCGCATACACATAGAGACAGAACTGCCGCGCCACTTGGTGGGGAGCGCAGCCGCAACTAAACGCGCCCGCTCATCGTATACAAACAAATCCAAACCCGATACATCCAGCCGCAGCTTCCAACCCCCCCCCCCCCCCCCCCAACATCCACCACCCCACTTCGATCGCCAGTACGCCCCTGTTGCCCTGGAATTGAACACACCCCCCGCTGACCCTCCGCTACCACCGTCACGCCGGAGATCGAAAGGGGGTGAATGCACCCCTCTCGCGTATACTCCAATCCCTGAACTAGTTGACTGATAGATCTTGCTGACAACTTTCTTTCTTTTTTTTGTCAATGATGTCTATGTCAACGTTTTTATTATATCATATAGTTTCTTTTTCATAATTCATTATTGTTTATGATGATTGGTGATGATTGGTTTTAGATTGGTTTGATGATGTTTGTGTATGTTTGATTATAGGACGACGTTAATTTCGTGTGGATTTGAAATTTATGGGATTTTCAAAATGAATTGGATGATCCTATGATATTCGGATGGAACCGTTAACGGGTCAAGCTTGGCTGGCTAAGTAAAGGCTTACTCCCTCAAACACGACGAGTAGGATTTTCCGCGATTAGGCGACATTCTTATTCTGCCGTCCCTTCCAAATAAATGCTCCTAATCTCTTTACTTTGATGCAGCATAGCCTCAATCATTATCCGACCCTTCGCGCTAGCGCGTCTTCCACGATCCACTTAAACTCGTCACCAACCAAGGCACAAACCACCATTCGAAAATCATTCTATCCTCTTTCTCTCTCTTTCTCTTTCTCTCTTACTCGGTCTGTCCTTCTCTTTCTGCCTGACAGTTTTCCTACACCATTTCATTGAACTATGCCGACATAGAATTTATACCGGCACTGGCACGCATCTACCTGCGCTCCGACGGCCGCCGGCTAAGAGATTATAGGATTTCGTGGGTGGAATCGCGAGATGATGGTTGAAATCATTGTCCACTTTACTAGCCACTAATAATCATCGGATATCTAATATTTTATATCAAATATTGCGCTTAATTATACTTAAAATTGCAACGATTATAATAATAATAAGAATAATACTAATAATAGAAATATTAAATATTCATTGATTTAATAATAAAAAATAACTAACTATAAATATGACGAAGCGAAGAGTCATCGAAGCGTAACGATACCTGGGCTAGTATTATTCCCGGACAATGAATGACCGCGGTGGACAATGTAGATCCAATTAGCAGGTACAATGGGAAATAGTATGCCTGCTCCCATTGATTCCTCTTCTCCAGGAAAGACAGGCAATTGCTTGACGTCGGATTGGTCCGTTCATTTTTACGCAAACTGCCATCGATAATCCATGGCTTTGCCAAAGCTTATGGGGGAATCCTGGAGTTTCCATGGGGACTTATTATTGGGGAGAAAAGATGGCAATTTACTCATCGAGTGGACGAATTCATTTCTAAGTAGACCTAATCACTTTCCGATCACTTCCTTGGAAATGAAGAATTGTCGTTAAGGGTTGAACCATTTTGGTGGGGGGATGGTGGTTGTCGTTGGACCTAACGTCGGCTAAAATCGGATGGGCCCACGGCTATTGTTTCGGATCTATTGTCACCTAACAGGATTAACTCGATGACAGTGGTGAGTGACGGACATTTCTCCGCCGAAATGGCGACGCCTTCCACCTGCAAGGACGGCTGCATCAGAAACACCCTTTTCAAATTGTCGTTGATATTCATTTATGCTTTGATTTTATTTTAACATTTTATTATAAATTATTGTATGATAATAATGATTTGATTTATGTTCGGAAATCTTTTCATAATTAATTTAATAAGAAATCCAGATGAAAGATGAAAGAAGGGCTCTTCAGAATGTGCTTTCACCTCTTTATGACTCAATCTAATTTAATTAACGCCTCGATTAGTCAATTAGTCGGACAATGGACGAAGGCAACGGGTGAATGGCGGATCACAGTCTCGCTTAGATATTCCGCTCTTATTGTTCATCAGTTATAATTAATATTTAAGAAAAATCAATTGATACATCTTACGCAATTGTATCAGATAATAATGATATCTGTCGGCTTCGATGTTTGATCTGTGTTTGCACGAGTGGTGCCATTTTGCGGGCGTAACAGCGCGTGTTAACGATGAAAAGAGAGAGAGAGAGAGAGAGAGAGAGAGAGAGAGAGAGAGAGAGAGAGAGAGAGGAAAAGATGCTGGGAGGAGCAGTTCATAAATCTTAAGAGATGCAGTGATCTTTCGGACACCGCTCGATTCGATCTTTCCAACCGATCTCGAAGGTGGTCGCGCGACAAAAGAGCTACCAAACCATGCATTCTTCATTCTGACATTTGCTACGACCGCACACGCACACAAAGTCATCGGTATCCGTCATTGAAACATACAAGAGAATCTTTTTCCAAGCGGCTAAGATCATAGTGTCATCGAATTTTTCACTCTTTTCTTACTTAGACAAAGATTAGTTGAACGATTTTTCAAGAAAACCTTCTCATTTCATCTGAGAATCATTCATCGTATCCTTGCCTTTTGTAATTGTTTTAAATCTCTTTGATTTCTCATGTAAAAGCAAGCTTCTACATTTATTTCCGTCAAAGTGTATGTTTCATGAAGGCTAACATACACGAGTTAGAAATAATAGATCGCTTTTGATCTCAAAGTTTTCCTCGAACATCACTCTTCATTCTAAACTGCCAAAGACTAAATCTGAATTAAGATTTCCATGAAATCTAAGTTGTAATTTCAATGATTTCTTCATGAACTTTGGAAAAGCAGGAAATTCTTCATTAATAGAATATATTTTTCAATATTTACAATATTAATATTTAGACATTTGCTATATGATTTGACTGAAGAAAAAGGTTTGATTGGACGACTGGGATACTAATGGTCAGGTTGACCGAGGCGCGCGTGTAGATGCGGAAAAAGGGAAAAGGCACGTGACAAACGTAAGAAAGGGAAGGTTCGAGAGGGATGCTGGCGTTGATTTTTGAGAAAGACATCGGGAAAAGGCAAAGAAGACCGCTGGGGAGTCTGCGCCAGCGTGACATCTTTATACGGGTTCCTTTGACCCCCCATTGCGAAAATGTCGTCACCCCGTGGCGACTCCTAGATTTACTTGCATCCCTGCCTTTGCGGCCCTCCTGTCCACGCCATCATTCTCTCCTAATGGCAACGAGAACCTAGAAAATTCCACCATATCTTTGCAAAACCATTGTTAAACCTAGTGAACAATTATCTACTTTTTATAACCTAACAATAATTTTTGTAAAAATTATTTAACACTATATCAAATAAATCAAAAAGAAAATTCGAATCTCTAATTCAAAGGACTTTAATAATAGGAAATCTTTTGGGAGGCTGTGATTTTTTCTTGGTCCATCAGTAAGAATGTGTTAAAGCGTGCATGTCGAATATTGGAAAAGCCAACCACTCATTACGTCATTATCATGGCAGTGAAGAGGAGATTCAAGGATTGGTTGGTAGAAGCAACGGGATGTCGGACTTCCAACAGAGTCGTTTCTTCTTAAAGCTCTCTCGCATAGGAAATCGGTTTTCCGGAGGCGCAAAAGAATTCACGCTTCCTCCGCCATTATATTTCTCCCCTTTTTGCTAGTCGGTAAAGATTCGTTCAGCGGGGGCGGCACTCGCCAGGTATCGCTAGTCGACCAACAAACGAGCCTATTTCCTCAACAAAGATGCCCTGCATCCGTGCTCCCGATTCAATGATCGTCAAGGGTCCATGCAGCCTCTCACACACCTTTCAAACAGATCTCATTGGAATTCTCACCATCGAATTCTAGTAAATCAGAAATCTTCTAATATAAAAAGGACTTATTTTTATATGATATTACTTATAATTTATAATAATAATTTCGTTATATTTTAGTATTATTTTAATATTGAATATAAAATGAAAGGATTGTGTTATATAAATCAGCCTATTTGCTCAACAAAGATGCCCTGCATTCGTGCTCCCGATTCAATGATCGTCAAGGGTCCATGCAGCCTCTCACACACCTTTCAAACAGATCTCATTGGAATTCTAGTAAATCAGAAATCTTCTAATATAAAAAGTACTTATTTTTATATGATATTATTTATGATTTATAATAATAATTTCGTTATATTTTAATGTTGAATATAAAATGAAAGGATTGTGTTATATAAATAAGATAGAAATAAGAGTTGTTGATCCAGGATTCTTTTCAAATCCTCGAGTCAAGAAATTGAAACGACAGATCAGACTTTCTTGGTTTACTTATGCCAGTATTTTTCCAATTTCTCAATAGCTCGCAGTCATCGAGTCAAACGGATGATCTTAGAAAAGTCGAAGTTCCTAGCAATGCTGCTGGGTCAAAGTCACTGCTTAAAGCTGCTTGATCTGCTCAAAAGCTTATCGTCTCGAATTTCGTCCACAGAAACCCACCAACTGTTTTTACAGTTTTTACAGAAGCCTTGGTCAACGAGTCACTCGGATAATCCTAGTCGAACGGGACGCGTGAAAAAGTCTAGCGGAAATCCATGCTTCTTTCGAGATTAACCCTTTTTCCTGTCGCAGGACAGTCGAAGAAAAAGAATTTCCTGTGAGATCAACCCAGTTAATCTTAGACTTGCTATTTTCAATTTTACACGGAGATTTAACAGAGATGAAAAGTCAAACGTTAGACTTCTATGGTACTTTTCGATCGCTCTGCGAAGCTTAATGCGATTTGGCGAACTTAAAAAGTTAAGCGGCGCTGACCTGTCCGAGTCGGTCGAATAAGCTGTCGAAATCCGACAGCTTTCACTTCAACAGACTTTCCTTCGTTTACCCCAAGAATTCTCACTCTCACTGGTCAATATAAATAAATATTTCATTATTCGCAACATAAAGAACAAAGATAAATAATTATATATAATAAATAAGATCAATTTATCGAACAGAAATATTACAATATTATTATCAAAGTAACTTCAATATCTTTCAAAAGACTTTTCCATAACAATACAAATTCTTGAATTCCTGGATTAACCCCACTCGATTCTAAGGATCCTTCTAATCAGGATTATTCTATCCTTGTCGTAGCAAGTGGTTTATCAAAATAATAGCTATCCCTGAGGGGTCCTGCCAAAGGGATGCTGAATGCGACGGGGGTGGTCTGTTGTCCAGCTACTCCGGGTACGTTCACAAAACACGGGGCGTCGTCGACTTTTGTAGGAATTAGACAACTTTTATTCGTCCCTTCGTCGCGAACGAGATCCCTTACGATTTCCTAGGAAAATCTTTCACCCTTTTCCGAACCTTTCTAATCGGTTTACAGTGCCTGAAAGTCAGAGGTTCCAAAGGAAAATAAATTGAAAAATCTATGAAGAAATATTATAGTTAAAAATTCTATTAATGTAAGAAATAAATGATTACAAATTATTAAAGTAATTGAATTGGAAAAGATAGTTTCAAGAAAGAAGAAGACGAGCGGATGTTCGCCAATGCGAAGAAGTTGCCGGACGTTGAGCGAATTGAATCATTTAGTCGGACGACATTCTATGATACATCCTTTGTGCGTGCAAATATTGGCTTTCTGTCGCGGTGCTCGGTTGGCTGCATTAGAATCAGTCGGTCTTAGTGGACTCAACGAGTCTCTTCTTTTGAGTGCTTTGTCTACCAATGAACTCGATCAAGGCTAAGCGTCTAGTGTGGCCCACAGAATCTGCCTCTGGTCCACCATGACGCTCTTGCTTTTAGTAATAATAATCTGAACGGGGCCAAACGAGAAATTGCGACGCATCCAACAATAAGCTCATACTTGAGCCTTTTTCTTAAAACTCTCACCTATCAATTCATAACTTCAAACTTTACAACACTCATTATTATTCTATCTTTTCACATAATTGGAGACTATCATAAAATTGTTCCCTTTAAACCAATACTCATTGGAGATTAGCGTAATCACTGCTATTCACTATGCTTGTCTTCAGATTCTATTATTAAGGATGTAATAAAGAAGAAACCAGCAGTGTTTTAGTATATCGAATTGCAAGGAAACTTACGAAAAACGTTTTACAACGCCGTCACATTTTCTTACTTGGGTAACTCGTAAAAGTGAGGTCGACGTGAATATTTGTTTCTTTTCCCCTCTTCGACCTTAGTATCGTTGCCATTAAGGACATAGGGAACCTTGAAAATCTTTGCGGCCACAGCTATTAGAAAAGGCTAGATTGTTGTGTGTGTTTTGTTGTTTTCTTCCTTCTTGCTTAGGGTAAAACGAGTCATCCGAGGGTAGTCGAGACCTGATTGGACCTAGCTTATAAATTTTTTCCCACTCATAAACCAACCAGGACCGAAGTCATAAAATTCTCTTCCGGCTTTTTCTTAGCTCTTGCAAGGGATCTGCCGTGGATATTAGATTTTCTTGCCAGCCGCACGAAAACCACAGAAGAAGCTTCCTAGGAATATATGACCCATGGCAGACCGCAATAGAAGTCGCAATTTTATGAAGCTACCTGTGAACGCGCTTGTAAACCTTCGCCACATAAAACTACGCAATAGAAAATGAGGCAAACTTGATCCTTGGGAAAATTCTCGCTTTCACGAGCCTTCTCTGACTTTGTCTACCCAAAGTAACAGGAAGACAAATATTTCCCTACAATTTCGACTTAATCCTTTTTCTGCTATTTAAAAGAAAAAGAAAAATCGTTCATACAAAGTGGAATTTAAAATATTTACAAGTGTATTTAAGATTATATTACAATAAAATTGTACACAGGTGTACAATTTCATAGGAGTTTTATATCTTTCGCTTCCCAATACGAGACTAATAAGTCTCTATTGAAGCACAGCATGACCAGGTGTAAATCATATAACATCTTCATTGTGTCAGATTTTCATCCCTAACACCAGAACCCTCGGAGATGGTAGAACCCCTGTTATATTTCTAGTATCAGATGTTGAACTCCATCTGAGTTTATTATGACCCTCTTACGATTTAATTAGAACTGGAAATACTCAAATTGCCAAGAAAGCCAACAGGGAAGCATAAAAATATTGACCTTAGAAACTCTTCTCAAGTTGGATGATCAATTGACAAGAAGGACACCCAAGTTTCCGATTTCGCAATTTTATCGATAATTGGCATTCGGTTGCATCGATAAAAGTATACTGTGACAGGGTTTTTTCCCCTGCTTATGGCTGAGAATATCGGCTGGTATCAATATTTATAGGGGACCATTAATTCTCAGTCGATATCTGAGACTTTCTTGAAATAAATATATATTCACAAGGTGATTCCTTTTACTTTTCAATCACTTGTATAATTATAAATAATCTAGTAACATTTATTATATAAAATCTTTTACGAATTCTTATTAATATATTATTTTATTATATTTATAACACAAATAATAAATTATTCTATGTATAAAAGTACTTAATATTGTAAGACAAATGTATCACACTGTATGTAGAAAGGAACATCAACGACGTAGTCGGTAAAACCGAGGTCCACTTTAATTCGATCCACTTTCCAAGAAGTATTCATAGCCGGAGTAAGTGCATTTGCTCCGGGGATTATTCCGAATGCGCGTCTTCCAGTGGTTTACCTGTGTTTCACTACTCACCGAGTTCAAATGCCATCTTAATCCGGTCAAATCTGATTAAGAGGATTAACGGATTAATGTCGCGGATTTCCTGGAACTGTCATGTCAAATTCCCATCGAAGTCATCACTCATGAATTTAAGAAGTTAATTCAAATTTGTAAACATCGTCTTCCTTCATTGAAATCTATTTAAGAGAAATTCAAATTATCATTGTTTATGAACGTGTATATTGATTTTCTCTTTGTTTATGTACAATTACACTGTCAAGTACACACAAATGCAATGCGTTGTGTAAGCATCGCAAAAGTAGATGGCAGAGTGGCTTTTTATGCTTCTCAGACAGCCTTGTAATTTGATCTACGTGCGCGCGCGCGCACATACACAAGCAATGTGAATGATACGCGCTTCTGCTTTTCTTCATCCGACTGGCACAATAGATCACTGTGTACGACCACTGATCATTTCCTTATACACGAATTCTCTCATAGCAAGCGAGATGCATCCAAGTGAACGAAGCAGTGTTGCATGTTCTGTTTTCTTTCTACGAAGACTCAGTTTACCCAGGAAATCGAACACGCCACTTTCGAGAGAGTATACTTACAAAGAAAAGGCTTGTTTTCATCAGTCAGACAGATTAAATCATTGCATTCGAAATGTTACCATTATTTGTAATACTATTAATATATATTTATTACATTACAAAGGTAATCACAAAGGAAAGACTTACCATTTGTAATACTATTAATATTTTATTAGATTCATACTAAATATATATGATATATTTAAAATTACAAAGGCAATTACAAAGGAAGTACTTTTCATTTTATTAAATTCATACTAAATATATATTATATATTTAAAATGATAAAGAAAAGAATTGACTATCGAAATTTATATGAAGCGCGTGGAGAAATCAATGGTAATTGTTAGAATGTCTGGATTTGGTAACTTACCATAAGGCGAGCACCTGGAATAACTTGGTGCACCTGGAAATGATAGAAGGAGAAAAGAAGAGCATTTTCAGGTGACTGGTCGAGGCGTGTTCCTTCCAGGGTAGTATCTATTACTTCTTGGTGATGGATTCGAGGAGGTGTGAAGAAGAGGAACTAAGAGGGAACGAGAAGACTGTCTACCGAAGGCGTGAATACCAGCATGATTGGATAAAGAGGAAAGGCCTCCAACGTAGTTTTGTATGATTCCCTAAGGCAAAACTTGGCAAACAAGACCGCCACAATGACCCTCAGGGATTCCTGGCACTGCGAATCTTCACGAAAGACGAACGAACATGTGCGATCATAGCGCTTCCTCGATGAAAAGGGAACTCCCTGTTTTCTCAATGGGAAACGAATGAGAGGTCAAACCAGCTCACACCAAATCTTCGTTAAACTACTGAACGAGCATACAAGTCACCCGCTGGACCATTCACTCGTACTAACAGGAAGTCCTTCTTTCAATCCTGTTTCTTTATGATTTAGACACGTGACTTGCTAGAATCGGAAGTAATTTTATATTTTCATATTTTTTTGTTATTTATGAATGTTAAATCTCTTACGAAATCATTCTTTTATATTATAATATAGCTTTACTTCAAAACTGTCTTATTTTTGTTATATTTTATTATTTATGAATATTAAATGTCTTATAAAATGACTTCTGTCTATGATATACTATTCTGTATTACTTGCTACAATCAGAAATAATTCTTTTATATTATAATATAGCTTTACTTCAAAACTGTCTTATTTTCGTCATTTTCTATTATTTATGAATATTAAATGTCTTATAAAATGACTTCTGTCTATGATATACTATTCTGTATTACTTGCTAGAATCGGAAATAATTCTTTTACATTTTAATACAACTTCACTTCAAAATTGTCTTATTGTTGTCATTTTCTATTATTTATGAATATTAAATCTCTTATAAAATGACTTCTGTCTATGATATACTATTCTGTATTACTTGCTACAATCACAAATAATTCATTTATATTTTAATATAACTTCACTCCAAAATTGTCTTATTGTTGTCATTTTCTATTATTTATGAATATTAAATCTCTTCTGAAATGATGCCTCTCTAAATCTGTCATTGTAAGAATTGAGGAGTGATTGAAGGCTGCAGGTGAATTAGCTAAATACCATCGACTTATCCGAATACCAGCTGAAACGGACATTAATCCGTCAAGGGGCTGTTACGGTAGAGCGACGTGACCGCGTCGATCTCTTTGTTTGTAAATGCTCCTAGTTAATGGAATAATGAATGGCTGAATCAACTAATCGGGCCATAGTGAACACATTGCTGACGCTCATAACTGCGCTCCTAATCTCGTTAACTAAGATTTACGTCGCCGGAGAGTGAAGACTCGATGTTGTTCCGCGGAGAGCCGACGCGCTTCGAGTGCCGCTGGTCGACGAACGTTTTGTGCTTGGCGTAACTTAAAGCCAAGGCGTGTAAATAAACGGCAGACATTGGTTTATTCGAGTTCACTTCAAGTACCAAAAGAATCATTTCACTAATCAAATCTAGACGATTTTATAGTAATAATTTACTTTATGGATTTAAGAATATTTCTCTTATGAATTTAATAGAAATTTATCAATCACTGTTTAGTATTTCATATTTCGAATATGTAAAAGATTCATTCTGTTTCCAGGAGGAACTCGGATCGCATTCTTACAAGAATCTCATGGAAAAAACTGCCTCTCGACGCGGTTTACATTTGGCTGTGTGTTCATTCGGCACTGGTCGCGGTTCCTCAAAGCGAGCGAGTGTTTGGCTAACATCTCCGAAAACAAAGTGTAAACTAACTAGACGTCCATGTCAGTGTTTACTCAGCGCTGAGGATCCGCCGCGGGAGGGACTAGTAGTGTGTCTTCTTCTCACTTCGAACTCCTCTTTCCAACCGTGTAATAACATTCATCCATCTTTTTATCGGCTGCCAGCACCCGCTGAATTCTCTCTCGAAGTCTGTTTCTTCTCGCACGATCATCGTCATTCGTCAAATGTCTGCCAGTTTTTCAGAAAGTTCGACGAAAGAGAAGATATAGTCCATGAATTATTCTAATAAAATTGAAAGAAAATTTCTCTTGATTAATTTCATAATTAAATATTCTTTTCTATTGGCAAAGTATATTTAACTCTCATTAAAAAACAAATGACAGAACTTATTATAGATAATTCTAGAAGGATTTGGTAGCTGTCAGTTGGTAGACTGATTAGAGAGAAGAACGAACTTTCCAAGAATTAGTCGGTTGCAATAGCGCCATTCGGCTTTCACAGTGAAAGAAGAAAAAGATTGAAACACAGACAGCCAAGCCGCTGATAAACAAACCACTTTGCCGGCCAGCTTTCGGGTGTCTTTGATGCCCGCGGCTTGATTAATTCCAGTAGGCGCAACGCCAGACTAAGAACGAACACCGACCATCCAGTCTTCCTCTTAGAAAGCGCAATCTGTACGAAATTATACTAATAGAACCGCTTAAAAATTAGAATTATCTTCGAATCCATTAGAAGATCATTTATACTAAATAATATCATTTTAATTATGAAATTACTAACTTAATTATAAGTCGAGTCAAAAAATACTGACTGAAGAATTACAAGTGTTAAAAGGAAAGATAGAGCAGTGAGTGAAGAAGATGTCCAGTAAGACATCATGCTGTGAAAGATGTCAGGAACTCCTTGAGAGGACACGCGCTTCTGGCACGAGGATTCCTTGGACATTTACCGTGTCCATTTTGGCCAGATAATCAGTCGTCTCCTGGCTAGCATTGTGGCGAAGCGAGCCGCGCGAAATGACCACGCTTCCTCTCACTTCCTTCCTTCCCTTTCCGTTGCCCTTTACCCTCTTCCTTTTCCCAAGTCCCTTCGCACAGTAGGAAGCAACGATGCTCCGCTTGCCCCCACAGCGAGTGGCCCTTCTTCCATGAATAACGCTCTTCTACCTTCTCCAACCTTGCTAACGAATATTTAACTCAGGCCCTTCGCCCTCTCGCGTGTGAAGTGCATCTGTCGCCCTTCGAAACTTTTCAGAAAACACTTTTGCTGAACCTCAAACCTGCCCTTTAAAGTATTTTTAAGTTTTTCAAATTTGTTTATTTGTATTAAATATGTTTCTGTTCGAGAAGAATATTTAAAGAAATTAGAGTCATTTGTAAAGGGATTTTATATGGTAGGAAAAAGTGATATAGAATTCCTTGTAGTGATTTTCGTCCTTGCCAGCAGGAACCTCAAACCTGCCCTTTAAAGTATTTTTAAGTTTTTCAAATTTGTTTATTTGTATTAAATATGTTTCTGTTCGAGGAGAATATTTAAAGAAATTAGAGTCATTTGTAAAGGGATTTTATGAGGTAGGAAAAAGTGATATAGAATTCCTTATGGTGATTTTCGTCCTTGCCAGCAGGAACCTCAAACCTGCCCTTTAAAGTATTTTTAAGTTTTTCCAATTTGTTTATTTGTATTAAATATGTTTATGTTCGAGGAGAATATTTAAAGAAATTAGAGTAATTTATAAAGGGATTTTATGTGGAATTCCTTGTGGCGATTTTCGTCCTTGCCAGCAGGAAGGTCAAGGATATTGAAGATCCCAGCATGTTCAGGGTGTTCATGTACCCCGAAATTGCGTGTTAGTGCGAAGTTCTTGCTTAGCATCTTTCTTTAAGGATACGTTTACAGAGGTCCTTCGGGATCCTGGCGCAGCAGGATCGCGCAGGATGGACGGCCTGTTGGAGGTAGAAACGCCTCTTCCTGCCGACAGCTCGATTATCGCACTTGACACGCGCTCACTCCATGATTTCATTTGACTTCCTCTTTTTCTTCTTTCCTCTTGGAATATTCCCAGCTTCCTTCAGGATTTCATGCGTCCCAGGATTCTCGGATGACCAAAGACTTTACTCGCATGGGAATTATTCTTACTTGTCCAGATGGAGTATCCAAGTCGAAAGATGATCTTGAGAATGAAAGTAAAAGAGTTTGTAAAGAGTTATATATGCTTTCTTGGAGAAAGAGTTGGAAAAGATATCTTATTTCAATAGTATCATTTTTATTAAAGATCAAGAAAGATAGGAAGAAAGAAATCTTTGGAAAGATGGGAAATTCGGTTGAATCAAGAGCAGAAGAAGAGAGAAGAAGTTCAGTGGTAGTCGAAAGTAACACTGGTCGTGGGATATTTTTCCCTAGTGTGAAAGATCCTCAGATTCAAAAGCAATCAGATCGTATTCAGGATACAACTCGCATGCAAATCTCTCTTGACAATGCTCTCCTTTCTTTCACTCTCGCTTGAGAGAGCCATCCCCATCGCGGACGATTCGATGATCCATCACTGGAACGACTACCAAAATCACCCTCTTGAACGTTGCTAGTCTAACAGATTTTAATTCGCTATTCAAAAACCGTTGCTTTCAATCTGGTTTTGACATTCTTTGCACTACTGAATCTATAAGAACTTGGGTGAATTTTAGAACTTTTTGGAATTGATCATAAATCGATTGTTTTAGTATCGAAATGGATAGAAAACATGAAACAAGTGGTAGAAATGCTGGAATTGTATCGAAAACAGGCGGAAATAGTCCTCTGAATAATTAATTTCGTCTAATTTCGACGGTTTCTTTCACGTTTTTCAATCTTCCTGACTATTTCAGGGGCTGAAATTTGGTGGAGAATGTTTTCTTGTATCGAGGAAGAAGTGATATAAATTCCAGAGCCCTAGCTCAAAATTCATTTTTTCGCAAATTTTTCCATATGTACCCCTTCACAAATTTTCGATTTTTCGAAGGTTCTCGGACTTTGACGAAACTTCATAAATCTTTTGTTTGAGTATCAAAACGAAAAGAAAACATAAAACCAATGGCAGAAATGCCGGAATTGTACCAAAAACACGTGGAGAACCAATCTTGAATAATTTATTTTCGAGGTTTTTCCCATGTTTTTCATACTTCCCGACATTTTCCGGGGCTGAAATTTGGTGGAGAAAGTTTTCTTGCATCAAGGAAGAAGTGATATAAATTCCAGAGCCCTAGCTCAAAATTCATTTTTTCGCAAATTTTTCCATATGTACCCCTTCACAAATTTTCGATTTTTCGAAGGTTCTCGGACTTTGACGAACGCTTGATATTTCGATTGTTTGAGTATCAAAACGGATAAAAAACATGAAACCAGTAGTCAAAGTGCCAGAAATGTACCGAAAACATATGGAAAACCGATCATCAATAATTCATTTTCGTGTAATTCTGATGGTTTTTACCATATTTTCCCTACTTCCTGACATTTTCCGGGTCTGAAATTTGGTGGGGAATGTTTTCTTGCATGAAGTAAGAAGTGGTATAAATTCCAAAGCCCTAGCTCAAAATTTATTTTTTCGCAAATTTTTCCCTTCCAAAATTGTCGATATTTCAAAGTTTCTCAAACTTTCCTGAATTCGTCATAATTGAATATTTAGAAAACTTAACATTACTTCTCCCAAAGACAATTATCAGCAGAAAACACACGATCTTTTAAGCCCAACAGAGAAGATTCTGTTTCTCTAGAAATACTGTTAGGGCGAACAGCTACTTTTAGTCCAACGTATCACTTTCCAGCAGGAAGAGAAGTGAGGGCTGGCAACAAGCCGCATTAGAAACCACTAGTAATAAATTAACAGTCCTATCCGACTTTCCTTCTTCCGAAGACCGAATCGTTTTCAAACTCGCTCATTCCGGGGAAAAGTAGCCGGCTTAAAAACCGGAACCGATACATAACGCGCGTGTCCTCAGCGTGTTTAACATCCTGTCGACAAGCCATATCCTTGGCACTCAAATCTACATAAGTCGAATTTATAGCAACTTGCTATCATCCAATCCTTATACGAATATCACAGCCCTTTATTAATTATCCTACTCAACGAAGTTTACGATCAACATATCATTCTTGGCAAACAAACCATTTGTATAATAAAGTTAGTACAAATCATTAAATACAAAAATTAAATGAGTATCACAAAATTGAAAAAAGTTCTGTCTAAGAAGGAAATAAAGTGGAATAAATCATCATACTTAAGAGAGTTTTCCAAGCAAAAGATAGTAAATGTTCTTATACAGAAATGAAGCAGACCGGAACTAATATATAACAAGGTTACCAAGTATGTTTTACATTTCGTCGGAGAAGTCGACAAATCCCTTTGGATCTACGAGGCGAACCGGAACGACATATTCCACCTTGCTCGAAAAACGAGACGCTCGCATCTTCGAGCATACAAATGGCCTTCTTAGGATCTTGGTGATACATCAGACAGGATCATCCTCCTAGAGAACAGGAGTACCATGCTGCTCGTAATTCTCATTACCCCTTTCGAGCTTTCCTTTCTTACAGCTGGTGATAATTATAGTTCTTAAGACAGGAATTATAACTAAATAATTCAAAATAATTCTCTAAATAAATGTATTCTATTTATATAACTTATATAAATTATATAATACTATAATTTCAATCTTGTATTTAAATAATGGTATAATTAAACAGGAATTATCAATTACAATTAGTATAAAATTGATTTGTGTTCTTAAGGCAAAACTGGTCAAGGGTTTGTTGAAACTAAATTCGAATTGCAGATCTCAGTCGAGTCAAGTGTACATCCTGAGAAACTTGAGTGGAATAGCAACTGATTAAGTGGGTAGCAGCAAGGCATACGTCGAAATAAAACGAGAATCTTTCTCTCTTTAAGTAAACAAGTCTCGTTATAAATATCACGTACTATTCACCGTTGATGATACTAATTAGTTTGTACAAGTGAATTCCTGGTTGGATGGAAACATATCGTTCTCAAAACGAGTTCCCTCTTTCCACGAGCTGATCTGTTTTTACGCCGCGACTAATTGCCATACGGATCCAATCATGGATTAATCATTCACTGTGTTTTGCCTGGATGGAAATCTCTCTGGCATTTTTTTCCCCTCGAAACCTGGCACTCGTCGACGAGTGGCAATAACAGTGGAAAGGCGTGCCAACAAATGCAAGGTGAATCAGAATAAAAGATACAATATTTCTATAAATCATCTGAATTAATTCATAGTAGAAATACAATATAAGGAAAATTTCAATAACAGAATTTGAAAAATGAATTTGAAAATACAAATATTTCCACGTACATTTGACAAGTTTCTATGCCAGCAATATTTGCACTCAATGTATAACTGTGTGTAGATAGTCAGAGGGAAGTTTTGGTGGCAGTTTAATGGGTTGACAGGCTGCTGCTTCTCGGATGCTTACGCTGCTCGGACAAGCTATGAGGTGAGCTTACAGCCACCCTCGCATAATGCAAGCATCGGCCTCGTTAGGGGGATCAGCTGCGGCGCCGTATTGTCGACGCTAACAAGCGCTAAATAGAGCTCGCCCAGTGAAATCGTCCGGACTCGCAACCCAACACGCCGAGAGTCGCTGAAACTTTTGGGAAACCTCCAACACACATACATATATCCACGAATCTTCTTCGATCTATTTATCCTACAGTAACATTCAATATACAATTTCTATCTGAAAGGAATCTTGAAAAATTCCCAAATCTTAATAATTATTTACAAGTACAGGGTGTTTCTTTCTATTACTATTATTGGTACAATTTGATGTTATATAATCATCTTGTACATAAATGAAGAAAATGTATTAATAAAGAATTGAAATCTGTATCATCGAAACATATGTAAATAGTGAATAAATTGAATAGACATTGTTACCACCCCTCATTTGTTGAGGCAGGCGGAAATCGGGGCGGAAGACAAAAAAAACCTGGAAAGAATGAACTGCGGGGTGTCTCAGGCGTGTGTATCACCCCGCAGTGCAACATAGTGGTGACAGGACGAGAAGGAGAGGAGAAGGGGAGTGGACAACCAGGGGAGGATAGCTGTTAAGTTGTCCGACAGATGCCTCGCCACGTGAATCCATCGTCCAAATACCCAACCCAACAGACATGTATTTTCACTCCTCCAAATCCAATTCTACCTTTGCCAAAGCCTTGATACGTACAATTCCACGATAATGATCCCATACGAATGTAATTCAATCAATGAGATCATTTGGGAATTCGATTCTTACTGTTTTCAGGAAATAATATAACATAGAAACCAGATGTTTGTTTGTTATTTTATTTCCATTTATTTAAGTTAAATGGAAAAGCAACAAAGTGAGCTATTGCTTCGAGCTTTCCTTTCTTACAGTTGGTGATAATTATAGTTCTTAAGACAGGTATTATTACTGAATAATTCAAAATAATTCTCTAAATAAATGTATTCTATTTATATACAACTTATATAAATTATATAATAAACTACTTTCAATCTTGTATTTAAATAATTGTATAATTAAATAGGAATTATCAATCATAGTTGGTATAAAATTGAAATTGAGTTGAATGTAAAAACGAGAAAGTGAGCAATAGGATATCACCTGGCATCACTTAATTTCTTTGGACAAGATTGGAAAGAAGGTTTTAACGACTTCCTGGTGATCTTTTGGTTAGCAGCACGGCACGCTTCTCTTGAAAAGCTTGGCAAGGTGGGCAGCGAAGAAGCAACGAAATTGGTCAGTTTGTAAGAATGGAAGTGCGAGAATGGCGCGCACGCCCCATTATATAACGTAAATCTGCTGCTTCGGGTTTCTCAACCGATCTCCAACAAAACGGATGCTGGCTCACCTGCTCCAACACCATCACCACACAACAAACCATCGTCGAATACGAGAAAAGCACTCTCTAACGAGCTTTTCAACCTACCAGCTTTTTCCACAGCTTCAAATACATGTAATCCTTCGGTCCACCGATCATCGTACGTGACTCGGCGCACTTTCAACCTGGACAACCTTTTCCATCCAGTATACATGACACGCGAATCCTGCCAGACACGTGTTTTTTTGTTTTCTCTCTCCTTTTAAGGAACACCTTTGGCAAAGCACCGACTCTTTTTCGCTTTGATACAATGTAAACTTAAATGAGAAGTTTATTTCGAAATAAAATGTGTATTAAATTGATTGGCAGTTTTATTTAAAGAGAAAATAAAAGAAATATATAATAAATTTAAGGGATGAAGAAACCTAAACACGATCCTCAAACTGAAATATTTCCTGATCTCCGCGTGCGTGCCCCGAAAACATTTTTTGCCGAAACGCGCTTGTTGCTTTAGAGCAGCGGATCAAATTTTACGATCGATTTCCCGAGAGCCAAGAAATAAATAGTGATTTATTAGGGAATCGGCTGAACACGTTGCTCGTAAACGACCAAGAAGTGTACAGAAAGTAAGTCGTAAAGGTCGAAGGATTAACACATTGTTAAAGGACGATAGTTAAAAGCTTGAAGAATTTCACAGATTTCTTATATAACAACTAAGAATAGGTTTTGAAAAAAAATGTTTCCTCGAATTTAGCAAGCCAATAAACAAAGACCTTTTCGAATCATTCAACGTATACAATAATCAACAATAGTTCAACACACTCAACGAACTATCTATGAAGTAAACGAGCGGAAACAATATAACCAAGAGTCGTAAAAATCACTCCTCAGTGGCGCATAACGTTCGAAACGGCGTGTAAAAAAAACAACCTCCCCCCAAAAAAAACGAGTAAATGCTCGTTTCACGGTGTTTTAGAGTAGAGAATGTTGCCTGGAATGGCCTTTAAAATTCCCATTAACACGTAGCGCGCCCACCAGAAGAACGACGGGTGGTCAGAGAGTCGTTAAAGCAATCGGAGCAACGGCTGCCTCTCGGTGTTCCAATTGATATGTTTCACCCAACGATAACAATATAACTCTTTCCCACGTCTCCCCTTCTCTCTTTCTATCTCTTTCTTTCTACCATCTCTTATCGATGAACAAGTTGGTACCATTAGAAAGTCTCTTCATTATAAAAGGCTTCGAAACTAAAGGATAATTACGAGTATCGTAGGAATAAAAGCAAAAGCAGGGTTGCTACTGATTGTGAAAGGCTTTCCCAGAGGGAAACAAAATCCAGATACACACCCATCATCCCCCCTTTTTTTTTTCCAGGACAATTAACGTGATTATCGTAGGTTCGCTGAAGCATGAAAAAAAGAGAGGACAGTTTCATGCATCCTCGACGCGAGGGGAACACTGGCGGGTTTAATGTTAAAATAACAGGGCACCGCTGTTGGATGCTAACGACTTGGACGAGCATGCATCATTGGCTCGTATCCTGAGCTCCTCTGTCGCTTGCTACACACTCACCAACTCTCTATTTGTTAGCTGCGTAAGAGTCGCGTGCCGCTCGCTCATCTTTTTACTGTTTTAACCGCGGGGTACCAACGACACGTGTCTTAGCCTCTCTCTTTCTCTCTCTCCTCTTCACCAATGACACATCCCTACGAGCAAATATTATCAGATTAGTCATATGACAATCTCGCACGGGGGAGAACAAACTTTGGCTGTGTAAAAATATAGTCATTGAAGACACTAAGCTATGGTAAACAGTGATAGAAAGAATGGGAATGTTTGATAAGTGATTGATAAAATCAATGGAAATTGCAGTTTGTGTATTAGAATGAATAGAGAATATGAAACAAGTGGTAGAAATGTTGGAATTGTATCGAGAATTGGCGGAAATAGTCTCCGGAATAAATAATTCCGTCTAATTTCGACGGTTTTTCCCATGTTTTTCATACTTCCCGACATTTTCCGGGGCTGAAATTTGGTGGGGAATGTTTTCTTGCATGAAGTAAGAAGTGATATAAATTCCAGAGGCCTAGCTCAAAATTCATTTTTTCGCAAATTTTTCCATATGTACCCCTTCACAAATTTTCGATTTTTCGAAGGTTCTGGGACTTTGATGAACGCTAGATATTTCGATTGTTTGAGTATGAAAACGGTTAGAAAACATGAAACCAGTACGAGAAATACCTGAATTGTACCGAAAACACATGGAAAACCGATCTTGAATAATTCATTTTCAAGGTTTCTCCAATGTTTTCCATACTTCCCGACATTTTCCGGGTCTGAAATTTGGTGGAGAATGTTTTCTTACATGGAGTAACAGATGATATAAATTCCAGAGCCCTATCTCTCTAAACAAATATTCTATAACATGAACATTGAATTTCATACAAAATACACAATCTACCAGTATTTTAACTCGACGGATTCTAGTTAGCAGTAGTCCAGTGGTATTTCAGGGTTTACCTGAGTGCACCGTAGACATATCAAAATACCGGTAGAACAGCTTGGCGAACGTGTAGGACATAAAGAGAGGGGGATGGAAAAGGGAGGAGGAGGTGGGTGGTAGTAGTGGATAGGAGCGTGTCCACGTGTCCGACGTGGACGTCGACGATGTCATTAAACTCCTCGTTACGAGGAAGCCGACACCCAAACCAAAGCGAGTAGCAGCGGACGTCGGAGTCGAGGGTTGCTGGATGCCAGATCGGCGTCGACGACGACGACGACGCCGTTGTAGAGCGTCGCTTTATAACCGGGTAGAGGCGCGTCCCAGCTTCGTGATTGGTTACATTACCGATACGCGCGTCTCCCGTCAGCCCGATGCTGTTACAGCAATCGCGGTGAGACCGGGGATTCCTCGTTCCCTCCCCTTTGCTCCATCGAAAACAACACCATGGAAACCGTCCACATGCCTGGTGTTCTCCAATCCTGTACTTTCTCATAACGAAACAGCCTCTTTCATTTTTTCCATTCTTTGGAATTTTATCTATGATATTATTAGAGATTCTCATTTAAAATAATAATCATTGAAATTATACATTTAAATCTGTTTTCTTTATAATTCTTTATTAAAGATACCTATTTATTATATGGAAATACTGTATTGATTTAAATAGTATAATATATTCTATATTTGTTTTGAGAATTTCGTAATTGGAGTACTCGAGTAATCCGCTCCCACGAAGTTTCAAAGTAACACGTAACAAGTGTCTGGGCACCAAGCAGTCTAGCGAACTAGGAGTCTCGGAAGAATGATGTGTCTCTTCGTGAAAAAGAGGGTGACTCTGTCGCAGAAGCTCGGCAGGGGGCGAGTGGGTTATATGACGCTTCTAGAAACAAGAAATGGGTCCTATACATCAAGTTAGAACCACATATGATGTACGATTTGTTATCCGATTCCTTTCAGCTCCCACTTTGTTTCTCATAAATCGATCTTCCAATGACAACACTCGTTTCAAATCATATCACCAATTTTAATTAAAAATTAAAAATTAAAGAAACAGGGTATTAATAGTAGAAAGTCATCAATTCCATTGATTTATCAGAGACAGAGATATCTCCTGCGAAACCTTGGGAATCGAATAATCCAAATGTCACATCTCTCTTTTAGGGGCTATGTGTTCTCACCCTTGTTGTTGGCCTCTCGTGCCCTGTTCTCGCTGCATCTACTCGCAACACTCGCACGTGTGCCGAACAACCCCCTCTGTTCATTCGTCCGCTCTCCCGGCTGGACCGAATGATTTGTCTCTTTGCGGCTTCCGAAACAAACTCGAGGAGTGTACGACTTCATCCACCCGACAATTGTTCCCTGTCACCCCTGCGCCATTGTTCATCGATGACTGTGGCGATGACCGTTTGTCGACTATCTTTATCAATAATAAAATTATTCTAATACAAAAACTTTCTCTTACATTTAATCCTTCCATACAAATATATATTGACATAATTCTTTATTAATCATTATTATATATTAAATATATTAAAAATAAAAACTTATTCAATAATTATATTTACATTTTTCGCAAACAAAACAATAAATGAGTGTGAATTCCTATTTCCTTCGAAAGTAAAGCTTTTGTGAAACAGCTGTTTCAACGCTTGTCTCGCCTCGTTACCAGCCGCTTTTTTTTTTTTTTTCCTCCCTGAAACAAGAAGCTGGCATCAGGACGTCGTTATAACGCGAAGCGTCCACTTTTCCAAGCTCTGGACCATTGCTGCTGCTGCTGCCGCCCCCAACTCTCCGCTTCAACCCGCTTCTCTTCCCCGCTCGCTCTTGGTTAGTGGCCCTTGTGTGCTGCAAATAAAGCTCTCCTGGAAACAAACAGGGACGAGCCGGACACCTCGGAGCTGGACAAATTGACACCCCCACGAGACACGAGTACGAGAACACACAATCGGTGAACGTCTCCTTGTTTCTACTAACTCTCATCCCTTTCTCTCTCTCTCTTTCTCTCACCCTTTAATACACACTCACATTTGAAACTACAGTTGCCCTGACAATTCAAGTATGTTGATCCACTTTCCCTCGCTAGTTTACGAAACGAGTTCCAACGCAAACGTTTCAACTAGTTGGACAGAAAGTTTTAGGGGTTCGTTGAGGGTAGTTTTAATACTTTCATGATGAAATTTGGTATTAAAAACTGTCAGTATATTTGTGGAATTTTGTTGAGTTTGTAAGTTGATTTTAGTGAATATTTATTGTCTGTTGGAATTATTTGAAAGGGTGAAAGAATAATGTCTGACTGGTATTATATACATTTATAAAGTGGCAGTCACGTGTCAGTGAATGATACAAAGATATCAGTCTTGCATCCAAGCTCGATTTGCCACGTGTCGCACTACGTGAGTCCTGAAAGGAATGGTCTCCTGGTTTATTATGATACACACATAGACACCGACACACTGAGACACCCCGCTGTCGATCGCCCTCTGTGATCGTAATCGCATTTGGCTTCTGGCACTCGCGTTCAAATCACCGCTCGCAAATCACGTTACCCCCATTTTTCGAACGATCGATCCTCATTTGTATTCCATTGGAAATGCCTGCCTCATTTTCCTTCACCTTTCTTTATTTGATTAATTAGTAATTAATCATAAATCTGTGGAATATAGTACTCAAGAAGATTGTAGTAATTTTAAAATGATTTTAATTTATATTATGAAAAGTTATTGATGTCATTGATTTTTCCAAGAAAGTGAAGTTAATTTAAAAGTAAAGTCGTTGTACTTTCGCTCATTCGGTGAAAACCAGACTGCTGGTGTGGTACAATGTCGTAGATTGCTTGGAGGAAAAGAAAGTCTGCTGGGTCGAAATCGGTATATTCGACATTCACAGTTTCGAGGGAGTTGAAAGAAGAAGTAAAGCTGGTGAAGTGAAAGCCTAGTACTTACCTTGGTGCCGGAATTGACCCATAAATCCGTGGTATATGATTTATGGTGTCCCATGGCAAAAGTAACCCAAAGTCTACGGAAAATGGAATATACGATGCCCAAGACTCGGTTGAACTTTGAATGCGAGTGCAGCCACAGATTCCCAAAACATCGTAGAACCACATCGTGGAACCCACTGCATTCGTACTCTACTGTCGATTCTTCTGTTTATCGTCGATTGCCCCCATAAATATTACCAACAGGTGACCAACCTTTCTATTCTCTTCGATCGAATTGCATAAGTCAAACATTGCTCTAGTTCAGTCCCTTTTTCCCTTCGCCATATGTCGCAGATGTCAGTTATAATATATTAGACATTTGGAAAACAAATAAATCAATAGTTCATCATATTCTTATTCTTATACATAAATAAAACTAATATAAAAATCAGAATGAATTAATTAATCATAGTATATAATATATTCTTTTAAATGAAATCTGAAAGACCAGTTAAATAGATAAAAGTACATCTTTCGTTGATCTTTTTTCAAAACTATTCTATACAATTAATCCAAGCATTGGATAGTTCCATTTCACGGGTGTGGATTGTCATTAAAGGTGGATCCCACGAAACGATCCACCCGCATCTTGACATCCGTCGGCATGCATGGTATTTAGCAATAATTGAGCCTACCAAAAGCTTCGATAGAACATGTTTGTTGACACCGGGGATATCGGCTCCCACGGGTATATTGTTGTCCAATGACACGTTCGTATTTACACGTGGTGAGACTGGAATTGCGCTTGGCTGTCTGGTGTAAATACGCCCGTATGAGTTCCTTCAGCTACCGGATAATACCGATAAGTGCCTTCTTCTTTCGCTCGTACGCTAAGAGATTTGAATTCACCCACACACTGTCTTTTAGACTAACATTGATATTGACAGCTCGATTAATATTTATTTAGATCAATTTAGAATTTTTATTTAAATTATTCGAAATATTATTCATTGTTTTTTCAATTGGAAAATAGTGAAAGTTGTAATACTGGAACATAGAATACATATTTCGAGAAGGAACACGAAGTTGAATTCACCCACACACTGTCTTTTAGACTAACATTGATATTGACAACTGGATTAATATTTATTTAGATCAATTTAACATTTTTATTTAAATTATTCGAAATATTATTCATTCTTTTTTCAATTGGAATATAATGAAAGTTGTAATACTGGAATATAGAATACATATTTCGAGAAGGAACACGAAGATTAAGTAGAGTACTCGGTTGTCAAAGGATGAGATCCGATTCGTACGACTATTATCCTCGTTCTTAATACTAAAACGAATTTTTCCTTACCACACCTTTCACCCTCACTTTTCGTACTTAATCCTACAACCCTTCGAATTCAATGTCACTCGGCAAGAATAAAAAAAAAGCAGAAAAAAAGAATATTGTGTGATGTTGGAAATTTATCAATTCCATCGTATTGAAAAACCGCTCCCAGGATTCTCAGGATTGAAGTTCCTTGGGAAGCCGAGGGAGTCATTCAGAAGAGAAGACATTGACGGATACGACGTGGAAACGCGTATTAAATCTGAACACCTGAAAAATCGCCGGATTAGTAATCCCTGCTAGAATTCGAGAAGGTTTCCTTTCCTTTTTCACTGCTTCGATATTTTTTATCAACGACCTTCGTATTGTCGATTCTCAACAACAACAAAAAAATGCAAATCTTTAAATTCTTATATCAAAATATTTGTAAAATATCTTTATTACAATACGAATGAAAATTAAAAGAATTAATATAAGAGAAGAGAATTCGTTCAAGCAAAGAGTATTCTCTTTCCATCTAAATCTCCTTTTCCAACTGTGATTCGTGACTAATCGGAGGCTGCTACCGGAATTTTCTGGCATTGACGACCGAGTAACCCGGATACTTCACGGGTGCCCAGTTTCTCCATTATCTTCGGTGTCTCTTTTTCTCTCCCTCTCTCTCTCTCTCTTTCTTTCACTTCAACCACCCTCATGTTTCTCAGGGTCCCCTACACTTCTGTTCCTTCAGTATTGGGAAGGTATTTGTTCATCGTTCTCTTCAGTGTCTCGGCTCGTGCGGAGAACCGAGAATCGGCTACCGGATTTTTCGATCTCCTTGCTAAGAAGAAACCAAGAGAGTAAGAAGCTCCTACTCGTGATTTACGAATGCGCTTGGGAAGAGAGAGGTATAAACTGAGTGCATAAATTTTTGCAGGTCAAGAAGAAAGAGAAAGGTAAATGACAGAGAGAGGGAAAAGTCAGACACAAGGTACAATGAAAAGAAGGCCACAAAGATAGAAGGAGAGAAAGAGAAAGAGAGTGAAACTTTGCGGGTCAGTAGAAATACTAAGACTAGGAAAAGGAAAGATTTTCTCTCTCTCTCTCTCTCTCTCTCTCTCTCTCTCTTTCTTTCTTTCTCTCTATGCTTGATGACTTCTGTGCCAACCGAGTTTCTCCAGGGTCGAAATAGCCAAGAAGATCTCCTCGAGAAGCAAGATGCACGCACCCCATCGAGGCTTGCCACAACAATTTCTCTGTTCACGATGTAGGTTACCGAGGCGATGCTTTTCGGGGACCTTTTAGCCCAGTGCTTTACTGCCCCACAATAAATCAATTGCTACTGGATGGCCAAGGACGTACCAAACGCTACACAGTGGTCATTTTCGAAAGTTTCAGCGGAGAACCATCCCTCGGTGACCTGAGAATCCCACCGCATTTTAGGTTTCAGTAGTTCTATGAATTTTACATAACTTTATCTTGACTATCCTTTTGTCATTGGTGAAGGTTAATGTGATAATTGATAGAATTCGTATGATAATTATTATTTATTCCGAATACAATATTATAAATATAGGAACGATTCGGTAATATTATTTTAATGACAGTTATATGAATTTCTTTTAATTTATTATTAGTCTCAGAATCAGAATTTTACATAACTTTATCTTGACTATCCTTTTGTCATTGGTGAAGGTTAATGTGATAATTGATAGAATTCGTATGATAATTATTATTTATTCCGAATACAATATTATAAAAATAGGAACGATTCGGTAATATTATTTTAATGACAGTTATATGAATTTCTTTTAATTTATGATTAGTCTCAGAATCAGAATTTGACATAACTTTATCTTGACTATCCTTTTGTCATTGGTGAAGGTTAATGTGATAATTGATAGAATTCGTATGATAATTATTATTTATTCCGAATACATTATTATAAAAATAGGAACGATTCGGTAATATTATTTTAATGACAGTTATATGAATTTCTTTTAATTTATGATTAGTCTCAGAATCAGAATTTGACATAACTTTATCTTGACTATCCTTTTGTCATTGGTGAAGGTTAATGTGATAATTGATAGAATTCGTATGATAATTATTATTTATTCCGAATACAATATTATAAAAATAGGAACGATTCGGTAATATTATTTTCATGACAGTTATATGAATTTCTTTGAATTTATTATTAGTCTAAGTAACCTCTTTTGTCCATAACAGCAAGCATTTTACGTGCTGCTATTATTGCACAGGGATTTTTAAATACATCCATTCTTGTTTCGCCGTTAAGTTCGCAAAGTAGATAATCGAAATCTTCGGTGTCTTCCACGTTGGCAATCATTCGCAAGTAGAGACAAATACCAGCGAAAACCGCGTAGATTCGTCTCTTGTGAATTGCTTGACGCAGGTGTTCCATCGTTGGAGGCTTCGTCTTGCAACCGATTGCTGTCATTGTTCTGCTGAGAATTGACAAGTAATTCTCAAGGAAATGCTCGTCCTTGTCACACTTTATTGAAATCTCCGGACATGTGTACAGGAAGTACAATAAATCTATCGCTGGTGATGTATAAGTTGACATTTGATAATCCACCTTGTAAATAAATGAAATCATTAATATTAGAATGTTGTTCTATAAATATTATTTCAAGTTAATAAGAAAAGAACTCACAAATCGTACGTCGCACACTTTGCCATTTTCATCATTTTTAAACATCATATTGTTGGTCCAACAATCACCATGATTTAATACACAAAATTCGTCAGAATCATATTCATAAGCATCTATGCAACGAGCAATCACTGTTTCTGATAATTTCTTCAATTTCATTGCTATGGTTTTTGCACCTTTGTCGCTCCAATTAGAAACAGCTTCGCTAATCTGCAGAAGACTGAATTCCATGAAATGTAAGAAGGGTCGTGTACATTTTTCTGACGCAATTCCTCGATGCTTGAACCAATCACTCGCTTGCGGATCCTGAAAATGACTTTTTTTAATCATTGATAATCTTGAGAAAAGTATTATATGGGTCATTTATTATAGAATTACTGAGAAAAGATGAGATATCATTAGTTATCGATGATAAGATTTATGAGAAAATTATACAGTGTGTGTAATAAATAAGAAATTACCTTTTCAAAAAGTGCAACTGATCCAGCATGCATTTTGGCTAATCGATCAATAGCAAGAAGACAATCTTCATAAGAAAGTCCTGTTTGTCGATTCTTCATAAAGAATCCATTAATTGTCAAATCTTCCATCATCAATACTTTTAAATTATTGCACGAATACCACAAACGAGGCCCAATTTGTAAACCTACAATCTTCTCAATTTTTGGTAACACATCCTTCAAAACACGTATTTCTGTGAAAAGGAGCTCTTGTTCTCGCACAATAGTCAAAGCACTTTTCACTGTAAGTGGCTCAGTTTTCACGACAATACTCTCCGACTTTTCTGATTCATTCTCGTTCGATGAAAAAGTATATTGAACAGTCACTTTAAACAAAAGACTCAGATAATTCACACCTCTACGATTTGGGAAGAAAATTGTTGCTGATACAACATCGATATCATTTTTTTCCAATCCTTTGGACAATGCTTTTTGCAAGATATCCTTGCTGATATTAATCGATTCCATCTCCTTTCCTCTAGAAAAATAAGAAAAGCCGTACATTTTTCACAACTTTGACACTTTTATTTCGAAAAGTTCAAGAAACACAAACAGAGAGAACGTCGCAATTATATGCTGTTCGTTTCGATGCATGTTTGCTGCTCTGCTGTTAGTAACTAACTGACACGATAACTCAACACTGAATAATTAATCGAAGGATATTTATTAGTATACGCTAACTGCGCTATTAAGTCTTCTGACGAAGCTGTTAATGAAAAGGGGAGAAAGAAAAACGATAAGAATATCACACCAGTGAAAAGACACGTGAAATTAAATGATAGAAAACCTGTGCAAACACAATTACTTCTAACACTAATTATTCTATTTCAATAATACAATCACATATTAAAATTATTCCAAAAAAATACATACCTTTTCACTGAGACAATCCAAAATCTTCTTAACTTTCACTAAATTAAATCCACTAATTCAATAGATGAATGACTGTCAATGGAATGTCCGAGCAGAATGACAGAAAATCACGTACTGAAATACTGCAAAACCTTGATAGTTCCAACGCCTTTGCTATCTTATCGTCTTTCAACGCGGAAAGGAGAATGCACTACTATGTACCTCCAGCGAATGCAGTTAGGCCTACTTCTCTCGTGACTCACTTTCTCGGTAAGAGACTCTCTCAACAAGTAACAAACCGCCCACAATGATTACTCCACCGGATATAATACTGATCATATACGAATGCTAATACGATTCACTGTTCAATGTTGCCAAGTGTTCTTTTTATTCCACTCTGTCAGCAATAATTATAAGAGTTGCACGATCGTATTTCGCACAGCTAGCGAATGCACTCTCGCTTAGAATAGCCATGGTTGACGGCCAATTGTGGACAATCATTTATATCATACATTCTTCGTTCCTATCTCGACTGCTCTCCACTTTATTCATTTGTCAACCCTTCCCATTGGTTTAGAACATATGTTAGTATTATATACACATAGGAATATGTTGAACTAGTTTTATACTATTATTATAATAGTATGATATTATATGATTGAAATAAAGTTTTATGTTTGAGTATGAAATAGTATTATATACACATAGGAATATGTTGAACTAGTTTTATACTATTGTTATAATAGTATGATATTATATGATTGAAATAAAGTTTTATGTTTGAGTATGAAATAGTATTATATACACATAGGAATATGTTGAACTAGTTTTATACTATTATTATAATAGTATGATATTATATGATTGAAATAAAGTTTTATGTTTGAGTATGAAATAGTATTATATACACATAGGAATATGTTGAACTAGTTTTATACTATTATTATAATAGTATGATATTATATGATAGGAAATAAAGTTTTATGTTCGAGTATGAAATAGTGTTATATCATTTTTATCTGTCATGAATGTGTTAGTTGAATGATAGTATTAGTGTGTTGGAAACAGGAGATTGTTTATAATTGAAATTTAATGAGGAATTCTGAGGCGAATTAGTAGATAATAGATAATGTCACGATGTTTAAGTATTATCGTCTAAATGCCATTTAACTGTTAACAGAAGATTATCAATGACCTTCAAACTTCGTTATACACTGATTCCGGTTGTTTATCAGAAGACGATGCAACCCTCGCGTAGATAATGATTCACTCGCTTGCGTCATTCAATCTCTTCGTACTCACAGTTATCATAATTAGACTCGATTATCTTCGCTCTGCGTATATTCGACCATTCTGTCATCCACAATCATCGCAATTCTTTCTGCAATCAATGAATACACGCTTGTCTCGTTCTGAGTAATACAGTGATATGGGTCGTGCTAAAATCAATTGGTCATTTCTATTTCTGTCATAACACACACACACACACACACACACTTAATAACCTACTATTAATAAACTCTTATAAACAATAAAAACACAAGAATACATTTACAATTTCACTGATGAATAATTAAAAGATATTCGTTGAAAAAGAAAAAAAAAGAGAGAGAGAGAGAGAGAGAGAGAGAGAGAGAGAGAGAGAGAGAGAGAGAGAGAGAGAGAGAGAGAGAGAGAGAGAGAGAGAGAGAGAGAGAGAGAGAAGAAGGTGAGGTAGAAGGAAATAGAAAAAGATTTTCACTGAGAGAAATCGAACGGTGACGATCAGTCTGCCAGTCATAAATCATTCAGCCAATTTTTCAGAGCTCTGCGGCCGTTGCCCTAGGACCCGTCGTATAACTTTTATAGGGGGCCACAAAGTGGCTACCGTTTCTCTCTCTCTCTCTCTCTCTTTCTCTTTCTTTCTCACTTCAAACCATCTATTCTCTTTCTCTCACTCACTGAATTCTCTGCCCTTGCTTGTACAGCCGGGATTTTTGAAAATGTGAAAACTTTTACAGCCCGGTCGCGCATGCGGTAAGCCAAGAATCGTTTCGGTAGCTCACCGCAGCTCCTTGCCAAGGGGATGGAAAGTTTCTTAACTCAGAGAATACGACCTAGCATACCGAAGTTATAAATCATTGCACCTTTTTTGTGAAGGGACATTTTTCTGTTTTTGCGCTAGCACGGTGCGGTTTCCTTATTTAAACCGCCCTTGCAAGTTGCACGTTGTCACTTTTAATACTGTAAAGTATGGAAGGAATCATTTTTATGTTAATAGGGAATATTAGAATAATTCTAATAAAATCAATGAAATAGGGGAAAAGAAAGGGTTGAAAGTTACAAGCCAGACTTTCTCCAATGGTTCATTGAAAGAAAAGTGGCGAAGAGAAGTAAAGGGGGGTGGTTTTGGTAGCGTGGCGCGCGCGCGCGCGCGCGTCGCAGGCACCCTTTGGCGATCGACAGCACCCCCGGCGTCGCAAGGACCCCATTGTCCAGGGGGGTGCGAGTTTACTGCCCCGCTGAGCCGCAAAATTTACGGCGCCCTCTTAGAACCGATCCAAACACGTACCGGTCCAGCAAAGCCCAATGGGTCCAACAGGAAGCCAAGAAGAGCGCGCGCGCGCGCGCGCGCCACGCGTAATGCTTGGAATTCCGAAAGTCACCTTTCATAGAATTCGTGTCATAGTTTTCAATATTACAAAATTTTCGAAAAACTACCAATAACTATTACTTGTAATAATTGATTCAAGAATTTGGACAAAACACGAAGTCTGAATAAAATCGGGATGTTTCAAGGACCGGACATTGTATTATCTAATTATCATTGGCATGGATACCTCGCAGGTGCAGTCAGCTTGTGTAATCAAGTTAGGAATTTATATAAAACACTGCCAGATGATTGTAGCCGATGCCAAGAGTCCGAGGGTCGACATGAACTCGGTTACATAAAACAGATGCACAGCTTGGGAAGCCCCTGTTATAGCTCGATGGCGGACACTGCTCGGAAAGAAGCCCTTGGAAGAAATCTTTACATATGCATGGACCACCGCGATACCATAGAAGGTGTCCCTGGTGTCCCCTGCGTCGCACAGTACACCGACTCGCGCCTTCCTTGCGTCATAACACGTACGAACTACTCGATACAAGATATATAGTCGACGCCCACTCGATAATAATACCTTAAGAAATAACCAACCCTTAAAATTCATTCTAAAATCAAATTTTATATTTGAAATTTTCAGTATTTCTTCCTGGAAATTATTTTAATGACAAGAATTTGATCAAGAATTATTGCAAGAATTATTAGAATATATATAAGAATTATTTCTTCCTGTAAAATATTTTAATAACAAGAATGTGATCAAGAATTATTACAAGAATTATTAGAATATATACAGGAATTATTGCTTCCTGTAAAATATTTTAATGACAAGAATTTGATCAAGAATTATTACAAGAATTATTAGAATATATACAGGAATTATTGCTTCCTGTAAAATATTTTAATGACAAGAATTTGATCAAGAATTATTATAAGAATTATTAGAATATATATTAGAATTATTAGAATATATATAAAAATTATTTCTTCCTGTAAAATATTGTAATAAAAATGTATTTAATGAGAACTTTATTTATGTTATAATAATTTGAAGAGAGATCTTGTTAACTTCAAAGAAGTAGGAAATTTACATGGACATCTGTCGCGAAAGGATCTACAATCCTCAGCATCCGGTATGGATTGTCAGATGTAATCCTTCTCGCGAAATTCATTCCTTTACCAGGAAAATCGTTGACCCAGTGACCACTGTTAGTTGTAGATGACGGGTCGCCGAGTCCCCGCAAGAGAAATATGACCGACGACAATAAATTGGAAAGTGGGAAGGAAGACTTTCACCCTGACGAGAAGAGAACGAAGGGAAAGGCTGGGAACATTTGGGGCTAAACCTAGTTGACTTGACACAGAGAAACAGGAAGAAGAAGTAAAAGTAAAACTACCGAAATGATCTCGAAAGATTTATTAGATGAGGATATTTCAGGTAAATATGCTTATCCTACGAATATCCATAATCATAAAATGACCTTGCAATTGACTTGTTGCGAGAGCTATTGTGTCTACTAATTTCGTTTGCTGACAATCCTTGTTTCCTGTGGAAAATGGTTGGCCACAGGACAATCTTGAAACCGTGACTAGGTCACGATCGAGGTTTCTTAAGATCCTCGAAAGAGGATCATCGAATTATATTGCTAGGGACAAACCACCCTGTGTTACAAACCCCGATTCATCCTTCTTGCAATCTCTTATAAGAGATCATTGCATTGGTCAACCAATAAAAGAGATAATCGACTGTTTAAAGAACACTTAATGAACTTGATGATAACTGCATCGAATGATATTCCATTTATTGTTAGCTAATTTTATCAGCTTGTAACTTTGTCTTTTATCTAATCACACTGTCATAATAATCTATCTCTCACATACGATGATTATAACTTTTACAGACTATTCTTATAATCTTCTTAAACAATTCAATGACCAATTTAATTATTAATTATACTTCAACATCTATTTTCTTCATAACCTTTCAAAAGATACAAAGATTTATGATTCACTATTTTTCATTAATCATGAAAATCAATCATTTGTATGAAATTATCGTAGTCAATTCTCTGAGAGGATTATAAAGGCAGGTTGCGGTGGAGTGTTGAGGATAAGCGTTATAGTTTTACTACTGCACAGGATTGGGGTCGATTCTCGGGGCCTGGCCTTGGAAAACCGGGACTGGGTCACGATCGTGAACAAGTCTGCAGGTATGGATTTTCATTGCAGTTACTTCGAAAACCATTGGAAGACCCTGTACCTGTTTTCAAGTAGTCATAAAATTGACCCAATGTCAATATTTCTTGTACAATGTATTATGACTTAACTCAGGAATCATCATAACAATCATCATAGCATAGAAGCAAAGATGAAAAGGTGCAATTTGAAGAATCAATATTGATTTATAATAAAAATAGAAATTTGGCAAGCAGTGCGAAGTATACGCGTGTCGTATTGTATAATAAACACAGTCATGGTGACAATAATCCATAGAAATGAATAGCACAGCAGGCAGGCGGCGTTTTTGAATGAAGAACACGCGTGGTATATTTTGCACCCTCTCAACATTCCATGCGCCACTCAGTCTTTCTCGCTCTGTAAAGAAATAGACATAAAGCTATGCTTGATTATGATACACACAAGCATATCACAGTTATAATATCGCTATGGTGTCACATACAATTTCTATTCTAACGAAGGACCACCATCGGTGCTATTACATTGGAAATACTATTATTTCGAGTATAACAAAAGAGAATAACAAGCATTGTACAATTTATAACGAAATGAAATGAATCAGAGCAACGAATCTTTGGTAAATGACAAATTTATTAAGCGTGTCGTATAAAAATTCGATGATATTAATTTTAATAGGGATTTTTCGTTACTCCAACGGATTTTCGTGTTGATTTTTACGCTTACGAGAGCAAATCGGCGGCCCAGCACGCTTTTGGAACGCGAGAAACTGTCAATTAGGAATCCGTCGGTACTCGTCCTCGATATCGGCTGACTCGGCCTTTTCAAGCACTCCTCCCTGAATGTCAGAGCTAATTGTCGTCGGATTTGTCGACGATCAACCCCCGCGTACCACTTTACACCTCTCTCTCTCTCTCTCTTGATATACCCTTGGACTCGCTGGGTTTCTAAACGTCCAACCTTGATATTATCTAACACCTCTTCGATAGTTTAGAAGCTAATAATTAATACTATACTTATAACAATTATTATAATAACCAAAAATCGTCTTATAAGATCTATTTTTCTAGTTTCCATTTACATGAGCGTCGAAGTGAACTTGATAAACGGGAAATGGAGATGAAGGCGCGAGTAGTCGCGCGTGTGCGGATGAAACAGGAGGGGCTTTCGCAAGCCTTTACCCGGATAGCGATGATATTATTTAACAAACAAGCCGGATGGCCGGCTTACCAGTATAAAGTTACCAATAATCCATCTCTACGACTTTGCCACGACTACGTGGCAAAAGCCTATCCCCACTGGTAATTAAGAGATTAAACCCTGTTGTCTGACACTGCCTCCGGTGAGCGCGTTCTCTACCGCGTCGCAACAAGAGCTCCTCCCTTCCTTTCTCAGTCAGTCAAGCCCTCCTCGCCACCAACTTACGTGGCCGTGTTTCTTATCTTGATCGCATTACCTCTGCGACGCCGGCCGACGCCTTCTCTTGAAACACCTTGCGTAACGAAACTCCCCTTTGCCTTCGAACGATACCGTTGACTGACTAACTTCTCGTAAACTTCTCCTATATCGACTTTTCGTATCGATCTGTGTTTCTCTTGGATTCATCTAAAATATAGAATTAAAGAATTTAAATTAATATTTTATTATAATCATTTCAAATTCACTGTATCAGAAATATCTTATTACTTGTGCCATTAAAATCCTTTGTCGACTCTCGTATCAATCTTGGATTCATCTGAAACATAGAATAACAGATTTAAATTAATATTTTATTATAATCATTTCAAATTAACTCTATCAGAAATATCTAATTACTTGTGCCATTAAAATCATTGTCGCCTCCTATGTCGACTTTCGTATCAATCTTGGATTCATCCAAAACATAGAATAACAGATTTAAATTAATATTTCATTATAATAATTTCAAATTAACTATATCATTAAAAGAGGATAGAAAAGTCTGCTATACCTTATGGCACATATATTGCGGATAAGACTCGCTATTGGAAGTAGTGATGGATTCATAGGGGAAGCGAATGATTCGCCGTCCAGTCCGGGCATTTCGATCGGTTGGTTTGAAGGGCGGGTGAGTTGGCACGCACGCACACGACACGGCACCTCCGCCGCCGCCGCCAGCCGTGGGACACGTCTCGAATATATTTTACCCGGCGAGTTTTTCCCTCTTTAATTGATTCAATCGGCGAAAAACACGGCGGTACCGGGCTTTCACCCTCCGGGGCTTTTCGCTTGGCGCGCCGACAGCTTCGCACACACAGGCCTCCAACAACCGGAAGAGGGTGGGGGGTGGTGGGTGGTGGTATAGCGAGTGAGATAGAAATAGAGAAAGAGTAAGAGAGAGTTTCACGCTTTCGCCAACCAACCGCTGTAACGAGACGACAGGGCCAACCTCCCTTCTCGATGGAAATGCCAACCCCTCTTCGCGGTTATTCTCACCCTCTAACCACCCACCCTATCACCTTCTCTTTCGAGTATTTTCTCTTTACGCCAACCATCCCCCACCAAACTCCATTTTCTCACCACCACCCCCCTCCCCTCCCTCCTTCATCGTTTTTGCCTGCTCATTATTTCTACCGATCTCTATATTTAACCCTAAGGATTTTTTTTTTCTACCCCTTTTTGACAGACCAATCTTTTTTTTCTTTCTTTGGTATTTAATTTAATTTATTATTGTAATTCTAATTATCATGCCTTATTTAAAGCTTAGTGTATTCCAGTAAATGTACAGGATGTATAACAATAGGAAGGAGACGTAATACTTAATGCAACTGTGCGCAAGTACGAGACATATATAATATGGAAACATTTATACACAGAGTCACGAGCAGAGAGATCCTGTTGGCATTTTCAGAGCAGAGTTTCCTCTGGGTTTAGTGGGTTGGGGATGACGCCGGCGGTGGTGGAGAGGGTCGGTGGTGGTTCCACGAGCAGGTTGGTGAGAGAAACTGGATTTTCCGTTTGTTATTTTAATTAGAGCCTTCGGGCCACTCTTAACGAGAAGCGGAGTGTCTGCTGCGTTTACTGGCGCTGCGCATAGCCTTTTTCGACGAAACGATGCAGATCTCGTAGCACTCTCACATCCCAACCATACACCCAACGTGTTATAAAATGATTTTCACAGAGTTTTCATGCATTTTTTAATACATCCCGATTACCGTGAGCGGAGGTAACATTTTTGTAGAGGGAAATTGGAGAATAGAGAGAAGTACTGGAAAGTGTGTACCATGCTTTTTGTCGAATTACGAATGGACACAGGCAGTAAACTTTTGGTTGTTGTTTTTGTTTTTTTTTTGTCTTTTTTCGTTCTCACCCTCTCGTACAACCTACCACGCGGTTTTTTCCAAAGGGGTAAAAGTAGCCGAAGCCGCGCCTTTTTTTTGCCCGTTAGAAAACACCGTTAAAAAGGTACGCGAACTAGCGACACTGTGAGCGTGACTGTAAATTACCGCGGGCCGAGAGGCCCATTACTTTTTTACTCGGTCAGTCGGGTGAAAAAAATCCAGCTACTCTACGAGGAACTTTTTACGGAATATTGTCGCGACCCGTTATCCCAGGGTTCGCGAGAAAAACAAGGCAAGCAGGGAGCAAGAGTGCTCCAGGAGAGCAGTGCGGCGTCCAGCTGAAAACAGTCCACTCGTCCGCTGTAAAACCTCGAGAAATCCGTTACCCCAAAAACTAGACTTCTACCTTTGACTTCTCGCTAAAGTACCGCTTTTTTCCCCCAAGCACCCCAAAAGCACCGTCAACATTTTTACCTAGTCGAGAGAACGTTTTACGATACTTTCTTCCTATAAAAATCTCCCTCGCTACATTTTTCGCTCGTCCTAACGCACTAGGACCGAACCTTTTTACTATTTCCTTAGTCTGACACTTTACTTGAAAAAAGGATAGTTTTACAGGAGTGATTCTTTCAAGGCGTTGACGCATCCTTTAAAAAAAATTCTCTTACTATTTCTAGAAGCATATTGACAGAATTGTATATCTGTCAAAGTCGTTGTTTATTAATAGAAAAAGTATACTAATTATATGATTATAATCAAAAGGAGAAGCGTATCATTTAAATGTCATACTCTTTTCATTCATTAAATAATAGGCAGGTGAAAGAATAAGAGGGTGAGACAAAGCAGCGGCGATCTTGCACGAGGTCCGAGACAATATTGATAAAATAGTGCACGGAATATTTTGAAATCGGATATTTTAATTTGTAAATAGAGCATATTATTCCCATTAAGGGGGCATTGTGAGGGCGGTGCCACGCAAGGGAGTTCAGAGGGACCGCTTTTAATGACCCGGATGCGAACGGCTCCACCTTGTGCCAGCCTTCTCCCAGTATTCGATTCCAAGGCCTTGCCTCGTGTAATCTCCCGAGAGGTAATTCATCGCTGCTCCAGCCCTTCCGTGCACCACCTTCGTTTCAAATTACACAGCCTTTCCTCTCTCATGCCGATTTCTGTAGTACTCTTTTCTTCCTAATTCGAACCGTTCACCAACCGACTTCTATAATTCACCCTTGTCGGAAGAGCATTTCGTTTTTCTTCACCTGTCTATAAAAATATAAGAAACATATGAATTATAAATAAAATATCATAAAGTTATTCTTAACAAGTAACGCTTGTGGCAATGGAAGTGCCATCTTTCCAACCCTTTCGCTATCCATTCAAACGACTATTAAAATTCCCATTGCCATCGCATGGTAAAGAGTATTTATTAATTAATCGATAAACCGCCGATATTTGTCGTGATTTATTCTGTAATAACCTCAAGCGACACACGGCACAAGTGACATTACACACGGCTAACAAAAGAATTACGCAATGTCTGTATTACCGATAATTCGATGGTAAAAAAAACTGTTTCCAAGTCTGGTGCATCAGCCTGTACGAAGTGTACAATCAATGAACAACAATGACAAGTTATCATACGGCCGATTCCCACAGACGTGTCTACTTTACGATTCTAATAATTGCACAGGTCAACATGACTCACCTAAACGATCGAACATGATCGATCAAAGACTACGCGAATAAAGCGAACAAATTCACCCGGGAAAAGGCGAATGTACTACTTTTATGTAATCGTCTCGAAGATTGCGCAACAGCTCGAACTCAGCCGGCTCCTCTGGTGTCGTTGACTGGGAGGCTTCATGTGTATCTATACGACCTTGCCTTTTGCGTAAAAAAAATTGTTCCAGCTAATAAAGTCAGACACTTGGGTCACTGAGTTCCATGTTCAAGGCACAGATGAGCCGACTCGCAGCTCGATTACTTTCCGTTGGCGAACGATCGTCAGTTGGTCGTACACGAACCTTTCACGTATCATCGCAAAACATGGTTATCGCTGTAAGTTACGCCATGGCGATATTATACTTTCGAAACGAAAGATTCCATTACTTTTACACGAAAAAATATGTCTTTCATTTAGAAATGAATGAAAAAATCGACGTAGTAGACTTTTGCGTTGTAATTCGATGTTGCCATTGATTAATGCTTGTAATATGATTGTGATTTTCTTGTGTTCAGGTAGGAACGAAATTGCCCGCGATCGACCTCTTCGAGGACACACCGGCTAACAAGGTGAATTTAGCGAAGATCGCTAGTGATAAGAAGATCATTGTCTTTGGTGTACCAGGCGCATTCACACCAGGATGTTCCAAGGTATGTTTGACTTTTATTATTAACCTTCTAATAATAAAGAATATAAGTTAAATTTTAATGATTCCAGACACATCTTCCTGGTTATGTCTCAAAAGCCGGTGATTTTAAGTCAAAGGGAATCTCAGAGATATTCTGTGTGGCTGTGAACGATCCATTCGTAATGGCAGCTTGGGGCAAAGAGCAAGGTGCTGATGGAAAGGTCTCTTATCAGAAAACATATACATTCTAATTAAATATATGTTACAAAATGTCTGTGATACTCAAAAACAATGATTTTATTCAAGGTGAGAATGTTAGCTGATCCAGCATGCCAATTCACAGATGCAATGGATTTATCTGTTGACCTTGCTGTTCTTGGTGGAAAAAGAAGCAAGCGATATTCTATGGTGGTTGAAAATGGCGTTGTAAAAGAAATCAATGTTGAACCTGATAACACCGGCCTTTCTTGTTCTCTCGCTGATAAAATCAAAGTCTAGAGAAACTTGAAATAACAGGAACTAGCAATGCTACTTTGACAGTAGTATATTTCTCTCAAACATTCTAAATTGATGCGTACGGAGGCTTTCATTCCTGTAAAAAGTCTACCGTTACAAAATCTGTATCATAGCTGCCATGTTTTCTAATATGTATAGTGCAAATTATCTTGTCCATGAATAAATATCAATATGTTATAAATTTAGTAGACATTTATATAAAAACACACTGAATCCTGATAACTTATACCTAATGTTTGCTATTGTAATTTTAAATCCAGGCTTTGCAATGCCGCTTTACAAAAAAGATTGTTGGTAACACTGCAAAGTACTCGAAGATAATTTCATAGCGTAGCCATAAGATGCTGTAGATATAGGTTGACACGCGATGTTTGCTTGTGTTGGAAGTTTTGTGGCGCCAATTATGCTACTTTCCCATTAAGTGTAGTTTCTCTCAAGGAATATCCGAGATGCCGGCTTTCCTGAAGCACATCGAGGTGGAAAACTTTAAATCGTACAAGGGCAAACTTATTATTGGCCCTTTAAAGTCTTTCACCGCGGTAGTTGGGCCAAATGGATCGGGTAGGTTATACCTGTATACTAACACAGATCTTTCACTTTGACTTAAAGCTTTCCAATTCTTATTATTATATTATATATTCAATTTAGGAAAGTCGAATTTCATGGACGCGATTAGTTTTGTTATGGGAGAAAAGACTAGCAGCTTGCGCGTCAAACGTTTTAGTGAACTGATTCATGGGGCGTCCATAGGGATGCCTGTTGCTAGGAGGTATGAGTTGTTCTACTTTCTCTGTCTTTGAGAAGATATGAAATATCGTTGTATTGTTTGGGCATAGTTTTATTCATCGTTTCTTCGTAGCGCATCTGTCACAGCTGTGTTCGAATTAGAAGATGGCACGGAAAAGAGCTTTATGAGATCCGTCCAAGGCTCGTCCTCCGAGCACAGGATAAATAGTAGTGTAAGTTATACGGTAATCTTTTAGAGAGTAATAGTTGTATAGAAATTTATTGAATTATTCTTCAGGTGGTAACGAGTCAGGTATATCTGAATGAATTGGAACATCTGGGAATAAATGTGAAAGCTAAGAATTTCTTGGTCTTCCAAGGCGCGGTAGAATCAATAGCAATGAAAAATCCTAAAGAACGTACAGCACTTTTTGAAGAGATTAGTAATTCTGGTGCTTTGAAAGCTGAATATGAAAGGTAAATAATTATGGGGGAGAATATAATTCTGTAGAAACAATTATATATTAATGATAATATTCTAGATTGAGGACAGAAATGTTAAAAGCAGAGGAGGAAACTCAATTCTCTTATCAAAAGAAGAAAGGCATAGCAGCTGAAAGAAAGGAAGCAAAATTGGAGAAAGAAGAAGCTGAGAAGTATCAACGTTTAAAAGAAGAATATGTTGAGAAACAAGTGGAACTTCAGCTCTTCCGGTTGTTCCACAATGAGAAAAGTATTGAGAACCTTGAAGTATCACAGAAGAAAAAACAGCATGAAATTGAGAAGATTGAAAAGAAAAAAGAAAAAGCAGAGGAGTTGTTGAAGGAAAAGAAAAAAGAATCTGGAAAATTAGGAAGAGATCTTGCCAAAATAGAACAAGACATTCGTGAAGTAGAAGTGGAAATTACAAAAAAGAGACCGACATTTATTAAAGCTAAAGAGCGAGTTGCTCACATGCAGAAAAAAGTAGAATCTGCCAAAAAATCATTGGCTCAAGCAAGGATTGCTGATGAAGCTCACAAGAAGGATATCAATGAACTTCAAGAAGAACTAAGACAAGTAGAAGAAGCTAAAGCGGAGTATGAAGCAAGTATAGCTGGTCAGTCACAAATGCAAGGAAGAGATGTGCAACTGGAGGATGAGCAAGTATGTTAAAAGATATCACTTATAAATAATTTATTTCTATAACCAATTAAACATAAATGTTTTTCTTTAGGTTCGAGAATACAACCGGCTAAAAGAAGAAGCTGGCAAACAATCAGCAAGATACTTGCAGCTATTAGATTCCATTAATCGTGAACAAAAATCTGATCAAGATAGGTTAGACAACGAAGGTAGAAAGAAGACTGACATCGAGAATAAACATAAACAAAAAGGTCATATGCGAGATGAAGCTATGAAAAGAGTAGAAAAGTTAGAAGAGCATATAAAAACTTCCGAAGCTGCTTTAGATGATCAGAAAAAGCTTAGATCCGATTTACAGTCTGATGTTGGAACATCCAAGGATAAAATACAAAATCTTCAACGAGAATTAGAAAGTATATCCGAACAACTCGGAGATGCAAAAGTTGATAAGCATGAAGTTTCAAGAACAAAGAAGAAAACTGAAATAGTGGAAAATTTTAAGCGCTTGTTTCCTGGAGTGTACGATCGTATGTATAACATGTGTGAACCTATTCATAAAAGGTATAATGTTGCAATTACGAAAGTTCTTGGCAAATATATGGAAGCTATTGTGGTTGATACAGAAAAAACTGCAAGGCAGTGTATTCAGTATCTTAAAGAACAATATCTCGAACCAGAAACATTCCTTCCACTTGATTATATTCAGGCAAAGCCTTTAAAAGAGAGACTTCGGTAAGAAAATAATATATAAAAAGATAAAGTTGATATATTTGCAAACATATTCATCTGTTGCGCATTCTCTTCTTAGGAATATACAAGAACCTAAAAATGTAAAGTTGTTGTACGATGTATTACATTTTTCACCGAAAGACATTGATAGAGCAGTACTGTTTGCTACGAATAACGCTTTAGTGTGTGAAACACCTGAAGATGCAAATAAAGTAGCATATGAAATGGACAAAAAAGCTAGATATGATGTAAGATTTTTAGTAATTATATATTATATCAAACGAATAGCAGTAAATTAAATATAAACAACGTGTTTCAGTGTGTCGCATTAGATGGTACTTTTTATCAAAAAGCTGGTATTATTTCCGGCGGTAGTTTAGACTTGGCAAAGAAAGCAAAACGGTGGGATGAAAAGCAAATGTCCCAATTAAAGGCACAAAAGGTAAAATGCTTGACATATTTGTAACATGTATAAAACAAGTAAAAGGATCTAATGAATTACAATAATTTTTCAGGAAAAACTGACAGAAGAATTGCGTGAATCTTTGAAAAAATCTAGAAAAGAATCGGAATTAAATACGGTCGAGTCTCAAATACGTGGTTTGGAAACTCGCTTGAAGTATAATAAGAATGATCTGGCAGCCACGGTAAATAATCACAGAAAAGAAAAACGATTGATTTATTATATATAATATTATTCTTCTTTCTAGCAAAAACAAATTTCTGAACTTGAAACCGAATTGGATACACTCCAAAACGACTTGAATATGTTTGGCGTAAGTATAAAATCATTAATATATAAAATTCTAAGAATATCAACTAAGACTTTCACATGTTATTGCAGCCTACAATTGCTGCTATTGAAAAGACAATGGCCGAAAGGGATCAAGAAATACAGAATATCAAAGAAAAAATGAATAATGTCGAAGATGATGTATTTGCAAGTTTCTGTGAACAAATAGGCGTTTCAAACATCCGTCAATACGAGGAACGCGAATTACGGTACATCTGATTCCAAACCTATACGCGAATATTAAATCATAAAACCATAAATAATTATTATCCACTTACAGATCACAACAAGAGAGAGCAAAGAAGAGAATGGAATTCGAAAATCAATGCAACCGTATCTATAATCAATTAGATTTTGAAAAACAACGTGACACAGAAAGTAATGTATTGCGTTGGGAACGCGCAGTCCAAGATGCAGAAGATAAACTAGAATCAGCAAGACAAACAGAATCAAATCAGAAAGCAGAGATAGATCATGATGAACAACAAATGGAGCAATTAAAATCATCACGTAATGCAAAGAAAATGGAGGTCGATCAAAAAGAAGAAGAAATTGGAAAAGCCAGGCGCGATGTTGGTGCAATTGCAAAAGATATTCAATCTGCTCAAAAGCAACTCAATGGAATTGAAAACAAAATTGAGCAGAGGAAAGCCGAACGACATGCTATACTAATGCAATGCAAGGTACGTTAGAACATATATTCTTGTTTATGACTTTATGGATTATGATTGTTTAATAACATATCTCATACAGATGGAAGATATCGCAATACCAATGCTTCATGGAAATATGGAAGATATTGCGGGTGAAACAAGTACCACAATTGGCTCTGACAATATTGACTCCTCTGTGAGTACACAGCAGCAATATGAGCGTGAAAAACGTATTACTATAGATTACGCACTTCTTCCGGAAAATCTGAAAGATACGGATGAAGATGATATTAAAAAAACCACCGATAAATTAACAAGAATAATCAACGACTTACAAAACACTATTCAACGTATCCAAGCACCAAATATGAAGGTAAAATATATGATGCTTGTTGATTGAATAATGAGAATGATAATTAACTGTAAACATTATATTTCAGGCGATTCAAAAGTTGTACCTTGCAAAGGAAAAATTGCAAGAAACCAATGAAGAATTCGAGCAATCCCGGAAGAAAGCGAAGAAAGCAAAGACTCAATTCGAGAAAGTAAAGAAAGAACGACACGACAGATTCATGGCATGTTTCGAACATGTAGCAAATGAAATTGATCCAATTTATAAAGTACGTAAATATTTCAAATAATTTAATATAATACAAGTTTAAATTACTAATACTAATCTTTCTTTACAGAGCTTAGCAAAAAATCAATCAGCACAAGCATTCCTTGGCCCAGAAAATCCTGAAGAACCTTATTTGGATGGTATCAATTACAATTGTGTTGCCCCAGGAAAACGATTCCAGCCTATGTCCAATCTTTCTGGTGGTGAGAAAACAGTGGCTGCTTTAGCATTGCTGTTTGCTATTCACAGGTAAATATTATGTCTGAATTTCCAATGAGAATTGAAAAGAAAGTAGCGTTCACATTTTCTATTATAGTTTTCAGCCAGCACCATTCTTCGTATTGGATGAAATTGATGCAGCTTTGGATAATACGAATATTGGCAAAGTAGCAAGTTATATTCGCGATAAAACAAGCTCTCTGCAAACCATTGTCATATCATTGAAGGAAGAATTTTATTCGCACGCAGATGCATTGATTGGCATATGTCCAGATGTAAGTTTCATATTGTTATTATTAATCATTAAAGAACAACTATTTTATTATATATTTTTATTACAGGTTGGAGAATGCTTGGAGAGCAAAGTTTTAACCCTTGACCTGACAACGCATCCCACGCATATTGTTGCGTAAAATTAATTTATATTTTTACTCTTTTCAATTACTATTTTTATGTTTTCTGTATCATGAGTTTGATCCATCAATGAGCACGTAATGTAGATAATAGCGAGCTAAATTGTGCTGAATTTTACGAACTGATCGTGGAACTTGTACCGAAAGTTGATCATGCACAAGAATGAGTATTAATAAATATTTAATATCTTGTTATATTTGTCCAATTTCTTCATTACCCTACCTTTTCTTCCTGCTAATTTCAGTTTGAACAGTTTCATAATCAGGGAAACACGGAACTTGGCAGCACCTGTCTAGTTTTGATTCGAATCAAATGAAAGTAGTCACTAATAGTCACCCATTACTGTGTAACGGTCACTTTGATAATATTAAAAGCTGTAAGATGTCAAAATTACAATATCTTCTTCTTACTAATTTTAAATCGTTTAGAGGCAAAGTTGTGTTTGGCCCGATAATGGATATGTCAGTGATAATTGGTGCCAATGGATCTGGTAAGTACTCTTATACATTCCCGGGGTTCAATTTCGAACAAAGACGCCATCGCATTCCAGAACAAAAGAGAAATAATTCTACATCGCCTATGCATGCATTTTGCTTGAAATCCTTTTTAATACTAGCTTTCTTCTCCCGCTTTTGCTTGAAACGTAATTAGACTAATTTCTGTGTTCGCACTACCTGCGTAGCTGAAACACGTTCCGACATGTTTAGACTTGCACGTAAATCAAACGTTCCGCCTTCGATAATGGATGAAAATCAATCAAACAGAATATCGGACTTTGATCCTTGTAGTATCCTAACACGTAGTTAAATATTCCAGGAAAATCTAATATTATGGATGCTCTTTGTTTCGTAATGGGTGCTAGTTCGAGGAATATGCGTGTTAAAAAGTTGGGCGATCTTATTCACGGAGCTCCTTCTGGCAAGCCTATTGGGCATAGGTGCTATAACTCATTGCTCGTAGTATAATTTTCGTATAAGCATATATTATGTGGCAAATTTAATCATAATTTTCCTTATCATAAATTATGTTTAAGTACATCGGATTCGGGTACTAACATTAGATTAACTTGATTGGTTACATTCCTCTGTAGTGCTGAAGTATCTGCTGTCTTCGCTTTAGATTCTAATAGCAATCGAATCTTTACTAGAACTATTCACAATGATTCTAGCGAATATAAGTTAAATGGACAGGTAATTGTAATTAGAAAGATTAAATTTGTTGTTGATATATTCGTCGTAAGTCTTGTGTGCCTTCTATTGTGTGAAGGTGGTTAGTTATCAAGAATACGGCGCTAAATTGAAAGAGCTTGGCATTATTCTTCGCGGAAAGAATTGTTTAGTCTCGCAAGGCTCAGTGGAAAGCATTGCCATGAAATCTCCCAAAGAATTGTCTGAATTCTTTGAGGAACTTAGCGGATCTATTCAATATAAAATTGAATACGACAGGTAGAAAAAAAATCCACCTTGTTTTATTTTCGTTCGATAGACGCTGCGTAGAAAGTAATCGTTTCATTCTAATTCAGATTCAACGAAGAGTTGCGTCGCTTAAAAGATCAAATGCACTACTTGTTTATTGAAAAGAAATCTATGCTCGCGTTCAAAAATAGATCTTCCAAACTGAAGAAAGAAGCCGAGGCATATAAAAAATTGCAGGATGAATTTGTATGTTCAATTATTAATTACTCGGTCGAAGTCTTAATATAAAATATTGTCGATTCTTCAGTTTTTTCAACTTGAATTTTAGATAAAGTTGAAGTCGCGTTTGCAACTCTTCGAACTCTATCATATCAAAATAGAAGTGGAGGATCTCGAGGAAAGCGAAAAAGCGGAGGAGGCAGAAATAAAGAAACTGGAAGAGAAAAAAGAGAACATTTGCAATAAATTGAAAGAAAAAAAGATAAAAATAGCCAAACTATCACGACAATTGGAATTAGTTGATCGTGACATTCAAGAAATAGATGACGAATTTAAAACTAAGATAGCACATTATAACAGTGTTAGAGAAGAAATTGTTTATTGGGAAACAAAGCTCAAGAATACCAATGCAATATTAACTGAAAGTCGAGCTGCTCACGAAGCGCATATAAGAACGATTAAAGAATTAGGGAATGAACGAAAAGAGATCGAAAGAATGATGGAAGAATTTGAAGCATCTGTCGTTGCAGAATTAAGTTCTCAAGGCAGTAGTGTCGATCTAAGCAACTCTCAAGTATTACAAAATTTTTACGATAACTATTTTATTTCTTGAAATTTCCCAACACTCTATTTTTATTTTTCAAGGTATCCGAATATACGCGGCTACAACCGCTTGTTCAAAACGAATCCTTGATACATGCAAGAAAATTAAAGAATATTGAACAGGAGCAAGACAAGGACCAATGCATGCTTGATAACGAAGAAAGAAAGAAAGCAGATTTCGAGCATAAATTACAATGTCGAAAAATAGTAGTCGATGAGACAGAGAAACGTATTAGGAAACTCCAGCATTACATAAAAGAAACTGAAGATGATTTGGGTCGCGTAATGAAACTTAAAGACGACTTGGGTGAACAGTTCAAGTTGTTCAAGGAACAACGTGTTAATATTGAGACAGAATTAAATGAAATTTATAATCAACTTAAAGATGCCGCGTACGATAATCAATCAATGATTCGAACGCAAAGAAAAGCAGAAACTGTGCATTCATTACGAAATTTAAGTGATGGTAAAATTGTAAGGAATGATTTTATTGTAAAATAATATTTTACTTGCTCAATGAATTAATAATCATTATGTTTTAGTACGGTCGCGTCTCTGAATTATGTAACCCTGTTCATTCGCGTTATAAAGTTGCGGTAGCGAAAGTTTTTGGAAAGTATTTGGATGCTATCATTGTCGATACAGTTGACACTGCAAAGCATTGTGTCGATCATTTGAAGCAAGGAAGACTCGGTGTGGAAACGTTTCTTCCATTAGACAATCTCAAAGTGGCGCCACTGAAAGAAAGATTGCGGTATGAAAGTAGCATTATTAGAATAACGATATTATATTTGATTTTTGAAATTAAAATGCAATATTGTTTTCTAGGGATTTCCCGAGTGAGAAAAATGTCAAACTTCTTTACGATGTCATTCAAATCTCGACGAATGACATCAGTAACGCTATTTTATTTATCACTAAGAATACTCTCGTATGCGAGACGCCAACAGTGGCACGCAAGATCGCATACGAATTGAAGAAAGAATACAAACAAAACGCAAGAATTAAATAGAGAATTTTATTATACATTTCAAAATACGACAAGTTTTACCAATTCTTTTGAATTTGCAGTGCGTCGCATTAGACGGTACACTCTATCGAAAGGATGGTACATTTTCCGGCGGTTTGGCAGATCTTTCGAGGAAAGCAAAAGTATGGGAAGAAAACTTATTGGTAAATCTAAAAGCAAAACAGGTGCGACATGAGAATTTATGAACTCTAAAATAAGATATGAATTTGAATTTAATCGCAATGCAAATCTCTTTAGAGTTCCTTGCAAGATCAATTGAGGGAAATTTCAAAAACGCTTCATATCGAATCTGATTTAAATACTATCGACACTCAAATATATGGTTTTGTTACGAGATTGAAATACAGCAAGAGTAGCCTTAAGGAATGCGTAAGATTATCATTTCACATTTATATATCTGTTTATTATGCTACACTCTTTATTCCTATGCGAATATAATATATTTTGTAGACGAGAACACTGGAAATAGTGAAGAACGAGATAAAAGTATTCTCAGAAGAACTTAATTTAGTCTGCGTAAGTATCAAGATGACAAATATAATTATTCCTGATAGCTAAATGCCATCGCATATTTTAGAGTACGATAATGTCGATAAATAGTAGAATGAAAGAACGAAACCAAAACATTCAAGATATTAAAAAAGTTATCAACTCTATCGAGGATAGAGTTTACGCTAACTTCTGTAGAAAGATTGGAGTTAACAACATACGTCAATACGAACAACGTGATTTAATGTACGTATACGATGCATGGACTTATTCAAACTGTCAGCTGCAGCTGTTAATTTCAATGATACGCGTATTATAGCCGTCATCAAGAGCAAGAAAAAAGAAGACTAGACTTCGAAATGCAGCGTAACCGAATTAATAATATGTTGAATTATGAAGGAAGCCGCGACACAAAAAGTAACAGACGCAAAGAAATAACTGCTTGTTACAATGTTGAATTAATTATTTCACTTTATAAATTCCCTGAATCTTAAAATAGGTGCTCTAAGAAAGAATGAAAAACTTATTAAAACAATTGGACAAGACTTGGAGAAAGCACGTCGAAATGAAGCGACGGCAAAACTTAAACTTGACGAGGAAAAAAGCAGACTGCAAGGTCGAAGTGAGAATCGTATTACGATCGCAACTGGTTTGGCTGAGTTGGAAAGAAAAAATAATGAATACAAAGAAGAAGTTAAAGTCGTATCAAAATTAAGTCGAGCAGCTGAAACAAAACGGATTTCTACGCATACAAATATCGAAAAGAAAAAAGCTGCTGCTCAGTTTCTCATAAAAAATAGCAAGGTTTAAAAGTCTTATGAGAATTATTATGAGAAGTTAGTGTTCTTTTAAAATGTTCGATTTCCGTAATTCACAGATGACTGGTATTGATATACCACTCCTTCCTGGTAACACCAATCAAAGCCCTTTGGATTCAACCGATAAGAGCAGCTCTGACCCTGCAGCTTTCGACGAAATTCTACAAGTAGATTTTTCAAAACTTTCAGAAGATCTAAAGTGCGGCAATGTGTCTATGAACAGACATCAATTAAATTTGGATGTTGCCGAGATTCAAAGACAGTTGGAAGAAATCGAGCCACCTGATATGAGAGTTCGTAAAGCTGTCATATCAAAATTACCCTAATTCTTTCCTTATATTTCTAATTTTATACATATGTATAAAACAGATTCAACAAAAACTAGAAGTGACAGTTGAAAAATTAAACGTAGTGAAACACAAGTTACAAATGATATTAAGAACATTTAATTCAATGAACCAAGATTTCCAGGAAATAAAAGAGAAGAGGTTGAAAGCTTTCAATGAATGTTTCGAACATATTTCGATTGAATTGGATAAGGTTTTTAAGGTGAATATAAAACTGTTATATTAGAAGTATATTTCATACTGATAAATTTTTTGTTCAGAGTTTATATAAAGACACAACAGTCACCGCACTGATTGTTCCTGAGAATGTTAGCGAGCCGTACTTAGGCGGGTTGTACTTCAACTGTATTGCATCCGGCAAACGATTGCAACCATTGGACAGCTTGTCAGGCGGAGAAAAGACATTGGCTTCACTAGCAATAATATATGCCTTCAATTGGTATGCCAATAAAATCATTTCAACATAGATTCCCTGCTTTATGACTTACTTCTTTAGATCTGATCAGATACATTGAAAATTCTCTTATTTCAGTTTTATGAGCACACCGTTTTTCGCATTCGACGAGATTGATGCCGCTTTAGATGACATTGCTGTTAATAACTTGATAAGCTTTATATTTAAAAAAAAATCTACAGTTCCATTTATTATTGTATCGCTAGGAAAGATTATGTACTATGCAGATGCATTGTATGGTATTACGACCGAGGTAAAATATCCTATTAAACTGTAATTTTAATTTAAACTTAATATATCATTAATTATGAATGAATTATTACAGCCTGAAACAGAAACAATGGAGAGTGTGCTGTTCACATTGGATTTATTACAGTTTCCGCCATCACGTGAAAGAATAATAATGGAAAAATCAACTGATACTGAAAATTGATTTCATTTTTCAGTAATTTTATTGACTGGTTTTCGAATTTTTAGTTATAATTAATATGAATTTTCTTTCGATTATTAAATATTGTAGAAGTCAAATGTTCCTACATCCAAAGCTTTTAATAACCGCTTCACTTGGTAAATCTATCGCAATATTTGGTATTTGGACCAACTAATGATAGGCTTGATTGCATTTGCTGCACCAAATACTTCAAGATCTGCTCTTTCCATCACTGCACATCTGACGTATTCATTTCACTCATGCGATGCTAAGACCCTGCGACGTAAAGCAATCATAAAGAAAGATATCTTTTACTTCGTTGTTCTTTGAAGCAGTTACGTCAGTTGGCGCAATCGGAACGTTATCAATTATTACGACGTTTCCAAACAGAGGATCATAATTTTCCCGAAGGACACTGCAAGCAGATTTAATCCCGCAAACCATTAAAGAATTTTGCTTAATCAAGCACAGAATATCAAACGAAAAGGAATGACTGTACAATGATATATTAGTACATATAGATTTTATCATTCAATAGAAATCTCGAACGAGATTTTGGAAAGACTGAATTGCCCCGATTGCAATAGAAGAAATAGTACACCAACTCAGATTTATCGTGCCATTTAACAAACTGCGGACTCAGGTCAATGTAGCCTATTACGGCTAGCGCGTTGCAAAGTAAGACAGCCACCCGGGAATGCGGCCAAAATAATGATTGTCGTTTAATAAACTTATTAAGCACCACTGACTCCGTATCGAGGGTAGGATAGAAATGAGTAAGAGTGCGAACTGGGTCAGACGTTTCTCTCTTGCTTTCGCACAATTCGTAAGAAGATGCGAGGCAAGGCCGTGGCCGGTGCATCATCGGGATCAACAAGAGAAGATGCTATTACAATATTGCCGCTGAGAGTCTTTAAATGAAATCCTTATAAAGATTACCCATTCATTTCAGAACCTTGAGTTGTCTGAGCCAATCAAAAGCCGATTAGAATCTGTCTTTCAAGAAGAAAATTCTACTTAACTAATACTTCGCAATACCAAGAAGAATTTACTAAAATTCGTATGAAGTCTGTCATTCCTATATTAACATTAATCTACCAATAGAAAAGAGAGATGCTGAAGATGAGGAAGTAGGAAAAGTGTATGTCGAAGATGAAGGAAGGGATTAAAAGGGAAAGAGAGGCGGTAAATGTCGAAGGCGGTGGGAGTGCGCGCCCCATGAAGATGTACAATAAACCGGAGGATGATGACCTCCCTCGGGTTGCACAGCATCTGCTAAATAGATGATACGTTGGTTGTCACGAGTCTAGTTGCCCTCAGCCTCGTACGAAGCCGAGTCGGTTCTAGGATCTTGTCGGCAGTTCTTCCCTCAGGGAGCTCCGTGATCGGCGTATCCATGAGGCGAAAGGGCTGGCTCCGGCTGGCCACACTTCTCCTCCTGGTACAATTCTTCCTTTTCTTATCATCGCACCCTGCTGATGCTGGTAACGCTAAACCCAGAAGACACCGGTCCAGGCAAGTCCAGGCACAACAACCTGCCAATGGTGAGGACGAGTATGATTATTACGAAAATTATGATGACTACGAGGAAAAGAACGGTAAGTACCATTTCTACCCTTTGTCATCTAAGTTTCATTTATCTCAATGATTTCTATTAAAAAATCTGTAAATTGAAAGAGTCAATGAAATTAAGTGTTAATATTAAGGTCTGTCTAAGAACGATTTAATGTGGTCTTGGAAAATTAGTACGACACATTTTCTCTATTTTCACTGCTCCACTGGCAACCTTATCTCGAGGTTGAATGTCAGGAGGTCATGAAATCTAATCTTCACAGCCCTTAGTGGCACCTTTCTAAATGCTCTCATAATCTTAGACATATTATTTCAGAACGAAACTTGTTTACATGCGTAGCGAGTGTAATTTAAAATTCAATGCTATAAATATAAAATGATATATTAGTGGATCAATAAAATTTCGTCTGGCAAAGAGATTTATCGATCTGTGTATGACAACCTCATAAATATCAGGCGGAAGTCTTGAATGAACATGGTTCTAGTTAGTGCGACGGATAAAACAATTAATCAATCGGTCTAATTGATAAAATGCAATTAGTGTTTTTACTCGGCTCCATTGACTAACACGCGCCTTGATACTACTTCCTTTCATGAATGGTTTCCGGTTATACTAGTTTCCTCAGTGATAGTACAAGGATAGTTTTAATTAATAGTGTACCATTTATAAGTCGTACTAATTCCATGCGATCGTGTTGTTTAGAAACCACAACTACCCCACCAACCATTCCTTCGTACCCTTCGGTCAATGTAGGTGAGTGTATCACTGCACTTTTTATTAATAGTAATTTTTAATGTAATTTATATACGTTGGATAAATAATTATTAATTATATCGATAAAGTACGAAGTAGACCTTTGGAAGGAACACAGCCACCTTATAGGCAGGATTTACCAACTTATCTGCCATCGCCAACAACTACCAGATTCTTCGAACAAGGTAATTCAAATCTTTTTGTAACTGATTGATTGTATGATAAGTTTCTAGCAATCTTAATTGATAGTCTTTAGTGCAACTCACACTTTCGCATGATCTGTCAGTTAGTGACAGATTCCTCTTGCTTTGTAATGCAGGCAATCGCGAGCATTATTGCGAATTCGACGGGATCGTGCGTAGAGAAGGCGAGGAATGGAAATTGGACGAATGCAGAACATGCCGATGCCTGAACGGGAAAGTCGAGTGTTTCGAAGTGGCAGCATGCCGAGAAGGTTCCACTTTTAACCGTTTTGATTAGTCCGATGCATTTGGGAAATATTAACACAGGCTAAGTCAGGCTTTTGTAGTATTTAGTTTTAAAATAATACAGTTGAAATGTTGTTTTCCAGATGTTAACTGCGAGGGTGTTACTTGTCCCGAAGTACCATCATGTAAGACAGAAACATATATTCCTCTTGGCGAATGCTGTCCGATATGCGGAGGTAAAACAACTTAAATAAGTTCTGGAATAATCTTTTCTTTTAATGAATAGTTTATACTCTTGTCTTGCTTTCTTGTAACTAACTTTCATTATAGATCCACCCGAGGAACCACAAACCACGCCAAATATACCTCGACAAGTATGTAATATTATTGTTTAAAACGAAAGTTATAATGAATATATTTCGCTTCTTTAATATAAAATGGCTTTTGATTAATTAGGATCAACTAGTAGTCGGGGAAAGCAGTGATATAAATTCAGTTGCTGTACTTGGACCACGAGTGAGTATTATATTAAGAAATTTTCATTGATGTTTTACTTTTAAGAGATGATTATTATTAATTAATAATTCTAGGGTGAACCTGGAAGGCCTGGAATTATCGGTCGAACTGGAGATTCAGGATTACCAGGGCAACCTGGTAATCCTGGCATCCCAGGACCTCCTGGTCCACCGGGACCAGTACCTGATGTAAGTTAGAAAATAGTTTTGATCTTGAATAATTTGTAATATTTCTTACAAATGTTTTAACTTAGGTATCTTCGTATTATCAACAATTGGCTCTATCACAAGCAACTGAAGACAAGGGGCCAACAGGCGGGGCGTCTCCACTGTACTTTCAAACACAAGTGGGCCCTGTAGGACCTCGCGGACCACCAGGTAATAGAAAACATAGAACCAGTAGCGCAAAGGCCGGAATTATATCGAAAACTCCTGGAAAAGCCCTCCTGAATAATTAATTTCGTCTAATTTGGACGGCATTTTCCATGTTTTTTAATTTTCCTGACATTTTCCGGGACTGAAATTTGCTGGGGAATGTTTTCTTGCATCAAGGAAGAAGTGATGTAAATTCCAGAGCCCTAGCTCAAAATTCATTTTTTCGCAAATTTTTCCATATGTACCCCTTCACAAATTTTCGATTTTTCGAAGGTTCTCGGACTTTGACGAATGCTTGATATTTCGATTGTTTGAGTATAAAAACGAAAAGAAAACATGAAACCAGTGGCAGAAATGCCGGAATTGTATCGAAAACGCATGGAAAACCAATCTTGAAAAATTCATTTTCGTCGTTTTTCCCATGTTTTTCATACTTCCCGACATTTTCCAGGGCTGAAATTTGCTGGGGAATGTTTTCTTGCATCAAGGAAGAAGTGATGTAAATTCCAGAACCCTAGCTCAAAATGAATTTTTTCACCACTTTCAAAAGGCTCCTCCTGAATAATTTATGCCACCTAATTCCAGTATCATATTACAATGAATTGAATATTATAGGTTCGCCTGGTCCACCTGGTCCACAAGGCTTTCAAGGCACGAGAGGTGAACCAGGTGAACCAGGCACACCAGGCCCACCTGGAGGATCAGGACCCCGCGGACTACCTGGATTACCTGGAAAAGATGTATGTCATCTAATAACACTTATAAACAATTCAAAACTAAATACACTAATACAACAAATATTAGGGAGCCACTGGTGAAGATGGGGAAGCAGGTCCACAAGGATCAGCTGGTCCCGTTGGACCCAGAGGTCTTCCAGGTATGCCAGGTCTGCCTGGTATAAAAGGTCATCGTGGTTTCCCGGGTTTGGATGGAGCCAAAGGAGAGCAAGGCACACACGGTGAAAAAGGTTCTGGCGGTTCACCAGGACCAATGGGTCCGGTAGGAATGTTGGGCCCAGCTGGGCCACGTGGTGAAAGAGGCCGAGAAGGTCCTCCAGGACCACCAGGCATGCGAGGCGTAGATGGTGTTTCTGGACCGCCAGGACAGCCAGTAAGTTACAATATTCGACAATATAAAATACATATATTTATTAAATAACTTTCATTACATTTAACAGGGTTCTGCTGGAAAACCTGGTCCACCAGGGTTCCCAGGAAGTCCAGGACATAAAGGAGATCAAGGAATATCTGGTTCCAAAGGAAGTCAGGGATTACAAGGCCCACGTGGTATGTAAATTGATTGTAAAACTAAAAATTACGATCGTTCTATATGTTTATCATGAAATATTATATAAATAATGACTATAAGGTGAGACTGGGCGTCCTGGCCAACCTGGTGAAACGGGTCCTCAAGGCCCTCAAGGAAAAGATGGAATACCAGGAGATAAAGGAAGCACTGGATCGGCTGGTTTAGCTGGACCCCCTGGATTTCCTGGAGCACGAGGTCAACCTGGTGCATCGGGCAATCCTGGAGTTGCGGGAATAAAGGGAACACCCGTAAATATTCTCATTATTATTATCTTTTTGTATTATATTACGAATGGAGATAAACTAACTAAAGTTTTTAATTAAAGGGCCATCCAGGTGAACGAGGTTTTAAGGGGGATGCGGGAACGAAGGGAGATGGAGGTTCTCCAGGTCCGCGAGGGTTGCCAGGACCACAGGGAAGTGAAGGGAAAAGAGGGAAAAGAGGAATGCGTGGTCCAATCGGTACGCCTGGTCCTGTTGGTGAACGTGGTACACCAGGAGCAAGAGGTCTTCCTGGAATAGATGGACCAGCAGGACCAAAAGGTATATATCACAAGAATTCCTGTCCAATATATTTTTAATAACACTGCCTGTCATTCCTTTTAATAGGTCAATCAGGAGATCGTGGTCCTCTTGGACCTATGGGTCCAAAGGGACCGACGGGCGATCCGGGTAGACCAGGATCCGCAGGAATCCAAGTGCGTACTTTATTTTCTAGACTTTTAATTATAACAACTAATGCAATACAAATTTATTAAACACAAAATATAGGGTCAACGCGGTCTTATGGGTCGTCCAGGAGCACCAGGAAAACCTGGCAATCCTGGTGAACGTGGAATACAAGGCGCCGATGGAAAAACAGGAGACTCAGGACCGCCAGGTTTACAAGGACTTCCTGGACCACTTGGAATGCCAGGAGATAAAGGATACCCAGTAATTTTTAATACTAATTGCTTCATTAAAAACAGTGGTAATATTTATTATATATATAACCATTAATTCTTAAGGGGGAGCCTGGAAGAGCTGGAGAACCTGGGAGTTCAGGACCTCCAGGTCCAAGAGGAGACGCTGGTAAAGAAGGAGCATCAGGACCACAAGGACCACCAGGACCATCGGGTGCAGATGGAGAACGTGGTCCTCCTGGACCAGCTGGATCAAGAGGCTTTCAAGTATGTGTATTATCATCGACATAATTATTATAAACCATATAATATAATTATGAAATAAATGTAGGGTTTTCCTGGCGCATCCGGAAATCCTGGTGCACCTGGGAAAGATGGGGAACCTGGAGTCCAAGGAGCACCAGGGCAACCAGGATCAGTAGGGAATCGTGGTGAACGTGGTTTCCCAGGAGATCGTGGTGCAGTAGGCGTGCCAGGTCCACCAGGACCTAGAGGAGAATCTGGTGCACAAGGCACGGATGGACCACCTGTATGTTGATCTTATTTTAATAATTAATCTTTATTAATTATACTTACTTATACTATACATGGGATTCTATAACAGGGTTTACCAGGATCAAAGGGAGAAAGAGGAAGCTCAGGACCATCGGGATTATTAGGTTTACCAGGTATTCGTGGTGTTCCTGGAGAATCAGGTCCAAAAGGAGAGAGAGGAAGTACTGGGCCTGTTGGACCCGAAGGACCATCCGGTAATAAATTCATTTTAAAGAAATTCTCACGTGTTTGATTTATTTCAGGCTTGATAATATTATATTATATTCTAGGACGAATTGGTGAACGCGGTCCTCAAGGACAAGTTGGACCTCCTGGTTCACCTGGTGAACCAGCTGAACGTGGAGATCAAGGACCACCTGGTCCACCAGGTGAAGTAGGAGCACTTGGTAGTCCAGGAGAAAGAGGACCACAAGGGTTACAAGGATCGCCAGGATTCCCAGGACCACCAGGACTTGTTGGACTTCCAGGCATAAAAGGAGATCGTGGTTATCCTGGTTTAAAAGGGGATCAAGGCAATTCTGGACAAACTGGTAACCCTGGAGAACCAGGTCCTCCAGGACTCACAGGTTTAACTGGAGCTAAAGGAGTACGAGGTGAACCAGGATCCAGAGGTGAAGCTGGTATTATGGGTCCTCCTGGATTGCCAGGATTAATTGGAGCAGCTGGTCCACCTGGAGCAACAGGAACACCAGGATCACCAGGTTTAAATGGTCCAAAAGGAAACCATGGTGATGTAGGACGACCTGGTAATCCAGGATCAATAGGAAACCCTGGTCCTCCAGGACCTGATGGACTCAAAGGTGAAAATGGTTCGGAAGGTCCTTCTGGTCCAACTGGACCACAAGGGCCGCAAGGAACTCCTGGAGAACGAGGGTTGCCTGGATTACCGGGAGCATCAGGATCGATAGGAGCAAGAGGACTTCGAGGAGCGCAGGTATAATATTACTATTATATCATCTAATCATTTAATATAATTATTATTATTTAAATATAATAGGGCGAGTCTGGAACACCAGGGAAACCAGGACCTGAAGGACCACCAGGATTTCCTGGTTTGGTTGGACCAGTTGGTCCATCAGGGCCGCCTGGTGAAATTGGAGCAGAAGGACCTACCGGCAAACCAGGACCTCCTGGAATTAGTGGAAGACCCGGTGATAAAGGACCACCTGGAATATCAGGTCCAATTGGACCCCCTGGAATATCTGGTTTACCGGTAAGTTGTAACAGAATTAACATTTATGAACTTTATTATACAAAATCGATTTAATAGGGTCCTCCTGGACAAGCTGGACCATTAGGACCATCTGGCGAACGTGGTCCAAAAGGAGAATCTGGTCCTCAGGGTGTAGAAGGACAACAAGTAATTTTCATCATAATTAATCATTCCATTATGTTTGTTTATGTGTCGTTTCCTGCTAACGAGTAATTCAGGGTCCCAGGGGAAAACCTGGACCAATTGGTTTAGAAGGACTAAGAGGTGATCGCGGAGAAGAAGGACAAAAAGGTTCGAAAGGACATCGTGGTTTTAATGGATTACAAGGCTTGCCTGGAGTACCAGGAGTTCCTGGAGATAAAGGAATGGACGGACAACCTGGACCACCAGGTAAAGATGGAGAACCAGGTGTAAGAGGAAGTCCTGGAAGAGATGGAAGTCAAGGCCCGATTGGTCTTCTTGGAAATCCTGGACCAAGAGGTCCTCCCGGAGAAGAAGGACGTCATGGAGTTCCAGGACCAGCTGGACCTCCGGGACCGCCTGGTCCCCCAGGTGAACTTGGTTTAGGATATGATGCTGCATCTCTTGCAGTATTACTAGGTATTATATTTATAAATTGTGAGAAATTCTCCTTGATTATATATACTAATTAAAATTAATTTTATCAAGGTCAAGGTCAGACTAAAGGTCCCGATCCACTTATCGGAGACGAACCACCAAGAATATTTGGTAAAGAAATCACAGACAAAGAACGACGAGAAATAATTCAGAAAGCCTACGAACAATTAAAATCATCCTTCCAGAAGATCATTAAACCAAATGGCGAAAAGGATTCGCCAGCGAAAACTTGTCGAGATCTATTTGTTGCTTATCCGGATAAACCATCTGGTTAGTAACTGAAGAATAGAAAGCATAAAAGCGAGTAATTTTATAGATCATTATCCAAGTATATTTAATGATTATTCGCAGGCCAATACTGGATAGATCCAAATGGCGGTGACACACGCGATGCTATTTTAGTATATTGCGACACTGTCAAGCGGGCAACTTGCATCTTGCCAGATCCTACGCGTTCGCCAGAAATTAATCATATTACAGATCAGTTGGAAGTTTGGCTGAGCGAAATGGAAGATGGAATGAAGGTACATAATTTCCTTCGTGAATATAAATCGATTTCCAGATATACCTTAATGTAATTATATCTTCTTTCACAGATCACTTACAAAGCTGACAGTAATCAAATCAGTTTCTTACAATTACTTTCGAAACACGCTTCCCAAAATATTACGTATCATTGTAAGAATAGCGTCGCTTACTTTGACTCAGAAAGAAAGACATATAGAAAAGGTATCAAATTGCTGACATGGAATGATGTTGAATTAACACCAAGAGGAAATCAAAGGCTGAGATACGAAGTCATAACAGATGAATGCAGGGTACGCGTTCGAAATCATTTCATATTATTACGTACATGTGAAATATACTTTATACTAATTACACACGTTTTCCATAGGCATACCAAAACCAATGGGGCAAAACAGTGGTCATGTATGATACAGAAAAACCGGCACGCTTGCCAATAATAGACATTGCATTGCGGGATATCGGCAAAGAGAAACAGATGTTTTCCGTTGAGATTGGACCTCCTTGCTATGATTAATAATGGACGGTAAAATAATATTTGAACAATTAAAAACGTCTTCCGGATCACAATTACAACAGTCATGTTTATGAAAATACTTAAGAACTACCATAATCATTGTTCTCGCTTAAGAAATACTTTTTAAGCTACTAAGTGGCCTGTACTGTAAGATGCTATATTCCCTAATCTAAGATATTCCAATAAGATTGAATACTCGCCACTGCCAACATTTTCATAAGTCAATTACATTGCACCTCTTACTTTAAGATTGCTAAGTGGCATTTTTTTTATATATATATCTTACACTCGACTCGTTTGTTGAAGCATAATGCGTTAGATATGTACGACAGTATTGATTGTTGACATTAAACACCTGCAGTAAACATAAAACTAGCCACGCCTTTTAATATCATACGTATCTATGCTATAATAAGTGGAACATAGAAATGTACGAAAACAATAAAGTTCCACATGTATTCTTTCATCAGACGTAGATCAGCTTATAATTGATTCAACCCGGCAAAAACTCCGCGTTGGCGTGCGTTTTGGCACGTAGCCTCGGAAGAATCATACTACGATCAATAGCGCTTTAGAAATGGACCAATAGAATGACTTATTTCCTGTCGTGTGTCCTATTTCGAATATTGCGTCATTTTACGATAGTCAGAATATTCTCATATTAAGTCGATTCATCATTTCCGCGCTTGCATCGCGCAGTTGTTCACACCTAGAACTACCACGCTATCAGTAAATTATAAGAGTTAAGTCCGGAACCGAGTAAAAAAAGTAGATAAATGTACTGTCCTAGAGATCGTAATGTACTTTTACCAGCTCCATTCCTATGTTGTGACGCAGCAGCACAGCGAGCAGCTGCACAGTTATGAAAGAAATATAGTTCAGAGCCGCGCTAGTTCACTCTAGGCGCACAATTCAAATGATTCGAATATTCAAACGGACCAATCGCATCGTTAGATTCACTCCCGCCAGACTCACTTCTCGTATATATATGCAGTCAACAGGTGATAGTGGTGGGGAGAGAATGGCGGGAGTCAAGGAACCTAAAAAAAGAGAAGGCCAGATGGGACAGATCCACTTGAATCGTCCGCTGCTCTTCTTTTCGTGCGTTGTTGGATGTAGAATGTCGGCGGTGCGCGCGTGAAATGCTCCCTCGTGAAATAGTACGTGTCTACAGCGCCGGTGAAGCTCGAACTACCGTTACGAGCGCTCGCACAAGTCGACGGACAGACGTGAATCGAACGTGACAACTGCTGTGCTCGCCCGCCAACAAACCAGTGAACAACACGGTCGTTTCAAAGAGAACGATTCGCTTATTCTATTCTCCGCGAATATTGATCCAACACACTTGCTTTGGCGGGCAATTTTCTTCTGTCTGCCGCGCCAGCTACTACTACACACCCGGTTTTATGGGAGGTTAGTATTCGCTCCCACGTTTAACCCCATAAATATTGTGCCGAGCGTGGTCGGACGCTCTAGCGTGGAAATCAAGGTGCGCAAAGTGTGAGTGTATTAAATCTACGTATAATGAATTCTCTTGGATGTCTCATTGCGTCCTTGTATCAGAATAGTGAGTATCTATGAATGATCAACGAAAGTATGCTAGTGCGTTCTTGGAATTGGTGTATTTCAATGATACAAAGTGCATAGTTCATAGAAAACGTTACAATTGCGTTCTATTTTATGCAAATTTAAATAGAAATGTTACAAAGGTCTGGTGTTATTATCAATCGTAGATTATTATATGTGCGACAATAAATCCTCGAGATCCGCAGTTATATCTCTCGGCAAGATACAACAATAAGTGAGTGTATTTAATATTGGCATTTAATCCGTGTGTTAACTCGCCGCGAAAGCATCATTGACAAAGGAATCACGCTTGCTTTGGTGCAAGTGATAATGATAATCCCGTTTGAACGTGCATGAAGATTATGCTTGAGTCTTTTCGGACAGACAAAAGCCGCACAGTATCGTTTCGTTGATCCTCGTGGTAGATAGGACGCTACGAATTGAGAGAAGCACGTGCCAATGCGTACGAGAAAGGAGGTGTGGCACCATTTGCATTTCATTTCAAAGGATCATCAATATCGGAGTCAACAAATTATGATTCTCATTAGACTTCCTATGCCTATTAAATGTTCGATTATGCAAGTGTCGAGTGCATATCTTTATCTCCTACTTTGATATCGGGAATACACATCTTACTGAATTACATATCGATCTCGTTGTAACTTGATTTGAAAATCACCGCGAATCGCCCTCGATTTTCCTCTTACGTCGATCACTACAGAAACAAAGTATCTCATTGTTACGTAAAAATCAACAATCAGCACGTAGACAATGCGTTTACCTTGGCATCGTGACATTACTCGACTCAACGAAAGTTTTAATGGCTTTGTTAACCTTATTTGACCTTAAAAGATAAAATCCATCCGAAGGATAATTGATAATACAATGAAATGAGTTCGCTTTTGGTTGCGTGGCGCATTACGTTGACATAAGCCGGTGCGATACGATATCGAAAATGTCAAATTACACGTAGCATTTAATTAAAATTTCGGCTAATATAAAACAGTCTTATTCACGCGCCATAGATCGAATTCACTGGATAATAAATATATTCCACGTAATACTACGGTCAATTTTGCACGGTAGTAACTGTATTCGACGTGAACAGAGACAGTCGTGTGTAATCAAGCGCATACCGTTCATTTCACAGCGAGTTGCCTAAGCGCGATTAGACCGTGACAAAGAAAGTGTGGCGTAAACTAGAGTAAGTAGACCACTCTAAATCTGATATCTACGCGACACTGTGCAGCGAAATAGAACTGTCATAGATAGGAAAAAACGAACCATACGCTCAACAATTTCCGTGGGAATATTTGGTACTCGAAACTGACGCGTCTACATTATTCGGGTATTAATAATGTTCAGGAAGTGATAAAGTCGATATCAATGTCGTATTATCTGAAATCTAGAGCAATCGCTCATCTCTTTGACAAGATGCGCAACGCACAATGAAAGTCAACTTGTCGACCAGACCTTTTTTTACAGATATTCTTTCAATCCTCACGTGTACGGCCGGCAAAGTACACTCGGTTGCGTAAGCCCGGGTGGTGCTAATATTGCGGCCGATTAAATATAGAATTTGAATATAGCAGAGCGCCTCTTTTTTCAGCAGCAGACTCTGATGCTCACAGAGCCGGCAGCCACACGTGATTCTCCGAGGGACGTCACAGGTCACGGTGGAGCAAACAGACGAGGAATAAAGTAGCGCTGACTTGTGACGATCAACTTACGGGGCACGCACGTCTGTGAAAGCATGACGTAATAGAATGAGCCCAGAAAATAATCCACGAATCGATTAACTAGCTAAGAGTGGAATCCCAGTGGAAGGCACAGCGAGCCGCGGAGGCTCGTCTCATCGTCAGTAGATATTCACCGGCCTCTCGTGGCTGGTGGGCGGCTGATTTCAAACGAGAAAAGTCTTCTTCTCAACTAAGAACACTCTTCAAGATTACACATTCCTTCTCTCACGCTGATTTCACTGTTGACAATTAACTATTTCAAGAAGCAAAATGACTCTCTTCCGCAAGTTCAATGGTAAGTAACTAACAATTCATAGAATGCACCACCTGGAATGCAAAATATCAGCCCTTAAGTGAAAGTCAGCATGATGCCTTTCAAGCTTTCAATGAGCTCGTGATAGGATAAAGTGAACCGCTAATGCCGGAGAATGTCTCAATGCCAAAGAGTGGAAAGCTTTTTTTTTATTGCTCAGCTTCTGTTTTATGTTATGATTAAATTGTTCCTTTCAGTTATTAGTTTATTACGTCGAGTAATTTATTACCACTGTCTTTCTTATCAGTTTAGAAGATTTTAGATCGAGTTAAAAGTAAATTTCGTCATCTTATAGTTGACTTCCTTGCAGTTTCTTGAAGTTAACACGTTGTGCAATCGGTTTGTTTTAATAATAACTATGAGCTTGAAAATTAACAGCCGATCGTTCACATCGTTAGTTTCGAGTAATGTGAAGTACTCTTTAGTCTACTCCGGCGGAAATAGCAACCGAGCGTCAAATGGAAAAAAGCTAGTTACAATTGTAATTAGGCACGTGTACCATTGTCTTTAACTACGATTATGCATTGGTCGATAAACATTCTTGGTGTGCGAGTTCTACGAAACTTAGACGAATCATTTCGTAAGACTTGACTTTCCGTAATTCCAAGGCTAGTTGAAATAATTGATCGACAATTATAAGATTCTCTTTGTTGAATTATTTAGTCTTTTGTAAATTCATGATCACAGTCATAAGGAACGTTTATATATTCTTTGCCAAGCTATCATGATTTTATTTCGTATTATTTTCATTCCTGGTACGTGGCAGATAGGACGGATAGACGTAACTTCGTTATCTTTGAATTCCGTATTTTTACGCAAACCATACGTAATCCGAGCTTCTATTTTGTCAGAAGATCCCCCGCAAGTACACCACAGAAATAGACTAAACAACTCCACACGTCTTCTACGTTCATGGTCGTCTAATACTGGCGATTTTTACATTCGAATACAAAAGAGACCTGTCACGTCGGTGGCGTCTGTTACGCATGTTTTTCAGGCGCCAGGGTTTATTTTTAACAAAATTGTCATATAAAATCAAATTCACTGTTCAATCAACGATAGTACGTAATATTTACTCTTCGCATCACTAGCGAAAATAAATATTACATTCGATTGCACTTATCAGCAACGACCTCCGACACTTTGTAGTAATCGCGTTCCTAAAGTATTCTTGGTACATTATGCAATATATTCCGTGTCATAAATGATGTACTATGTTTCAGAAATATTCCAAATTTTCAATCATTTCTGTGCATTCAAAACTTGTTATTTCATATTCCTACAATCTTATAATGCACTGAAATACCATTACCAGTTTTACGCCTTCCTTGATTAGATAAAACCGGTTCGAAACGTCATTTTCTGAAATTGTCTGCTTGCGAGAACTATTTTATTTCACTCTGCCTTCTGCGCACACCTTTTACGAGTTGATGCTTTTCAAGCCGGAAGTTTTCAACGTTAATTCATACACATGAATGAGCTGTTTTCCTTGGTTATGTTTTTCATCACTTTGATGCATGCAAACTGTTGATTACGAGAGCAGAGAATGAGCACGGAAAGAAATTATCGTATTAGATCGCATCGATGCATCTAACGTAAGCGAGTAAGGTCATTCAAGTAGAGACAAGAATTTCCCTTGAGAGTGTTTGCTCATGCGAACGGTCAGGGACACTTGTTTGATTTTTTATGGTACATTAAAAGCTTCCACGTTCAGCTCATCGTCATTGTTGAACACTTGTTTCCAATTAACTGCAATTTTATAACAAAATACATTGACTAATCTCTTTAATACTTTATATTTCCCTGTTTTTTTATATAATACATTTACATTTATTTAAATGGTTGTGTTTACGATTCGGTCGCTGCATCTTCGACAGATGCGCCGCGATGCGACATTCATGCTTGATTGGAATTCATCGAACGTTAAACGCGAGTCCAAAGGTCAATCTCGTGAATTAATGATCGCGAAACAAGGCGTCGAGTCTCGATTCTCTTGAACGATCAAGTACGAAATAATGATGGTAAATGTACGAAATCATCATGATTTTCTTGATTCTTTCAGAACGGATACCTCGAAGAGGTATCCTGGGAGCTATGATGTTCCTGGCGTGTATGTTCTCGTACGTGATACGAACTAATTTATCTATCACCATAGTCGCTATGGTGAATGCTACGGGAAAAGATGGTGCCAGAGGTCCGGCCTGCAGTGCCGATTTAGCAAGTGGTAATAAAACTGTTGAGTTAATAGATGTAAGTTCAACTAAAATTCTCATACAATAAATCAAATAAAAAAAGCTTTCTAAACTTTAAATGATATTTATAGTATGGAGAAAGATTCGAATGGAATCAACATATACAAGGATTATTACTTTCGGGATACTTTTACGGTGTCCTTCCGGCAAGTGTACCAGCTGGTCTCCTGGCTGAAAAATATGGAGGCTCGAAAGTAGTAGCGTAAGTGATATTTACTTTTCCAAAAAGAGACGGCGTACATATTGATAATCGAACTCTAACCAGGATTTCATATTGCTACTTTTAGATTCGCCACATTAATACCAGCTCTGCTAAATCTCCTAATGCCTTGGGCAGCCGAATTACATTATGGCGTAGTATTCACTTTACGATTCTTTATGGGATTCTTTGGTGTAAGTTTATGATTGATGAAAAAATCACAGAATTATTATTCTATCTTTCGATTGGACGATATAAATATAATATTGTATTTTAGGGGGCAGTTTATCCTGCTCTTCACGCAATGATTGCGCGATGGGTTCCACCTAGCGAGAAAGGCATGTTTGTATGGACAATGCAAGGTGGTCCTTTTGGAACTGTAGTAACATTCGCATTGTGCGGTCAAGTAATCAGTGCATTCGGTTGGAAGTCCGCTTATTACGTTACAAGTGGACTTATGTTAATTTTCTACGCGATGTGGGTTTATCTTATACATGATACACCCGATGTCCATCCAAATATCACGGAGAAGGAGAAAACTTACATAAGAGAACAGATTGGTACATCTGTCTCGAAACAAAAGGTTTGTAAATACGAAGAAATTCTAATAAATTGTGAAACTAATTTTTAAGATAACTTATTTCTTTTCTAGATGAAACTTCCATTAACAAATGTCATCACATCGGTACCGTTCCTAGTCCTGCTATGGGCACACTTCGCTAATATGTGGGGAATCTACTTTATTGCAACCAATGGGCCAAAGTATACTTTAGAAGTCCTTGGTTTCGATATGAAATCGGTAAAGTATTATAAAGTTATATTCGTTGATTTGAATTTATGTATAACATTGTATGGTATGCAATGAATTTATATTTAGGGAGGTCCAATCACTGGCTTGCCGTACATAGCTAGGCTCGGAGCAGGTGTTCTATTCGCGGCAGCTGGCGATTACGTAAGAAGGAAGAAGTTCCTTACATTAGGATGGATTCGACGAACATTTATGCTATGCTGTGAGTAGAGTTAATAATAATGCATTATGTATTGTATTGTATTTGAGGTATTCTTATTCTTAACAATTTCGACAGCGCACATGGGACCGGCAATTGCATTGATCATTATGACATACGTCGGCTGTGATGCTGTAAGTGCAATTGTCATGTTAATATTGGCGCTTGCTTTCAACGGCGCCGCATGCCAGACTAGCTTGGTAAATCATCAAGACTTGGCGCCAAATTATGCCGGATCCTTGTATGGAATTATGAATACTTTTGGAAGTTTCCCTGGATTCATTATTCCTCCTATCATTGGAGCTTTGACTAACGAAAGGGTATGTGTTTAGGATCGTGTTATTTGTTTTTGAAAAAGATGACAGTGTCAATAAGAGTAGTGTTATACAATTATGCAACTTGTTTGTGTAGAATGGTGTGGAGGAGTGGCGTATCATGTTCTGGATCTCAGCGGCTGTGTTTATATCGGCGACGGTGCTGTTCTGGATATTTGGTTCGGCGGAGATTCAGCCGTGGAACGATCTCTCTCAGAGCAAGGAAGGTGTTATTGCCGAAGAGGAGAAGCAGATGAATGATGTCAGACCAAAGGAAGTACTATTAGATGAGGATGACGAGAATGAACGTCTATAGTTTGAGTTTTTCTTTAATACATTAACTTAATAAGCATCAATGCTCAGTGAGCCGGTGTTACCGTAAAGGTCGAATGTTGGGCGGAATGCATTTCACAAACCAAATCCCAATTTTTTTTACCTGACAACATATTTATTACAATACTTTACTCTCGCTATTTATAGAATCTGTATTTGTAATTACTTTTGTCCAGCCATTGTATGAGTTTGTATTTAAGAAGCTTCGAAATGGAGTTTCGCAAGCCCCATTCAAACTTTGGACCGAATTCACCGCACAAGGTCTTAGGAACTATTTTCAATACTAGGTTCTAGTTTCTTAAGGAAGTTTTTAAACAAAGAGGCAACTATTTATACACAGATTTGTACAAACAAATTAGTTTATTGTGCCTGAAATATGTCAGTTGTGTGATACTTCTGATAAAAGAAAAGGGTTACAATCTTTTGTACAACTGTTAATACGCTCATACATTTGTACTATAATTTATACTTGTATAAGTATTTATATTCTAACAATAGAGTTCGATTACCAGCTCTACTAAAGAAAAAAAACATGCAGTTAGTAGGAAAATATAATTTAGAATATCAACGACTAGATTGAATTGTACTAAATCAGAATCTGTGAACGTTAGGGAAATACTCCTCGAAGCACATTTCTTGATTTTGTGCCAAAAATGCGTACGAGACGCTTATTGCAGCTTTGATTCAGGTGTTTAATTAACCGAATACTCAACTCTTATAGGGCATTGGCACAGAAAACGGCAATAAATCGTGGCGCAGTCAATGTTATAATTACGTAACTTTCGTTCATTCTTGATGTAAGCTTCATTTCACAAATGACGTGCGGCTTAGCGTGATTCTTTCATATGAACACGACATTTTATTTTGAGGATACTCTCCAAGCAGTCCGAGTGCCAGCAATAATGCTGCTAATGATATTCTATTTAGCATTACTGTACCCTATAAAAAGGTACAACCTGACGCAATTGAAATTTTCGATGTTAGAGAACTGGCAGTTTATCGAGAACTAAGAAGATACGTGTACATTGCTTGCAGTTACTATTGCTTGTACATAATTCAATACCTTAGATTTCTCATTGTGGTTGACGCTCGCCGAACTGTTGTAAAGTGTATCGCATTATATTTGTATGTGACATAGCGTGATTTGAAAATATAAAAATAAGTATATTCTTATAGCTCTTCTTATGTTAATATTAAGTCATTATCAGACTCTTCGATTCCCCAATAATTTCGACTTGAGTTAAGATCAAGATAAACATTTTTAAAAGTCAGAATCACTTAACGCACATCTCGAACATGCTTCACAATTATTACAGTGACTGATGTGGCGTTTCGACTCGCAGTGATAACAATAACAAAACATTTTCTTGCTAGTTTGACATGTAGTTACAACATGTTGCGCATCCGATCTTGGACACATGTTCCTTCGTTCGTATGTGTTTTCAAATCCTCCATAACCACAATCAACTTCTCTAGTTGCCCGTAAAGAACCAGTACAAGTGCCTCGACTACAAAATGTATCTTTCAATATTCGCAATGCTTGTTGTGCTTGTAAAGGCGGGTGTCGGCACTTTGGACTTTGTAAAGTATGCTCTTTCTCAACTGGGAAAGATGCTACTTTGCAAGTACTAGTCGCACATTCTGGAAGAATGTTTAATTACTGGAAAACACAGTCATTAAAGATAAGAAATATAAAACAGCACACTGAAAATCGTACCACTCATTGACCAAGGTTTTGTTAATGCTGTGTCGACAACTTGAGACCAACTAGCACAAGAATCTATATAATAAAAGCATAGATTATAATAAACGCAGTAAATAAACATATGTCAAATATGTGCATTAACCTCCGGATGTTGCATTCTTCAGACATTTAAAGACGACATTCACACTTCCTTTGGAATCTTTCTGGGGAAACTTCGGTGTAGATTTCAATTTATCTTCAGATGTACAATTGTGCGGAAGAAAAGAATATTTCTTTGTTTCGGATGGAGTTGCTATTACATAGCAGGGTTTATAAGCGAATAATATATCTTGTGTACGATTCGGTTTAGTTTCTTGAAGAGGAACATCTTCTTCGGGATCTCGTTGGCACCAGTAACAAGGGGATTTCTTTTTACACAAGGTACACAAAAGATTTTGAGGATCTTTGATCTTAGTCACTTCGTGCACTGCAGCTAAGAAAGTCTGAGTCGACATAGACTCCGTGGATTTCTTCGAAATTAACTCGTGAATTTTCTTCCGTCTTTCATCCAACACTTCCTCTAATGATTTCGCTAAATTGTGACGAATTAACAACGATTTTTAATAGTTATATTATTGTAATATGAAATTACTATATAATATAAATACTAACGTTGAACTTCCATTCGAATTTCCACAAGTTTGGTAATAATTTTCTCTGTCCTTTGTACAACGGAACATAGAATCCATTTAACAATAGGAAACGCGTCTCTCGACACAATACGACAAACACATTCCAACATATCGTTTATTAATGGTTCAATAATAATCAAAGCTTCCGAAGGATCAACCACAACCCCGATTCGTAATTTTCGTAAAACATCTTCTTCCCTTTCACAAGGCAACGTATACGTTGCCACTGTTTGCACAAATCCATCTTTCATAGGATATTTCACCCTTTCAGCACACCTATCGATAATCTCCTCAGTTATTTCATGCGCTATTGTCGAGGAATCAATGCCTTTATCGATGCAATCCTGCAGAAGTAATCGCACGGACTGTCTTATATCTTGATAGCCTGACAAAAGATTCGAATTTGACTTTTTAGGCTCGCAAGTCAATCGAGTTTGAATATCTTTATCCATGACGAGTGTTCTAAGACGCCAATTGTATCTGAGAACCGTCTGAGTTTCCTGATCAACACCCTTTTGTTGTCTCTGACACGCTCGATCCGATATCCAAAAAACTCGTGTTAAAACGAACTCTAAAATATCTTTCGTATATGTTTCTATCTCTTCTTCCTCGAATAAAAGAAATCCATTCAAATTTTCTTCGTCAATAATCACATTTAAATCATCAATCACAATATTATATGGAATATCGAAATCGAAAGTAATTATCGTCGTGATTTTAATACTCTTTTTCGGAGCGGGCATTGGAACATCGTTCATAGATGCTAGAAGAATATTAGATATCGAAATAAAACACATTTCTTTATATATTATTTCTGAAGGGAGTCTTAGACTTTCATACTCATAATATCCCGAAAGTATTTGAGAGGTGGACATGGCGAACTCATGTAAATAGTCTGCGAAGCTTCGTCCTTGCATTCAACAGGTATTTTTACCGCAGGTATTCCTTGCAGACACGTTTGATTCTGAGCATCTTTAGCTTCTGTAATAATTTCCATTTCTTCTATTAATTCTTCTGGAGGAAGAATAAATTCTTCCGTGGATATAAAAGGTCGTCTATAAACAATATCATCTGTAATAAGAGCTGTGTCCGGTGCAGCAGATACGATAGTTCTCGGAGAAAGTTCCCGCAGAACGCCATCCTCTTCGGGTGTAACAGTGATCACTGTTTGCATCCATGTTTCACCTTCATCTTCTACCATCTAAATATTATTAATAACATTAAATTCTAATAGATTTGTTTGTCTCCAGGAGTCCTTGGAGTACTCACTGTTTCGATAGATTGACATGCACCTTGTCAATGGTTGTTGCACCCGACAAATCAACCTCGATTTCTTCTTCAAACGAATGCTCCGACATCGTAAATTTTCATACTACACTTTTGCCACTCAACGAAAAGAGTCAATTTTGAAACTGGCTAATTACATTCTGCGAGGTTACAATTTTCACGTGGTTTGACAACAACGTCTGACGTGTGTCATAACAAGAATAAACTACGCTTGCGAAAAGTTGGTCAAATTTCAAGTCAAATGAAATATCTTCGAGTCAGTAATAAAAGATTTTATTCGGTGGTTTTGATTCATAGAATCATACTTAATTCGAATACTTAAACAAATTAATGAGAATCGACAAGCTTTAAAGCTCGCGCGGTGAAATTGTGAGAATGAAAGTACGGATTTCCATGGGTTGTAAAAGGACATTAATAGCTTCGTTATTCTCTTTGAGTGGATGTTGTTGAGCAGTGTGTTGCTGGAGAACTTCGTTCGATTCCGATTCCCATTTCATTCGATTCATGTCCTTGAGCCATTGATTTCCACCCAGTGTGGTTTCCTCGACGGATAGAATGTCGAAAGTGGAAAAGAGATCCTGAAAGAATCATTAATTCTTCATAGTAACAAATTCTTTGAAACACAAGTAGAACATAAAGAAGTAAAACATACCTTAATGTTAACTTCAGCAGGTTGAGAAAGTTGAATGGCTTCGTCAAATTCGATGATATGTTCCAATCTTAAAAGAACAGTGCCATCCTTCCATGGCTCCAAAGTAAGAACGTGCACATTTGGTGGCAGAGCTTTCGTCAAACCAGATTTCTAAAGGAAAATTTTCCAATATATTCATATCGAATATAACAAAAACGTAAAATGAATTAATTCGACAATAAACATACCTCGCCATCAACAATCGACTGTAATTGCATGAAATCATTGACATTCGACAGAGGAGCGAAAAGGGTCCAAGGTCGCAGGGCTAATTCAAGAGCCAAATTCTTTTCTTTAAGTGCATGTTCGTCCAAATTCGTGACTTTTTTACCAAACACATAGTGTTTGCCACGAACTACCAAACCTTCGTGGAAAGCTGTTTCATTCAAAGCTTCATCAACTCCGAAAGCATCGTCCCTCAACAGTCTTCTATGAATCTTTAATAAAATAAAAGTTTAAAATCAATTATCCCAAAATTATAATTTAAAAATGATCTTCCAATAATCTTTTACCATGATTTCGATCTCTCCGTTCTTCAAACTTGTACCACCCTCAGCACGGTCTACCAATACACTCATTTTCATATTATTTTCAACATCCTTCAAAGCAATCTTCGAGGTGACCGGGTAATAATTTCCAGCGACAGGTTCCTGGAGTTTTAAATCCCAAGTAGGACGGAAGTCCTTCTTCCTCTTGATCATTTCTCGTCCATTTGCGTCAGTGTAGAACTCCTCTTGATTATTTAAATTGCTCGAGTACCTTGTAATAATCTCCTTGCCGATTTTATCACTACAGTTAAATGAAACATTAGAATAAAATGTCGAAAACTTGAGATTAATTTAATTAATATAAAATACAAACCCAACAGGGATTGGTCCAACAAGCCATTCGAATTCAACATGATCAGTTCCGGTATAAAAGCGAACCACCTGGCTCACCCAATCGTTATAGTACTGATGCAATTCGTGTACGACTGGTCCTATATACCACATTAAATATGAATAAATAAATCAATAAATAAGTCAAACTTATCAATATTAAAAAAATGTGAAGTTCACTGTACCGCTGAAAATATTATATTGTCCATTAAATGGAACATGGAATGGTTCAAGAGTGGTTGGCCTGAAAATATATGCACCAGAGGATCGATTCTCGAAGACTCTATTGTTACCCTCAGCACCCTCGTAATATTGGAAAGATTGAATAAAATTGAAAGGCTCTTCTTTAGTGCCATCGTTGTATTGAACAACAACTTCACCTTTCTCATTGACAGAGATGTTGAATTTCTAAAATATTCCTTCATCATTCAAATTCTCTTCCTCGAAGAAATCAATTTTACTATTCGATGAATCATACTTACATCGGTCTTGAGAGTATTCTCAGCAGCGGGTGTTGGTTCCGCAACTCCTACTTTTTCGACAGCCGCGAACATCTTGTATCCCATTGCTGGAAGATTGGCAGTGAAGACGAGTTCCTTCGAAGCTCTGCTATCTCGACCAGGAATCTTCTGAACGTGCTCGGGTACAGGAACAACTTGCGAAGGAATCTCAACATTGTCTGTGGAAATCATATATCATTAGACAATGCAAGATATAAATATAAATTAGAATAATGAATAAATCAAAAAAGGCTAGACCTTTGAGTTGAGCGACAGAATACGAATTTCCTTTTACAGGAATTCGAACGTGAGTAGAAACAGGTCTGCTTAATGGATTGTAGACTGTCAAGATAAAGCTGTTAGTGTCTTCCGTGTATGGACAGGAAGTGATGTTCAATTCCATGCAAGAGAACATTTTTGGTATTGGTTGATCTTGATCTTTTTTATCAGACTTATCCTTGGCGCCCCATTTCCTGTTAATCCAATTAAATTCAATTTCTTCTTCCAGGATTATTAAAGTACAATAACACTTTTTAAAATCTTTACTTAATGCCATCGTTTAAGAGACTCTCAGCGTTCTTCATGCTCTTGTATAGGATTCGAGAGTAGTCATCGGCAACAAGTTGTTTCTCTGTTCCAGTGACAGCGTCGTGATGCTGCATGATTCCCATCGCTTCGCGGAAATGTTCTAATTCAGTATCATATTTGTCCTGATTTACTAGCACAGCGACTTGTTTGCTAATCTGCAATAATGTTCCCGTAATATGTTCTGATGTTTCTTCTCTTATTAATATATTAATATACTAATTAAAAAGTAGGTATTCGATCATACTTGAAGAAGATTGTTGCCCATCCTTTCGAAGAACTTGACAGTGGGTCTCGATGTGAAGTATCCGGTCCAAAAAGCATGCGGATCACTTGCATAAGGGAAGAAGTCATCGCTTTTGGTTGGCCATTGAAGATTCTGATCATGAAGAGCCTTCAAGTAACAGGATGGTGTCGAATAGAATATGTTTACTTCGGTTCCCTTCAATTCCATTGTGTATCTGCACAATTCAACATACATAACTTAATATCTCATTTTTACGATTTATTAAGCTTTTATAAAATATATTTTATTAGTATTAAATTCAAATAATTTACTGTACTTGTTACATTTTGCGAGCATCTTGGACACGGAGAACTTTATGTTTCGATACTTACTTGATTAGCAAGTCCAAGTTCTTAAACCACATCTCAGAATGTTGATAGTTGAAATCATCACCCATGGTGAGAATAATGTTATTAGTCCTGTAGGACTTGGCTTGATTTTGCGCGAACGTCAGGAAAAGATCTACCTGTTAACCAGTGAGGACTATTTACTTACCGTTACCATTATGGAACGACGATATTCAAACCCTCTCCGTTTATTCCTTGCTTTTGTGCTTTACTAAATGATAAAATCTTCTTAAACACGACTAGATTTTTGAAAAAAAAAGTGTACCTTATCAATTTGTCTAGATTCTTAAAATACATTTCCGCGTATTGATACGTGAAATCTCCCCCCATCGTCATTATAAGATTGTTCGTCCGGAAAGACTCGGCTTGTTCGGCGGCATATTTCAAAAACGATTCGACCTGAAATTTGACAGTTTCGACAATATTTTCATACTTCCCATCGGACCTTTCTTTGGACCTAATTGTCTGAGTGATTGTAGCGGCGAATAACAAATGCAAACAATTATACGGATAAGATAAAAATGCTAATACGGAGGCAGTTTAAGGATGAGAATCATTGAAATTGCATACCCTTTTGTCGACATTGTAGTCTGCACTTTCGGGATCATCAATGATAGGTTCATCAGCGCAGAGAACATCAAAGCAAAAACCTGGCGGTGGACTGTAAGTGTTGTACATCGCAGCCGTGAATAAATCAGCATTCTGTCCTGAAATTCATCCGAGTTCTAATTACAAATTCAATTTTTCTCACTAAAGAGTTGTTATAAACTTCTGTTTAAAATTGAAAGTTAATTTTACCTAGATTGGGACTCGCTTTCCAAACGAATTCCATATTTTTAGCGTTCAATCTGGCTGCTTTGTCTTGATAATCAAGACGTCCGAAAAGCATTCCATCGAATCCCATTTGAGCGAACAACGAAGCTTGCTCGCGAGAATGTCCGAAAGGATCGATTTGCCAACCAATACGCGGCCTCGCACAACTTCCGAAGGTATCATTCAAACGTCTATGATAGAATTAAAGAATTATTTAATGAAACCTGTTTATAAAAATATTAAACATCATTTGACGTTTGAATTAATATTGTACCTGAAACCCCAAGTGAATTGATCGACAATAGATTGATAATGAGTAGTGGCTTCATCATTCATGCTCCAAGCTCCACCAATGATTTCCAAACGACCTTCATTAATCAAGTTCCTCACATCCTCTTTGATTTGGTCATTTTGACGCAGCCACCACTTCCAGAAGAAAGCGGTCTCTACGTAAATAAACCTTGAAAGAAATAACAACGTATTAGAAATCATTCTCCTTGTCTTGAAAATTTCTTTCGTAAGTTCTTTCCATCAGTAAACTCACTTTCTACTCGGATCAGCCAACAATGACTGGACCACACTATCCAAAATGTATTGTACACCAGCCTTCTGGATCGTACCTCTGCCTGAGAAAATGTATCATTTAATTAATTAAGATAATTACAATTCTATAAAATCGGTTAAGAATTAAGGTAGTTGTATCAAAAAACAGTTTTCTACAGATTTTCGATCTTTATACTATTGATATAGCATTTTCGATTTTTCGAAAGTTCTCGGTCTTTGGCGAACACTTGATAAATCCATTGTTTTAGTATTAAAACGGATAGAAAACATGAAACCAGTGGCAGAAATGCCGAAATTGTACCGAAAACACATGGAAAACCGATCTTGAAAATTTCATTTTCGTGGTTTTTCCCATGTTTTTCATACTTCTCGACATTTTCCAGGGCTGAAATTTGGTGGGGAATGTTTTCTTGCATCAAGGAAGAAGTGATATAAATTCCAGAGCCCTGGCTCAAAATTCATTTTTTCGCAAATTTTTCCATATGTACCCCTTCACAAATTTTCGATTTTTCGAAGGTTCTCGGACTTTGACGAATGCTTGATATTTCGATTGTTTGAGTATCAAAACGGATAAAAAACATAAAACCAGTAGTCAAAGTGCCGGAATTGTATCGAAAACATATGGAAAACCGATCTTAAAAATTTCATTTTCGTCGTTTTTCCCATGTTTTTCATACTTCCCGACATTTTCCGGGGCTGAAATTTGCTGGGGAATGTTTTCTTGCATCAAGGAAGAAGTGATATAAATTCCAGAGCCCTAGCTCAAAATTCATTTTTTCGCAAATTTTTCTGGGTATACCCCTTGACGAATTTTTGGGCCAAAAAATGAACTTTGACCTGGGGTTCTGGAATTTATATCACTGTTTCCTAGCTAAATACTGAATCACTGACTGAAATACCAGACCCTGAAACGGTCGGGAAGGGTGGTTCAAAAATTTGCGATTTTTCGAAGGTTCTGGGACTTTGACAAAGCTTGATAAATCGATTGTTTGAGTATCAAAACGAATAGAAAAGATGAAACCAGTGGTAGAAATGCCGGAATTGTATCGAAAACAAGTACAGTACTTACTTCCATAGTAGTATTGGTCGACGGTCTTCAGCCAGCCGACGTCATCGTGAGTATGAGCAACCAAGTGGATATTCAATTTCTTCGGATCCACAACAGGACACGACTAGAATTCCCAATAAACAAAACATAGGTGTTTTTATACATGCGATATCGATCAGATTCAAAAATAGAAATCAAATCCGGGTGTTCGCACGATGAAAATAACTACTTCTTTCGGTCATCGTCATATATTTCAATACCAAGCGATTTCTTCGCAGTGCAGATTGCACTTTTATCTTGAAAAGAACGAATTCTATCGGAGTGGGCGTATGCGCTTATTAATTTGACGTGTCAGTGTTATAACTACGAGCTTCGTTGCAAACGAGTAATAACACGATAGGTCCTTGGCAGACTTGGTTTTTGTAATAATGTTTATGTCACGGGAATCAATTTCAAGCATTCCAATTACAATTACAATAACAATCATCACAAGTCACAATCATTTATTATTAGAAATATAATACAGTTTATCTTCACTGTGTTATATATTTATATTGTCAGACTTTCAATTAATGAATCAATCATATTCTCGGGTAAAAGTGTATTATAGATCGATACCTGGTAGCCACATGTTTTGGTGGAGGAAGTTTGTTCGCGCGAAATGCTTGCCGCGTCTCCAAGGACGAGGAAGCAGAGGAGTGCGAGCACCGGCAGAAGGACCTGGTAGCTCTGCATCGTGAACACAACCGCTCAGTACTCTCAGTTACCACTAATAAGATAATCGTTGTCGGTCTCCGACTCTTATATCGGTTTTTAAGCGTCTACGCACTGTCACTCCGATTACCTTCGCTGATATGTCGAACCATCCGTTGGCTGTTGCCAACGACGTGCGAACAATGCCGCAAACACTGTCTGTTTTGAAGGTGGCACCACCAGTCACCGGCGAATACAATTTGTCTGGGAAATGTTTCGTAGTAGGAGAATTTTCGCTTCAAACTTTCGAGTCGAAAAAGTTTTCTATTATTAAGAAAAGATTGACTTTGTCTTTATTTAACAAAAGATCCTTATATTATATCCAGGATGATCTTTACTTGATATTGGAACGAGATTGTTTAATTAATCAGGTAAACGCGTGATGAGGTGAGAATTCAATCTTTATTATCTCTCGCAACAATCGGATTATTTATCTAAATATCAAGTGCTCACGGATTTGCTATCATTGGGGTCAATCGATTTCACTATGGGAAAATTTGTAATTTATAATTCAACCAATATGAGCTCAGTGCTATAATTGTTTGCGTATAGGCAGTAAATAGAGCATATCAGCAGAATTGCCAGGAAAATTCTGCGTATGTATATGCACGTATCGGTGATTAAAACTATCTCAAAGTGAATGACAAACATCAACAAGTCGAGTACCACTTTTCGCTTAACAGACTAATCAGTTGTTAGATGATTGTTTTCGTTGATACACTATGCAGTGTACGTAAACTATCACAGTGGGGGTGCTGGTATCATCGTCCGATATGGATCAAGACCTTTGATACACTTACCCGATTTCGGGTTGATGAACAATAAGTAATCAATACAGTACTCGATCAGAATTAATCCAATTACCAGATATGATAATTTTATCGAAGATGGTATTCAACTTTCTATCAAAATGCAATCCTTTGAAAGATTCTAATTTCCGTTTCCATCATCAATGAGGAGACTTTAATGATTTAGGTAGGATTTTTATGAAAACAACATTTATTCACATAATATAATAAAGTAAAATGCAATCATGATAACACCGTCAAAAGCATAAATAAACGTTCAACATCTTAATAATGGGAGAGGTAGATACATCAAGCAAAACGAAGCATATCTTGTGATACATGGTCTTCCACGAAGATGATTCTTCGCCCAGCCACTAATCACGGAGACATTCAATAATGTACGAGTGGGGCAACGAAGAGGGTGGTGTCATCTCAGTAAGGAAGAAAACCAGAGTAATTTTCAATGATGCGGGCGATCAATAGATCTATAGTTGTGTCTCCAGTTTCTGAAATCGAATACTTCCATCAGAATTTATACATTTCATTTGATAAATTAATCGAAATATAATTATAATTTATTTCCACGTACCAAAGACAATAGTGACGCATTCGCAATTGTTGCGCTATCTTCAAAAATCAGAATAGACAATTTCCTTCGGTTTCTCGAACTTGATCGGTCGGTAGAACGTCAGTGATTGGTTCCAACCGCGCGGTGCGGTATTGTAATTATTGAGATTCTGTACGCTGGCGAGTGTCGGACCCTTGTAAGTATAATTCTCGTATAACTTGCCTGTAAAACACGCGATATTTTTTTAATTAGAGTACTTTTCCAAAAATCAAAGATATCTGAAATTATTCTGTAATATAAATCCGATATAAATTATAATTTCGATTGCCCGAACGAAGTTTCTAATAATTAATTTGCATTGTTAAGTATTCAAGCGTCAGTAAAAGGCAGCAGCGCATAATTTAATTGAGTTCAATCGAATTAGAGCAGCTTAAGCTTGCAAAAGCGCATGCGGGTTAACTTGCCTTCCTCGTTAAATTGCGGATAGACATCAGTAAATTTGCACTCGGGCGATGCGCCTGAAAGTAGATTATCCAGAACGGGTGTATTGCGAAGATGCTTTATGGTTTCTAGGATATCATCCTGTGAAGCAACCATTTTTAACAATAAAGATTTAGCCTCAGCAGGCACGTCTTGTTCAGTATTCAGGAATTTGCCATCGCCATTCTGGCAAAGCTTTTCAATTTCCTCGGAAGTAGTTGATCGTCGACGACGCGAATATTCTTCTTGGAACATCGACGAATATTCTCGATCGCCATTTAACGTGGTCTCTTTTTCAGTCTTCTCCCTATAAATGATTTCTTCGGTGCCGAAATCATCCTCCTCGTCCAATTGTGAATCGCTGTCTTCTTCAGTCGTGTAATCCGTGTCATCCGTCGAAATGTAACCATTGTTGCGGTGTTCCTGGAGTTTCGCTGGTTCCACGTATTCCTCTCGAACAGGTGCTCTGTATAATCGCGATAAATGAAACTTCGATCCCTCTTGTTAACGTTTAAAAATCAAGAGCCCGTAAAACACTAATGAAACACTTGTCACTATAAATATAATTAGAATTGACGGGAAACTATCACGTAACCAGAAGGATCGAAGCTTTCATTCTACCTCACCTTCTATATTCTTCATCGGCGTTGTACTTCGGTGTGCTTCGTGTTTCGAAGAATCGTGCAATGTCATTATCAATAGGACATTGTTGTACGATTGGAATGACCTTCGGACTGATTTGCTTGTATTGCAAAGTCGGCCGACAAGTCTTCTCGAACTCCTGAATTAATTGCTTCACCGGCACCGGTGTATACTCGGTTGCCTCTCCTTCGGCGAGTGCCCCATTCCCCTCAAGCTCGCTATTCCCGTAGCTATTCTTCTCGTAGTTACTTGGCTGTAGCACTAACTCTCTCGCAACACGTTCCTTCGCGTGGTGTTTCGTTTCTTTGTTAGTAGCTGTGTGCGCGTTAATATAACTCAAATTGTTCAACGGTGTTTTGTTGCAACCGTTGCTGCTACGCCTGCTAGAACTGTTCGAGCTCTCTCGATAGTTATTTCGGTTAGTGTAGTAACCGTTTTGTCGCTCGTTATTGCTCTCGAAGGGCACTCGCTGGGATTTCTCGAGGCCCGAAGCTCGCTCGAAAGGGAAATCATTGTCCGTACCGACGGCTACTTCTCGAAGATAAATCTTCTTTACCTCGGTTGAGTGGTTGCACTCAGCGCCGTTGCACCTAGATTGCTTCCTCCCTAGAACGTTTAGATTACGACACTTCAAACGTTAGTAGCTCAAAGAATCATCTTACCCAAAACTTCAGGACTTAAGCCTAACTATAAGTCGACTTCTTTGGAGCAGCTAAAGCACAGGTGTCCGTTGGAGATTAGTTTATTCCGACATCACGGATGGTTAGTGTTTTTGCGATGTACAAAGCCACTTGTCAGAGGACAGTAGAGCGCGCAATAAGCAAAGCTTACAGCCTTCGTAGATGGTTAAGACGATATCAGGAGGCAACGTACGCTTACTTTTCGTCAGGGATTTCATCATGCCGGCGGATTAATCGTCGCGTAAAAATACACGATTGGCAGAGCGAGAGGGTGCGGACAGTGTGCTGCCGTTAGCACGCTCTCTAAGCGTACAGAAAGAAAAAGCGAGAGCGAAGAAGCGTTGCACATCTCTCGCACTCTCCCGATTGAATAACATCGATAGCTCTTGCCAATTGGAGCCCCACGGATCATTGAACTCACGGGGCGGCGCGGAGGTATCATCAGTCGACAAGTTTAACATTGATCTCCACGGCCGAAGGGGTGTCAAGTGCCTGCGGAATTCTAGAGCATTCTTTTTGGACGGCATCCGAAATACACGGATCCCAATCGAAAATAGAGAGGAAAAATGAAGAGCTCCGATAGCGCGAACTAAAGTGGGCTGAGTTCCTAGATCGCTAAGAGATTCACTAGGTGAATCTATTGCCAAATATTTTTCTATTTACTTAAAATTGATCTAACAATATCAATGGTGAATGTTTTATCTTCTCCAAACTATCCGAGACAGTCTACTATTATCTGATAAAGAATTAGAGCACCGAATGTTTAAATGTACGACTAGAAGACATTTCCACTTCGTCTTCGTATTGGCTGTCAGTACGGTCACGCTAACTTCTCAAACGCCCCCGAAAACACTGTCGCTCGTTAGGTAGGCTTGAAAGCAAACCCTGGCGATACGAAAATACAATAGGCCTCTCTGCCAGCTGACCGTGCCAAGTGAGATCACGGTGAATAGGAGATATGACATTAGTCCGCTCAAGTTAGATAAATAACTGTTTATGTTTCGCCCACCTGTTGCAGGTAAACTCATATTCTCCATGGACAAGTCGACGGTGAACGGATTGTAAAATGACTTCTCTGTTGCGGATGACGGTCCGAGAGGAGTCAGTGGAGCCAGATTGGAGTACTTGGCACTACCGTTCATCTCCTGGCGCAACATTCGTAAAGTCAATTCAATACACTCGTAAAGCAAGACATACTAATCCTCTTCGTAAGAAATATTGTACCATTTTACTGGGATACGTTGGTGTCTTTGGCATACTTGGCGTGCTCGGTGTTTGTGGTTGCTCTTTGTCAACCACCCACTTCTCCGACCTCTTCCTACGCTTAGCGAAGATTTCGGCGCCTGTCAATCATACTTTATTCGTATCACTCTTCATAATAATTAAGAGATAATTAAAGAAGAAATAATACTTGCGTACCACGTCCTTTCTGATTGTTTAGATCTCGCACGATGTCGAAAAGTTTCTCAGGATTCTTTGGCATAGCCTCGATATTTACCTCTTCGCCTAATGCTTGGATTCCGTGGATATCCAAAACCTTGCCGTTTGGATTCATCATACACTTCAAGGGTACTTTGTCCTAATTCAAACATTATTAGATTGTGTAGACGCGTTAATTCGATGCCATCCTTTGTACATTGAAATCTAGTTCGACTAGAGAATTAACTAGGCCATTGAAATAGCTTACCCTGTGAACAGGAGTACTTGGCTCCTCTTCATCTTCTATTCCTGCGGTACAATCAATTTTAATCAAGCATAAAACATTATTCGTTTCACTTTCCTCGTACAGATTTTATTTCATCAAAGACCTACCATTTCCATCGTGGATCCATTTAACAGATCGTTTCTTCCTGTTTACGTACATCGATTGGCCCTTACTTTTCATATTCCTGACGTCGCTCAACGAATGGGAAATCCGACGAGCGAGTTCCACCTGATCTTCCACCGTTGGATGACTTGGTGCATAGAAGTACGAAGAAGCGAACATCTTCTCTGGAATAAAGGATTCGAATCGTACTCATACATATTACAAACAATAATTTACTGTAACCTACTATTCTTTGCATGCAGAAGTTCCTGTGTGTCCGAAGCCGGAGTGAGGAGCTTCTGCAGATCGATCGGCGTAGCTTCGCGGCTCTCCTAAAAGAAGTGAGAATAATTCGAAAAAGCTTGTATTAATTATAATTATTAATATATGTTTTATAAAAGTTTGTAGAAAAGAATCAAAGATAATCACCATGTCGAAATGAAGTATCTTCGAGGTAAGACTCTCGAGGAAGTTTCTCTTGACGGGGTCGTGCCTATCGGAGGGCTTGAAACCGCGGGAGCGTATTACCACATTGTCAGCGGAGATGCTGCGCTGCAAGAAATTCTTCTCCTGCAAAGTGGCGTGGCTCACACTGCACCTGTAGCTACCGGCATCCTTGAAGCTCTCAGCCGCAAACCCGTACGATGATACGCCGCAGCTCCGAATATTAGGCTTGCCGTTTCTGTTGATATGACACATCATTGCAACAGTGGAAGATTGTGGCGACTTTCCAAACATCGAGCAAGTCTCGAGCTCAATAATTCCCAGCTTTTTAGATCTATGATCTAGCAAACGACAGCTGCTGCTCGAGCTTTCATACGATTTCTAAAAAAGCTTTCGACTATTCTCGAGTTATCCTTTGTATTAAATACTAAAGATTATCCACGGTTCTTTTTTACTCTCGGATGCAACGGAGACCGATTCGTGGACGCACGAATTTCCCTGACGTTCTCGTGTTTACAAAAATAACGGGGGGAAACGTCGTCGTCGGTTTAGGAGAACAGAGGCGGAACGAAGGAGAGAAAGAGAGAAAGGAATATGAGATATTGTCAGTACTTCCAAGAGACCAATGCAATTGCCTATAATCTCTTTCTGTATGATTCTGAGATTTCAATTCTAGTTTTAACTCTGTAATAAGTAGCACCTTTTGTGTAAGTTTGAACTTGACTAGAAATTTGAAAGGCATAGCAATTATAATTCATATGGTTCAACTGTTAGAAATGATAGCTGAGAAGTGTTACTATCTCTGTGCACGATAGCCGATCGAGCTTTTTCGTCGGAGAGAATTGGTTCTCTTCCAAGCGGCCAATTAATTCCGTGTTGCGGTATTGGCAGCGATACAACGAGGTTCTGTGCAAAAGAAATGCTAAATTTATCTGTTGAAACGTAATACGTACGCACCGGCAGCTTAGGGCCGATGCTTTCAGGCTGCAACGTAAGCATTGCGATTCATTGGTATTCCGACGTATTTTCCTCGCTGATATAAAAGTAGGAAAAGCAGCAGGATGATATATTTGAAACATAAGTCAATGACCGAAAGTAACTCATACGTAATAATGAAGAATATCTTTATAATAAAATTGTGCTGCTTGTGTTATAAATTACTTTTTGGATAAGCAAAGGTTTGATTAAAGGAGACAAGCGGGATAACTTTCAATATGTGTATTTTAATTGGCATTCCTGTAACAATATGTTAATAATGGTGTTAATACAATTCGTTGGCACGCCTGTTAATTGCACATGGGGTGATGATTAAAAAGCGCACTTATTCCCGTCTGTTGGAATGTATGATCTTCAGCAGCACGCAACGTGGAGTAGCAGCAGCAGACTTCACGTGAAGATTTACCGCCGGTAAACCCGGGCTGCGCAATGTGATCGATATGTTGCTTTAAATAGATTATTTGGTAGAAGTTTGAGCGCGTTCGGGAGGCTCGGCCTGCTCTAGCAAAGCGTTTCGGATGATCGAAAATCCGTGCAGCGTTCACCGTGTAAAACCGATACCAAGCAACTACACTTCGCCCATTTGTCTTTCCCTTTCTAGAAGGAAACACCTGTTGGTTGTTACTGAAATAGATCTTTCTCCCGGTGAAATGAGTTGCGTTGTTTCAAGCAATACCTCGAACGCGAAGCACATACGACTTAATTGGTAGATCGGAACGTAGAAGAGTCGATTGTTTCGTAGCCTTCCGAATCCAATGGTATTCCGGCAGTCGCGATCGGTCGAGCAGTGTGCAAGTATACGGTGCTGTCACAGTGCAATTCAAACGGCTACTTGTTCGTGTGCGAACGAGCGATAAAAAGAAAGTAAGGCGCATCTCGACAGCACTCACTACGTCAGCCACCGAAATCGTACACGGCGCAGCACAGATTCATGTTCCTTTTTTCGATTCGCGACGAAATCGGCGAGTCCAATCGCGCAGACCACTTCACCAACGAGATCGCAATCATCCGTGCTCCTTCTCTCGATCTCTCCCTTCCCCTCTCTCTTTCTCTTTCTCTCTCTCTCTCTCTCTCTACGTGCGTTTTCTGTTATCGGATTTAAATCGGCCTTTACTTATCAAGCGGTGCCCTTCTCATCTCGCCGTCGTCTCACGCGCGACCCGACCGATGCTTGCCCCTCGCACGGAGCCCACTGTTTATCTTCGATATATTATCTTTTTCGGCCTGTTTTACGTAACTGGACGCGCGTCGTCCTACGCTCCCGCTGCTGCGAAGTGTCGTATCGCGCTCTCGATGATGAGGGTAACCGCGATGGGGCGCGAAGAGAGGCGAATTCACATCTTGCAAAACGCCTCCTGGCACGTATCGGTTCTAGGCGCACCGGAGGTAGACGTACCGCGGTAACACGTCCTCGCGGCACTTAGCTGCTAGCGGCCAGAACAGTCGGCCGCTCTTCTTAGCTCGCTATTCATTGATAGACCGCTCGCGCCGAGAGAAGGATGGAGAGAGAGGCGGGATTTATTTTTACATCCGAGCAAGCAGAGCTGAAGATTCCCGCGATCTTGGCGATATTTCACGCTCCAGCAGAAGACGTTTACAAACGCGCACTGCCTCCTCTACGAGGCAACGTGGTCCAATACTATCCGCCCGAAACCTACATACGTGTGCAGTCTTCAACTGTGTCTCAGGGCTGCTTCACCCAAAGCCGGGACGCTCGAATAGTAGCTTGACACTCCTTGCCAGTAGTTTATCCTCAACCAAGGAAATTGCTTTCTTCCCTTAGTGACGCTTTCCACTCTATTGGATACTTCAAGTACCGCTATTTGTTAACCCGGTATTATCGCGACTCTTGTCTGGAACGGACACTTACATGAGGTGAGTTACAGCGCGGCCGGCACACCGTGCTTTATAATAGCACCCAACCGTCGCTATACCAACTTCCCGACTGCCTTGGGTCGTCTTCGGTAAAAATAGACCATCAGAAAGCGACACCTTAGGAATCGGCTCTGTCTTACGGCGACGTGACTTGCGATCCTCCGAGAACACCATTTGCGAAGAGCTCTCTCACTTATTGTGTCGATACAAGTGGTCGCGGTTCGTTCACTTAACAGCCTGTTGACATCATTCTTAATAATATAGGAATCCTTTACACAGGGTCCAAAAGGATATTAATTTAACACAGTTAAAAAGTTGTATAAAATTGTATATTACAGTGTTGTTAATATACATTTGAATTCTTTATAGAACGAGTTAGATTTGTTATGTTGAACATCAATCCCAATCAGCGGATGTCATGTCTTTTACGATATCAGTGTTTTCCGTTGGCAGCTCGATCTCTTCGTATTGTTTGCTAAGCTTCATCTTCTTTTTCTTAGGCTTACTAGGCTTCTTTTTAGTTGGCTTATCCACAATCTCACCATCGCCTGATTTAATTCTTAATTCGAATTCACTTTCGGCATCACTTTCCTCATCGCTTTCGTCATCAGCCTGTTGTTTCTTCTTTCTTATAATTGGTAAATTATACTCAGCTACTTCGTCATTCTTTGTTATGAGCTTCAACTTCTTTGATAGATGGATCTTCATCCAAGATTCATAGAACTTCGCTATACTAGTTCCCTGTGTTTTTACTCTGTTTTCCCAATTCTTTATTTCAGCCATATCCTTCAAACTAACGATAGTCTTGCTGCGCTCGGTATCAATAAATTTCCGATTCTCTTCTATTTTATCAAGTAATTGTTTCATCTTTCTACAGTAGTTTGCTATGTGACATTTCTTCAAAAAGGCTTTAAGCTAGAATATAAATATTGGTGTTAATATACTTCGGAAAAATAGATCAACACACTGCATAAAATGTAACATAAACTATCAACTTACTTGTATTATACAAGGTACAAATAAGTCAGGGAAATATATTTTATGACTTTCATTGGCCGCACTTTCTAATATAAGTTGATAGATTTGATCAATTATATTATCTTTAAATCCATTCTCTTGTAGCTGAACTTTCGACATTCTTAATATACTTAAGAATGGCGTAGGTTTCATTGACACAGACTTATGTTTCTTATCAAAGTCGTATGAAGTTAATATCTGCAAATCATATGTTATTATTACAAAATTCACATCACACATTATTACGATAAATAATATTCAATTAATATAATACCTCTAGCAAGAATGGCAAGACTGGTATATACGTATTTGTGTCCTTTGATATATTTATAAGCATTTGTACACAGTGAAACCGTAATGGATAGTATTGGGCGGTTGGGATAACTTTGATTGTTCCAACAATTATCTGCACAAATACATAAAATTATTATCTACTCGAGAATAATTAATTTGATGTTATTATAATAATGCATACCTGTACAAGAGGATATAATAAAGAACGTAACATTGTGTCAGGTTTCGATTGACTTATTAACTCCGCCCAAAATCGTAACGAATTTATATACTGCCAATTATACACCGCTTGAAAGTTTTCCTACAGAAATAAAATTTGCGTTAGTGAAAACTTTTATATGTATAAATATTTTATATCATAAAGAATTCCTACCTTCTTTTTTAATGTCATCGCGTTTCGCAAATGAATTGCGAGTTGCCTTATGTACAAAAAGGCATGACTGTACGACAAATTGTTATCGAGTAAGTATATTTCAACCAACGAGTGCCTCATAAAGTTTATCCCAGGTAAAGTGTTGGGTGATACAAATTTCGCGTTCTCAACATATTTTATATACATCGTCTGCAATGAAATGATTTATAAAACATCGTATTTTCAGTGTGTTTTAAATACAGGAAATAAATCACTGGTACCTTAAATAATAGTTCTAAAATGGATTCCTTGTGATTCATTGCAATACGCAGTATACTCAGAAAGGCAATTACACGAACAGTCTCTTCTCCTCTTGACCAAAATTTTAATAGAATCCTTAATAATGGTTTAGTCAATGAAGAGAATGACTGAGTGTATGGTAACATTTGATGTAAATGCTTTAACAGCACTGTGAGAATATTGGTTGAAGACACATTTTGAAGAATCTATAAAGAAATTAATATATACATAGTTTCGATATTATTAAATGTGATTGGTTTTGTGATTATACATACCTTAATTAAGTCTGTTAAGTATTGTTTAATAACACCCTTCACTTTACCAAATTTTCTACATTTATGTGCTTGGAAGTGAGATTCCGTGCCAAGATTTAGAAATGTTTTTAAGGCATCGGGCAAATGTAATATACACAATTGTATTACTCCATTAAAGACTGCGCTTCCTTCAACTTTAAATCTTAATGCCTCTCCATCCGGTGTTTCTGCAACCGTCTGCAATGCTGCATGGAATGCATCCACAGCGCATTTAATAGTTTTCAATGATCTGTAATAATAATATGTTATATTGATTGACTTTGAGATTACAATTGAAGTGATTTTCAATGAAACTTTACTTGTCTGTCTGAATTTCTTCTTGCCAAACTTTTAATAATTTAAGTGTGATTCTTTTATTGTCTGTTGGTGTATCATCTTCAGCTTCGTAGTCACTTTCATCACTGGCAACCTGTAAAATTACACATTGCAGACATATGTATGATCCAAACTTTAATTATTCAATGTTTTATAAGTTTACCTCCAATTTGTCAGTAGGAACATGCTTCTTTTCACCATCGTCATCCGATTTATCGTCATCATCATCATCATCCAAATTAAAATCCAGAAGACCTTTATCATTCTCTTTCAAATATGAATAAAACTCAGGATCCGTGTCCTTTAATCTTACTAACGATTTCTTATGTTCTGTTGGGTCCATATCGCTTTCGCCACTATCGGATTCATCTCCGTCAACAGGCTTGACTTTACGTTTCTTATTAATAACTATTCGAAAGATAATTGAATAATTAGTAACAATTTTAAGTACCACGCGGATAATTGTTTGTTTTTACAACACCTGTGTCTTCTGGTATCTCAATATCTTCATCGCTGCCGATGTCATTCTCGAAATCTTGATCGAAGAATTCATCGGTGCTGATTTTACTTAAATTCTTCTTTTTCTTTATACCCACTTTCTTCAACTTTTTCGTCACACCTTTTCCACCTTTAACCTTCATTTTCAACAATGTAAATCAAATTCCAAAGAACTACTGTAAACTCATAACCTATAAGTCCTGATACACGTGCAGCTCATTGCATCTTGATCATTTTGATCATTTTGATGCCTCACGAGTATCTCACCAACTATACTGTGATATATATATGACGAGTGCTATAATTACTTTGTCGATAAAGTAGATAACTACTTTTAAATTCTATACTTGTTCCGGAATGTGTGCGCGTTCAGAGAAAAGTATATTATACTGTGGTGGCACATAATTTAAAGCATACGCAGCATACGTTACACTGAGCGTTACAATTTTTGGAGTATTGAATTTAGGTAAGTCTCCGATTGTTTACACTCATTCGATGTTTTTTTCCTGTTCTATTTACATTTCTAATCTTTGTTTTCATCGCATTACACGCAAATACTTGTACATACCTTCACAGCGTCTCTAATCTTTCCCGGCGAATAAAAACAAACAGTATTTGTTATTGGAGTATGCTACTTTATTACAATATATAAGTATTATTTTGTTTTTTGGTGATATATTCTTTTGTTACTATTCCTGTTGCGGTACGTAATCAATTATTCCATTATATTTCCTTTTAAACGTGGTTATTCCGTTGGTATTTATTGTTCCCTCGCACACAACCAAGTTTTATCATATCTTGTCGAGTGAGGAAGAGAATATTAGTGTTGTGCTAATGTGTTTTCGATTAGTGTTTGACCTTGTGTTGCAGTTAAAAGATTAAAGAGGATTAAATATGCCAAAATCGAAGGAATATGTGTCCAGCGATGACGATAGCAGCGAGGAGGTAAACATATTTTGTATTATGATTGTATACAACTGAATTCTTTGTATATCTTCTATATAAATTTACTCCTGTCTTGATAGTCGGTAATCGCAAAGTGTGGTTCTTTACAGGATAAGAAAGTGAAGCCAAAGAGGAAGCAAGAGAAGCATAGCGACTCCGAAGAAGAAAAGCCAAAGTCTAGTAAGAAACCGAAGAAGGAAACAAAAGAGACAAGCGAAGAAGAGGATTGTTGGGATTTGGGAAATAATCGGCAAGTGAAAGTTCGTGATTTCAAAGGCAAATTATACGTTGATCTCAGAGAAATGTATTTCGATAAAGATGGAGGCTTAAAACCAGGCAGAAAAGGTACTAGATCTTCGTTTAATTCAATACATCGGAAGATATTCAGTTACAAGCGAGGTTTTCTCATTTTTCTATAGGTATTTGCTTATCTATGGCACAATGGAGGAAATTCCTTCAAGTTATCGATGATGTGGACAAAGCTGTGAAAGCGAAAGGGTAATTTCATTGCATATTGCGTATATTAAAGAACACCTTTGGTGAAAATATTTGTTTATGTACTATTTAACTTGTGTTTATAATACAACAACAATAAAGGATTTGAAAGTTGATCGATATATATCGGGTTTTACAAAGTGTAGCCATTAATAGTACACGTGTAACAAGCATTCGTAATTCTTTCAATGTTTTACCATTTTTGGTTCAACAAAAATATTAATACCAGACTTCTCAGTCTATATATATATATATAAAGTACTTTTAACTAAACATATATGTAAAAAAGTACTTGCAAGAAGTTGCGCTTTTTACAGAGGCATATTGAGAAAAACTATACAAGTCTATTTCTCAATATTAAGCGATAATAACTTTCGTATATAAATAAATAGGGGTATCAATTATCTTACAATGAGCAATTCACATGCATCTACCAGTAATGCACTCGTAGCACCACTGCTAGATACTCTACTTTGACTAATTAGCAAGAGAGCATTTATTTATGCAGGTCCATGAACAGTCGTTAGAAACTTGTCGACATCAAGTTTACTTAACAACAAAAGAGGGTCAGTCATATTCTGTTTTTTGTCGGCCTGTGAATAAACAAAGATATTTAGTATTTTATCATTAATATAAACTTCATTCTGTAATAATCATAGAAAATAATATTAACAGTACCTGCGAACTTTCCTTCGATTCTGACAATTTACGTTTTCGACTTTTCTTATCTTGATTATCTGCAATATATGACAAGATTAGAAAAATAAAAACAATAGCTTACAATTTATATTTGTAGTAGCCCATCTTTTATAATACCTTTTTCTGTTTCTGGTATTTTCTCCAATTTCGTTCTCTTTCGCGTATCGACTTGAGTATTCTTAACTTTCTCATTCGCTATCTGTGTTTTGCAGGGCACTTTCTTAACTTTGTGCGTATTTATCTTTTCCAAAGGGGAAGATGTGGCTAATGGCTTTGCTTCAAGCATTTTACTTGTACAGATGTTTGTGCACGGTGTTAGAGTACAATCATCTTTTATGGGTGGTTTAATATTCTTTTCTGGCTTTTTGATAGGTAATCTCTTCTTTGTTTTCGGAGACATATTAAATATCTCTTCCAAATCTGTCGGTGTCATAAGTTTAAAACATTCCTTATTATCCTCTTGAGTCAGAATGATATTCGCATGGAATTCTAAGTCTCTGTTACTATATCGTCTTCGTCTCTTTTTTGTTGGCGCATTTTCATCATAAACAAAGTTGTACACAACTAAATTGGAAACTGATGTATCAATACATTCATCTTCATCCAATTCTTCTTCGATTATGTTTGTTTCATCATTCTTAGATGTAGGCACCAATTCTAAACATTCTAAGACATGTGACAATTCTTTTGGTTTACTGCTGGAAATACTTGTGTCTGGTTTATCATTAGCGGATTTATTCTTTGCCGTGGACAATCCTTTGTAATCATTTTCCTCGTCACTGAATAAATCACGTTTAACTTGATCGACTTTCGATTTGAAAAGGCAGCTGGGTTGGTCAACACGGCTCGAATTTTCTGCTGATGTGTTTTTCGTTGACTCGCAGGACACATTCTTTTGTGTTACGGGCTCGTTGGTAGTTTGTACAATATATACATTTGGACATTTTTGAGATTGAACATCTTCCACAATGCCTGGTTTTAAAAGAGTTTGAGATTGAGCGGCACTGATAGAAGGTTTCAATTCGACATCTCTTTCTATATGTTTTTCTTCTGTTTTGCATTCTTCCATTACTTCTTCTATTTCCTCTGGTATTTTCTCAGCATCCTCATCAACGGAACTAACATTCTCATAATCAGGATTATCCGAAACACACATTGAATTTAGATATGTATTTTCTGCCGACATAATTTTTTGTTCATCTTCGATCAATGTGATAGGCGTGTTATTGTTATTAGATCGTAAATTTTTCTCGACAACCACATTGTTGTTAATATACGAAGCACAATGGTATTGACTTGTCGTCGCAACAGGATGACATGTTCTTCTTAAACCATTAAGTCCTGATCTTCTACCCCTAAAAGCAGTACGCCTGCGATTGCCTCGACCCCGAGTAACACTAGTTTGAGTACCTTCTCGAAACTTTGCTATCATGCGTTGCCGCTTTTGTTCTAATTGCACAATTAACTTGTCAGCTTCCACGCTCGTTTGTTCTTTGTTTATTGTACAAGTAACAGGTACTGTTTGTATCTTCGGAATAACAAGTTGTACACTTAATACTCTTGGTTTTTGCTTTAATTGATCTCCTGTACTTTGATCAGCCGATGTTGATGCGATAGTCTTTGAACATTCGCGACTTGGTTCCGAACCAATAAGTGCTGATATTTTTGATGATAAATTTGTCAAGTTTTCCACGCCACTTTTTGAGCTACTTGGAGTTTCAGAAATATCAGCTTCATTCAGTAATGTTTCATCCTTTGCTGGGGTTTCTTTCATGTCAGCATTTAATTGTTCATCAGTTTTTGTAATAGAGAATACTTTAGTTGGTGAAGTTTCATCGTTATGTACTATTAATTCATGCGGATGTTCTTCGTTTGTTGGTTCCATACTTTTCTCTTCTTTGCTTGCCACATAATCATCATTCGTCACAGGTTTCAACTTTAATTTCAATGCTTCGAGTCGCGCATTTTTTGCAGCTTCATTAACAGTAGATCTTGTTACACGCAGAGATCTTTGATTAGAATTGTTACTCATATCTGAATAGAGTTTACCACCAAGCCGTCTATTTTTATTGTACGCTGCGTACTCTTCGGAATAACTTGATACATTCGTTGTTGATGATGCGGATGATGAAGAAGAACTTGAGGAATCAGAATCAGATGTATCACTATTACTCGAAGAATCATTCTCATCGTCATCTTTTCCCGCATCAACATTGCCATCTTTTTCTACTTCAACAGAATCAATATTCGCACACTTATCGTCCGCCTTTTCTGAATTACAATCATTTATATCTGGAAATACATTCTTCATTGTATGCTGATCAGGTTCATTTGTTGTACAGTGCATCTGTAATAGCAAATTTGTAGATGATTCTTTTGAAGAAGTAGAGATTTTTAATTCTTTCACAGCCTCTTCTTTCGGTAAATTCTCTTTGATCACTTCAAATTGTGTTATTTCCAATTTAGCTGAAACGTAAGTTTGATGACCCGTAATTTCGACAGATCCAGCGGGTAAAGATGGCTTAGTAGAATTTTGCAAATTTACTGTTTGTACTTTTGCTAATTTCTCTGGGTTTTCATCTTGTTTGCAAGAGGGCTTATAATATGGCGAGCATGAAGCAAATTCATCTTTTTTCTCATTGTCTTGAGTACTTTCTTGAATGTGTTTAGGAGTGAATGTTACGCAAGGTGTTGTTGGAAATTCTGGCGTACTAATAATACTTCGCATTTTACTCGAATCATCACTCATTTTTACGAATGGTGTAATAGTATTACTATTAGGACTAAGTAATCGTGGTGTCGGAGGTACACCACATGCATTATGAAATTTTCTTGGGGTATCCAAATCCCCTATTTCCGATAATGGCAACATATGTGGTGTAATATCGATTGCAATTTTTTGAAATTCTGTACTTTGCTTTACAGGTTGAACATGTCCCTTAATTCCCTTGTCTTCATCATTCTGACTATTTTCATTCTGCTTTTTATCCTTTAAATTCGTTTTTATCGTTTTTAATTGAACATATTTCTTTACATTCTTTTGTTGCGATTTACTTGGCGAATGACGACGTCTTGTTTGAGACATTATCACCGCCTTCTTTTGTGATATTTCTTGATTGACTTCTGGGATAATTTTTGCTTCGCCGCTTGTTGCCGATGTAGTTATTTCTTTACGACAATTTGATGCACATTCATTTCCTTCTGTTTGTTTCTGAGTACTACGACCATTGGCATTTAAAGCTGATGATTTCTTTGTTTTTCTTGCACTCGGCAGACGCACTTTACTTTCTTTTCCAGGCCCTTTTCTATTTTTATTTGTCACCTTCGCAGTGTTATCCTGTTCCACTGTCGCTTGTAATACCTTTCGTAAATCAGCATCCCAATTTCCTTTTGATATCTTTGGTTTTGGTTCAGGCTTAGTATTAGTCTCTTTTTCTATCTCACTATCAACATTCTCGTCACCTCCTTGTGGGGATATATCACCTATAATGACTCCAACACCATTATATTTTTCCCAACCACCCATAAGCTTTGGTCTTGGTGAACGAGTTGCGATAGGTACTTTGCGAGTACAATGTTTCGGAGATTTCGCTTGATTACTAGGCAACATATTATCGATGCCTGGCGGCGACTTGAACAACGAAGTTCGACATACAGATTTCACATGCTTCATTGATTTAGGTGAAACTCCATCAGCCTCATTTTCACTAGCAGATCTATTAGTAACCCTTTTAGCAGGAGTATTAAAATCCAATGCTCTTACATGACTGCTTCTACGTGGAGTTGATAAACTAAGTCTATGATTCTTCGATCTACTCTTTAATAAAGTTCGTGGTGTACGCTTTGTGATAACATCAGTTTTAGATAAAAGATCAGATTTAGTCGAAACATCTGGCACATTAGCAATATCACTCTTTGGTAGTGTAGCGCTTTTCGGCTGTTCCGAAACAGCAGTCAATTCAATCTCAGATAAACTATAATTAGCATTGGTTTTGTTCGAACTAAATTTTAAATAAGGTGACAATCCTGTTCCGGATAAACTTAAAGTTTCTTCAACATTAATCATAGGCACATCTGTGTTATTCAATGTTGTCTTCACACTATTCTCCTTTCCATATAAAGTAATTCCTTCTATTCCATTCACTACCTTTTCGGTAGTGCTGTCAACTGTGCAGACAGGTTGTGCTGGAATAGGAATTGATAGAGGCAGAGGCATAGATGTGATTGGCACAGGCATTGCTAAAGTCATAGGCACAGGCATTGGTACTGAAACTGGAACTGGAAGAGACATTTGTAAAGGCAGTGAGAATGTTGGTGCAGTTACTGCCGTTACTGTTGCAACTGTTGCCTGTCCTTGCACATTTGTAGCACGCGAATCTCCAGCATTTCTTCTAAGTTTAGATGCCATTAACGCGATATCACTAGGTATTGGTGGTACTGGAGCTTTTTGTGGAACTTGTACTGTTCTTAAATATATACATTCTTGTTCAGCTGTTTTTAATTCAGGTTTCGCCATTATTGGAAAGAATCGGGAACCTTCCGTTGTGTCAGTGCATATCGATGGATTTTTTATCATACTAGATTGATTTTTCGTAGTAGTTGACATCATATTATCAATCTCATTTTTCGAACATACTATTAATGTTGGCATAGTTAGAATATCTTGTTCAGATATGAATTCTGTTGTGTTGATTTGTGCATCTCGTTTGATTCTTATTGGTCGTACTCGTTTCACCGTGTGCTGTTGTTTTTTTGTCACTGTGTTTACGTTATTATTAGTTGTTAGACTTTCTCTGAGTATCGAACCTGAATTAATCGCGGCTTTTCGAATTTCTGTTGTTTCCGAAAATGGTGTTTCGGTTGCGATGACTTTATCATCGCGAACTGTGGTGCTATTAGTAATGCTAGCGTTGATAATGCTCATTATTGCCGCTGCATTTTGATCTTCAAGGGCACGTTGTTCTTCTTCGTGTTCAACATGTTTCTCAACTCCGATTACTGGTCCAATATTCTGTTGTTTTAATGGTACTTCAAGTATTTCTACTTGATTGGAGGGTTCTGTTGTATTCTTAGTAGCGTGTTCCAAAGGTTCGATAGACTTTCTTACACTATCAGATTTTACAGCACAAGAATCTCCTGTTGTTTTTCTCACAACTGTTGGTACAGCCGGTTCTTCATCGGGACTCGTTTCCGCTTCATTGTGCGGACCAATAATTTCACTGAGAAAGTTTTCAAAAACTGGATCAGCTTCCGTTGCTTCTACTATTGACTTAATGGCATGATTTAACTCAGCCATAACGGACGTGTTAGGTTCACAGTTTCCAGAAGAATTGAATATTTCATCTTTCGAACATACATCTGCTGGTAAAATTGCTTTATTGATATTCTCAGCAATTCTTTCTTGCAACTCTGTGCGGTTTAACAGTTCCTTTGTCAGTAACTATAAGAAGGATTAAGAATGTATCAAATTATACTTTTGAAAAGGAAGAAAAGAAATATCATTAAATTAAATACTTACACTTAAGTTCTCAATTGGTTCATCGTTAGTCTCTGATTCTGACTCTGGCGTATCATACGGTGTGGTTTGGACTTCTGCGCAAGAAAAACTTAGAAGTTCCTCTGTGCTAGTCGACGTTGTACACTTATCAAGAGAAACAGATTCTCTTAGATCTTGACTTTTGCTACTGGAAGCAATATCCGTGTCTCCGCTCAATGTATTCTTATTATTGCCTAATAATTGTGGAAATTGATCTAGTTAACAACACATTCCAAAGTATAAGTTAAATAAAACAATAATATATATAGATATTTACATCCGTTCTTGCTATTCGATTTAGCATCTGTTTCTATATTTACATTGATGTCTACCGATGTTCCTTGATCAGAATGTCGAGACTTAAGTGGTTCTGATACAACAGTGTTGTCTTTTGTATCAGAAATATTAACGTGTCTCGTCTCTTTTTGCGAATGCACATGCCCAGGCAATGTCTCGAGAGGAGTTGCTTCCACAGCATCCAAAGCAATTGCTAAAGTATTATTTTCTAATGAATATACATGTACAAAGAATTCTGAAAAAAATTAATTTTATAAGCATGCCTTGGCTCGAAGGAGGATCGCATTGTTCAGGTATACTGCAAGGTGTTTTATGTCTTTTGTTCCTCTCACGATCATTATTGCTATATCTCCTTTTTCTTAGACTACTTGATAGTATTGGAGAATTATTAGATGCCTGGGAATTAGCCTAGAATCATACAATCTATTTTATGATTCTGTATACAATCGACAATAGAATTATTTACACGTACTTGAGTAGGAACATTAATGTTTACAACAAAACGTTGCGCACGGGGTTCCTCAACAATATATTTTAATTGGTCGAGCAAATCACCACAATGCTTTAGCTGTTCGCAATCCGAGATTCTGCTTAGCCTTTCTTGAACTATAGAATTAAATATTGAATTGTAATGAATATTTTCTTTGTATCAATTAGAAGATGTTAAAGTTATCTTACTCATCGCGTTAACAGCTGAAAACTTTTCTAATACATCGAGCAGGGTCATCCCACAAACTTTGGTACTAAACCTTCTCCCATTGGCAATAACAGTACGGCATTCTTGTAAATGCGGGGAAGTATCTAGAAATACTTTGGCAGCTTCGTCGCATTTTTGATCGTACAGATATCCTGAAATAGGAACAACATTTTCATAATTGAATACCAATCAGTTGCAAATATCAAATCAAAGAGTAGATTGCTACTGTTACTATAGCTATAAACTTTCTATCAAAGTAGTCGCACAAAAGTATTGAATAAAGCTACGTAATTCTAAGTTCAATTGCAAAGGAAGGAAAGAAAAAATAAATATGAAATCAATTGTCCTTTCTTTAATTTTGCCGTTTGGCTCGAAGCATATCAGTGACGATTGTAAGGCATCGTTGTTCCCGCCAAGCAGGTTAGCGTGGAGGAGGGATCGACGCAACGAAAGAAAGCACTTACCAAGTACCAAGCGCGCTATTTCAGAGGGTAATAGTGTCTCCATTATTGAATCCTCGGAGTCCACTGTACGAAAAGGTAATAAAATAACAGCATGTAAAAAAAAGGATAAAAGCAAATGCTTTTAAAATACTCTATCACATATTAAACGCCGAGCATCTATACACTGGCACAACCACAATGCAAGAATGCCAACGTAGAAACACCGATGCACTCTGCGTTTCGAGTGCAGTTATATATATACAATACAAGTTTACCCGCCACTGCAGTACTGCACCAAACCACATCGAATCAAACCGCTATTCTTATACATATATATGAATCACACTAATGCACAGTGCATACTTATGCACGCAGGTCACACAGTATAGATGGTAGCAATGCGTTCTGCGGAAATCGCAATGTGCGAATAATTAGATAATTATGTGCAATAAGAAACCGCCCGGTCGGGAATTGCATCTACCTTTCATCATATCAAAAGTATATGTAATCATTTATCTCTGAATAAAAAAGATAATTCCAATCGAATCTTTTGGATTTGAAATATTTAATTGCTGATACATAACAGCCTTTATTTTTGTACCTTCGTTCAGATCACTTCTCGTTGCCTCAAAACAGTTGTTTCTGAGTGGTTTTGAGTATCTACTGTCAACATTGGTGAACATCAGGTCGACATTAGTAAACAACTTTAGCATTATTTTTCTGCAGCTTTTCAGCTTTAAGTAAGTTTTTCTTTAGACTCATCGCATTTTCCGTTTGATAAGAATTTCGTAAAATATTTCAACGCTGAAATATGATTAATGTGACTGATATTTAAGCTAACGGTAACCTAGTCGGCGATGTTTATATGATTTATTGTTTTCAACTGTATTATTTACAGATTAAGGAAACATGGGAAACTGGCAACTGGAAGTATTCCGTATGGCACTTTACATATCGTTTCCTATTGGTGTTTTCCATTATTTTAATCAACCAGAAAATTTTGAAGAATACGTGATAAAGCAAAAGAACACACCAAGAGCGATGATAAGTAGAGCAGATGAAGCATATTACAGAAAGATGTTGGAAGAACATAAGCTTAAGATGCAGCGGGAAGAAATTGACAAAATGGAGAAAGAATATAAAGCTAAATTGAATCAGCAATAAATATATTCTTTATATACTTGCTATTAGTATTACACAAAATGTTTGGATTGTTTTCACATGTAAATATCCGGTTTTACTATAAAAGGGTAGTTTTAGCATTGTTTGTACATATTTGATTATACTGACCTTAAATACATGTTTTCCTTACAACAGTAAAAGCTACGATATATCCTACATATTTTCTTCCCTTGAAATCTTCCTATATTATTATTATATCTCTTCATATTATTGACATTTATAATATACATTGTTAAGAATGTATAAATAGAAAGATATACTATTTGTAGGTAATTATTACTTAAGTGCTTACAAAAGCAAATCAAAAAAATGAATGTTATAAAGACCTAAATTACGTATATCGTCATCGAGGCACATTTTCGAAATAAGTTAAACATACATTTTATCTTTAAACAGAAAATATGCCGGTTTTCGAAATGCCGTCGTGTTTCCAAACACATGCACGTATATAGAAGTGTCTCGTGTAGCGAGCAGAAGCAAGAAGGAGGGGAAGCTCTAGCCAGGGCTATATCTAATTGCCGAGGGCCGAAACATATACGTGTACTATCAGCCGCGTCTGCTTCACAGCTCCTACTGAATTTTGTGCCAATGCAAGAATTCTTATTGGAGTTGTAATAAAATCATTACTGGGAATATGGCATTTGTGCGATACACGCGCAATTTGTTCTTGAGAGGAATATGTATCATATATCTCTTTGCATTCCTCAGCTTCTACATTCAGATTCCGGGTACGTATGTGTCCGAAAGTACTACCGGGCGATGTTTCTATTTTCATTTAACTTGATCACAGAAAGGTACTCCGCAACATAATTTCTTAACTTTTTCTCCTTATAAATGTATTATAAGAATTCTTTGGAATCGAAGAACTTTTTTCAAGATTCTTTGCATGTGTGATATCAGTACTAACAGTTCGATATAATATATAGAACGCTCAACCGGCTAAGTCATATGTCTCGATTATTGTCGAAACAATAATGTAACTAATAGTTTTACATTTTTATACGTTATTAGGGTTATATGGTGATAACGGCATTTTGCCAGCGAGAGTACAGTTAGACCTAAAAGGACGTGCATCACTTCTTCAGAAGTTCAAGCAGAAACCAACGCTGTTGTGGTTTGCTCCCTATCTTGGTCTAAACATAGAATATATGTTAGATGTTTTATCTCTCATTGGTGTAGTCTTTTCCTTCGCAGGGTATGTGATTCTAGTATTGCTCTTTTTTTTCTTCCTTATTACGCATTATTACTCATTTGTATAAATCTGTTTCTAGATTCATCTCTCAAAGATTTTGTATAGTACCTGTATTTGCATTATTATGGATTCTCTATTATTCGATATATCAAATTGGCCAAACATTTATGTGGTTCCAATGGTAAGCAAGAAACATCCGATTGTTAATTCTTTCATATTTTATTTAATTGTCCATTTTTTCAGGGATATACTTTTATTAGAGACAGGCTTCTTGAGTATATTGGTAGCACCATTTTGGTATTCCCAACGTGGAAAAGCAACAAAACCCAGCGACGCTATTTCCTTTTGGACAGTGCGCTGGCTTCTTTTTAGATTAATGTTTTCCAGTGGAGTTGTTAAGCTCACTTCCGGTTGTCCTATGTGGTGGCAATTAGATGGTTAGATATTATTTATTATTTCATTTTAATAAGTATAAGAATTTGAATTTATTACTCATTGTATTGTTTTAGCATTAAATGTTCATTTTGAATCACAATGCATACCTACACCATTGGCATGGTACGCGCACCATTTGCCAACATGGTTTCTTCGTCTAACGACAGTTGCTGCCAATGTCATAGAAGTTGCGATTCCATTTTTATTCTTCTTTCCAAATAGGAAAGTAAGAATAATGGCCTTCCACATTCAGGTAAATATCAACTAAGAACTTTGTATATTAAAAAGACGCGATAACATTAACAAGGGTGAAATTTTTCCTAGGTGTTTTTGCAAGTTCATATCATTGCTACTGGAAATTACAATTTCTTCAATTTCCTAACAATTTGCTTATGCATATCATTATTGGATGATAAATTCTTCTATAGAAGAAAATCTAAGAATGGCAATACCATTTTCGATTATCTATCAACAGCAGTTTGCATTTTAGTATACGGTGGTGTACTTTATGGAACTTACTTCTATTATAACTTAAGATTCACTGATAATTGGACAATTGAAAGTAAAATAGGTATGTACTTTGGATCTTTATAGTCAAGTGGTGTTAGTAAGTATTAGCATTTACTATAATTGGATAAACGCTTCTTAGGCTTCTCTCAAGAGCAATTTGATTATGCCCTTTCACGTGTTGTGCCTATTTCGATATATATCGCAATAGCATCGCTTGGATTAACTATAGCAGATGCACTTGTCAATTCCATTTTGACAGTAAAAGGATTAAGAACCAAAATCACTTCGACTGTTTTAACACTTTCGTATACTGCTGCTGTTTGTTCGATATTTGCTCTAAGTATTGTGAGTACAAATGAAAGATTTATTTATTACAATTCTATCCCTGAAAAACTATATCTTAAATGAATTATTATTATTCCGCTAGGTGCCGTATTCAACATTACATCGATCGCATAATACGACAATTACACCACAATTAAGAGAAGTTCATTCGAAACTTGATCATCTTCATTTGGTAAATAGTTATGGATTGTTTAGACGTATGACAGGTGTCAATGGAAGACCGGAAGTTGTAATCGAAGGCAGTGATAGTATTGACGGGCCATGGAGAGATTATGAATTCCTTTATAAGCCAGGAAATGTAAATAACTCATTACCATTTGTTGGTGAGTTATAGGAAAAAATGTTCTTTTACTTGATTATTATTACCAAGTTATAATTTTATACATTGCTTATAATAATTGTAATTTAATATATATAGCACCTCATCAACCTCGTTTGGATTGGCAAATGTGGTTTGCAGCACTTGGAACTTATCATGAGAATCCATGGTTAATGTCATTAGCATATCGGTTGTTGAGCGGTCAACCTGAAGTGTTAGCTTTGATGAACAAAGTAGAGATACCTTTCCGTGACAGACCACCGAAATATGTGAAAGCTAGTCTCTATCGCTACCATTATACACCGCGAGGACAAACGTAAGTATGAATAATTGTAAATATTAGAAATCAATAATGTTTCAATTAATTGGTATTATTTATTATTGTTCAGATGGAACGCACAAGCATGGTGGACAAGGCAAAAAGTTGATGAATACTTTCCAATATTTAGTCATGATCATCCACCACTTATTGAATATTTGTCAAAAATGAAAATCATTCAAGATAAGCCAGCCTTCAAAGTGACAAATGAGCCACTTAGATTTATGTTAGATAGTCTCAGGACCGTTGCGGGTAGAATTGAAGCAAGTCTACTTTTATGGGGAGTATTCACGGCAGGCTGTGCAATAATCATGACTGGCTATAATAATTCTGTTTTAAGGAAGAAGTAGTCGTGTTATAGTATGAGTTAAAAATACTCGTGATATCCGTACTAATAAAAGCTGGTCGTTACGGGACTAATTTTTTGATGATACTTTTCAAAGTACGATTGCATAGGATTAAAAATGTAGGTCAGAAAAATTGAATACAATCATTGTGCTTAGTTTAACAAGCGCAAGCGAAAAATGCAAGCTCTTTCAAGTTTTCTTAAAATGACTCTGTTTTGTGTGTTTACGGTACGCTGATCTGACATTAGTCTCATACATACTATATCGAATGCGCTACAACCGATGATAATAATATCCTTCTTTTTTTATAAATAATAGAGCTTAGTACAGTATACTGTTTATGATACTCATCAATACGGGTCCTAACTCGTTATCATACAATCTCCACTTAGTAGAGTTCCATACATAAGGTTGATATAATGTACAATGGTGTATTAAGATGTACGAAATAGAAACAAAATATTTCCCAAAATGAAAAACATCCACAGTTTTAGCAATGTCCATGCATAAAATGTAATACTGTGCTCTTCCAAACATGTGACTAAACAATAAATGTTTCGGTTTCACATCGAAAAAATCAGATTTCAACATGTAGTTAGAGAATTAATGCAATAGAGGTAGCTTAGAGTTAAGAATTTAAATTATTAGTTTACATACAATTTATTCCCGCCGAATGTATTTCTTCGACAAGTTTAAACATAACATTTAAAATATAAGTATACTATTTACGATACTTCCCAGGGGAGTTATTTGTACATCATACGTTCTAGTACAAAAACACAGCCTTGTTTCATTGGCTTTTGTCAATATTTGGGAAAAATTACATACACATGTTATGAACTTTCGGTAACTCGGTTTTCGATAAACCCAAAGGATATTGGAATAATTGAGTAATACGTCTTTCCAGTAAATTATATGCATTTCTATTCTCTTGTGGCGATTCAGTACTTTTTAAATTCTTCATAATTTCGTTAATATCTTCGTTGCTTTCAAGGGACAAATCTAGCGTTCCACAATTCTGTGTTAGCCACCTGGATAAGTTTTTCATATATAATAAATTTTTTAATCCTAATAGACTTTCGGGTGTGGGTTCAATAGCTGTAGGTTCGTTTATACTTTCTGGATATTTATCTACTTGAGGAAGGATCGTAGAGGTTTGTTCATTACAAAATTTCGATACCATAAACAAATTTGGAACAAAGTTTCCTTGTACTTCTGAACTTTGAGTAGTATTGAACGTTTTGTACTGTGTGCAACGTATATTGGAAGAAAATATCTGACGTCTTTTATCGATAAATCTTTGGGAACTGGAACAATTAGTAGATTGTAATAATCTACACAGTTTTACAAATGTGATATTATCTTCTTTGAGTGCATTTTTTACACAATCTGGTGTTTCTAGTTCTGTTGGAGGATCAATTACGAATGTACAATTCCTATTTAAATCGTAATCAATAACATTTGATTCTTTTAACTTCTTCTTTCTCTTCCGTACGCCTGAAGATTTTAATGATATACTGTCAGTTTGATTCTCTGTTGATGACGAAGATGCAAACATATGTTTAGCGCAGCGTTCTATGATTTTATTGTGTCTTTCTTTATCATTACGCAGCCGATAATATTCCTTTAAGGATAATAAAAGCTGCTTTTGTCTGTTATTTAGAGGCCAATCATCCAAACTATCTGGAATTTCTAAGTCTGCATTTAAAAGCTTCAAAATATTATATAAATTTTCAGTATAATTATCTAACTCTTCAGCATCATAAGAATCTTTTGATGATTCAGATTTTTTACACGAATTTTGTGTCCGAAAATATTCTATTAATTTTATATCAACATCATCAGCGTTAGTTTCATTGGCAGTGTGACTCAAGTTGACTTCTACTTGTTCTGTATTATCTTCGTCTTCAAATTCTTGAGGCTCTATGTTCACAACTGCACGAATACTTTTCTTCTTCATTAATTTTTTCAGCGCAGTATGCCGATGCCTAAGTTGAGTTCGACTTTTACCATTAAAATGTTGTGCAATTTGAGACCACTTTGCTCCGAAACGTGTATGTAGCAATAATAATTTATTATCCAATTCTTTTGTCCAAGTATTCCGTTGTTTCCCACCATCTGGTTGCAGTCTTTGATAATGATCGTTTAATTGAACGGCAGATCTATTAGGCATCAAATCTGCAGATATTTTACGAAAATTAGGACCATACTTTTTTATTCCTTCCAACAATATTTTGTTCTCGTCACTGGTAAATCGGCCCTTTGTCAAATCTGGTGATAAACTGTATGTCCATCGAAAATAAGCTTGCTGTTTTGTTCTACTATCCATGAAAGTAGCTATTTCACGCCATTGAATAAAATCGCCAATTTGGAATACTTCAACCAATTTACACAATCTATTATCTTCATCAGGAGGCCAAACACAATTTCGTATTTCAGGAGCCTTTTTCGTCGAATTATATCTTATGAAGCATTGATAAGCGCTTCTGTTAGTTGCTAATTGTTCGCAGATTTTATCCCAATCTTGATATTTATACTTTCTCGCAATTTCTTTAAGTTTGGCATCTTCAGATTTCTTCCAACCAATCTTATTAATATCTGGATGTAAAAATACCGTCCACATTACATGGCAATCTAATGCCGAATGTTTATTATGAAACCGTGTGTTTGCTATGTGAGACCAATCAAATTCCCTTGTGCCTAATACACCAACCATCTCTTTAAAATCTGAGGGTAAAGAACTATTATTCTTCTTACGTTCGTTACTTGATTTTTTCGTTCTCTTTTCTTTAGCAGTGCTGATACTAGCATTAACATTTTCTTGACTTTGTAACACAGTGGTAATAGCTTCTTGTTTAATTAATTTTAACAAATTACTTCTGTCATTCGCCGTCCATGGACATACTTTCGGAAGCATATCGATGTGTATTTCTCCACGCGATTTCTTGACTATTTCATCTTCGTTCGGATATGGAGAAAAATGATTTCTATCTTTAAAGTATGGTATTCCTGGCGTATAAAATAATACTTGTTTGTTCGAAAAATTACGACATTTCATACGAGTTTCAATAGCTGTAAGCTTGCATTCTACTTTCTGCAGTAATGTAGTTGTATGTTCTTTTAATTGCAACCAAAAACTAAGAAGTTGCTTATTACATTCTAATGGATCATCCGGCCCATCTATATCAGTATTGGAGCCTTCGTCATAGTCGTTCTGTCTGTCTTCTGCCGAATCAATTTCAAGCGTATCTGGTTCGTCTTCTTCGAACGTTATACCAACGTTATCTTCATCTTCGCTCTCATCAGCGTCTGATAGAAGCTCACCCAACAGAGTGTCGATATTATCATCATCATTGTCATTATTCATTTTGTTCTACCAGATTCATAAAGAACATGACGAGTACATCTGCTGCAATAGAAATAATATTGTCTTAACTATATGAATATCTATGAAGAAATTTTAGAGTGCAACGTAACCCTGATCCAAATGACAAAAGGTGTATCTAAACAAATTGATCAAAGAAAATTGATGATGATCTGTAATGTACTATTACTTAAAAAATACCAATCAAAACCATTGATACATTCAAAGATCACAGACAAATTACGAATTATAAACAGATCTATTACGATCAAATAGAAACCCGGCAATACAGATGATTAATCACAGAAAGTCGTAAGAAAAATTGTCCGTGTCACTCTCTAATAATTGGATCAGTCTTACTATGTTTTCATATGTAATTCATAAAAGATCAGAAAATATATCTACCAGTATGAATTATTCGGAAAATACGATTGTTAGAGGAGTCACTGTTTTACCCCGCTTTCCAAAATTTGACATTCAAGCGGAAGTTGTGCACATATGTTTCCGACGTTGCCTTTGCGGAAGCGCGCATGCGCAGGGTCTACGGATCTACATGGGATCTACAGCCTGAATATGTCGGCTGGGTAAAATACGTTAACTGTTATCATGACTAAAACGATTTCCTTTGGTTAAGTTCATTGGCGTTGAGTTTGCACACGTATCACCGGGATATCCGAACTACTGGAGGAACACGGGTTCGGCAGAAGAAGGGATCCTCGTTGATTAACGCGCGTAGCGTACTACGTCGGAAATCAGGCAGCAGTACAAGGCCTTATGTCAAGCCAGTTCGGAGTTGGGAGGGCCGACGACGTGTGCCAATATGAAGAAGTTATTTTCAAAAATCGAGAACACGTCGAAGGAGCCCAGCAGCTACCTTGGGAAGGTTTTTGTCGTGGGACGGCACACTGTCACTGTCGAGGAAGTTTTGGCGGAAGGTACGACTTCCTCAACCTTGGTCCTTTACCACCCCTCCTACCTTTACCCGTACATGTTTCGTATTGCTGAACGGCCACACTTCTATCAATGTTTTTTACTCTCTCGAATTATCCTATTTATCATTTCTTAATCTTTCAAGGCTATAATTGTAATTTAGTAGACAAATCAATTTGCATTCTCTGCCGACATTACTGCTCTTGATTACTCCGTCGTCGGCACTTGGCAGATCCACCTACGTACACTTTTCTCCCCTCTGCTATCCGTCATCCTCTTACGATCTTGTTGGATCCTTATAATTTACAATCTTTATTTCGAATGCTAGCAATTTTCATGACATTGATTACTAGAATGAATGTCGCAAGATAATTAATGACCTGGTATTACTTGCATCACTGCAAACAGCAGATATTACTTTTGTTTGATTCGAAGTATTAAGAGTGTTACATACTCGCGTGTTCGGAGTATACGTAGGTTCAAAGATTTCGCCGAAATCCTTTTAGTCGACTTTGTATTAGAATATATAAAAGTAATACTACTATTACAGGAGGATTTGCTGTTGTGTTTCTGGTAAAGTCTTCAGGCGGAAGATATGCTCTTAAACGTATGTATGTCAATAACGAACATGATCTCAAAGTATGCAAGAGAGAAATACAAATTGCTGTAAGTGACGATTATTAGATTAGCGAGATAGTCGTCGTTCTGTTATTAGTCATAACAGCTTTATCTTGTATTATAGAGTAACCTGAGTGGACATAAAAATATCATAGGATATGTAGATAGCAGTATCACTCATACAGGGGGTGGAGTACACGAGCTTTTACTTTTAATGCCTTACTGCAAATCTCAAGTCCTTCAAATGATGAACAATAGGTATATGAAATATTATGTTAGAGGTCGGATAGATAAGGCGACATAAGACTTATATAAAATATAAGATTACATATTAGGTTACAGACTGGCTTTAGCGAAACTGAAGTACTCCAAATATTCTGTGATGTTTCTGAAGCTGTATCGAGATTACATCATTGTCAAACACCAATAATTCACAGAGATCTCAAGGTTCGCTTACAAATAATATAATACAGATACGCCCCTCGAATGATACTAGAAATAAATCATCTTTTTCCTTACAGGTCGAAAATATACTGTTCTCCGATTCTGGTCATTATGTTCTATGTGACTTCGGATCGGCGACTGCAAAAGTTTTGAATCCCAGTATACAGGGTGCTGCCATAGTAGAAGAAGAAATTAAAAAATATACTACACTCAGTTACAGAGCACCGGAAATGGTTGATATGTATTATGGAAAACCAATTACTACGAAAGCAGATATCTGGGTACTCGGAATGAAATCTACGCATAAGTCGGATGATTTATTTCGATAGTGTTTTTAGGATAAACTATCGAAATATTGTTTCAGGCTTTAGGATGTTTGTTGTACAAGCTATGCTATTTCACATTACCATTCGGAGAAAGTACATTGGCAATACAATCTGGAAATTTCACAATTCCAGATAATTCCAGGTACATTTCTTGTAATAAATCATGAATTGTAAATAAGTATAAAAAGCAGTGATATTATAATTAAAGTTTTTATTACAGATACAGTAAAAATCTTCATTGTTTAATTCGCTACATGCTTGAACCTGATCCGGATGTACGACCCGATATTTATCAAGTTTCCGTGATCGCTTTCCTACTTCAAGGCAAGGAATGTCCTATACAGAATTTGCATGTATGTATCGCACATTGAAATCTATTAAGGAATAGTAAGATGAAAAGTGATAATGGACTTAATTTTCCTGCTCGCAGAAAGTTCCAACGCCTACACTCGAATCCTTACCTTGCCCTCTTATGGAATCGGATAATATTAAAAGGTCTGCTTCGGTGAAAACACCGAAACCTACTCCAGTTGCAACAGTAGAAGGTACATCTGTAACTCCGAGGCAAAGGCCGAAAGGTCAAGCAGTTAGTACTTGTCCGATAAGTTTAAGCGGTCAGATAGTCAGCCAGATATCTGGTCAAGGAACTCAACTGCAAGGCCAGAATGTACCAGGCAATACTGCTTCGTATGTTCAACTTGGGCCTCAAATCGCTTCATTGAACACACCACAGTCTTATCCAGGACAGCAAAATATTCCAACTTTGCCAGTGAATACACCTCAATCTCTTCAAATGCCGAATCAATCATCTTTCGTTCAAATATCGCCTCATGTTTCGACACCCAGCCAAAGTGCTCCGTTTACTCCGTCGCAAGGACAGCAACCACAATACACTCAGAGTCCAAGTCAAATAGCGAGCCAGTCACCCTTAACACAACAATCTCCAGTAACAGTAGCAGACAAGACCCCGTATTATGCTGACCCTAAAACATCTGCGAATGTTAATGAAGAAAACTTGGATGCTTTGTTTCCACCTTCTGGTAAATTGATTTAATAGATTAATGGTAAGATTAATTGCGAGTAATAATTATTAAGGATATAATATTTGATTGTAGGATTTCCAGATCCATTTAAAGATGATACTCGAGCAATGCCTCCTCCTGCAAAAATACCACCGCCTGTTGCTCCTAAACCTGGCAAAACTATAACAAAGATACCTAGTACATCTAGCAGTGTTGTACCACCGAAATTGGCACCTGTGGCTGCCTTACCTACGAAACTAACCATTCCAACAGGATCTGGTAAAACTGCATCAACCGTGACTGCACCACCTTTACCAAAGCCTGTCAATAAAACTGAGAGTTTGAGTCAAAATATAAGCTCGAGCACTTCTCCTCTTGAAAGTCCAACATTATCTTCTCGTCATAGACGGAATGTTAGTGATACCAGTGCTTTTAATAAGTAAGTACATTTTGTGAGTTTATGGTAAAAGGATATTATTCGTAATGATCTTGCAGTGAAAAGTTTCTTTCGTTTTGATTTCCTTTATATTGAACGGGTGCTGTTTCCAAACAGAGCATTTGCAAATGAAACCACACAATTCCTGGCACCTTATGAAGCATCGGTGAAACCACGTTCCGAAGATGGTACACCACCGGAAGTCCCACAGGATGCAAGGACATGCATAGGCACTAGTGCTTCACATGTACGTGTTGTAAGTACAGAAGCGCACAATTTTGCTTTAAGTTTTGTTAAGATTTCAGTTGATTCAACTCATTTATGAATTTCACAGAACATGCTTACTTACTTTACACAAATTTTCCATTAATCTTACTTCTTATAATTGAATTACTTCGGTTAAATTTCATTTATTCTCAGTTTTCTGCACTGCACTAATATTGCAAATAATCTGATTAATTAAAGTGCACTATCTTAATATGTAATTCGATGCAATAGGGAGAATTGTCAAGCATAATTACAACAGAAGGCAGGTCCTTAAGCGCAGACGTTGCTGCATGGAATCCATTCGAAGATGTTCAACCATTCAGCCAATTAACTGAAGATCATATTTTTGGTGCCGAGTTTGACAAAATCCGACGAGGAAGTAATACGAGTATTAGTGGTGTAAAAAGTCGTGAGAGTCTTGTAATGACATACACTGAATTACCAGAAGATCCATTTGAATCTGCACCATTCAGCATGCCAAGTATGCATTCTAGTTTTTGTCGTGATTTTTCTACTATTATTCTCCCTTTATTGTTATGTTTTTCATATCAATTATTACAATACAAGTTGGGCTTTTTCTTTCAGCAGGAAAGAAGAGCAAACTGGGTTCGAAGACTGCAGCGATTGCTGGAGGTAATGCATAAGACCCTTCTTTCTCTATCCGCTCCACTTTCCCTATTTCCTTTATGAGTCTGGGATTAACTACAAAGTCAAAGGAACACGTGTCAACACGTATTCTTCACTTCAATACTTTGTTCCCTTCAAAGAACGGTTGCATAATACTCAGGGCTGTGTGCATAACTCTGCTTCTAATCACTTCTAAACTGAATTTCCTTCTTTACCTATGTAAAGTTATAAATGCGTCATAATATTTGATCAACGTCTTCTTCAAATACTTGCAACAATAAGCTTTGCGGAAAGGAATCACTGTTGCGGGAAAGTAACTAAGCGGTTTAGGTTTCGTATAAAGGTCGCATTACGTCGATCGATATTATTCTTTTGGAGTTTCTGCATCCATAAGAAGCTTATATTGCGATGCATCCCATGCTTCCACAATCAAACTATTTCTCAGTTATTTGATTCTTTGGCTATTAGTATAATCATTCTTCATCGATGACAAAAAGCTTGAAAAATTGCTTAATATACTGCATAAACACTTGGAAGTAATGCCATACATGATATAATATAGTGAGTAATAGTATAAATGCAGTAGTACATATACACATATAAAGGCTGCACTCTGCTTTCTTTTTTGGCGAATGGACGGGCTTGTCTGTGATGTAGAAGAGATAGATGATAAAGGGTGAGAGAGAAATGTAGAAGAATAACAGTGAAAAGTGACAGTTTTTTACAATCTATTTTAATTAATTCCTATGTCATACTGAGATTTGTAAATTAACTATTGAAACATTGTTTTATTATTCATTGACTGACAATAGAATTCGATTAATATATTAATTTAATTTCATTATTGTTTATTATACGTATATGTCTCGAGTGAACATATCTCAAACATTCTCTAATGATTTTTGTTGTTGTTGTACACAAAATATTTCGAATTCGAGTGTTATGTACGATTTTGTTAAACTTACCAAAGATATCAGAATAAGTTCCAGAGATCACATGTTAACGTCCTAGCACAAACAGTACATTTTTAGAGAAGTACGTAAATTAAGAACAAAAGCAAAAAAAGAGGAAAGAGGTCGGTGTTGTAAACGGTAGTTCAGGTCGAGTTTGCAAGTCTATAGACAGATCTTCTGTAGAAGACTATTGTTTACGAGTTGTAGCGATGAAAAACACTAAGACTTTAATTAGCATGGCTACAGTCAGTTCTAAACTAATTATGACTTACATGCTCTACAAAGATATCAATATGAAATCTGTGAAATGTCTACATACCTTACTCTTGTTGATCTATGGCAACATGTAAACACACGAAAGAGATTTCCAAGCGATAAGTTCTGCTCAGTTACTCTTATGCTCAATTACTTGACGGCCCGAACAGTCAAGTGAACCATACGTTTACTTAGGCTGAAAGATTCATTTTTACGAAGATCAAGCACGATACATCGAAGATTAGAATTGAAGTGAAATATGTTACAATAATTTGCGTTATTGCAAAACGGTAATCCAAGCCGTTGAAATCTTTATAAGCATGTGCGAAGAGAGGAGGGGTAGACGATTAGTATTTGACTTGATAAGTAGATGTTCCTAGAAAACAAATGATCGACGCCGGTCCTCTATTTCTTTTTCTCTGAATGACAAGAGACCGTTGACGGCCGAGAGGAACTTTTATCTATAAATAAAAGTCAGAATATAAATATAAATATAGATTACAAATATATAAACAGATACATGCCTCGAGTATGTATAGTACACATAAAATATTATGTTAATAATATACATATGCATATATAAATATATACATATATTATGTGATGCATTCTTTCGACGCCAATACACCACGTTCGGTTTACACGTGGGGCAGCGTTTATGTGTACATTTATACACAGAGGAGACAGGCAGATAAACGTGAATACGTATGTATATTGAAAAATGTTGTATAATAGGCAGTATATCAATGTGGAAAGAGTGGCTGGGATAAATTCGCGGGCGAAGTAAAGGAATAACGAGTGTAACACGGTGCTTGACGGAAACTATATAGTTTTTTATCAGATAATCGTTTAGCCGTTTACTCTTAAGAATGTGAAGGTCTCTGTAGATACTTGAAAGAGAGAAAGAGAGAGAGAGAGCGAAAAAAAGAGCGTTGAACCAAACTCTTCTGCCCGCTATTGAACTACCCGTGGTTTCTGTGTGTTTGCATTTAATTGCATTCACAGGTATGTGTGCCTAAGTACACAAAACAATTGATAGAACGGGGATACAAAATCTTACCGAGAGTGATAAAAGGACTACTTTACTACCTGCAGACATGGTAATGCTACGGTGACCAACTGCCAACATATATATATATATATATATATATATATATATTACTAATTCTAATCAAATCTTTATTCTGGCTTTTTCCTCATTCTTTTCTCGCTTTTTCTATACTACTTATACTTATTCATGTGGCTCTTATCCAATTGTACTCTTTCTTCGCATACAGAGTTTGGTGTTTTGAGCCCCGATAATATCCTTTATATCCTTCATAAGCGTTTGACGATTCTATTACGAAGACCTCCGCAAAAGAATTTCTTTGGTAATCAGACTTGTTACCAAGAGTATCAAGTGAGTTTTTTTGTTGTTGTTGTTGTTTTTGCGCAAAAATTTCCCTCGCATTTTTATGCCATCTTAGTCGGTTCGCGCGCGTAGTGATTTCTCAGTGAAGCGGAGAAATTTCTAGGCACAGATGTAGAACAAAGTCAAAAGTAGTGTTCGCTAAAAACATGTCTTTATGTTTAATATCTTACAAAGCTTGTTTTTAATGGTACTCGTAGTATTACCAGAATGATAACGATCAAACGCGTAAGTACTAGATTCAGGAGCGAGTGCTATGTTGAAAGCACTGAAAGGCTTATAAAATATATTGTGCTTACCTCCGTGAGCTGGATTTCTGTAAAGCTGTATTTATCCGCTCACTGTCTGGAACAACCTAATGAGTTTGGGAGGCACAAAAACAAAACTTTCGTTTAGACTCAAACGTCCTATTCGTTGTTTATGGAGTTTTTGATCTTGTCCTGCATCGTTCGCCTCCCTTTGTGTCTCTAACATGCAAAACTGTTACTCGGAATACCCTGTAAGTGGTTAGCCGATTAGTTGTACAATATTTCAGTTGGCAAAGCGGATTTTCACACATCCACCTGAAATTGCCATTTAAGGCCGATTTATGATTTCTCGAGGAGACAGATAGTTTTGCGAGTCAAGAGCACACACTCCAGGAGGCTGGACAATCTTGGACATTATCGTTCTGGCTGTATTAAAATAATAATGTTACAGCAATAAATATGTACATTAGCATATGGAGTACTCTTTCTTCCATTCATATGCAGTAGAAAACGCAGCAATTCTTTTGCTGATCTTTATCACTTGATAACCGATCAAGTTGATCCATAAGGATTACTGCGTTTTTCACACAACTATCCTTGAACCCCTGAATCTGATTAGGACTGTTCCAGACCCGATGGTGGTGGCACTAACATTAGCTTTATATAATATAGCGCAATTTTCATTCTATTACTTTAAACCTAGCCCTCCTAAGCACTGCAATCATAATTAGATTATTATTCCTCCCTGGGCAAGGATACGAGTGTTCCAGTATGCACTACAATTTCAATGCACCATGCTGCAGCCCTAATCAGACATCTCCCTCTTTCCTCTTAATTTCAATTTAAAATAGTTCTATTCTTTATTTATAAGACTATTTACTAACAATCTTGTAAGTATGGGTTCTATGCCCATTAATTCATCCTCTTACAATCACCTCTATTGAAACTTGCTCTTAATGAGGTGCTTTTAAAACAATATCAGTTTTAAGACATAAATACGAACATGATACGATGTGAAAAATGAACGCAGTATTGCATCAAATATGTTAAATAACGTATTTCTTTTGGTAAGTATAACAAGTGCGTATTCAATGCGGTATACGTAATTGTGATTGTGTACATATAAATTAATGAAGCATGACGTTTTGTAACTATCGCGCACGTATTATATTGGATTCGATTGAAACTCTTGTTTCTTGTACTCTCCGATTGGAAGTCTAACGAGCAGCTGGACTTTTTGTCAGCACGCATTATTAATTATTATCAGAAGATAAAAAATACAGGAGTGTATAGAAACGACGAATCAGTGGCGGGACTTTTGTAATATTTAATGTTACTTATAATTAGTGGATAATGATGATTTATTAGCTAAGGGATATGTTATGTTTTTCCAGGGAAATCGATGAACGGTAGACCGAGACTACCATTGAAGCAATGGAATCCTGGAGTTGAAAAAATTGGTATGGAAGATGAGGATTCTCTTCTAAAAGACAGTAGCCCTGTGTCACCACCATTCGTACGTGCACCGATTGAAGATCGATCGAAATATGAGAAATTAGCATTCAACGCTGATGAAATGTCTAGTGATAGTGAGAAAGAAGTCGTTCAGGAAAGAGTGAAAAAGAAGAGACGTAGAGTGAAGAATATTATAAATCGGAAGAAGAGAATATTGCAAGATGCGAAAAGTCCATCAGTTGAATATGAATCCGATGATTCAATAGGATCCGCAAGTGATTTAAAAGCTATGGAAGATGAAGGTGGAATACGTGATATTCAAGAAGATGAAGATGAAGATTATGATGATGATGAAGAACGTAATAAAATGGATGAAACTGCCTCTGCAAGTGCACGTACTTGCGGAAGTTCGGTATATCATGCCGAGTGTGAATCAGTAGCAACTCACGAGGAGGATTATAGAACAAAAAAGGCAAAGAAATATTACAGGGAACAGCAAGTATCTGAAACAAATGTCCCTGATCCAATAGTTGGACATCAATATGGAGAAAAACCTTTATTATTGGATGACGAATTAGATCCAGAAGCAAAGCCCGACCAAGTTCATGGTGATCCATTCGTTAGCCATCAATATAGTTCGAAACCACTTCATTTTAAAGGAAACAGCTCTTCATCTTCTACACCAGAAAACACCGATACTTGTAATGTTATTACACGAAATCTAGACAATGGACTTTGGAAACAAGAAGAAGATGTCTTTGCTTTAGCACCATTTCCACGTTTAAATAGGTCCAAAAAATCTACCAACACTCGTGATTGTACTACGAAAAATCGGATGCAGAAAAGTTCAACAAATAATTCGCCGCATCTGATTACGCCGATATCAAGTTCACCAATTCCAGTGGTTGAGAATGTTCCATTGACTATGGAAAGTAAACCGGCACCAACTAGTTCTAGTATTCCTTCTCAATATCCGAGGACACCTAACAATGGCACAGTATACGATGGTGTGGATTTTAATATTCGATCGATGCAAGTACAACGTATTGAAACCGAGAAATTTGAAGATCAACAGAAAGACCTTTTTGGTTCATCGCCTTTTACTCCTGGCAGCTATACAAATCCATTCACTCCTGGTCCTAATTATACTAAGTCGGAAGCACCGAAACAATGCAGTTCGACATTCGTCAGTCCAGCAATTTCGTATCCCGTATATAATAAAGGGATGCCAACAATGGCACCGTCCGACGAAGCCACAGGTGGCTTTCATATAAATCAACCTTCGAGTACCGCATCGTCCAATTCGAAGTTTGGCTTAGTCACGGTAAATGCAACAGCTCCAGAAGCTCCTATTGCAGGTGCACCAAAAGATCTATTCGGTTCCATTCCTTTTGAAGAATTTGCCTCGCTAAGAATAAGTGAACAACAGAGACCAACTTCTCTGCCACTTTCACAGTCACCAACTTTCGTTGATAGTGCATTAAATTGTATACTATCCGATAGTATGCAATCGACTTCGAATGTTCAAGCGACAACTTCGCCTCAGATTGCATATACAATTCAAAGGGTTCAACATACAGCGCGTATTACTGTACAAACAGTGAATAGTGTTTCGAAGCCAGACATCCAATCGGACATAGTATCTCCTATGTCACCAGAGCCATTGGTAGATAATTCACCGAAGCATAAGAAGGATAAATCGAAATCGGATAAATCTAAGTATCACTTGATCAACGAAAATCATGGAGATGTTTTAAATGTCTTGCCGTCCAAGTTACCTTTGAAAAGCAAGTCATCAAGTCACAAGAAAACACCGAAAGGAAAGAAAACTGCTGCAGCAACAACTGGTTTTAGTAATATGAGTTTCGAAGATTTCCCAAGTGATGAGAATGAAGAGAAGCAAGCTAGAACACGTGTTGCTCCATTCGAAGTAATCCGGGAACCTGAGAAACGTTTCGGCTCTTTAAAGAGACGAAGCAATCCGTTTACCTGAGACGAAGAATACGGTAGGAAAAGTTAGCGCAGACATACCTACCGTAAGCAGAAGTCATAATTGAAACTTGATTAAATTGACGACTATGATCACAGCAAGAAATGCAAGAATGCTGACCGATACCGATTTCTTTTCCTTTTCTTTTTTAAGTACACGGTACACGAGATTTGGATGGAAGCTGGATTTGACTGGCTTTGTAGTTCAAAACGAGTAAAGTATTAACGAAGATATTAGATACTCCCGGTGAGTACTTTGCTAAATTAATTCCAACGAGAATTTAGAGGTTTTTTGCATTTCATCACTTAGCAAATATGTTAAGTATGACCAGTATCCGAAAAAAACAAGAAGTATAAATCGTTATAATTCAACCTACTTAAATCATTTTCATATTGAGCATTTTCGAAAGAGAGTTATACACGCGGAATTCTATATTTCTTCCCAATTGTGAAAGCTGAGTGATAGACTAATAATTAGTTTAAAAAGAAACAACGTTTCTACTGTTGGAAATATTGAACATGAAAAAGAATAATTGCCGGACTGAAAAATGGTGCATCTTACCAAAACGCGATTTATACCGGATGGAAAGTATTAATTCACATAATACCAGTTCTTAATTACGTTTTGCATTTTTAGACCATTTTCATATAAACTTATAATCGTAAGACACCTGGCAGGTAAACATTGCATAAGAAAGAGGAGGTTGATTTATTCTCTTGCGAAGGGAAGACTTTCTGAAATGTTTTTTAAGTGAATCCAGGTTGTTGGAACTTGGCAGCTCGAAACCAAAAATGATAAAAGACAAAACTAGGTAGGGGAAAAGCATGTGCGTCTATTTTTGCAGCTACACCTTTTCACTACGTTTGTACTTCGGGATTTGTAGATTTCTACTAGTACAATCTACTACGTCTTTAAGCGTAGAGAACTTTTCTAATAAAAACAAGCAAACAAACATGGTTAGTTTAAATAGATATACGATCAACAAATGAATGGAGAAAGAGGATAAATTATTACGATATTCTGTCCGAAAATTTCCATTTCCAGATCGAACTTATCGATGATGGAAATGAACAAGACTTCTCTCCGAGTATACTTACGGTTTCCCGAGTGGAGAGTTTACGCAATATACAGCGTAAGCATGAACGCGAATGTTAACACAAGCAACTTAACTGTCTGACAGATCAAAGAAAGGTGCGTAAAGTAAGAATGAGAAAAACACATGGACAACGATAGCACTCTCAGAGCGGATGACCTCTCAAAAAACGTATCGATTTCTTCGCTTACGGACAAAAAACGCCTTACGAAGTAAGACTGAAGTATTGCTTGACGGTCTTTCTATACATCTAAGCTGGGATTTGAAGTGTGTATTCGACAGAAGAAAGTGTATATGTCAAGCAGCATTCCTTGAACCTTGCTTGTACACTACTTCATAGATATTCTTTCTTTCCTTCGAAGGGATTCCTAGATTCTGTCATATTGCGCCTTTAGCGATAAAAAAGAAGTTCCCAATAACCACATGTATCTCAGAACACGAAGGAGACAATATGCGAATAATGAAAGAAACTGTCTGGAACTCTTAATACATTTGTAAGCGTAATCGTACGCCTTTTCAAGATATATGCGTATAACAAGATATATATCACTTCGGATACATGGAGAAGAAAAAACTGTGTAGATATATTAGTCCGACTATAAATTAGGTGCCTTCCTTTATTACGTAGCGCGTTCAAGCTTGTACTCTCTGTTGTGTCGTGTAGTATATGAAATAATGGTATTCTAAGGTAAACGGAGTCAATTGTATTTCTAATTGAATGAGAGATTATTATCCGAGGATTCTTTTAAATACAGTTCCTAAAATGTAACTGGAGAACCTCAGATAAATACAGAAGAGCTCCGATTACTTGAAATTACCTGCGGAGAAGAAGTATTCCTTCTCAATTATTAAGAAGCGAAGATTTCATTTCTTTACTAGTAATAATATGGTATTTAAGGCGATGTGCTCGCCGCGCCCCCCCACGAGTGAGAGAAAAACACTGACGACGATCCGTTCCGACGCGTTATATTGCAGTATTTCGAAAAACAACACATAGGTGCTCCCGAATGGTTTAACCTCGGTCGTTCAAGTGTAAACGTTTCGTTGCAGTATTCCAATACACATTGTACTACATTCAGTACGTTGATGGCAGCACGACGCGCGCGATCTCAACTAGAGTCCTGCAAAGTTATTCACTTCGCTTATGCCACTTTTCAATTCGGTAAAACTTTGCCTGTTTCAGCGTAGCTAAGCAACCGAATTGAAAATCTGCCTTTCAGTAGTTTGCCAAAACTAAACGTGTACATGTTGTTGTGATGCTCGGATTTCCCAGCCATTCGTAAAGTTTCTCCTTTCGCACCGTCCGATGAATCATAAGACTCTTTTTAAGGGTTTACACTATTAATTAATTCACATTCATATATTACTTTTTATCTAATTCCACATCTCTTTAATGTAATCAATGGCTGGGGATATGAATTCTTGCACATTCCTTTTTGCCTTATTCTTTTTCGTCTAAGCTCGTATGTATAAAGACAAGGAGGAAACGAAGGGAGGGAGAAAGAGAGAGAAATCTATATATGCACATATTTATTTATTGTTATGGTCTTTCGCATATACGCGCTGGAAATTGTGTGACTATATACGAATCTTCTGTAATCTATAATGTATTTTTCGAATCCCTACTTCAAGTTTTCTTCACTGCCCTCGACAAGACGATGATGCACTATTGCTTTTAGTTTAGAGAAAGGGACGATCGATTACATTCTCGATTTATTTAAATACATATATATATATATATATATATATATATATATGTGGTGGGCGTATGAACAATTTCAGGTAACAGAATTACGAGGATTGTTACTATTTAGGGCACGAATGAGGCCTGTGTATATAGTGTCGTGTATAATATGAATTACGCAAATTGTGTAATAGTAGTGTATAAAGGAGGATGAATTAGGATTGAATAGTGTAGGAGAAAGTGAAGCGTACGGGAATGAAAAGAAAGGAACAGAGAGAGAGTTTCAAAGTACGACATCTATCATTAATAGTGATAGGATGCGATGACGCTTTAAGGACCGAGCCAAAGAGGATGCTGGTTAGGTGGGGAAAAAAGAACCAGCAAATCACACGGGTTTACTGAAGTTACAATATTTTCCTCAAGGCATCGTCAATTCGGGGAATTTCAGTAACAATCTCGCTAATTAAGTATTACCACGCATAATGCGCGTGACGAGTGGGAACTCCATTCGATTTTGCCCGCCATTCATTCCCCCTAAAGTACTACTGCAGCTCACACTACATTTAATCCACGCGCTACGATGCCGTGGAACTTTTCGAAGATATGGCTTTTCCGCAAGCTTGTAAAGAAAGAAAAAAAAAAAAAGAAAACTCACACAAAGGACTTAGTAATATCTTGTCCTTGATACATTTCGCCGTAATCCAAGTATACATGAATGCGACTTTGCGCTGGTAGCACTAGGAGGGCGAAGCACTTCTTTCCTTCTCTTTTTTTTTTGTAAGAAAAAAAAACGGAGAAAAAAAAACACACAATAAAGTAGTCGTGTTACGATACGCGGGTGAAGGAACAATGTACAGAATCGATTGTACAGAGAACGCGCGCTTCTTGTGTATAAAAGAGAAAACCTAGTAATGCTGAGGCGAATTGTATTATCATGGATATGTATAAAAAAAAGCAAGTGTATAACCATTATGCATTTAGTGTAAGCGTCTAAGAAAATATATGAAAAGGAAGAAAATAGGTTGGATGGAGTGTTTTCTCACAATTTTCCCTATATCACCACGCGCTTATTCCCTCACCCACCGAAACTCAACGAGATCACTTTTTTCGTTGGCGCGTCGGTACTTTCGAACGACAAACATCCGTTCGCGCGCATTCGCCATCCACTCGTCAGACTACAATCCGTTGGTAGTTGTAAAACTTTTTCCTCGAGCACTTTTGCATCGGTAAGCCCACTAAAAGATAAGATTTACAGGTCAGAATTTAACGGTGGGGGCTATTAAATTAATGACAGTATACGAAAACTCTTGACGTATACCTTTGGTACCAATGAAATAGACATTCAACAGCAGCAACAAAGCCGTTCACCCAAAGTAGAAAGTCTCCGACGTCCCATGACGACATTTATGAGACATGCGACGATCCAAGCTATAAAATTCAACCAAGTGCAGACAATCGCAAGTTGAAGTGCTATACCAGTGTTGATCTCATTTACACGCCTCCAGTTATTCGTATCTGGTTGCAAATAATCCATGAAATCCAAAATCCCACCGCATGCCAATCTATTGTGTATCACCTAGACAAGTAAGTAGTAATAAGTTTCCTTCAAAAATGACTAATAAGAATTTTAAAGTTCCTTTTAAATAAATTATAATAATACCTCTGCTTCGCGACCACGCGAGCCTAAAAGTTGTATCAGCTGTCTTCTATATTGCTCGCAGGTCTTGTAATATCCGTCAGTCATAACTACAGCGTGTGCCAGAGATAGACAACATAATAACACAGCTAGAAAAGCTGCTGGCATCCATTGCTTGTACGGTGATCTTCTTTTAGGACCAACTACCACAACACGACCGTTTGTATTGTTCCTAAACAAGTGAAACATTTTTTATTTACAATATAATTGTATTTTCATGATATTAAATATTATTCAAGTATATCAACGCGTACCTGTTGCGTTCGCATTCTTTTGGTTCATCTAGATTTCTGTAAATGCAGCATCTATAAGCGTGATATCCACCGAGACAGAGTCCAATGAAGATGACAGGAATTAAACCGTATGTACCAAAATGACAGAGTTTAGCATCACCTCCCATAAAAGTACTAAAGGTATTAATTCCGTAAAGAATGCAGCCACAATCGATGTTTATGCATACGTTGAGGGTCCATGCCCAATGCTGCCAAGCAGTGACCAATGAGATCAAAGAGACCACCGAAAAAACTGCTGATAGAATGTATCCTGTTGCAAGTATACGCTCGGCTTCGGATTCCCTCATAGTTGTTTGTTGGTAATTATTGGATTGTTGAGTAATGAATTTTTTAGTTATTCATTGTTAAAGAGTGTCTGTAATATTATAGGAATGTTAGGTCAAACAGGGTCTAAATTGTTAGTTCGTTTGGAGTTTAATGAACTCTTTGAACAATGACACTCTTCCATTTCTTGCTGTTAAAATGAAGATAAACCAATGACACGATTTATTCAATTATCTTTTATATTCACTCTCGTGTATTCTTGATATGTTTGAAATGTGGAAAGAGCGCCGACGAAAATCGAAGCGTCTACCACCGACGCGCGTTGCTCACTAAAACACTTTTCACCGTGATGATCACATGCTTGTTCGGAGCGGGATCTGCGAAGTATGACCGCTCCAACAGATAAATATTTTTGATACTACTATTCCGCTTCGACGTACCATTGATAGATCTATTTTCGGGATAACAGCGCGACGGGAAGTTTGTAGATCCTGGCTGACTTCCTACGCGATACTTGTAACCGTCGGCGAAGAAGTTGCATCAAGTGACGATGATATTTTGCAACTGTTCATAGAATCATTGAAATGGATCTAATTGATGATAATGTAATTAACATAATCACGTTTACTGGAGAGAAATTGCTTTGACGTGCAATGTACAACTAGCTTTGCGGATTCGAAAATAAAGTGCGCGTTCCTTCTGGTATTGCTTATGTTGAACGGTTCCCAATATTTTCCGGGGCTGAAATTTGGTGGGGAATGCTTTTTTATATCAAGGAAGAAGTGATATAAATTCCAGAGTCCTAGCTCAAAATTCATTTTTTCGCAAATTTTTCCATATGTACCCCTTCACAAATTTTCGATTTTTCGAAGGTTCTCGGACTTTGACGAATGCTTGATATTTCGATTGTTTGAGTATCAAAACGGATAAAAAACATAAAACCAGTAGTCAAAGTGCCGGAATTGTACCGAAAACACATGGAAAACCGATCTTGAAAATTTCATTTTCGTCGTATTTCCCATGTTTTTTATACTTCTCGACATTTTCCGGGGCTGAAATTTGGTGGGGAATGTTTTCTTGCATCAAGGAAGAAGTGATATAAATTCCAGAGTCCTAGCTCAAAATTCATTTTTTCGCAAATTTTTCCATATGTACCCCTTCACAAATTTTCGATTTTTCGAAGGTTCTCGGACTTTGACGAATGCTTGATATTTCGATTGTTTGAGTATCAAAACGGATAAAAAACATAAAACCAGTAGTCAAAGTGCCGGAATTGTATCGAAAACACATGGAAAACCGATCTTGAAAATTTCATTTTCGTCGTATTTCCCATGTTTTTTATACTTCTCGACATTTTCCGGGGCTGAAATTTGGTGGAGAATGTTTTCTTGCATCAAGGAAGAAGTGATATAAATTCCAGAGTCCTAGCTCGAAATTCATTTTTTCGCAAATTTTTGAATGGTTCAATCACTGACAAAAGTACAATTATATGATTAAAAAGATAATTATGCAATTCGATGATAAAAAACTGATTCCAAACTATCTGTTACACCATGTACAAAATACTCGCACTAATGAGAATGACAGTATCGAATGAGCAAACCATATTTTTCGTGACAAACAATACATCGTAGACGTTGGTACGCACTTTGAAGATTAAATGGGTACGTCGACATTACTTTAATGGGAACACCTACGAAAAACAACGATCAACAAGGCTCGTGTCGCTCTTTCATATAACGATTCAATTGTCTTTACGTATCCCCAAGTACAAATAGTATGAGTCAACAATGAAAAGTATTCAGAAGACATTTCTTAAGTCAGACCTGTCTTAAATTATCAACCAAAAACTCATGTTTTCCAAGTACAACGTAAAAAGAAGCCGTTAGTGAATGATGCCGAGTAATTTCGTGTCTGACTGGTTTAAATAACCAACCGATTTTCATAAGCATACGTAAGCGCCGCATGTGCACATGCATACTTGCTCACCGCGATCATAGAGAATCAAGTTCAAATATTTACTCGTCGTGATTTGGTGTCGAAACGCACTCGTGACGCTTGTATTCGCATTTCGTGACGCATCATAAAGGTACATACACGACTGGCAATCATACAGGTGATTCACTTAAGAATTGTAGGATTTTCAAAAAGTTTCTCACCTTCGTGCGGGATCGCACATTTATACACCAGTGATGAAAGAAGATAAGGAATGCAGCGTGTCTGTCTCGGCTTCTAACTCTGCCTCGCTAGTAGTTTCAGAAAGCTTGTGCACTACCGAATGGATCCGAATTAGCTTATCTCACTTAACACGTATGTACAGATTGCGGCAATATTGATCACCGAGATTACCTGTGCAAGGATAGCTGACACTGTAAGAATAATCTTCTTTTTAAAAAACTACGACTTCATTGACAGATTTCTTAATTTCTTACGCATACATGTGTCACCTTACGCGACACAATGTAGATGCGTCAGTATGCAATATACTCGTCGTTTAAACACACTACTATTACATATATATAAAATAATTCCTTCGTCAAAAATGCTCTCTTGTTTTTGGTACAATCATCACTGTCACAGCACTTTCTATATTCTGATTTAATCACCACCTGTACGCGTTCAACACACCATTCAAGTTTTTCTAATTATCATATACAATTTTCCGTACACAATTTTAATATTAATAGTTAATTAATATCGATAAAACGATTTAGATATTAATTCTAGTATTAAAGGGGTGTATCGTAAAACTTGGATTTTCTCGATAAGCAAGTAGAGTGTTAGCCGCGACTGGACGTTCACTTATTAAATAATATTGAAAGGTACGTCCGCCCAACGTGAAATAACGGGAATGCTCTACGCCAGTGAGATAAACTCTGATAAGATTATCGTCCGTCACCGACAATGGTAATCCTTGTGCTACACATAGGGTACATCACACTTACCCGCGGTAGTACTTGATTGCATGGAACTCATTGGGAAAGTGGTTGATCGACAAGACTGTTTTAGGGTGGAGGGGGAAGGAATAGCTATGATCTAAAATCAATCTGACCAATGATACGAAACTGTGTTCGTAAAAGTTATTTTATTTATATTACGCATTACACACGCTATATTCGCCATTTGTTCGTTTTCATACATTCGTTCCATGAGATTTTCTATGTACAGAGCGAAGGGAGTTCGTTGGGAGTTTCTAGTAGTTTCGAATCACGATTTGTCATTTCGATCTGCAAGAGAACAGAGGGCACCAAATGATTAAAATTATATTGATAGATAAATATAAAAATAACTTGTATATCATCTTTCTTTATTTTTGTCACAGATCTAAGTCGCCAGTGTCTTTTCTACAATAACATAATGACGCGAAGCATGAACATTGAAATAAATCAACCTTCCTAGAAGGTAATAATATGCAATATGTAGATGCATTTTATGCAATTAAGTATGTCTCTATGCTCGGAACTTTTAGCGAACACAAATAAACCAAATCTCTACATTGACTTAAAAAGAATATCTAATTATAATAACTATATAGTTTGTACAATGTGCATTGGTACCTAATTTTGAATATTGAAAGATTGTTCTTAACTTGATTAACTCAATAATCATGACAAATCGTTATAGGGAATTGTTGTTGGTAAGCTAGAATCATATTTTGTACTATTCAACATATTTGGTATCTGCCTATCTACAACCCCTTGCAATCTGTGATGCTTAACGGCACTGTATACACGCAGTGTGAATCGATAGGTAACAAATGTCAGCATCGCTTGTATGTTAGTAGAAGAACAATTTGCTAGAATATCACTAAAGACAATGTATACGCTCCTATGAACACAAGCGTACCTTCCAAGTTGTATTAATGGATGATACTCGTTAGAGATTTCCAATACAAGTTCGCAATGAATACATACGCGTTAATAAATCATAATAATAAAAAACGCTATTAATTCCATTTCTCTCGAACCATTACTGGAGACACTGTTCCTCTAAGTTCTTTATTTCGCAGAAATTCGATTGCAATAGGAACACTCAAGGAAGGTACAGTTTATGTAGTGGTTTTGGGTTTTCCACACAGTCTTACGCTGGGTTCATGTTGGTACGATGGGTGAATTCCTCCAGATGATCAGAAATATTCCACAGGCAATATAAAGATGCTAAGCCAAAGCCAACGGTACCAGCCATAAAACACTTCCTCAGGCCATCTAAAAGTACCATAATCGAATAATAGTAAACACAATCTTTGTTATATAAACAATAGCTGTTTTAGAAAAGATTATATACTTGTGGATTTGTACAGCATTCCAGTTGCTGTTGCAGAGGCTAATGTATTTAACGAATCATCGGTTCCCCTTGCCCAGGCGAGAATGATTCCAAAACTTGTATACATAACAGACATAATTCCAAGGGTATTTGATATCGAAGAGCCGCTCTTCATAGCATGATTAATTAGTCTGGAAAAAAAGATATTATTATATATAAAAGTTATTTAAATCATAATATAAAAATATGAAAGATATAAGAATAAATGCTTACTGTGTCGTCCTAAGTTTACCAGTGTGGCCAGCGAGCGAAGTTGCTTTTACTCCTCTGTATAAACCAGACACACCACCGACAACTGCCCCAGTCATACATACTGCTCCAATTTGACCGAACGCTAACTCGAATCTACCTCGTTGCTTCGTTACACCTTCTGGGAAGATGAATTCTGGTTGGCTAGATGGAAGGTATGTTGGGTCAAAATTTAAGTATGGACTTAACGCGATTGTTCCTGCTTGAGCGGTCACTAAAAGAAATAAGAATTATTATAGTTATGTATTTTTAAAGTTGATTCTTTTAAGATGACTTAACGTTAGTATGATATTGCATGTCAGTGTATTTCAATGATTGTATTCAATTTGTTTATGACAGTTGTAAGAGATCAGTGTAATGTTTGTCTTACGAATGTATTAAAAACAATCATTACAATTGTTAGTAGAAATTTGTCTCTTTCATTACTTATATGTGCATGGTATTGCACACACAAGGTTAAGTTATAATACGAAAAAGTTACGCAAACGTATTGTCATTAATATGATTACTGTTGACAGAAAATAATAAACCCTTTCATGTGATCTAATTGTATCGACATTGTGTTAAATCATATACTACTTGAGAACAAACGTGTTTATAATGTGGTTGTATTAGCATTGAGTTATCAATTTTCTTTACTTACTAGGTACATTTAAATTGCCATATTTCTTCTGTTGGTTGTCAGTTGGTGCATTGTCGCCACGTAAGTCAATCATCCTCACCTAATTAATCGAACTCCCCTTTCTTCCCTTAATATAACCACACAACGCCGAAACTCAAGGGTCACGAGTACTCACGGTGGCAAAAGGAATGCAACAATCTGAACATGCTGAGGATCTATCAAAACCTCGAAGAAGTACCGGAAATGCTGTAGATCGATAATGATCCCTTCCATAGGTCTACAACTACTATTGCCAAAGCACTTACTACTTCATATAAATTGGTAGTAATAAAACATGTTAATATTTTAAAACTAGATCCATTAATAAGTTTCTCATCACAATTGATAATTTGTCCAACTGTTTATAAGATATTGAATTCAACACTAGTATTTATTATCTTCATTTAATATTTATGTATAAACCGGAACTCGACATGAGCGCCTCTCTTGTTTGTATTCAGCAACTGTACAGATTGTAAGGTTCACGATGGGCACACTGTCATTTATCGACAAATAGTGTGGCAGTCAATTCCCAAAAGCAGTATTCACTGAACCGATATCCTTTAACTGTTGCAACAGCTTTTTTTCTGTCAAGGAAGTAGCAGTTCTATTACAGTTTAGGATTGCCGAAAAGTTCTACCGAACGTTCTGGAATCGCCGACGTCACAGCAGGTCACCATTGGTGTTTACCGCGAATTAGAAATTAACTTTGATTCCTTCAAAGCTTTGCTTTCCCAATTTGCATTTATCTCCGAACTTGAAGACACGTGTGTCATAACCTCGTGTAGTTGTAAGAAAACAGTAGTCACGCTACAACCAGGCATTCTACTCCAAATCTTGTGGGTATTGGTAAATTGACTATTTGACGGGTCGTATTGTAGGCGCATTCTAGTTGATTTTTTAAAATAAATTAATTAACATTATATAATTCACTTCTATGCTATTTCCTACACTGTTTTCCCCTCAGGTGACAAGTGTTTTTATTCTATTTACTCTAACGAGAACAATATGGCATTAATAATGTTGGTTGGATGTTGAATTATTATTATATATTTTATATTGACTAACTCTCCAATTAGAAGTTGCACTGCTATTAGAAAAAAATTATTTAAAAAATCGTTATTGCTCATCAGACATTTATAATTCTTAGTAAAAAAAAATGCATTGCTGTTTAATAGTACAGAATATAAATATCGCTAAAAACGCTGTGATTTTATAAAAATATAAGTTAACTTAAAGTTGTTTGCTATTAAACGTTGCAAATAGCAGAAGAAGAACAAGCGGAAAAGTTTTGTATCTTGTGAAAATTAAAAGAAAACGATAAAGAAAGAATAAATCGAATAGAATCAGATCGAGAAAGAATCGTGATCAATCAGAATCATGATCGCGCGTGATGCACGATGCATCGTGGTGCAGAAGGTGCCGAAGGTGGAGGGGAAAAGTTACATCCAAGTGCGACCTCTGTTCGGGCAACGGCCGTCCAGTCCCAAACTCTGCGTTGCATGGTTGCATTGCTGTCGAAAATGGCGTCGGGTTCGGAGGTGGCAGAATATTCGTCCCCAGCGAAGCGACGAAAGATCGATGGCAACGCTTACATCAGTACCAGTTGTGCAAAACCGGATTTCCAAGATTGCGAGACGTCGCATGATACTCCGAACGAAGATCTTGAAGGTATTTTCACGAAAATATGGCCAATTCATTAATGAAATTTGCGAAATCTCAAGATGGCGGAGTAAAGGCGTCAGCTCCACTTCCGTGGTTTGCCGTTTGTCCGAAGTCGATGCGGGTGTCGGGGCAGCCATGATAGTTCCTATGTACGTCGCAATTACGTCGCGCGTCGATGCCTCTTATTTGACGAATATTGGGCGGACGCCTATCTGGATTGGCTTCGTTTGCTGAAATTGTTATTCCATTTCGTCAGCTTTTCAAAATGCTATAACGCAGGGCATCCGTTTCAGTGAAATTAAGTGCATTTCGAGGGAAAATCGAAGGTGGTGACAGGAAAATTTTCCATGTACCGCGCTGACGTTCACAGATGGCAGAAATTTCATGTACAAAGAAAGCGTCTCTGTGTGTGCGTCGTCGTTACCTACATCGCGCCATTTTTGTGCCCTTTCGGGCGGGAGAGTTGTAGAGGATGTTTGAATTTTAAAACATTGTGCTGATGAATTTACAAATAAAACAATATATATATACGTGAAATACTGAGTTCTTCCTGCTTCAATGTCTACCGGTACTGTTTTGCCGCGCTCGTTTTATCGTCCACGAAAAATTCTCTCGTCTGCGAATGAATATCGGATATTCATCTTTTATCATATTCATAAATTCACTTATAAATGAATCATTATTACCGTAAATAAGAATCATTCCATAACAAATATGCAACCCCATATAGAAACATTTGGGGGTGATAGTGGCTTCACTGAATTAAGCGAAGAGTCCAAGTCCGCATCAGCTTCGCCAGATAAATTTGATGCTGGAAATCTCTCAAAAACCCCGACGAGAGTGGACTCAACAAGCGATGACACAGGTTGCCCGTAAGTATTATTTAAAAATATGTTTATATTACATTATACTTCGTTTATATTACTAACATTTGAAAATATTTAATGTTTCAGACTTGATACTGCCGATGAAAAGGACGAAGCATCGTCAACAGTTTCGAATTTATCAGATTTGTCAGGACTTTCTGACTTTTCTGGTGAAGGAGAAGTCAATCACCAATGGCGTAATCCGACATCTTGGGTTCAGAAGCAAATGTTGACCGGTGCCGATCCGAGAGAACTTCTTCATCATCTCCTAATGGATTCAACACAGATTCCAGAACAGGTCGATGATCTGACGCTCTGGAAGGTAAGTTATTCATCGAATATAGCAATTAGTTATCTATCTGTTCTAGACTTGTATAACAGTGTGCAATTTTACGTGTTTCTTTTAGATCATAATAAACATGATGTCTGAACCGCCAAGACGCCAAAAATTACGACATATAAACACTTTAACAGATGTTGTTAGATTAATTCGTAATAGCAAAAAGATAATAGTTTTAACTGGGGCAGGGGTTAGTGTTAGTTGCGGAATTCCTGACTTCAGGAGCAGAGATGGGATATATTCCAGATTAGCACAAGATTTTCCAGACTTGCCTGATCCACAGGTACAGCAGTAAAGAATTATATTTGGAAATATCAGTATTTATGTTAAAACTTTTCGATATAAAATGAATGTTTCTTTCCAGGCAATGTTTGACATTAATTATTTTGGTCAAGATCCAAGGCCATTCTATAAGTTTGCTCGTGAAATCTATCCTGGACAATTTAAACCCAGTCCTTGTCACAGGTTTATCAAAATGTTGGACAGGCAGAAAAAACTTCTTCGAAATTATTCGCAGAATATTGATACGTTAGAGCAGGTTGCGGGCATCGAGAACGTAATCGAATGTCATGGTTCGTACGAAAAAACTAAACCTGTTTATTGTTAAAGAAGTATGATTTCGAGAAACTTATAAGAAACTTTTTCATACATAGGATCATTTGCAACTGCATCTTGTACAAGGTGCAAATATCAAGTAAAGGCGGATGATATAAGAGAAGATATTTTTGCCCAACGAATTCCATTGTGTCCGAAATGTAGAGTGAATGTTTTGCCCCCATTATCGGAGATTAATCCGAACGAGAATTATAGAGGTAACTGAAAACGACAATACTTGCTATTATTCGCTGATAGTATATTTATTTCCAGTATTTCTTAGAGGCTTATCAATTTCCTTGGTATGGAAAGTTAGCTATCTAGTGGTAGTTTCTACTCTTAAACTTTCCTATAACGTGTCGCGAGTCGATGGACATGAGAGATCAAGCGCTACTCTTCTCGGAGTATGCTCTCGCTAAATGATGTTGACTTTTACACAGATCCATATATAAGTTGATGCATCAATCATAACAACGATTAAAACTTCACTTGTTAATAAGATCATAAGGTAAACTTACAAAATTGCATAAAGCTATCCGTACCTGCTGTTTTACTGAGCTATTGGTAAACGATTTATTATTTATCGTTTAAAATACTCTAGTATCTTCCTTTTATATTGAGAATTACCGCGAGATCCATGACTGTAATGTTATGATTGAGCGAAATACAAAAGGAAACTGTGTGCCTCGGATTCTTTCTGAATGGCGCTGACCAAATCTCTTAAAGTCATTTATCTTTTTCAGATTTGGTGACACAAGGAATTATGAAACCAGACATTGTCTTCTTCGGTGAGGGACTTCCGGATGCGTTTCATGACGCGATGGCCAAAGATAAAGATGAATGTGATCTTCTAATTGTTATCGGATCTTCTTTAAAAGTCCGGCCAGTAGCATTAATTCCTTCCTCCATTCCATCTCACGTTCCACAAATTCTCATTAATCGTGAATCGTTACCGCATCTCAAATTCGACGTTGAACTATTGGGCGATGGAGATGTCATCATAAATCAATTATGTCATTTGTAAGTACAAATCAACTCTTCTCATGTAATAAGTGATTTAAATTTCAATATTACATGAATTGAATTATTATTACAGGATGGGAGAGAATTATAGAGAAATCTGTTGGCTTGATATGATCTTGAAAGAGGCATCCCAACTTTTGCCAGTACAGTGTCTGTCCGATGATACATGGGAACAAAGTCAAGATACAACAACAAACACAGTTCTATCAAGAGATAGCATGGATGTCGAAATGAAAGGACACAATTTGTGTTCGACAGAAAGTCAAGATAGTCTTGTTACGAATTCTACTAAGTTAGAACAACATATTGAGAATAAAAGTATCTGCGTTTCATTATTAGAAACTAGCCATGTGGAAAGCTTGGAGGAAAGTTTTAATTTCTCGGAAGACAGTCCAAAAAGACGATTGGCTGATTGTAGCATAGAGAGTAGTCCCAAACGAATGAATTATGGCAGTAATTCAAATGATGAATTTGGCAGTTCGAATTCAGTGAGCATTATATCTACGGAACATACTAGTGTCTCTTATGAAGAGAAAACGCATATCATTGAATCCAAAACAGAGAACAATGGGAAAATGTATAATTTGGAAGAATGTCAAGTAGTCCCAAGGATTGCAAATGTTTCCCCTGAAAGTACAATGCTTGATTCTGCTTTAGAATCAAGCACCTTATTAGATAAACGTAATGACTCGGGAAGGCCGGAGGATCAAGGAGAGGATCAAGTTTTATTAGAAACGATCCCATGTGATAAAATTAACTTTAAACCACGACAAGCGTCTGTTGATTCAGCGCTAGATTCTGGAATCGGTGATAGCTGCAATAGCATTGATAGCAGAGAAGGCAAAGATAATAAACAACAATTAAAGGGTGATAGACTAGACAGACACTGCTGGGAATCAAAAGTCCGCGAAAGTCTTTCTACGAGACTACCAGGTATGTATTTATATCTATTTAAATCTTTTAAAACAATCAATATAATATTAGATATTATATAATATATAACTGATTTATTTACAGAAAACACATACTATCAATTAAGCCCTGGAAAGTACATATTCCCTGGTGCAGAGGTATTCTCCGATCCAGAAGATTATGATCAGTGTTCACTATCAGCAAATTCCGAGAGTTCGGATAGTGAAAGCGATTCTTCGTCTGGTGAAGAGGATGAAGATGAGGAGGAAGAAGAGGAAGAGGAAGAAGAAGAGGAGGAGGAGGATGAGGAAGTGGAAGAAGTGTGTAAGTTTTGAGAAGTAACATTAAATATCAGTGTCAAGATAAAAACTCGGTTTAAAGAGGAGCTGAAATGCAATAAGAAATAGTTGGAGATTGTATGGAAGAGAACATACTCTACCGGTTATTGAAAATGATAAAGGCGCGGATGATCTCCTTTCAACAGAATGTGATCGCGGACATTGCGAGTCCTATAATTTAGTGTGCACGGTTAAGCAAAAGTTGCATTTAGAAGTAGGACAAGATTTTATTCCCATTTCTTTTTCCCGAAACAACAGTCAATAAAGTGACTCGATTACATGTAGGTATGAATATATACGTGCAATTTTAACAATTTCATAGACAGCAGTAAAAAAAAAAAGAAAGAAATAATAAGAATTGCGTGTTTTACGCGAAAAGTACAAGCGGCTTGATAGACCGGAGCCCTGCTTAATTGACCAGGGTTGTGTCGAACGTGACATTAAATGGAAAGACGTCGAATAGCTATTTCTCCAAGAAACGAGGCTTTTATTATAAAGCACAACTCGTAGATAAATTAATTCATCAGTCTCGTAGCCTATTAAATAGCAATGATTCTAGTAAGATTCTTCTGTCGATGATAAACACATTGCTGCCACGATCGTTAATATAATCCAATAATTCGCTTGGAGAACGCTCGAATGACGATTTCGTGGAAATCACGTTTCCGTCAACGTAAATCCCCCCCCCTTCTACCCTTCACTTGCTCGCTGCTACCTATTGATTTGTTTTACTGATGGACTTGTATATAAGAAGTCGTAAGAAGTATTATACGATTATTGGAGATAGCATAGAATTCAAAAAACAAAAACTGTGTTGGCTCTGCAGAATATTGTACACTGTAAATAATAATCAAACGCATATTATGGCGTCTCTTAAATGTCGATTGGAGCCAGCTTATGTCGAGAGATGACGTTTCAAATATATTTTTCCAATTACATTCTTCATTTCTTTTGTAAATTATTATTTAAGAAAGATAGTATCATAATATTAACACTAGAATGACAAATTATCAAATATCGCAGTGAAATTCTATACGAAACATATAAAGTTTCTATAAGGATTTAATATTTTGCTTGGATGATATAAGTGAAACGTCACTCGCGATACAGTTGCGAATGTAAAAAAAAGGCAAAGTTAATATAAATTCGTACTATTACTATTGCTATCACTGTTATTACTGATACTAGCCAAACTAATATTATAGATCATTTAGTTTAAGCCGGACAGTCAAAGGGTTTAGTATATTTGCGTTGGTTCCTTGTGAGAATATCTTATCCGTCGACTGTCTAGCTTAATCTTAACATCTATACGTTTCTAATTAGTCCTCCCACTGTTAAGTCAACTATTGAAACATTTGAACAATGGCTGGATTTGATTTTAACCACGGTGAAGAATTATGCTTTACTTCATTTGTATTTTTTATACCTGTAATTTTGGATTGGCTAGGATGCCTTACATACTCGGGATTTGCGTGCCCACTGTTCATTTAGTTACCAGCATGGAAAAGCAAAGTCAAGTATTATATTCTAGCTCTCCTCGAGGTCAATTTACAGAAGTATCTCTGAACAATTGACCAAGAGTCCTTACGTAGAACCGAACATATGGATAAACGACTCACACTGAAAGTTACAATTGGATGGAAATCTAGTTCTAGATATATGATAGATTAATTTATCTGATAATTATGCAACTTGCTATATTATCAATTAGAGCTAGATTTCCCGATCCATTATTCCGTGTAAGGCGATTATACTTGTAGAAGCATTTCATGTGTATCATAAAGCAATTTTCGGCTAATAACTTAGACGGCGATCATCTCTGTCAAAAGGAATAGTTGTGTTCTCGTAAAAAAAAAACAGAAAAAAACCGGAGATAGCTGGCCGCTGTTATTTCTTCGCAGGCAGTTTAGATCGATTAGGTTGAACTTTTCTTTTCATTGGAGCACGGGCGAATGTACAAAGCAATGTTGGATAGCTTGGCATTGCGTGTTATTTTTATATGAATGAAAGATAATAGATTAGTACTTTACAGGATTTAAAGAAATGAAATCCACGGGATTTAAGGCAGGCGATCATTTTTGGGTGTGGGTTATATCGGCCCTTAAATGGAGCAGGACAAAAATGCAGTGAAAGCTTGATGTCGCCGAGTGATATTTGTAAGGAACGAAATGGTTGTGTGCAACTTTATTAATAATCACAATGGACGTAAACTTATTCGATGCGATGATCTTTCTTTGCATCGTACACAGAGTTGGAATGAATACATTATATATGAATTGCTATGTTCATGTATAGATGAAATTCATGAAAATATGAATTCATTGGTGCGTTCGTGCACCCCTGAGATTATTAGAATCACTAAAGTAATTAAACCTTTATAATCGGTAGAGGATATATCCCGATAAATGGCACGAAGCTTTTATGTTCCATTAGTAGATCTTTCTCAATTCAGAAATAGTTCGGTTCCTTCACAAGAGCAGTCAGTGTTTATGAAGTTTAGAAGTTATGTATCTCTTCTGCTATGTACAAATCGCTTTATTTATCATTGTTTCGCAGATCGATTATCGCAAGACACAGACTAGGTATTATTTTTTAAATCTTTTCCTTTCTCTTTATTTATTTGAGGACTGTATGGGTGTGTTTGTATACATATGTACATGTATACATAATCGGGCATATGTATGTTCATTAGGGCGTGTAAAAATACATGCATATGTATGTCCCGCGCGTGGTGTATATGTAATAAATAAAAGTTGGTTTCCTTCGCCGCCTTCGGAACTTTACCAAATCTTTCGAAACTCTCTTGGTAGTCGACCACAGACACGAAATATGCCGATGCCATGTATATTTGAGGGGGGGAAAAGTAGAACGGCACTCTTTTCAAGTATCTTGTACTTTACTTAGATATTTATACTTATATCTCAAGTTACTAATCTAAAGATCTACCGCTACAATTCTGCTTCATTCGCAACCATTCTACCATCAATAAAAAGTCATGGCGTAGCTCTATTTTAAATATAAAGAATTTCGCCTTTCTTTTTACCACATTGCGTATTCTGTTGTGGTCGATACAAAGGGAAATGTTAATTTTGCGAAGATTTGACAATCATACCAACTTTTCTTTTCTCGTGGTACTGACTTTTTGTATAAATGCGTCACATGTAAATATTTATTATTTTTACTGTATAATGAATCGCAAGTTTTGGCGCATCGTCCAAATCTCCAGCGTCATATTCATAAGTCGTGTTAAGGCATAGGCTTAATTGTGCTTGTACGCCGGTAGTTCTCAGTTTTTCATATTCGTATTCTTAGTAATCTTGATTGTATCTACAACAACCTTTTCTTTGCCTCCCCCCATACACATTTCATCCTTCTACTTATATATTCTTCTCACATACGCGGCGGATTTGTCGATGCGTCGAAATTAGATGCAGTTCTGAATTTTTTATAATTTGTTATTTAATGTAATTGAATGTTATAAAAATGTTCTCTATTACGGACGTTATAAGTTTTCTGTTTATTTGGTATTACTAACGTGTAAGCTTATCTCCTAAATTAAACATTTTTCTATGATAAATAGCAGAAGCTCCAACTGGTTTTCTTTCCTACCCTATTCATTGTTTATAGGAGTGTCATTAAATATGACAGCAAGATCTACCTAAATGCTGAGCTAGCAGTCTTCAGGAATAATTGTTATTAGATATAACATTTTTATTTGTAGTATAGTTGATCATGGTAATTTAGTATTTGAAGAAGGCTAAATACTTCGACTAAGTATCAGTGATTGCTGACTTTTAGATATTAAAATTCTATTGCTATAATTAAACAAATAAACCGAAATATACCCCAAACCTATTTTCATGTTAAAAGAGTACTAAAAGATATTGTGCAGATTGTACAGAAGGCCTAGTTGTTCAACAACGCGATTGATGATTCCATGTAATGATAAATTATATGCGAGAAGAAATAGTCAAATGAAACAGCAAAGGTGTATCGATGGAAAGAAAGCAGTTTTCAACTTTCTACTTTCGTCTACCTCTTTGCTCGATAGAATTAACGTATCAATCTTTAAACTTAAGAGATTAAGCTTTAGGGGAATACTTTTGTATTAAATTTATGAAGCTTTGAAATACGTGAACTTCATATAATAACGTAAAAAAATTGCACTAGCTGTGTGTTGTAAATTTTATAGTATAGTTTGGTATAATTGTATAAAACTGTAATACAATTAAACGATATTCGTCATTAATTGGTGAACATGCAATAAATGTTGAGAGTACCACGAAATGAATACAACGTTCGTTATTTATTTATGAATTACAAAGAAACAACGAGAGGAAATATTGCCGAACAATCGGGTAAGTAATATCATGGTGAAAAAGAGTCAAACTAACACAATTTATATTCATTTATTTGCTTTATTGTTATATGTCATATAATAGTTTTATATCATATATCGCAGTTATCATAAATCAAATTTGAAAATAGGCTTTAAATTATAACAATGTATCTTAGAGAATAATTGAAGCGCTCCCTGGAATATAGGTCAAAAGCCCTCGCACGATTTCCACGAGCTTCATCAAAACTTATGTATGAGGGGACCGTTTCAATTACAGTATCGTCGCTATGTATTGAACACTTGCCAAAATCCCCGTCAAGAAAGATTTTCAAATGTTCAATCGAAATGAACATTTCGCATATATATGTATATATATGCTTGCAAATGTGTGTATATATATATGTTTGTTTATATATATATACCGAGTGTACCTAGAATAGTATATCATACTAGTCCAGCCGAGACAGCAGGTGACGTTCTCTATGTACCTTCCTTTCCTATAGTTATGTCTTGTAATAATAACCATAATATAATAATAAACATTATTACCACCACAGCAATAATATAGTATTATAATAGCACTGTCGCTAGGGACGCACAATTATATTTACGTGTTGGCGGCCCACTACCATTTTAACAATGAACAATATTCATTGATCTGAATAGGATTTCGGTATACATAATATAATGTATTATTAGTACAGTGTGTGTGTTCTTCCATTCGTGCCAACATCTTTTTTCTCTAATGTCTTACATTATATCCGATTTCAAATGGGTAATCATATAGCACATTACATGCTCCGATCAGAGAATTATATGTATCATATCCGCTTCTTATTGTATGTCACTATCATTCGATGCGAGGCTTTCTTCTCTTACGTCTTAAGTAGAGAAATGCGATTGAGTCCGATTTTCCCTATACGTCCCAGCACAGCTTTCTCAGATTTCAAACAATCGGTAGGTGCAAAGCTATTGGATAGAGAAAAGGGGAAGAGACTTTTCGGCAAAGGAAAGAGAGCAATAAGGACAGACAGAGGGTACTTCTATTTGTGTTCATACTTTGTTGTCTCTCCTTCCCTTGTGTCGATTTCATTGTCTCCCCGCTCTTCTATATCATGCGCGGGCGGGCGGGCGCGCGCGCGCGCGCGATTTGTGTGCTCGCATTTTCGCAATCGTGTTTAGATTCGGTTGGTGGGCCAGTGATTCGCGAGCTACGTTCCAAAGTGTAATCGTGGTAAGAGCAATGATGCTACAAGCGATAACGAGCAGGTGCTAGGAGAGAGAGAGAGAGAATGGAAGAGTAGTACGCAAGGATATCAACTTTTCGGACAACACTAAAAAAAAGAACAGCTTGCCCGTCCTCTCCGATAACTGGCTTTGCGCGTATCATTCATAAAATCAAGCACTATTCAATTAATTCAAGCAATGATATGTAACACAATCAATCATTTCTCAAAGCCTTTTCCCTTTCTGCGGCTTATCTTTACTCTGGATACGAAATCATTTTAAAGGAAGTGTCTCCCGTAAACAAAACAACTAGCACAATCATCGACTGTATCTGTAGAGCCACCGGCAAAACTCGTTACACGTTTCGTCTGAAGCTAAATACCGACGACTTTGGCAGACATCATTTCTATATTCCAATTTGTTGAATAGGTAGATTGTCCAGAGGATGGAAGTACGAAGGCACCGCCACTGTTGCCACTCTGTTGTGTCATTGCAGCCCTATTGAGGGGTGTCATTCCGTCCAAGAATTCCGATGCCTATGATGCGGAGCGCGCGAGATCGGCGTGAAGCCAGTAGGGGGAACGAAGCGTTATATATATATATAGATATATATTATATTTATAATATATATAGATATATATATATATATGTATATGTATATTATAAAAGAAAGCGAAAGGAAATTGGATGAAATAATAAGAATGGATACTGACGCAGCAGTAAAGGAAAGGACAGGACGAATTAAAGAGGAGAAGAGAGGATCGACCGAGCCTGTCGCTCCACTCGATCCCCGTCGCTCCTCATGTGTGATGCACGCTCGTTCTCGCCTATGCCAAATTCTGAAATTATCGGTATCGCATAATTATACTAGACAATAGTATTAAGTTGCTGTAAGGATTTACCGTCTTATCACCTAGCATGACAAGTAATATTGGATCTGGGTTTTCAATGGATATAATAGGTTGTAATGTAATTTATGTGTATGTATGTATTTATGTGTATTCCAGTTCCATCTATTACTACTTCAAATTCCGGGACTATTTCATCTCATCCAGGTAAGAAAGCGAAGCTGCGTTGACAAAAATGTCTCCTTTTTTAATGGGTCCACTTATTCCATGCCTGCAACCAAATCGTTTACGCTCGGTGTCAATATCTCGAAACACAAGGCGAGCCAAAGAGACTTTCTGCAGTGCTTGAAACAATAGATATGAGAGTAGAGGCAGAGTTGGTTTCCCAATGACAACAATTGTTTCACGGAGCGTTTCGACTCGACGGAATAATTGGACCGACGTTGTTTTCACTCGAAAACCAAACGTCCTATTTTGTGTTCATTTATGTCTTGGCTTCGGCGTCGGCTACTAACTTTATTCGCGAGGAGGATACCTTTTTCGAACGAGGCTACAGTGTCAAGAGGAATTGACTCGTTGACATCTGGTTCAGTGTGACGACCTATAGTTTAGGTATAACATACCGGATGTTGTTTGTCTTGAACACCAGATACTGCATCAGGTATTCCCCATGCTGGTGGGTCGATCTTTGTTGGCTCGGTTGGAGGAATCTCCGTTAAACCAGGCGCTCCAAATTGTCCTGGTAGTAAGGTCAATCCTGGCATAAGTGAAAGAGCTGCAGCACTTCCATTCGGGAATGCCTGTTGGGTATCTACATGGCCCTGAACAAAATCAAAGTTTATATATCAATCTTTATCCTTCCTCTTTTTTTTTATCTTACACGCACAATCCCTACAAACATTATCACCAGTGCTCATTACTTCCTGGATTGTATTGTCTCACTCAATTATAGAATCTCACAGTTGATGTTCCTATGCCTGCGTTAACATTCGAGACAGATCGAAAACCTGTCGCTTGCAGATATGTCACCATCTGATTCTTCAAAGAAAATCGAATATATTTGAATATAAATCAATACCTGAAAGGAAGACTCCATCATTTGGTGCAGCTCGGCATCGACGTTGGATATCCGATTGTACGCTGCATTAGAACGGAACATTTGATGCCTATCAATACCAGGCGCCAAATTTGCCCACGATCCAACAAGTTTCTCGTTGCTCAGCATCCAATTGATCGAATCTGCATCTCCACCAGGTCCCATACCAGTAGTATTATAATTCTTCCAAGCTCTTTCTGTTCCAATGGGCCTTGGTACTTTGCGGTCTTCTATTTTCAATTGACTCATCTCTTGAGCTACTTGCGCTGGTGAAGATGGAGAGATTGCTGGTGAACCACCATTCTCCAAGCTTGTAATCAAGTCGATACTTCCAGGTTGCGCGGCAATATTAGCGAGATGATTAGAAAAGCTAATCTGACTCATCATAGGATCTTGATGAGGTGGGTAATTGTTGTGTGGTGGTGCGAACGGCCAGCGCGTTTGTCCATTAGTTGATATTCCTGCATTAGGTGTTGCTCTTGATGGTGGTTGATACTTTCCAAGAGGAAAGTTACCCAACATAGTTAAATTGTTTGATTGCATCGCTGATGGTGGTGGAGCAGGTACAGTTGCAAACATATTTGGATGTATACCAGCCGCTGCATTAAACATCGTAACTTGTGGCTTATTATTCAAGTGTAATGAACTTGAGAAATCTGGCGCTCTCGGGTTCAATCTTGACATGCTAACAGTTGTGTTTACAGAAGCAGATGGAGCGATAGTTTGGGCAAAGTTTTGCATATGAGGATGGAAAGGAAGTAAAGGATGACCTCCTTGTCCTTCGTTTGGTACCATTTTCAGTAGGCTTGAATTTACATTTGGATGTTCATAGGCAGTATTGTTTGCTTTGAAAAGACCAACGTCAAGTGCTGGTTGTGTACTCGAAGGCATAACATGAGGTTGATGGGCTCCTGCATTTCTAGATGCAGACATATCACCCTGAAAGAGTGGCCTATTAAATTGTGCCATCCCTGTTCCCATATCGAGATTTTGTTGTGACATCACTGGTCTCGCAACTGCCAAGCCACCAGCTGGTTTCGTTTGAAGTTGATGATCCCCGTAGTTTCCCGATGATGGGAATTGAGACGATTGAATTTGATTATGTACAGAATTCGTCGTTATACCAGGCCCAGCAGTACCAGTAACATTACCAGCACTGACATTCCCCGCTGCTCCACTTCCAGCAGCACCACCTCCAACACCACCACCCATCATCGAGCCACCATTTGTGTTCGAGCTACTACTAGATTTACTAGAAACTGGAGAACACATAGCCGTTCCTCTATAACCAGGAGCTTTCGATGCATCCACCTATTTCAAGAAAAAACCGACAAATCACATTTATATATTTCAATAACACTCAGACAATTCTTTACAAACATACAACAAGAAGAAAACAAAAAAATCACTAACCTGAGGTGGTACACTATCAATGAATTTTGCTGTAGATGAGCCAGATGTATTCACGGAAACTCCACCACCAGCAACAGTTGCGAAATTCATACCCTTCTGAGATTCATTTTCTCTAGCACCCCACATCGATTGTTGGGTAACTTTAGTGAAAGTATCATTGAATAAAGAATACTCCAATGGTGTATTATTTTGTTGGGGATGTTGTTGTTGTTGTTGTTGCTGTTGTTGTTGTTGCTGCTGCTGTTGCTGTTGTTGTTGCTGCTGCTGCTGCTGTTGTTGCTGCTGCTGTTGCTGCTGCTGTTCTTGAATGGCAGATGTTATTGGTGTCGAGCTTCGTACTTGTTGTTGAGGTTGTTGAGATTGCTGTTGTTGGTGCTGTTGTTGCATCAATGCTTGAGATTGTGTTACAGTAGGCGGAGAAGGTGTGACACGCATAGAGTTGGAACTACTGGAGATGATAATGTTCTCTGGACAGTGAGGTAATACATTGCTCGTTGCCGGTGATACTGCGCTCGATCCAGGTGAATAGTTCGATTTTCCGGTATAGTGGGGTGCCATTGATGGCGGGGCAGACAAAGTAGGCAGTGGTCGGCAGTGCTTCGGTGATGTACTGACTACGGGTTGTTGTGAGGACGTTTGGGCCGTCGCAGCAGCCGTAGCTGACATAACAGTTACAGTATTTGCTTGCGACGATTTTTGCTTGTTTATCGTAGTATGAGCAGACTGCATCACGCTAGTAGCTGAATGCGTCGAGGCAGTGATTTCAGAAAGTTTAGCCGCAAACGTTTGTGATGTACTTGTTGTCACTATTTTCGTTGCACGACCGGCTGTCATAATGGCGCTAGTGTAAGACATTGTCGTTTTCGTATTTGAAGACGAGGCCATTTGGGCAGCAACAGCTTGCGCTCGTTTCTCGGCTAGAAAATCGATTCCAAAGAATTGGTATATTAGAGACTTCTACCAAATAGGAACTAGTTTTATAGGTCTACCAAAATATCTTTCAAATCACCTGCAGCTACAAGTCTTGGTGCTGTTGCACGTGGAAGGGCAGTTGGAAATGCGCCAGCCAGTTTAATGCTAGATGATGATCGAAGTGGAATCAATTGATTTACATTGGATACTCCAGACGTGTATCCTGGTTTATTAACTTGAGTGCTACTTGAACTGGATGTCAAACTAGGGGCCTTATTCACAGCACCTACTTTCGCTTTACATGACTGTATATGAAATAACATATTGTTAATGAATAACATTTTAATATCTTAGAACAAATAGAAGTATTAAAAAATACAGTTCATCTTACAGCAACAGTAGAGATGGATTTGTCCCATGCGGAAGTCGTAGCTGTAGAAAGCTTTGATTTTGGAAGCATTTGAAGAATGTCAACATCGGGATCTTTTATAAGTGCTGCTATTAGTGTATGTGCTTGCTTCGTCGCATCAGAGGAACCCCTACAAATAAAGTTAAACAATGTTTCATTCATTGAACAAAAGAATTCGTTATTGTATAATTTTGCCTTGAACACTCAAAAGTAAACATACTTAATCGTGATAATTCTTTCCCCTTGACATTTGCTTTGTTTCTCTACTTCAATATGTGCACCAGTTGCACCTCTAATAGCATTAATATTACTGCCACCTCTTCCAATTACCCGGCTAATTGCATTGGGTGGAACAGAAACCTTCTTGGATCGAAACGGTGAATTCATGAAACGGCCAGAATCATCGGATTGTCCCCTATTTAATAATGTACTTATTAACTTTACATATACAGTTATATTTCTTTTGTACTTTAAACTTTTAGTTTATCAATGTAAAACAAGAATTCATGTCTTAATTTTATAGTACACTTACTTTCGAACAACTTCTTTCCAACCTTCTTCTCGTTTGCCGCCTTGTTTTGGACTCGTGGTATTATTCGGTTTTGTTGAGGTGTTTATTGTGTCTCCGTCGTATTGATTACTATATGATTTTTTACCCTTTCCGGGCATGTACGTTTCATTACCGGTTGCTTCGAAATCTTCCCTATCAGCAGGATGTCTTGAAGACTCGAATACCAGTTGACCTTTTAATTTACGATCACTACAATTCGCTGTGGTTGATCGGGTATTTGAAACTGTTGTCGTAGATACGGGAACAGCATTGCTTGAATTCGCTGCACTTCTCCTACTAGCGGCAAAAAATGATAAAGTGATATATGATTGTAGAAAGTAATCTGTCATGAATCTGATTACTTACCTCTCCGAAGTGTTATTTTGGGCCTTCGTTGGGGTTATTGCATTTTGAGGGATGGAAGTGCTTTGGGTGATTACGGTTTTAGGTGACCTTTGTGGTGAGTTCTCCTTCTCATTAGTTGTCGGACTATTCTTTTTCTTTTTCTTGTCTTTCTTTTTGTCTCTTGCTTGCACATCATTACTACTACAACTTCCTTGACTATTGGCATCAATTCCGCTATCGCCTTCTTCTCTGTCAGGATCTTCAGGACTTCTATTAACTGGTGATGCCATGCTATTTACTCGCCCACATCCATCACCAGCTTCATGTTCACTGTCTTCTGCTCTTTCGCAATCTTCATCACCAGATTTCTTGCCATTCTCTTCTTTATCATCATAATTAGTTTCACTCTTCTTGTACTCTTCGTGCATCTTCCGCCTTTCTTCCTTTTTCTCAAGCTTTTTCTTTTTCTTTCTTTCTCGTCTACGAGCTGCTGCCGCTTTCTTCGATTCTTCCCTAGTCTTCTCCATGTCAAGTTCCTCTAATAATATCGTCGCATTCTTATTTGCCTTCGCTGCTTGGGTCTCCTTCGCCGCTCGAATAACTTTCACGCATTCCATGCACTTATCTAATAATTCTTTGTCACTCACAGTTGCAATATACCTCGTCATTTCCTGATCACTTGGAAATTGAGTAACATGATTTACCATCCACTTTACTACCTTAATGTGTCCCTTACGGAACGCAGCCATGAGACAGGAAACCTATTAAACACATAGAATAATGATAAAGATGACTATGATTTATTCGACTACTTTGCGAACATGATTAAATACCTTTCGATTATCTTGCGAATCGATATCGGCACCGGCATTGTAAAGTAAATCTACCACATTAAGATGTCCACCATTCGCGGCTAACCACAATGGACTATTTCCTTTTTTATTTTTCACCTCGACTTGGGTACCCCTATAAAATATTATGATTTTCATTGTATCATTGAAAGAAAGATTTCCTCGCTGAAATATTAAAGTTTACAACGAAAAGGAATGTTTACCTCGATAATAACAGTTCTACAAAGCGGCAGTGACCTTTATCAGCGGCAATAGTAAGGGCTGTATCGCGGGATGATGGTACAGGTGTTGCATTAACATCTGCCCCTTTTGTAAGCAAGACGCGACCTACTTCAACATATCCACCACTAGCAGCTTCCATTAAAGGTGTTAGTCCCGTCTAAACTCAAAACATTCCAGTTGCATTTACCATTTATTACGGAAAGTCCATCGAAGAATCATAAATTGTCAAGCCTATAAAGAAAATACCTTTGCGCGATGTTCTACGTTAGCTTTACGATCAAGAAGGAGACTAACAACTTCATGTCTTCCTTGGAAGCACGCAAGTGTTAACGCCGTATTACGGTTGGTCTCAATTTGAGCATTTATATCGCTTCCCATATCCAGCAAAAGTTTGACTGCTGCTGTATGACCATTCATAGCAGCAAGCATCAATGGTGAGATACCTAATTTCGATCCGGTCCGGGAATTAATTTCGGCGCCATGGCCAAGGAGAAGCTTTATGATGTTCACGTAACCACCGGAAGCCGCTAAACTTAACGGAGTGTAATCGGAAACATTTCGATGCTCTTTGTTCGCGCTTCGGTTAAGAAGAAGCTCGACGACTTCATATCTGCCACCACTGCAAGCAAGAGATAATGGCGTATCCTTCGTACGCTCAGATTGAGCCTCGATGTCCGCCCCGTTGTTAAGTAAAATCTCGACAACTTTCTGATGACCCGCCGTTGCTGCCAGGATTAGAGGAGTAAAACCCTTCTTGTCTCGATGTTCTATTCGAGAAGAGTTTTTATTTTAAGTTTTCTTTTGTTTCATATATATATATATGTCTCATTGTCTGAAAACATAAGATAAAAGCTCACCTATATCAGCACCCCGACTTAGTAGCAATTCAACAAGGTCTTCGTGACCACCAGCGCAAGCTAACGTTAATGCCGTATCATGATTGCTATCAGTCTCGGAGTCAACATCCATGCATGAGAATGGTGCTGGTGGTACTTGATTCGTAGCGTAGCCTCCAACAGTTGGTGCAGCTGTTGTATATTGACCAGTAACTATTAACAAAAATTATATTAGTCATACAATATAGAATTAGTAAGAATTACATTCTCTGTTTAACTGATCTACCTGTTGTCGGATCCAATTGATAATTTTGTCCGGGGAAATTGGGGGGTTGTTGTTGCGTGGTGGCAGTTTGTTCTTGTTGGCAAGATTGCTGTTGAGAAAGAAGAGGATAGCGAGCCTTTTTACCCTTTCCACTTGTTGGCGCAGTATAAACCTGTTTTTTATCGGATGCAACTACAGTTGCGGCAGTTGTTGTCGCTGGAGCTTGCGTTTGGGTGGCAACCTGTACCTGGTTGGTACTGCAACTTGTTGATTGTGTATAGCCGTTGGTTTGATGAGGCATACTGTCGATTCCAGTCCCGTCGCTCACCGCTAGCAAAGTTTGGGTAGGAAACGCTACATATAAAAAACAATTTGTCTTTCCGCTTGTAATGTGTAATGAAAGCTTCGTAAATTGTACGAATCTATGCCTTACATATTTGTGATGATTGAAGAAGAAATTGTCGGCGAAGTTCTTCACCAGCTCGTACTCCTCTTTGAAAGCTAGCATTATACAGTTGAGCTTTTATTAGTTGACTCTGAATCAACTGTGTTTTCGACAACTGGGAGGCTGTTGATACATCAGTTTGTATCTGAACACCGGCGCTAGTTACTTGGAGCGACGGTAGACTCGGTAGTGAGACGGAAGGTACAGATAAGACGGGACTTGTAAAATATTCTTGGGATGTATGCGGACTACCCGCTTGTTGAACGATTTGGGTATTCTGTAAATGTTGCTGTTGTTGCTGCAGCTGTTGAGATTGCGATTGTTGTTGTTGTTGCGATTGCTGGATCTGTTGCTGATCTTCGCCACCAGAGACTTCTAATCTTTTTAATTCTAACTTCTCTTGACTTTCCGCAGCTGTAGGAAACAATGATACCAAAAGTTATTGAAACATTAATCACAATCATTTACATTGCCTCGACATATCTCAATAGCTATACCATCGAATGTATCATCAAAGCTGATAGATCGGAAAATTTCCATCGCATCATCTAAAGGTATATCGGTGCCGTCTTCTAATTTTATCACTTTTTGAGCAGCAGCAACAAAGGGGCACGCCCCATCTTGATGTAGTCTTGCTAATTCAGAATCCATTGGTTCTGAAAGATTCTGCTGCACTGCTTGCTAAATATCCAATTCAAAAACGTTTGTGTTGATCCTTGCGCTTTGTCTTCTTATATAATTCCTTGCCTACTCAATAACTAAACATAACAATGAGAAATACCTGATCATGAAGATGATGAGTATGCGAGGGATGAAGATGCGGCATTAATTGTGTCGGCATTATTATGCCACTTCCATTCCCAGCAATGACACCTGGTTGTTGATGGGTTTGCTGCTGTTGTTGCAATGTGTCGGATTGTTGTTGTTGGGATTGTGATGTTTGCTGTTCGAGTTGCTGTGCTTGTTGTTGTTGTACCTGTTTGTACATACCACATCTTATCTCATGTAACAGATAGAAATCGTTGCTAACTAGGTGTTGCACACATGACGTGTCAATATTATTTACAACTCGTCAGTTGTATAAGAAATGAAAAGAAAAACTTCTTATAAATGCAACATACCTGCACTTCCTCTAGTTGCAACTGCAATTGTTGATTAAGCTGTTGCAATTGTTGAATTTGTGGCACTTGATAAGTATGCTGACGCTGCTTCTGTTGGTATTGTTGTTGAAGACCAGCCATCAACGATGCCTGTTGCTGTTGTTGTTGCTGTTGTTGTAGTTTACCTCCTACCATACTTGATGCAGCTTTCCGGATATTTTTACCTTCCTTCTTCGAAACAGGCTTCGCTTTAGGACGATCACTAATAGCAGTATTTTGGCTGACATCGCTGCTTGCAGTGATAGGCTGTGAGGCAGTCATCACAGCAGGAGGAGTGGAAATACTAGGTGGGCTAGGTGTTGTGGTCGCTGAGGTGTTAGACATGACCAAAGAAATAGCTGTCGTAGCAGGTATCGCTGCTAAAGACAGAGGTGGAGACGCAGGGAAGGTATTCGTGGTAGGAAAGGTCTCGGCGATTGTTGTAGCTAAAGCCAAGGCTTCTTTCCGACATTGCTTCCCTTTCTGGAAACAATTGTACAGCTTCATTGCTTCACTAGTACCTTGGTGCGTCAATGAATTTTCGGAGAGGCCAGGTAGGTCGATCTTTATCATTCTTGATAATAAAGATTCGGTTTCATCCAACTCCTGTTGTTGCTGAGGTTGCGTCTGCGTTTGCTGTTGAGGTTGTTGTTGTTGTTGTTGCTGTTGTTGCTGTTGTTGCTGTTGTTGCTGCTGCTGCTGCTGCTGCTGCTGCTGCTGCTGCTGCTGCGGCGATGTTTGCGGTTGCCGTTGTTGCGGAAGATTGGAAGGATCGACTGGTCTAGGACCAGTGGTAAATAAATGGCCTGCACCCTTAATTTGAAGTTCTTTTTCTACCCTTTGCAATTCCTCAAGAATTTGTTGTTTATGAAGGATTTGTTCTTGTCGGGTGTTTTTCCGATTCTCTGAGACATTTAACCCAGGTGTCGGCGTTGGAGCAGGACTAAAGCTAATATTAGGTTCTGAGAGACTAGTAAAGCCTCCACTTCCTTTATCGAGAATATTTGTATCATCTTTAGTTGGCACCGCAGATTCTCCTGCGGGTTGCGAACGAACTTGTTGAGCTTCCGCAGAAGTAAGACTCATATCGGGCATCATAGTTACAGATCGATTTTTCCTCAATAACGATTTCTGTGTGTTATGTTTAGGTTGAAGGTTTTGGGATTGCGGTTGTTCCGTGGTTTGTTGCTGTTGTTGTTGATGCGGCTGAGGTTGCGTCGAAGTTTGCTGTTGGTGAGGTACATGTTGCTGGTGTGCTATATGCTGTTGTTGCTGTGCCTGTGGCTGTTGTTGCTGCTGTGGCTGCTGCTGTTGCTGGTCAGCTGTTTGTGGTTGTTGCAACTGTTGTTGTGGGAGTAACATAGGTGCAGGTGCCGCATTATGTGGTGCACTCATCATAATACTGTGAGGATAATCTAATAAAAGTTGAACAACACTAGTATGACCTCCTTTTGCTGCTTCAATGATCATCGTAGAATTATCCTATAACATAATACAATATTCATAAATATAATACCGATTTTTATTTAAAACATTCTATCTTACGAAATATATATATATATATATATATATATATATATATGCATATGTATTTTTACCTTCAGTTTGTGAAATGGATTTGCTGATTGGGCAAGCAGCAATTCTACAACACCAAGATGACCGCCAGCACACGCAAGTGAGAGAGGGGTGTGATCGTTATTTGTCGTTTGCCTATTCACGAGTGCCCTTTTCGATATAAGAAATTGAACTGTGCATTGATGACCAGCCCTGCATGCTTTCATCAGCGGCGTTCTGCCTCCTTCCGACTCATGTTCCTATCAGATGGATAGTTACTGCTGTTAAGAATAATTCAAACAATGCTTAGATTTATAATTGAAAGTACCAAACGAATCTTACCAAATCTGCTCCATATTGTAGTAATAGATCAGCAACATCAGTATGGCCATTTTCACAAGCATAAGTCAATGCAGTGTCACCAGTCTGGGTTTGAGCATGAACGTCCGCCGCAGATTCTAACAAATAACGAACGAGCTCTAAGTGGCCTTCTTGGGCAGCTTCCATTAGAGGAGTAGATGCACCCAGCTCTATGTCAGCTCCCGCTTTAATCAAAAAATCAGCAACTTCGAGAAAGCCACCACAACATGCTAAGGTCAGGGCTGTTTCTTGCGTTTCTTCTGTCTGCGCGTTGATGTTCGCTCCTGGAGAATAAATCAACAACAATTCGATTCTATTATATGTTTCTTATATTTATTAAATATCATCTAGAAAAATGTATACCTTGACTTAAAAGCAGGGCTACCATTTCTTCATGACCTTCACGTGCTGCTTCCATCAATGGTGTATACCCTTCATCATTGACTTCTTCAATATTCGCACCTCTTTCGATAAGAAGCATAGCCAAGTCAACATGACCACCGCAAGCCGCCAGAGTTAACGGTGATTCGAAACTATCCGTTGGCATGTTGACTTGGGCTCCAGAATCTAAAAGTAAGCGCGCAACTTCCACATGACCATCCATTGATGCTTCCATTAGGGCAGTGTGCATTTCATCAGTTTTATGTTCCTGGAAAGTTGAAGGTTTTTATGTAATATTATAACCTGTAATTCTAGGTATAATGTGTATTATATTATATAGAAATATTCTTAAAGTTCACATACCTGATCCGCACCAGCTTCTAACAAGAAGCGGACCATTTCTAAATGTCCTTTGTAACATGCTAGCGTTAATGCGGATTCTTTAAATTCGTTCGAATGAGTATTGATTCCCGCACCATGCTCCAGCAATATCTTTGCAACTGGAACGTGACCAGCGCTAGCTGCTTCCATCAATGGTGTATGACCATTTTCATTATGATCTTCAACATTGGCTCCTGCTTCTAATAATACTCGTACTACATCTTCATGGCCACCCGCACACCCGTACATGAGAGGTGTGTTACCTATAAAGAAAAACATAGCATTTCTATTGGCATTCTAATAAAATGATTATTAGATTCTTTGCCATTCGATATATCTAATACACACCCGAAGCAGATTGAGCATTCACATCAGCTCCATGAGCAATAAGCAAGCTTACAATGTCCACATGCCCTGCACTGGCAGCTTCCATTAAAGGGGTACAATCCCCTTTGATACCACGATCTTCTACATTCGCGTTCATCGCCAAGAGTACCTGTTAGGAAGATCAGTGACAGCAGAGATAACATAAAAAAAACCTAGTATTATGTTTTTGTGAGCAGATGGGTTTGAATTACTTGCTCATGCGGCATAAATTAAATGTCATTGAATAATTGTTATACGATATGATATTTTATATTTATCCATCAATAGGAGAGACGGAGAAAAGTGGAATAATAAATACCTGAGCGAGTTCGTAGTAACCAGCCGAGCATGCGAGAGAGAGAAGGCTCTCTCCCTCCTCGGTAGTTTCGTGAACACTACGTCCTTCCGTTAACAATTTCCTAACAGTACCAACGTCACCGTCGGTGCAAGCCTCTACGAGAGAGCGCTTCTCGTTCTGCGCACGGGGATTGTCACTGCGCATACGTGTCAATGCAGCTGCTGCTTCATCCAATGCACAAGAAACACTAGATGTTAAGCGACGGAGCACTTCGTGATCAGCCAAGTGCTTGCCATCACCTGATGATAATTTGCCTATACCAGCTGCCTCCAGCAGAGCTTCCAAACGCGCCTGTGTCTCGGGATCCACGGATCTCTCAGGATCTTCCGGGGTTAGTAAAAATTTGGATGACTCCAAATGATGATCTTCATCTAATTCGACTTGGTCAATTGCAAAACACTCCACCTAAAGATTAAAAAGAATCTATCGTCAAAGATAGTAGTGTACAATTCATTCTTTGTGTCAACTGTTCCATGTTAAATAAGTCGTCGGACATTGGACTTCCACTTTGCACATGTGTTTACAGAAAGCATTATTATTTCTCACTGCACTGTAATAACAATTGTTATACGAAATATTAAAGACTAAGAGTCAATGGCACAGTTGCGAAACAAGTTTGCACGGACTACATTAGTATGGAATAAAAGTAAGCATAGATGCTGAGTCACTTGCAATAATCTATTCATGGTAAACACAAACAACAGTTAGATGAGAGTGAAGAATCGTTAACGCTCTGTATACGATGGGAAATAACTTATTCGTCATTACGTTCGAAGTTATCGGTGGCTTAAAAATGGCGAGTATTTTTTTTCGAAAGAGGTTACTCTAGGTGTGTGAGGATTCGGGGGAGGCCTCGGTTAAATGGTAAAGCTCGTCAGTAAACATTGGGAAGAGGAGAGGTGAATAGACGAGTGGCAGAAGGAAGAATGTTAGGAAAAAATGTTAAGAACGAAGGGTATCCGCGCGGTGCGCGTAGTTACGATTAGTGGAAGTATTCTTATTGATAAGGAAAAAAAACTCAATACTTGAAATTCTTGTACGTACATCTCGCGTAGAGCTCATATCTCTCGCGCGATGACTGGTTATCAACAAGACATAAGCGCAAATCGGAACAGAGGTGAAAGTATTGTATCTTCTACGCGACTAGAACCGCTTGCCAGGGAGCACGAACATAGGAACAATGTGCAGCCATTCCAAGAAGGACGAGACTGACACTTCCTCCCTAAGTTCTGCGTGCGTACCTACGCGTCTTACACGTTCTCTCAGTCTCGGAGCTAAGAGATCACGACGAGTCTTCCTTGATCTCAAGAATAACGCGTCTAACCGACACAAGGATTGTCGTCCGGAAAAAGTCACAAAAAGGGAACTCGGTGCAATTGCTGTTAGTAGAATATAGAATAATATGGTGGCTCTGCTCTCGACGGTTTCCACGCATACGAACACGAGCGACACGGAGAGCCGAGTAGTCGAACAGCCGATGGGCATGCGACCAGACGAGCGAGTAGTCGCGACCGAACCCAACGACTCTGAACCGCTAGTATAAACGTAGAAGGTAACAACTGTCCAGGAAAGGCTAGGATACAACTAGTAGAAGCGGATTCCAAATTTCGATGACGCCTATGGAGTAAAGGTTGCGATGTATGTAAAGTAAGAGCGATGAGAATGAATCAGAAAGTAGAGCTTGAACAATCTCTGGATGCGCGAAGCACGAGCGAGCAGAGGCCCGCTGGGTGGCGCACAACATAGAGCAACCGAACGTAAGTTCACGCAGACACACATTAGGTCTGCACAACGATATCCGGCGATATCCAATACATCTTTCCCTCTATATACATGAATCCATGCTCGTAGGCAACGTACACACATAGGTACACGTGCGTGCGCACGCGCTCGGTTATGCAGTACGCTAACCAGTCGAGTGCTTTAACCAGCGCTACGTACGTAGTACATACACACTCCGTGCGAACATGCGGAGAGCTCCGAGAGGAAGAGAGAAAGAGTGGGAACGAGGGGATAGAAGGAAAAAGAGAGTGATTGAGCGTGTATATATCTAATAAAGCAAGATAGGGGTAGGCAGGAAGAAGAAAGAGAGTGAGAAGCAAGAATGCCATTCGAATTTTGATGGTCGCGGTGGCATTCTTGCTTGCCAGCCAAAAAAGGGACAGCGGAGTAGGGCATAGAATATCACGGACGACTCTCCCGTTGTTGTGATTAGTTGGTTACGGCCAACTGTCTAGGCGTTTCGACGTTCCGTCAAAGGAGACCATGCTGAAAAATCATCGTAGATATGTGTTGCTTGCGTTGGCACAAAACAAACGTAGGATAGAAAGCGAATCAAGAGGACACTTGCGGCCCGCTCTCGTGCACCGACTCCTCGCTGACATTCCGCCAGCTATTAACGCATACATCCCGATTATATAACATCCCTGCATGAATTCCCTTGTTGTTGCTTTTCCCTTTTCCAGCAAACAAGAGCGTCCCTTGGAAATCAGCCCGACGTGATTCGCGCAACTTGCAACCTCATGACAACGAGGAAAGAGAGCTCGAGGCTAAAAGACTCTGAACTCTGCCCCTCGCCTCTTTTCATCTTCAGCTCGTTTGCCAAGTTCGATTACCGCCTATGCTTCTATGCACGGTCTCCTGCGAAACCCTACGAACTTTAACGGTACCTCTTTACTGCGGTTTTACCAATAGGAGGAGGATTAGTTTGTAATGACCCTGTGTAACCTCAATGCGTAACAGTCTCTTCTCGACGATTCTATCATCATAACACCGAGCGCGATTGTCCTACGTCGTCGAAGAGGAGCAGCAGCAGCAGCAGCAGCAGCACTCGGGGGCCGAAACATTGGCGAGCGGCTCCGCTCAAATTTGTAATGGGGATAATAGCGCTGCCAGGCTACATGACAAGTCGCGGTACGTTGCCGTGACTAATTCAAGAACTCTTTGGATAGCTATTCCCAGAAGGTAATGATTCCTTCGGGAGATAGACGCTCGGGGAACGACAGCGGGTACAACGGTAAGATGAACGTGTTCTCCGGGCGCATTCTGATAGACGGATGCCGAAGATGAGCGAGGGCGAGAGAGGGAAAGGAAAACGGAGAAAGGCATAGCCAGTACGAGAAAGAGTGAGAGAGAGAGAGAGAGAGAGAGAGAGAGAGAGAGAGAGAGAGAGAGAGCGCAAGCGAGCGAGCGAGAGCGAGCCACACGATTGCGATGACGATGACGACGACGCATCTACATCCTCGCAACAACAGGAAAAGAGGATGGGCGAAGGAGGCAGAGTTTTTATGCGTGTACGTCCTCGCAAATACGAGAAACAGTGCTCAGAATGGTATCCTGGCAAGGGATAACTACTAGCTGGGACTGCGGAATGTAGAAGACTCGTGCGTTCGTGGTGGTAGTGTAATGATGATTTCTTTTATTCCCGATGTGGCAGGCTTCACCCCTATTTACCTCTGAAACACTGTCCTCTTCGCTCTCCGATGAGTCTGTCATAAAGCGTGGCTGCAGCTCGGAGAAGGTCTCGGTCTCTGACTTCGTGGGACTGGAGTTCGAGGACTGGGGAGTCGACGACGTCTTCCCAATGTCGTGGTGAACGCTCGCTGATTTTTCGTGCTTCTGACTATCCGAGGTCGTTCCTTGTGCTACATTCTGCATTTTTACCTTCCAGATTAATCATATGACACCGAGTTATGGTTCCCGTGTCGCGAAACACACACAGAACACTTGCTTTTCGACTATAATCTCGAGCACAGTCGCCGTCATTCACGTAAGCTAACACCCGCCATTTCTACTATGGCCGACAGCTAGACTCCCAGATACCTCTTCGGCCATCCGTGTGATCTCATCCTATTCGTCGCACCATCCGTCTCTCCCAGTGGCGGGTAACTACGATTTGCAATGTGCGCATTTCGAAATTTCATCATCTTTTATTACTAATTCTTCAATCAACAATAGAATTGTCTGTCTATTTCAAGCTTAAATATATTCTCTTACTTTTATTTCCCATTGAAATCTTCGTATAATGTAAATAATATATATTTTCAATCAGAGAACAAAAGATCGCAAATATTAAAAAAGGAATTACTGGAGTATCTTTCGAAATTCATTCTTCAGTGTTTGGTAAAAAGATCAGACAATGATCGAAGCTGATTTATTTATTAAATTACTGTCAAAAACGTTTTAAAGTTTAATCATACAAATGATTGGATGTTAATTTCTAGTGCTGAACACGGTGTATTCAGCTCGAAGTTTGAAAGTATGTCTGGGTGCAAAACCCCCATTTTCCCAATGACATTACCGTGGCATACAATCTCTGCACATCGCTGGGAAAAGAATGTTGGATCTGGAAAAAAGAAAGTATGTTGCATATCGTATGTTACATAAAATTCTTTAAATATAGTAAAAATCATACCATCAACTGCACGTAAATAATATCCTTTTTCATCTTGAGAAATACTCCATTTTACTTCCAGTACTTGCATTATTCTATCCAATAATCCATGAATGATTTCAAATCCTGCTGACTTATTACAATATACCGCGCATAGTTGTCGGTTATTCCTAGCACCGACTTCTGCTGCATTGTCTTTTAGAATTATGTCAGACACCTCAAATAACTTAAGTGGCAAGGGCATTTTCTTATTTGCCGCCAGCGTCTTAAGTAACCCTGGTAATAACGTAGTTCGTGCGATCTAAGAAACCATATTTATAGTTAAGAAGGAAAATGATAGAAACACAAGCAAATCAATACTATTACCTGAAATTCTAATGTTTTTGGATTCGATATATGTACCGCTGGGATACTCTCTATCTTATGACCCAATTTATCCGCTACATCTTCGCGAGAACACTAGAAGTGATTTAAATTCTATTACAATATGTTTAAATCATAGAATCTCTAATTTCAATATAAAATGGATTCATTATACCAATGAGAATGTTAAAGCTTCTGTAAATCCAGAATATGCCAATTCCATTCGTAATTGATCTGACAATTTATTGAGTGGAAACTATAACACAACATTAACACCCATTTAACTTATTTATTCTTGTTAGAAAAATTCTGGCAGTAGAAATTTGTATTACCTCTGCAGCTATTGTTGACATATGCGGTATTGTTTTTGTGATTTTATTATAGCCATACGCAATCGCGATATCTTCATAAATATCACAAGCATGTATTACATCGTGCCTTGTAGGAGGTACTTCTACTTCGAGTTTACCATTGTCTTTGAAATGTGTTTTCAAGGACATTTTTGACAATAATTCTGCTACTTCTTTCTCGTTTCGCCTAATCATATTTTCTCCTTGCACAGTGTCCTGTATTACTTTTTATAATACAATAATTGCATACTTACTGAATTCCTACATATTTAATTGCTTTCGAACAATCGATTTCTTCAGTCCGATACTTCAAATCAGGATACCGGAAAGTTTGATTATCTGGATAAATAACATCCACAGCTTCCACTGTATACTTTGAACTACAATATTCACTGAAAGCACATACTATAGTATCCAATGTAATTCGAGCCTAAAAAATAGTTAGTTCATCATTAGCTTTGATTATTTACATTACTCGAGCGATGAGAAATTATTTAAAATTCACCTTTGTGAGATCTGTAGCTGTAATCTCTATAAATATATTCTTTGTGTCTAAAGTTATTTTCGAATGATCCCCATTAATGATAGGTGGAAGGGATAAGACAGTGTCATTGCTATCTAATATTACAGGATATACAGGACTATCCTTTATAATAGATAGATATTGCTTGAGCTGCGCATGATGCTAAAAAACAGAGATACAATTTCATAATGCAATTTTATAGTGCTTTAAACAATAGCACTTGAAATATAAATACTTCTTACAGCATATAAATCCATTATTCCTTCACCAGTGAACTCTTCTGTTTGATTAAGTGGCTTAAAACGGATTTTGTTCGGTGGTCTAGCATCATAGAGAAACGGGCCTTTAATGGTATCTAAATCATGAGTTCCGATAGAAACAAGGCTCCTTTTCCTGCCTATGTTTTGATGTAATTTATCTTGAAGATCAATGAAACTGTTATACGCATCTTGTGTTAATGTAACATTTCTTAGAATGGCTGCTACAACGTGACCTCTTATTTTCAGGCACTGAAATAATGCATTTAGAAGTTCCACATCGTATAGTTATTTATTTATGCAAAAAGGAAATGTATTATCTGTACCTCATTTGTCATTGTAAGTGTTTCCACTTTGGTTTTAGGTACCAGTACTTTGTACTGTGGAATATTTATCCTGTAAAAATATGCATTGGTCAAACATTTTGTTTAAATAAACAAATAGAATGTAAGGAAGCTTGTTAGATAACAATAATCACTTTTTCAAGAATACAAGCAGACCAGTAGCAAGTCCTTCCAAACAAAGCAAATCATATCTGTTTGCAGGAATATCTATTTTATACATGATCTCTTCAGATGCACCTATACCTTGATCGACTCCTTGTTCTTTTGCGATCATTTGTCTTTCGGATGTCTGGAAAATAATATTCCATGTGAGACGTATGTGTACTTCGATAAGTTAAATTAATTAACTTTGACATTCCTCACCACTTCATCCAACTCCAATCCAAATTCAAAACATAAGTCTTGAAATTCATCATCCGCTATAATATGAATATTAATTAATATCAGTAATTTTGCGTTACGTAAAAAGTGGGAAAAAGCAGCAGATGTAAAAAGACTTACAATATGTTTTGCCTAGGCTTTTAAATAGTAGATCACGTTTTACAACAATTGTAGGCATATTGAATGTTCACGTTAATTTCTGTAATGATATATAAATATACGTTTATATTAATATTTAAATAAATATTATATGCGGCACTTTTGTTACTAAATGCAGTAGTCAGTGCTAGCTAAATGCCGCTCCAATCGGAACGTCACGACATGTCTGATAAGGAGGTTGGACTGGGTTAGACCATGCGTGGGTCGTGAATTTCCTATGTCGAACTTAGGAACTTATGCAAGTGTGTGTCAAGACAAATCATATCATTCGGACGTACCATGAAGGATAATTAGTGTCTATGTTGTTTATCGCACTCGATATTCTTTTATAATATGATATATTGTAGACATAAGTGCATATACGATCGAAATCTTAACTTAAAGTTTTAAGAAAATCCCGGTTGATAGTCGAACTTGGAATTGCTTGGAATTGGAACACTATTTCACATTCCGGCTATCCGGTGTGATACATCGACGCGCTAAATTTCGGAAAATGAATGAAACTTCATATCAAGTATCTTTTTTAAAGAATAGTAAGTAAAGACTAGAATTATATGAATCGAAATATAAATAAATATCGATTAAAATTATACTACAATTCTAAATTGTAATGCTTACGAGATGACATTCGATATACCTATTAGTTGTACCGAAAACACTTGGAAACAGTCTCGTAATTCATTGATTTCATCTGATTTACGCGGCATTTTCTATATTTTTCAATCTTCCTGACATTTTCCGGGGCTGAAATTTGGTGGTGAATGTTTTCTTGCATCAAGGAAGAAGTGATATAAATTCCAGAGCCCTGGCTCAAAATTCATTTTTTCGCAAATTTTTCCATATGTACCCCTTCACAAATTTTCTATTTTTTGAAGGTTCTGGGACTTTGACGAATGCTTGATATTTCGATTGTTTGAGTATCAAAACGGATAAAAAACATAAAACCAGTAGTCAAAGTGCCGGAATTGTACCGAAAATACATGGAAAACCGATCTTGAAAAATTCGTTTTCGTGGTTTTTCCCATGTTTTTCATACTTCCCGACATTTTCCGGGGCTGAAATTTGGTGGTGAATGTTTTCTTGCATCAAGAAAGAAGTGATATAAATTCCAGAGCCCTGGCTCAAAATTCATTTTTTCGCAAATTTTTCCATATGTACCCCTTCACAAATTTTCGATTTTTTGAAGGTTCTGGGACTTTGACGAATGCTTGATATTTCGATTGTTTGAGTATCAAAACGGATAAAAAACATAAAACCAGTAGTCAAAGTACCGGAATTGTACCGAAAACACATGGAAAACGGATCTTGAATAATTCATTTTCGTCGTTTTCCCCATGTTTTTCATACTTCCCGACATTTACCGGGGCTGAAATTTGGTGGGGAATGTTTTCTTGCATCAAGGAAGAAGTGATATAAATTCCAGAGCCCTGGCTCAAAATTCATTTTTTCGCAAATTTTTCCATATGTACCCCTTCACAAATTTTCGATTTTTCGAAGGTTCTGGGACTTTGACGAATGCTTGATATTTCGATTGTTTGAGTATCAAAACGGATAAAAAACATAAAACCAGTAGTCAAAGTGCCGGATTAGTATCGAAAACACTTGGGAACAGTCTCCTGAATAATGGTTTTCATATCATTTCGGCTGTATTTTCCATGTATTTCAATCTTCCCGATCTTTTCCGGGGCTGAAATTTCGTGGAGAATGTTTTCTTGCATCAAGGAAGAAGTGATATAAATTCCAAAGCCCTAGCTCAAAATTCTGATGTTATCTTTATATCTTAGCTGTATGAAAAAATAATAATGAAATAATAGATGGATTAAAAAGCTTTCATCATCGATTCGAAAGGTAATTACAATGACAGGCTAAGTACATATATTATTTTATTACAAAAAATTGTAATACTTTAACAAAAATGTGAACCTTATTTGGAGTACATCTAAAATGTGAAAATGGTCAGGTTGTCATAATCATTATGATTCCAGCAACAAGACTCACACGTGGTACGGGCTCCTTGTTCATTGGATCAAAGAGCTTATCATACTGAAACAAAGGAAAATAGCTATACACATGCAAGACTATCCAATAAATATCTAAATGAAACAATTATTTATATACACACACACACACACACAAGGTTAGTGGCATATAAAACAAATAGGTTATTGCAGTTACTTACCCATACAGGTAATAGAAAAATGATAGTAAGTAGAATGCTAGCTTAACCCATCCTTCTCTTTGGTGTGTCATCAAGGCCTGAGCATTCATTATACTTGTCGGGTCATATAAACCCGGACCAGTAATGACAGGCCTGTTCGAATACCTCCAGACATGATATGCTATTAGTGGCACATTTAAGAATAGTGTAAACCATTCTTCACTAATTAAGAATAGAAAGTTAATAAAAATATGTAGACCGTATTCAGGAATAACAAGCTGAAATAAAACGAAAGAAATTATTACCGCGATTATTTCACTGGCGCGATTACTAATGTCAATGTACAATAGTGATTGTCTTACCGGATTTAGGCTGTTACACTGTTCGATTGGATTTTTATACCCAGTCTTTAATTCATCGAATGAAATGACCTGAAATATTTCATGTCATTAATCAGCAAATAAAGTCGAGTGTTTGGTAGGTTATACAGCTTTCCGGTCACTCCATCGTGTATCAGAACGGTGTATAATAAAGTTGATTATAAACCGATAATATCGGGAAAAGGACGTACATGAAATATGGCGAAAAATATTAAAAAGGCATCAACAATTAAAGCTAAGATGTATGAAAAAGCGGCCAAACTGAACGCCATTCTGTATGCAGATTGAATTCTCAGTATCAAAGAGTATGCCGCTGCTAACTCATGGCAGTGCGTCGTTGATACTGCTCGATTGACGTATCACTTGGAACTTGGAATGCCATCAAGCACGTGACTTAAACATCCTGATCATTGTGGTCATTCGATCCCGGTTATTTCGTCATATAATCATTTACTATATTTGCTTATACAGATGGAACTCGCGGAATTATCTACACAATGGACTGTAGTATTCTACGCCATTTCTACGCCGATGCGTCATCTCACACACACACACACACCCATTTGCAATAGAAGCGCGCTATCTTACTTTTATGCGTTGCGAAGATGAAATAAATGAAATACACTGTTCTCGTTTTGATTATCAGATTTATTATACTGCATGGTCAAACAAAAGCTGATTTTCAATATTCAGTAAATTGTAGGATTATATTATTATTGCTGACTTGTATAATACGTTATTATACTATCATAGAATGTGTCATTTTCTAATGCGCTAAATCGTTCGTGTGATATTTGACGTTCCATATGAATGATCTTCATCGGAATCTGCTCGTGATATTAGTCTCTCTTCTCTCGCGTCCCATTTAGAACTGTGATTTACAAATATCTCTCTTTTCGGCCTTAGCATTTGTCGAATGTTTCCGCATTGAACATTAACATCTTTAAACGCATTTAATAGAAATATAGCTATTATCACAGTAAGAAATCCACAAACGGATCCTAATACATCTTCGGTACTCATACTTTGCCACTCTTTAAATAAAATAGCTGATGCTATGATAACTAATATTGTAAATAATACATAATAAATCGGTGTGACGATACTTGTCTCGAATAAATCCAAAGATTTATTTAAATAATTCATCTGCAAAGTAATGCATAATATTATACCAATTAAAAAGACCCATGTCAACCAATTAGTAAATCCATTATTGACACCTGAGATAGTTTCTTTCAAAGCCAAACCAAGACCTTTGCAACTCATAACGCTCAAAGAACCAAGAGCCGAGCACAACCAAATATATATTAGAATATTCTGTTCGCCGTATCTAGGGCCGAGATAAAAGATCGTGAATAGAGAATAAACGATTATAATGAAAACATAAATGACAAATTCCGGTGCTAGTATTTTCACTACAAGTTCTTCCAAACTACTGACTTCCTCTTCTTTCGGCGAATGTAATACTATCATTGTAGAGCCCAATATACAAAGTAGGCAACCAATCTGAAAGATCAAAGATATGAATAAAATGAATGAAATCAACATACACAAATAATCACATCTTGAAAGGTATCCTTACTTTTCCAAGTAAATTGATTTTTTCATTTAAATACTTTGATGCTAGAATTGCTGTCACCAGCACACTTAACGCTCCTAAAGGTGTCACTAATGAAGCAGGTGCAAATGCGTATGCTGCAAAATTAGCAGCTTCACCTATTCCCACTATAATAAAAATGTTCCTTTTATATATTATAATTACATAATAATTATATTAATATAAAATAATTATGAATGTCTTACTAGATAACAATCCAGCCCACCATATCCATTCTTTTAAGTATCCAAAGCCACCCGACGAGGCACGTAATCCACCATATCTTTGAAGACGAATCAATGCCTTTTTCTTAATAATGAAACTTGCACCTAGAAATAAATATTATAAAAACGATTCTATATCTAAAGAATTCAAATTCTTACTAACCTATGAAGCCACTAGAGCTGATAGTCAAACCAAGTCCAATATAAAAGTCCATTGCGTTCTTTGATTCCGTATCAATCGGCATTTCTGTTGCAATACTCATTTTCGATAATGTAATAATAGTTATCACAGTCGTTAAGAATATGCCTCAAAATATGGGCTTTTCTTGCATAGATCATGACCAATAATACAGCAGATCTTCATAGTGTCAAAGGTATATTAATAAACTATCTAAACTGTTGTATCTATTGTCTCGTCGTGATCTTTCTCATTTTTATATCTTATCATACGATATCATAAAAATCATGTTATTCTCAGAACGTTATATTCAGAGTTCGATCGTGTATGTTACCTTCACGAATGACATACCGGGAATAAACCGGGAAGTTGAATAGTTCGAACTACAAACACGTAACTCTGTCTTTCTTTCACAAAAGTTTTTATTTGTGTTGCACAATAATACAATCAAACTTATCCCTTTTATCGTCTATTTTGATCCAATGTGTACATGGGGTTCATGTACTTTTATACATATGTATGTGTTTAAAGGACGGCGAGAAATCGTATCACATGAACGTGTGCATTATACAGCAGCGACAGCGAAGTCGAATTGTCACGTGACACAAAAGGTCGTAGTAGGACGGCTTTTAAATTATGAATTAGTTACAATAAGTTTTTTTATAAAAGAAATATAATAAGATTCAAATATCACCAACATGCTTGCTTCTCAGCACACATCATTTTCAAGATTTTTTGTGTTACTAAACGTGCTGTATGTGTTGGTATTGCAAATGCATACAAAACACAGAGTATGTTACTCCCACTTTTAACAGCATGACATTTATGATACTCCGAACACAAATAAGTTTCTTTGCCACCTTCGAACTTTGATTCGTTACAGTTTGTATTGTCATCTTCATCAGACGTTGACATAAATACTTCAACCGCTTGATGATAAAATGTTCTTAAAATATCTAATCTATGAGAACCTGTAACACGACTTTTGGCAGATTGCGTATTTCGTCCAAGTATAAACTTCTGAACTTTATAATCTGCGAGAAGGAATCTAGAAAGAATTAGGAATCATAATTATCATCAATTCTAATTAGTCAAATTATAATATTAAAGAATTACCCCAGTGTTTCGGAATCTAATGTTATTGTCGAGGGCAAATTTCTCGGATAACATTGTTCTACATTGTGCAAGGCATCTGTACTGGTTTTCCAACATTGTACAACAAACCTTTCTATTTCAGGCAATTCTGGTGTGGGCCCACAAAGAGCCAATATTTCTACATGATTGATTAATGTAACAGAAACTAGTCTGAATGCAATCTATTAAACAAATAAGAATAGTTAGCAATAAGACTTTAAATTTATATTAAATGTAACTTACATTTGGACTTTTGTAGGGTAAAAAAACAGGGATATCTCTTGTAGTGCAGGTTCCCTCAACAGTAACAGCTATGATTAATAACTTTCTTTCAATAGGATGTAAGCTCCACCAACCATCAGTTGCCACTGCTAAGCAACCGTGAACCAGGATACATCCGTATATCGAATTCAAGCATTCCATGTATCCTTCTAAACATGTCTTAAAAACAATTCTTAGTATATGATAACATAATTTCAAAAGAATTCAATTTGTATATTAGAAATAATTACCTGAAGCAAATAATTTTCTTGGGATATGATACATTCGGTCATATTAATGATATCAGTCTTATTACAAATTCTATCCCCAACATCCAAGCATTCTAATAATCTATCAACAATTGCACTGCATAAACGCATCTCTTTTTTCAATCGTTCCATATTCTTTGTGTTCTTTATTTCATCAATACCAACAAATAATATCATTGCTCCGAAAACAGCATCAAGAAACTTATTCAAAGTATATTTCGTCACTCCATTCGCAATTGCAATCAATGTAACACTTTGTTCGAATTCTCTCCACATTACTGTTGTGTCTGGTAGATCTGTAGTTTTGAGTATAATATTTTGTGATTTCAAAAACATATGGATTCCATTTAATGATGCTATTTTAGAAAATGTCATCTGAAAATAAGGTTCATTAGTATTTTCTGAATTAAAAGTATCACTAAACTAAAGTTCGAATAAAGTATAGAAAATATACCGGTTCTCCTTCGCCCTTTTGCCGAGAGAACAAGGGAATTCCTCCTGACGAAGTCAAGCACATAACGTGCGCTGCCATTGTTATTTATTGTTTTGCTTTCATTAAAAATACTTCGCAAAAATGACTGCTGTTTAAATTCCCGGGTCAGTGATAGCGACTGACTTGCGCTTGAGCTTGAACCTGGCTTAGGTTATACTTACACATTGGCATGCATCCAATGTGTGTGCGTATATGTGTATGCAATATGCAGCTGTGTGTGCATAGCGTGCACGCGTGCACTAATGTGTGCCATTAAGCTCCTTTTTCAGTTTCTCATACAAGGCATGCACTGATAAAGGCAGAGAAGGCATGATAGACCCTTTAAAGCGAAATTAGTACATTAATGAAGGATTAGAAATGATACGACACCTTATTTTAATTGAAATAATATATAATTATTATAAATATTGCATAATATTAAAAAAACAATTAAGAGAGTAAGTAATAAAACATTAAATAAGCATATAATATATCTATTCGATCTCCTCTCTTGTTGTCTGAAATTATACAGTGTCTGTGTATATATGTATGCATGCCGAAAGAGTTAAAGGAAATAAATAAAATAAGAAATATTTATTCTCGATCAATTTTTGCCAACATCTCAAGAAACACACAAAGAAGTTTTTATTGTAGGATATTGAAATGTATGGGAGAAATCCAGATGAAATTAATCCCTGACAGGTGAAATATGGATGTATACATATGCATTTTAGGGCTATATATTTTATGATAGATTATACACATTTAAAAAGAAAGTAATCTTAGAGAGATAATTTGTTGATAAGCAATAAAGAAATGTACAAGTTTGTTGGGTGGATGATCAAATAATTAAGTTAATAGAATAAATATATTTCTGGTCGCCGTATAGAATAATGTTGACATCCATTTGCCACGAAGATGCAGTCGCAAATGAACGAGAAATGCTCAATCAACCAGGCTTTAATGCAGTATTTCGAAAACTGTCTAAAGTTTGGCATATCAAATGAAAGACATTATCCATAATTCGCGCAAGAACATTGATTGCAGGAATCAATTTGTTTTTCTGCGCGCGAGCTTCATGTACACCGTAAATTACGAAAAAGAGTGTCAAGTCGGTGTAGGAATGTGGCACTTCAAAATGGCTGCCAGTTACTTTAGTAATTTACGGCTGTACCTTTCTTTGTTATCGCTCATGTAATTACTGCCAAGTATTGGAAAGTCGAGGAATTGAATAAACTGAAAATTAGTGGGATTGTTATTCTACGATTGCATTACACTCGTCACATGGATCCTGCGGATACGTGAGAAAGGAATATGCTCCGAAATCCTACTCTCGTCACCATTGCTTTAAAGGAACTTATTTCAAGAAATTTCTCAACGATTGTCTTGCCTTCGACAAAGAGAGTGTTCCCGTCGACTCTAATATGCAGTCTTGTGCCTGTGGATCATTTAAAACACCTATCTAAAGAAAGGTTTAATACTACGATTGACTTGAACATGCACAAAGATGCGGAGGGCTGCTCGTGAGATTTTATGCGAACTTGTCTTTCTCTCCCGTAACTGTGATTTTCTCCGTGGACTCTAATGAAATGTGGACGTGCCAGTGGTTCACGTTTACAGATGGATTGCAGTTTGCATCACGACTCTTGACAGTTTCAGCAATCTCAACTTGTTAAAAGCTGTGCTACTCTTAATATCGCATATAGTTATGAGTGCATTTCTTCAAGCTCCCTAGAACTTTTACTATTCCTCTCCGTTCGAATTGTGTACCAGTCTCTCTATTTCGTGCATATCTGAAGCTATGGACAAACGCTTCTTATCATCCCACGGCTGTCAGCATGGTGCATAGGATGTATGCTAATATTTATTAGCGTCAAACTTGTTCTGTAAGTAATCTTTCGCATTCAGCGCTTCTTATTAATTCTCTGACAATCTTCTCGTATATTCTCTCACCTTAAAACAATCGCCAATCGTTTCATACATATTCTTTTTCTGTATGAAACAAATAAGAGATAGTAAAAAGCCATATTACTTATAACTCTGTATATATGTATTACAGCATTAAAAGGGTATGTTGGTGTTATGTGTTTTAGATATATGTGTATATATATATATGTCATAGCCAGATTAAAGCTAGGTCCCATAGGGCCTAGCATGGGCCACTATGAATCCACCTGCAGTCAACAAATCGAGCACTCGCGGCTCTGGATACCATCAAAAAGCACTGGCTGAAATCCGTAACTCCCTGCTACCATTTGCAAATATTGGGAGTGCAGGCGAAGTTGGTTCTAGTGCTGCAAGTACTATATCTACCTTATCCACAACCAGTGGTATCAGTTCTGCTTCTGGCCTTAGTGGTCTCTCGGGAGCGTCGGGTTCTACCCTTGATAAACCTGATCAGAGACAAGCTCTAACACAACTAATAACGATGGGTTATTCGGAGGTATATTTATAATGAATTATATACTAGTAATAGATTCTATCAGATATTAATGATATATTCTTTATTTAGGAAATTGGACTGCGCGCGTTAAAACTAGCCGGCTGGCGCATAGACGCTGCCATAGAATTCTTGAAGCAGGCGCAGGGCGAATCTCTGAATGGACTTAGCAAACTCAATAGCAAACTAAAAAGAAAGCCGAGTTTGGAAAGAGAATTAAGCCTGCAACGTGGAAGCCCAGCATTAGATAGTGGTGCGGGTAGTTCGCGGTCTGATAGTCCCCGTTTAACAGAGTTGAGTCCACACCCACAACTTAGTCGACAATATTCACCGAGTAATTTTGTTGATCGAGAACCACCACCTCCGCCACCACCGAGGTGTAGTTCTACACCACCGCCACCCCCGCCGCCGCATGCACCTTACGCTCAAGCAAACGTACCTACGAATATGCAACAGATGTTAAAGCGTATGTCGCCAGCATCTGTTGTCTCTACGCGTCCACCACCAACAGCACCAGGTAACGCTGGGACAAATTCATCATCCGTTAATCCACCTCAAAGAGGTACGAGTCCAGTGGCGAGTTCCAATAACAACTCGAATAGTAGACAACCAATGATCGTTCAAAATGGTCCGCAAGTACAGCAACAGTTGTCCCAACAAATGCAAGCCTTAAGTATGTATCAAACGGGCAATAGTAACACAAATACTCAAGTGGAACCACCACCGCCTTATCCTATTGTGCCTGCTTCATCTTCTGGACCAGTTCAGCCACCGTCGTATAGTGCATCTATGCAGAATAGGCAAAGTCCTACGCAATCACAGCAAGATTACCGTAAGAGTCCATCATCAGGCATATATTCTGGGCCAACGTCGGCTGGATCGCCGAGTCCTATCACTGTGTCAACTATGTCGCCCAATACACAAGCTTCAATGGCTAGACCAACACCATTACAAGCTTGGGGAGCACGACAAGCTAAAACTCAACCACCAATTATCATGCAATCCGTGAAAAGTACTCAAGTGCAGAAACCTGTCTTGCAAACGGCTATTGCTCCAACATCACCACAACCAATTTCATCGACTAGTGGAAATACGCCACCTCCGCCACCGTCTTATGCATCGTCTATACAACAGAAACAACAGCAACAACAAGCGCAACCTCAACAACAACAATCCCAACAACCACCACCACCGGCTTATCCTCCTGTAAATAATACAAGTGGAGGATCACCAAATCCTGTGAATATGGGTGTTGGAGTATCAGTTGGAGTACCAACGACTGAGCCACCTAGTTATGCTACAACAATGCAAGCATTAGCAGCGCAACGAGGTATTCATCATCCATTGCCTCCACCACCATATGGTACACCAACGGAAGATTCTAGTGGGATATCAACTGTTGAAAGTAACAGCGCACCTAGATCTTCACCTGTTGCTCATCATCCACCTCTTCAAAGGAAATATTCACCTGCTGATAATTGTCCTCATCAAATAGAATCGCCGCCTTTACCACCTATGGCTTCAACTTCAGTGTCATCTAGAAATAATAATAATCATTCATCATTACCAGAAGGAAATGGTGCAAAAGTTGATGCACCACCCTCGAATTATAAAATTAAACATCAGTCTCCTATTCCTGAACGGAAACATATGAGCAAAGAAAAAGAAGAGGAACGAAGAGATTGCAAAGTTCGCAATTATTCCCCTCAAGCTTTTAAATTCTTTATGGAGCAACATGTGGAGAATTTATTAAAGTCTCACAAGCAACGATTATATCGACGGCTTCAATTAGAAACAGAAATGGCTAAGATTGGTTTGAGCGCAGAAGCCCAATGTCAGATGAGAAAAATGTTATCACAAAAAGAATCGAATTATATCAGATTGAAGAGGGCAAAGATGGACAAATCTATGTTTACGAAAATAAAGCCGATTGGAGTCGGAGCATTTGGAGAAGTAACACTTGTAAGAAAACTTGATACCAATCAGTTTTATGCAATGAAGACTTTAAGGAAGGCAGATGTTTTAAATCGAAATCAAGTCGCTCATGTAAAAGCCGAACGAGATATATTAGCAGAAGCTGACAATGAATGGGTGGTGAAGCTATATTACTCGTTTCAGGATAAGGATAATTTATATTTCGTGATGGATTATATCCCTGGTGGAGATTTAATGTCCTTATTAATTAAATTTGGTATTTTCAAAGAACCATTAGCACGATTTTATATTGCTGAATTAACTTGCGCTGTTGAAAGCGTTCATAAAATGGGTTTTATTCATCGAGACATAAAACCTGATAACATTTTAATCGATCGTGATGGACACATAAAGCTTACAGATTTCGGACTATGCACAGGATTTCGATGGACTCATAATTCAAAATATTACCAACAAAATGGTATAAATTTCCTTTCGTAATACTATATTTTTCAGATAAAATTAAATATATCATAATAATTAATAATATTTCTTGATTCAGGTCATGGCAAACAAGACTCTATGGATCCTACAGATGATTGGAATAATGAATGCCGTTGCCTTCAACTAAAACCATTAGAACGCAGACGGCATAGAGAACATCAAAGATGTTTGGCGCATTCGTTAGTTGGAACCCCAAATTATATTGCGCCTGAAGTATTGCAACGAATGGGATATACACAGTTATGTGATTGGTGGAGTGTCGGTGTTATATTGTACGAAATGTTAGTGGGCTCCCCACCATTTTTAGCGAATACACCTGCCGAAACACAGTATAAGGTAAAGATTAGTGGTTCGGTTTCGTTTCTAATTGTTGTCTTTGAATTCGTGCGTTTCGTTTATTCAGAATTGAATTTATATTTCAACAGGTGATCAATTGGGAGACGACACTTCATATCCCGAAACAAGCAAATCTATCACCCGAAGGTATGGACTTGATTTTAAAACTTTGCGTGGGGGCAGACCGGCGTTTAGGTAAAAATGCAGATGAAGTGAAGAGCCATCCATTTTTTGCGAGCATTGATTTTGAGAAAGGTTTACGTCGACAAGTAGCCCCTCATATACCTCGGATACAATATGCTACCGACACAAGCAATTTCGATCCTGTGGATCCGGATAAATTACGAAACTCTGAAACATCTGATTCGAATAAATCGGATGAACTTTTAGATAACGGTAAACCCTTCCACGGATTCTTTGAGTTTACATTTAGACGCTTTTTTGATGACGGTGGTGGTCCTGCGTATCCTAGTCGAATAAGTTTGGACGATAATGACAATCAAGGCCCTGTTTACGTATGACATTAGGCTGATGAGTCTCGTATGACGTACGTAGTCGTATTAAAGATTAACAGCATGCCGGGATATGTTCGGTAGGAGAGTGTGTATATATCTTTGAAAGATTTTTCGACATATATTTGAAAGTCGCGCGATGATAGACTCAGAGTTCATTACGTAAAATACGCGATATTCCACCACTGTGTATAATATGTACGTATATATCAATAATTGCGTATCGTACTATATAACTGAAGAAACTCTGATGCAGAATGTGCTAAAGTTTGAAGAACGATGAAAGGTTTTTCCGTAGGTTTACAGTCCGAAAATTCCTAGCTGACTTTTGATAGCGAAAACATTTTCATTTCTCTTTTTTGCCCCACCGTATTGGCTTTATTTTTAGTTTTCGGTGGGAAAGCGTCACAGTTAATATTTGCCAATCGGGAAGACATGCAATTCAGTTCCATGGGCATTTATTCAATTTTTCGAAGCAGTTATTGCTACGATTTCGTGATACGTAAGGAACGATATTAAAGATCTTGTGATGGTACAACTTTATAGAATGACGTAAGTGGTGTACAGGACAGTCGACGAAAAGATCGTATTTTACGGGAAGGTTGTATTTAAATCAAACATAACTATAAATGTGATGCTTGACTAATATGAAAGAGACGGGAGAAAATGATCGATGGCCGGGCAATATATTCTCGCGAAACCTGTTCGTTAAAAAAATATCTTGCTTGCCATTCTCATTTTTATTGGCTTTCATATCGAAAATACGTGTTTAGTATGTTTCAGCAAGTACTGTGATATTGCAGATAATTAGATTAATGTGGCTTTTAAAAGTATCGGCCTTATTTAACATATCCTTTTTTTATCAAATGCTATGGCAGATATAAATAATAACTATTATAAAATTATTAATTATTACTGTATAGACTCTTGAATGGATGTAATGTGTTCATTGCGTATTCTGCAGCTTTTAATTGTTTAAACATTTTTTAATATTCTCTAATGTTAAGGAATATTAGCTATTCACTATCATGCCGCATACATTATATACATGTTTGTTTAGTGTTTTTGATCAGCTACGAAACGCAAAAAATTACAAATCCATCCCAATACAAATTTTTTTTTAGCTCAAAACTAAATTTTAAGAAATGTACAAAAATGTCATTACAATTGACATCGAGTGCGTTCCTAAAACGCAGTTTAACGTCATTTCGAGAATTTTATCGTACGACCTGCGTGTGTCATCAACATTTGTGCATCTCATATCTAATGTGAAGAAAACAAAAAAGCAACCGAATGATATATTCAGCCGAAAGCTGGAAGAATATTAACAAATTCAACTTTGTTACACATGTTATTCATGCACTGTTTCGGGTGGTGATAACTGCCCGAAATTGAACAAGGTGCCTTTTTCTAAGGGGTATTGTTATTTAGGCCTAAACTATTTTTTAACAACGGTTTGCTGTTATCATGTCTTCCATTGAAAGAATGGAATGAATGTTTACCCTGCCCTCAAAAAATTGTACATCTTACACGGTCAAGTGCTTAAGAGCCTTTGCGATACTTTTACTTGTATAACACCGTTAAGGTGTCATACTACTCAAAGAAATTTCGACCGAGGATTATTTTTCTAGAATGAAAGACCACTGAATTATACCGATGAAAATACTCTGCCTTATGAAAAGTGCAGCCGAAACTGTGCACTGTGGAAAAAGAAAAACTTGTCTATACCGTTTTACTCGCGAAGGTGCAAGACGTTAATATTCAATGCTTGCTTTACCTGCAGTTAGCTAATCTACTTTAATAGACGACAAAAGAAATAGATACAATTACTGCATCGCTCGTTCGTTGGAAGTGGAACAGTGTATTACTGACTTATCGATGTGTATGTACTATGTACAAAGTAAAGATTAAACATTTTATTCACATTAACGTTAAACGTCCATGAGAAGCTAGAATCTTTATTCTTTCATAGCTGGTCCTGATTGAACAATATATAAAAAGAAAACAATGAAGGGAATATGCAGACGATTCTTTTAGAAATGCTCTATTTTACTATTTCAAAAGTGTGATAAACACGAATTTCCAAAATTAGCCTATGTGCGAATATATCCAATTGTTATTCAATATTTCTAGCATGATAGATGTTTGATTGTGTGTTGTACAGTTTGATGACAATTGAAAAGAAGACAATGCATGCAGTTTTGTTTGCTCATATTATGAATTAGAATCCGAGGATAAGCACAGTCTATAATCGGGGAAATAAATCGCGTATCATTATGAACGTTGCATATTAAATCTCCTGGTAGAGTGGAACAATGCATAGTTTTGCTAGCTTCTAAACAAAACAAACGTGCCTTATAATATAGAAAACAAAGTGGATCAATACTAGTGAAAAATGATTTATGATGGAAAATGATTCTCTTACGTTTAGATATAGAAAGTGTGATTCATTAACATAGAACGGCGTAATAATGTTTGAATAAAGCATTTCGGCCATACTCGCACATAACTATTAATACTTAATGAAAGAAAGCTGAATTTTATGTTATACGAAATTCTTTATGAAAACAGGCAACAAAGTACCACGCGACACATCGCATTTTACAAACACGAATACCAAAGGGTTTCACTCTTAATATCAGTAAAAGTAATCCTTGTACACTAATGAGTGTTAATCTTACCTTCTGTATACATCGTTTTACACACCGTACACCTTAGTCATTAAACGCGCAAGAAAACGATAGCGCAAGAGTATCATATCACATCCTTAAACTATTAAAAGATTCAAGAAAATATAAATTATAACATGATACGTAATTAATGATCAAATTATCGAGAGAGAGGAAAAAAACACTGTAGAATTGCAAGGTGCAGAATGATCGAAATTCTCATTTGAATCTCAAGCGAAATACTTGATTGCATGCAATGTCTTGTATACCACGTTGGACGATGTATTCTTTCGGTGCATGCAATACCGAGAATAACGTTGTCATTCTGACTAGTCCTATTTCGTTTCTGGATGTTTCACACGTGAGAGTCCTGTGATATGTCAGCTTGCTCTATCGTACATTCATGAATCTTTCCAATGAAACCCTTAAATCTGTTCTTGTAACAATAAATAAGGGATTGATTGAATAGTATCAAGAATGTGTACGCGACATGTACCCGCTACGAAGCCGAATATCAATTTGTTGCAGTAAAATCCAGATCTTGATCGCCAGAAGCGTGTCTTCCTAACTAAGGAACATTACCGCAGTAGTCACGTAGGATAAATAGGCCTTTGACAAAGGATCGCCGTAGTACAACTTCTGAATTACAAAAGTCTTGTAATTTTTGAGCAATCGAAGCGTCGCGCTCTTAAATTTTTGCCGACCAATGAGTACCTCCTGCTCCTACGGGAATGTTAATATTTTTATACCGTGCATCGAGTGTGTATATAATAATTGTCTCCTAGATATTACCTACACGTACATATAATTTTACTTTCGTGTCAACTGATTTACTACGGATCGAAGTAAGCTCAGCTCAGTTAATAAACATAGTGTTGCTGTAAGTATACATGACCCGCATTCAACTACATACTATGCATTATATATGCCTTTCGCGTTATTATACACACAGATCTGTTAACCCGAGCCTCATAGGAATGACTTTGAATTATAGCTGTACATTTTGTAATATCCTTTCCTGCCTTGTAATTATGTTACGAAAATGAGAGAAGACGAGTTAGGTTTTTGCGGCAGTATAATATATAAAAAAACTTTGTACATACTTTGGATGATTATTCTAAATTAAAACTATGTTTAATGCTTATGTGTCTTGTTTTCCTTTTCCTGATTTTAGATTTTATATTGATACATTGTTTAAAAGTGTCATTTTATATTTGTTTACTATTTACTGTTTTCGGTGCTAGTCGACAGAAGTTCTGTCCCAATAAGGACGCTTGAATGGTGCGCGCGTACTACATCAGCTGTCTTCTAGACTCCGATCTAAGCCAATTGGGGATACGCACTACTTCTGACAGTCACTTCAGTAGCTCTTGTTCAATGAGATAACGGAAATTGTGTATTTTTTTCTTTCCAAAGAATTATGCAATCGAACCTTGAGGCAGTTCAGTTATTCGTTAATTGGCACTGTTCGGCATGGATAGCGTCCAAAATCTTAGCTAATCGAGCACATGCTTACTCGTGAGGAATTGCGTTGACTGTCTGTATATAGATTTTATATATCGTACACACGTCTCCAGTCTTCGAAACAGAGTTTTGTGTTAGCATTAGAAAAGTTGTGAAAAGTGATTTACAGGACACGTATTATCAAAAATGAATCGTATTCGGCGAATTGTGACGAGCAAAGAGACTCGTGAATATTTTATGAGGCAAGCGACTTGCACATTCCTATGACTCCGCATTTGAAGATATTCCTTGGCATATCGATTTAATGTGTCAGTGGAAATATCCTGTTTTAGCACACACTTTTGGGGCCCTGTCGCTAATTGGGGTATACCAATAGCTGCCATTGCAGATATTCAACGTGATCCGAAATTCATCAGTGGTAAAATGACGTTTGGTTAGTTCACCTTGTTTTGCAATGAGTTCTGACCTCATTCCTTGTATCGGAATACAATTCATCTGTTAACGTTCATTCTTTGCCGAGAAAAAGAGATGAAGATCACTTAAACTGAAGTCATTCAGGTTTTTAAAGTATTTTATTCATATTCACACTTTATAATTAACACTTTTCTACCCTCAACGTCAAAAACACTTAGTTCCATCGAAACGTCTAAGTATTTATTTTAATTTATTCACTTATTATTATTCAAGAAGATAAATTTTCTTTCGTTATAATCTACATGGTGTATCTTATCAAAGGTATTATTCTTTTGCAGCTTTATGTTTGTATTCCGCAATGTTCATGAGGTTTGCATATCAAGTCCAACCGAGGAACATGCTTCTGTTTGCCTGTCATTTTGTGAATGAAATCGCACAAATCACACAAGGCTGCAGATTCATACGACATAATTATTTAGCTAAACAAGAACAATAATGCATCGTATAAGAATTTATCAGGAACCAAAGGCACGTGTGTTTACACCTCCATATACACATTTATATTGTTCCTTTATAGCATATACAATACATTTGAATAAGATTATATCTGAATTTAAACACATGTATATATAATATAATATATTGATGGTAGAATGGTAAATAAATAAGCATACTTAGTTCATTGAACGCAGTTACTTTCATTTAATATTTAACTCGATTGAACCTATCGACGCATAACTAAAAATTTGTATCAATGACAAGTTCAGATGGTATCCTTTTTATTTATTTCTTTGTACATCGGCATATTTCTTACACTTTATGTTCTCGTTGTTGTTGCTTTATTATACATTCGATTCGGACTCCAAAATGTAACAAACATGGAATAGAGTCTTTATAAATCTGGAGAACTAGCTCAGATGTTAAAGCAAAGAAGAAGGAAGGATTAAGTTGAAAAAAGTGGAAATATACCAAATCTAAAAACTGGTATATACAATGTATTTCTTTACAGTAAAAAGAGTACAAAATGTTTCTTAAAAAATTATATAATCATTCTTCTTTAATTAATAATATTAAAAGTCACATATTTCTTGTATGTTCGTATATGAGTAAAATTCTGTTTCGTTTCTTAGGACGGATTGTTTTTATATTAATGAACACGTTCTAATCTTAAGATTCTAATGGACGGTATAGTTATAGTTCGTTTACTTCTCAGTAAACTTATCTTCTAACCCAGTTAAATATCAGTAATGCCAAAAGGAGCAACATCCAATTTCCGCGAATTGAAGATGCGCCGGCTAAACGACACTTGAACATGTCATACCTGAAAAAGAAACATTAATGGTATTTAATAATACGCAAATGCTAGCTAAATAATGAAAAATCTACGTGTCTATAGACGTACCTTGTTTCTTGATCATTGACAATATTACTAAACTCAGCTTCCACAAGCTGACCATCGTAATACGTGATTAAATCTTCAAAGGGGTATTCAAAACCCTGTTTGCATTCACATTTGTATCCACCTGTCTCAAAGCCTCTGCCAAGAATCGGCACGCACTAGAAAATTGTCATTTTATTTATAACTATTCATTCGTTCATAACATAAACAAAGAATATTAGTAAATTTCTGCATAATAATATTTTACGTTATACAAATTAAATATCATGAAATTATATTAGATAGACAAACTCACGTATGATGTCTTCCGATCACATTTATGTGTATGCTTGAATGCATTCGGCGCATAAAAAACATCGTCGCATTGATTAATATCTAGCTGGAGTAAGTCCATGGTAACAGCAACGACACCTCTGTAAGTATTTTTCATATTAAATATGATCTTCTACGTTGTCCCTTCTTGTATAATCAAACTGGTTCCGGCATCCTGAGAATCCCATACTCGCTTTGCGCCTCGTCCATAGGGAGAGAGTGGACGATCCCATACAGACGGAGGAGGTACTCACTTGAATTCCAGTTTCTCCTTCAAGTTGTCCCAGCCGAAAAAGGGGGATGCATAGGTAATTACCCATTTCTTCACTTTGCCGTTGCAATCGAAGTAGGGAGTCGTCCAGTGGCCGTGATTCAGGTTTGCCGCCCTATACAGACGGGGTCGAGTGTTCCCACACATTAAGATAAATCCTATTTAGCAGATCAAATTCATTCGCCCCTCTCCTCCCTACTCTACCCTACTACTACCAAAAGGCTGCATAGCTTTAATCCTGTTATATCGTGATACCACACTAGACTTCCTTTTTTCTTTCTCTTTTTTATATATATATAAACTGACAAATTATTTTGACATACCACTCTTACCTATACGAGTTCGGATAGTGCTCATATTTCTTCAGGTATTCACCAGTTTCGTTGTATCGAATTTTGATTTTCATATAAAATTGTTCTAACTCATCGAAATTTGTTGCCCATCGTTGTTTTAATAGTTGGAAGTATTCCTTCTTTGTGTATACTTCGTCTGTAAAGAAAGTCTTGTTTAGACATAGTAGAAATACTGAGGTTTTATTATTGATATGCTTACCAGTATCATTGAGTCTGGCTAAATCTTCGACTTTAAACTTTCGTGTGTTTAGTTGAGTCTTGTAAGCCAATGGTGCGAAAAATGTACGATTTGTAAATTTATTACGATCCCAGAATGTCCCTGCCGACCAAATCTTTGTATCGCCGAGGACTAAAGCCAGGGTTTCGCCAATCATTTGATCTTCTGTTAGGGGTTGATCAGCAACACGTTTTCCAGAATAAACTTCTTGAGGATCGGATATTTGTAAGAATGCGCTAATAAAGTTAGCTAAACGAGTAGCCATTTTAGCTTCGTTTTCGAAGAATTCTTTAGCACCGAAGCTAACGTCACCGCGTAATGTTAACTGTTCTGAAGTGTAACTATGGAAAAAGGAAGTTATTATAAAAGAACTATAAGATTCATAACAGCATAATTATATGCTGTTAATAATCATACATACTTTTTACATGTTCGTGGATTCACACTAAGAATGAATTTAACTGCTTGATCAATATTCATCTTCTGTGTTCGTAGTGATTCAGGTCCAGTGGAATAATTTCTATATTGATGATACTCTTCGAGATATTTTTCTCTAACATACGACTTTGCCTTTTCCCATTGCACAGGCATTTTGTGAACCCCTGAATAAGAATAAATGTAATATACATAACAAGAGTGTAATCATAAAATACATACATCCAATTTTCGTGCAATCGAATCCATTATAATATTGTTCTTGCGTAGCTCTTTCAACAATTTCTCCCAAATACGGTCTCCGAACTACTGTTGGCAATCTGAATCCTGGTTTACATCTGCATTGATAACCACCTCTCCGAAATCCCCATCCATGTAATGGTTCGCACTGAAAAATATATTTAAGTAAGTCTGTTGTTCATATATCTGAAATAACAGATCCATAATATTTTGCTTCGTACTTCTGTAGTTTCCATTTTACATCGTGCTGTATTTTTGAATCTATTCGGTCCACTATTGCCTTTTCCTTTTGGACATTGATTTATATCAATTCGATCAAAATCCATTTCCATTACAGACACTGCTGTATATCTGAAAAAGTAATAATTATATTAAAACAATGGAATTAGTTTCCTAAAAAAATGTTGGAAGGATTTATGATAAAGATATGTACGTTGGGTATTCAATATGTCTAAATCCTGTATGTCTTGGATAAATGTCTGTAACTGGTACAACCGCAGCAACTAGCCATTTATTTGATCTACCACAATCAAAGTAAGGCCTTGTCCATTTCACAGGTCCAGGATATTCATCCGCGCCTGAATGATACAAGTATTTTAGTAACAATAACATTTATTTTTGTAATAATGAATAAATACCTGGTGGACCGTGGAATGAAAATGTTTCATTAGTATTATTTGCATATCTGATTTCTATCTGATAAGTCGTCTTTGTGTCATGTCTTTTATCCACATTGTCCGGTAACCACTTTTTATACCTTAAAAATGATCAAATTCATAGAAAAAGATTCATTTCATACTTTAAACTTTGTCAGATTTATTTTATAATTAAGATATTCCTTTACCATTCATTTGTTCTATAATCATCCGTCGTATAATCTTCGCTAAATCTAGATTTGGTAAATGCACCGAGATCTTGCACTATAAAAGTGTTTCTTGTTGAAATCCTTTCTAAATGAATAGGATCATTAAAATCATCGGCTCGGAATGTTCTTGGTGCAAATCTGGGCATTGTTTTATTGAAGAAGCCTCTGTACGACGAGGAGTATGACATATTGGGTGAAAAGTATATTGCAGATGCATTGATGTACGGATTGGCGGAAACATCAGCAACCGTTGATAAGAAGTAGTACATCATTCCTGGATCGTATGTATCATTGATCGCGGGTCGAATGAAGCGCGATTGTAATATATAACTCCAAAAGAAAGATCTGCTAAGAGCCATATTATGAAGATGCAACAAAGCAGTCCTGTTTGGAAAGACAGGATTGATGTTGATGTCTTTGATATCAGGTAAGTGCGAAACCGAATCTTCGGGTAAATAAAGATCGCCGAGATGTTGAATAGGACAATTTTCTTCGTTGATTTTATCCATTCTCACACGAACTTCATCGAATGGATCTCTTATTTGCCACTCATACTGACCGACAACGCCCAAACAGAAGCACGCAATCAGGATCGCGTAATTCGTATTGTATCTCCACTCCATTTTTCTGCCGATCACGTCAATTGTCACAAGAATCAAAATACAGTCATTATTCTATGCCCTTGGCTCAATAACAAAACGAACTACGCGTGAAGTAGAGTAAATATTCGATTCGGTGCACGCGGTTTACTCACGCTGCACCGCGCCTTCACATACATAAACAGCAGCAACACACCCAGCCACGCTTCGTTATTACCTATCTGAAGCTTTTAAAGGTTGTGACGTCACACCCACCCGAAGACTAAAGTTGAACTCAACTTCCGACCGCCGCCACAACAACTTCTATTCGGTAAATGTTGATGCATTTGCAACTTTAGCATTTATTTTAAATTTCTATAAAGCAGAAAACAAATTTTTTCATAATTGTTATAAGTCGAAATGTTGGTACAGCGATAGCATCGTCATTGTTAAAGAAATTGCGCCTAAAATATAAGCGAGGTGTTCTTGTGCTTGAAGTTTAAGTTTGAAAATCTTTTCACATACAAGAGTTACTTAAAACGTATCGCGAAACCACGCCTGCTTATAATTATCATCAGCAAAGTATTGGATGTAAAAAGAATTATGTGTATAATCTAACCTCAACATACGCAAAGTTCAACTGAAATATTTTTCATTGTAAAACTATAAATCTACGCAGTCGAGGAATAAAACTTGCCGTATAACACTATATATTAGACGACAAGGGAATCTTCTTATAACTAAATCTTTATAAAATAGCAAGAATGTTCAATTTTTCATCCGTACGAATTGTCATTCGTACATTGCAAAAATAAAACTTTGTCAGAAGTTCTTCGAGAGAGAAAGATGAAACAAAAGTATGACTTAATACAAGATAACATCTAGGCAGCCTTTATTATGATAATTTTCGTAGCGCCCTAGTCCAACGACCCCCTAGGGGTTCCGCTCCCCCAAGTATGAAGGTATTCCGCTTGCTGTAGCATTATTGTCCCAATACAGGTTCACCCCTATTTATCCGCAAAAAAAGGAGAATTTCTCATAGCCAAACAAGTCTTCTGGACAAGGAGACAACTTGCTGGGGGTCTGCTTCGAGTTAATGCTGCTGTTGGTGCCACTCGGGCCCTGAGAAAATCTTCATGCTTCGCCCTACACCTCTTCTCTCTCTCTCTCCTCTCACTGCTTTGCAGCTTACCACGCTCAGATTCCCGATATTAACGTGGGAAACAGTCTCGCAGATGATCATTAAATATTGCTATTAAGATTCGTCTGTCTGCTCGGTTATCTGGCATCCTGCTACCCTTCTCTTCAAACCTGATTGTTTTTTTTTTATCCTACCAGCTATTGTAAGTCTATACCCTCTACAATCGATCGGACGGATTTCCTAATAAATTCTCAACTGATCCTGGAAAGAATATAGTATATCGAGTATAAATAAATGTTTTGTGTATCGTATAATTTTATCCCATTGCTGTACTGAGAATATATGTTCATTTCTCTGTTGAATATAACAGTGGAGCAATATAATTTATCGAACGATATACGTGAGACAATGATCCATTGCCTGGTATAATCGAAGTGTTGTCCCTTATACAGGGGATGACACGATTTTTCCCATAATTTGCAAAGCGCAGGGCAAATTTCGACCTCCCACGACAATGGTGCACGAATTGTGTAAAAAGTGCATTGTCTGAGAAGCGCAGACAGCCGAGTAGCGACAGGAGAGAACGAGAGCTGAGAATGGTGAGGCGGGAGGTTGAGGTGGAAAGGGAGGCAGAGGAGGATAGCGGAATGAAAGAAAGGAAGCGTTCCTTTTGCGAGAAAATAACGGATGAAGCTGAGAAAAGGAAGTTGGTTGTGGCAGGAAGAAAGGAAACGGCGCGAATGCATTGGTCAAACAAAAGGCATTTGCTTTCCCGGCAAATTTTCGATCATCAAGAGACGTGATCTTCTTGTCCCGTTTCTGACCAACGCGGGCAACGTCATATGTCGGATAAAAATAATTGTCAAGAAAGTAGAAAAGATCCGCGCGAACAGGTTTCTGCAAGCGAGCGTGTGAGCATGGTTGTTCCTTTTCTCTCTTAGTGGTTCGACGGACGCGGGTGCGTGCTCAACCAGACAGGCGGCTTACGGTTGAGATCAGGATCGTATCGTACCTCTTGTGCCCTGTCCCGTCTTCCGTTGCTTCCATGCTCCCAGTCCCTTTATGCTTTGTACAGAGCTGCGCTGTAAGACAAAGTACATTCCACGCGATTTTCTTATGTCTAGACTATTCATATCTCCAGTTCTAGCATTAATGCAGTTTCTAACTTAAAGGATTCATATAATAAAACTCTAATGTTCTCATAGATTAACTATCTCAAACATTCTATCGCACCCCCGGAATACCGGTGATCCTGGCAATCTAAGTTACAACCCAGCTGCACTTTCATAAACCTCTTATGGTCATCAAGGCAAGACGGATCGTTCACAACTTGAATTTCAGATTCCTTTCACAATATTATTTATGCAATATACATATGCCGCCTGACTCAAAACAAAGTAACCGGTAGTATTTGTACTTTTACTAGAATTTTCGAGATAAACAAATGAATGTGCGTTTAGATTTGGATAGAAGTGACGAAAGAACGTATAGGACAAGTGTACTTGTCTATTCTATGGGCCCTCTTACTCGTAATTCGAGTCAAGAGCTGTCGGTCTCCTCAATAGCCTCGCTCAATTCACGAAGAAATGTTCTACAATGGGAGACATCTAGTCGCAGCCTAAGCCTAATGCACACTTTATCAATAGCAAATTCTTTGCGATGCACGAATCCGGGATGGTATGCAATAGCCGGAGACCCCTACCATTCGTCTGGTGGAGCGACAAAAAGGTGGCCAGGCTACGGTACGGTAGGAAAGGTAGGGAAATCAAAGCGGAGGTGTAAAAAGGGAGAAGGATGTGGTGGGGGGGGGGGTAGGGGTAGAGTACGAAAGGGATAAGGGCGGTATGAAATGTAAGGTTCAAAGTATAAGATTTAGAAAGAGAAGCTGCGTGTGTTTTGAGATAGGGAGAGATACAGGATAAAGAACGGTGGCCGGGAAAGGGTTTGGACGGTCCTGAGTAAGGCGGGGCTCGCATATACCGCGAAGAGAGGTAAGCGGTTGAATTGGATTGGATTGGGGCGCAACTAGCAAGCAAGCGAGCAAACTGGTTTGGTTTTGTGGGGCTTGCACCATTGCACCGCTCTTTCAGCGAGACAGTCCAATTTATGCATTACGGCTATGTAGGCACTACACGGTATCAAAACGCTGCGCCCGGGCCTTACTCCATTCACCACCATCACTGCAATATTACCAGAATTTCGCAAGTGCCTACAAGACTAAATTCGCTGTTTAATTCATCAGTTCGGGTTCACATACAGTGTTTATAACTTTATACGCACATTGTTCTTCGGTGATATCAAACGGAAACAGTGAGCATTCGTCGTCGGTTCGGCTACTGACAAGATTGTGGTGTCAAGAATATGAATTTTATACCTGTCAAGAAGTCGTGACTGTTGCTTGTGTTCTGTCTGGTGCCGCAGCCGAAACCCTGCAAAAATTAGTATCGTCAAGAGTTCAATCCTGGCCCAGGTACTTTTTATTATGTTAGAACGCTTATATTTCCATAATCTTCACTGATATCTGTTAATTGTGCTCTAAAATCCTGAATACGAGAACAAAGATAGTAGGAATTTGCAAGTTTCTACTATTGTTTTTCGTGTCGTCTATTTCTCCGGAGAGGTTATGAAGTAATAGTTACACGGGCCGCATGCAGCAAAATATTTTCGCGCACCGGTTCTCTAGACATTTGTATTAATGTGTTCTTCTCAAAAAAGTAAGTCTATAATTTGCAATTCTCTTATTTTATTTTTTGAGACCGCCTGCCGCTCAGTGTTAACGTGTCCTTGTCGCTAAGCGTCCAACTATTTGCAAAAAAGACAAGAGGAACCAATTTCCTTGAAAAAGTTCGCGAATCTTGTTATTGCGAAATCTGGAAAGTAAGAAAAATGTATAATGTTAATAGATATGTATTGAACCAAGCGGGACAAGTGGCGAGGGGGAATAAACAATAGTCGGTATAAGTAAAAATTTGCACATTTCTATCATTGCTGAACCATTAATTCGGACTCGCAATTTGAATTATATAACTGTGGTAATTTGGCTAATAAAATTGTGAACAAATAATGAAGCTGCTGCAACTCTGAGGAAGGAAGTGCATGCTGCATTTTGGAGGCACCTCGCGTTGCCGAGTGCGCGGTGCGATGCAATATTACGGAACGAGTAGAAAAATATTTCGTGGCCTCAGTAGAGGTCGAGTTATCTGCGAAAATAATCTTCCGGGCAATACTCGGGCCTTCAGATTTATTCGGAGAAGTGCGTTAGGGCCTCGTGGAAGCTGGATGCGGTTCGTTATTTTACAAGTGCATACTGCACAGGGCCAACTTTTTCTTCTCAGTTTTTGCACCGGCCAATCAGGATTCGCGAGTGTGCCCGAGAGAAAATGGCCAACTTGTGTCGCTGGGTTCGAGCGTATCTTTGCGCGTCGTTTTGTGAACCCCGTAGTCTGCAATCACGTTGACGTCTGTCGCCATTTCCTCGCAGGAGGGTTCCGTTCATTTATTTTCTAAGGTAAATGCACCGTCTTCGCGCCCAAGGATCCCCGAATTCCCGTGCGAGTGTTACTTTCGGCGGAAAAGCAAGGCGTTCGTGTGCGAGCCGGTCGAAGCGGTAAGCAGGTGTCGGTGCTACTCCGAGTGCAAAAGTGCATCTTATTCCCCAAGAAGTGTGGATGCATCTCCATTGCCGGCCGGCAAACTGTATGCAAAAAATTTCTGTCGCGTCCCTCGGTGCATGCTGATATCGGATCCCGGATATCCAATATATTCAGCTTGTTGCCGCCCGGTGACTCCCGTCTCGCCTGATTTCATTCTCCCGCCGAAAATTCCGGCCCCCCGGGAAATTTCTGCGTTCGACTTGCATTTAATTAGGAAGTGGACATCAAGTGTCACGTACAAGAAACGACCGTGCATTTCCGTGCCAACGGCCGGTGACAACGTTAATATATACGCGGCTCTTCCACTCGTACATGGTGCGTGCGTTCACGCGGGAAACTTTATATTTGCCTTGCTCGCCGGCTATCTTCTTTACAACTCAATTGGCCCGTCTCAGTGATGCACCAGATTTTCACGTTTCGCATACTCCATTTTCGTGTACACTGTGCAAAAAGCTGCTGATTCTCGTGTAAACGGCGACTCATACCTATCAAGGCATATTCCCGCCTTGATGAACTTCGACAATTTTTCGCATATACTTCCTCTCTTACGGCTTTTTTCTTTATCACTCGAGGGATTATAGTGTTTCTTTCGTGGGAACAAGAAACGCATGAAACCCTGCGATGCATATCCGCTTTACGTTGTAATTGGCAATGTGCACGCTGTCGTCAGGGCTTACTCTCGATAATAATTAAGAATTATTCAACGGTAATTTCTATCAAGCTCGATTTCAACTCGTATCTTGCATTTAAGTTCCAGTTGCAGCTGTTTTATTGTCCAATATTTAATCAATTACTGCAAATACTTTTTATTGATTTATTGCTTCCACAATCATTGCAGTCTTTGCACATACAATTTTTTACAAGTTGAAAAACATGTGCAAGTCCGATAATTATTGTTTTTCGATACAGAAATCAATTTTAGACAATAATAAAAATGCATATAATCATTGTAAAGTTCATTGGCATTACAAGATATGATAATTTAAATAAATTTTTTACTACCATATGGTATTTTTTGGTGTAGCAGAATTAAAGTGAAGTTGCTAACTTGATAATGATAGACAAGTGTGGAAAGAATAAATGTGTCAATAATTACTACCAATGTAACATGATAAGTAATAAATGACATTGCAATTTTTACAGCTATGGCAGAGGGGAATGGGGAAATAAAAATGGAAGAAAAACAGTCAAAGGAGGAGATGGAATATGGAGAAAGAACAGAAGATTTTGTTAAGCTTATTCAATATGGACTAGATGAAAAAGTAGCCGCTAAACTTGACGAAATCTATAAGACAGGAAAATTGGCGCACGAAGATTTAGATGAAAGGGCATTGGATGCTCTACGGGAGTTTCCCGTCGAGGGTGCATTGAATGTACTCACACAATTTCTCGAATCCAACTTAGAACATGTTTCAAATAAGTCCGCTTATCTTTGCGGAGTTATGAAAACTTATAGACAAAAAAGTCGTGCTGGACAAGGCACAGGCACAAGCACAGCACCTAAGGCACCAGATGAGGATAAAATAAAGGTAAACACGTTGTCATTTAGTACATACTTTCTTTTTTGATTTATAACAATAATATATATCAATATACATATATTTCTTTTTCGACAGATGATTCTCGAAAGAACTGGTTATTCCTTGGATGTGACAACAGGACAAAGAAAATATGGAGGGCCACCTCCAGACTGGGAAGGTCCAACACCAGGTACCGGATGTGAGGTAAGTTATATTTCATAGGAACGATTCGAAAGACCGCGTATTATATATTGTCTACTATTATCAGCCGGATTCTTCACAATCAATTGATGTATAGGTCTTTTGTGGAAAAATTCCAAAAGATATGTACGAAGATGAGTTAATTCCGTTGTTTGAGAAATGTGGAAAAATTTGGGATTTGAGACTGATGATGGACCCTATGGCAGGATGCAACAGGGGATACGCGTTTATCACTTTTACAAACAGGGAGGCAGCACAACAGGCCGTTAAGGAGGTATGTAAAATTGAGTTGTTTTTTTTTCTACCCTTTCCTTTTTGATGTAGGTACGTGTTTGTGAAGCGTACACCACAAACTTACTCCTAGTTTTTATCGACGAACTGTTACTGACGAGCGATCCTCTCTACTTTTCAGTTCTTGGAATTTTTAGAATTGTTACAAAATTGTTATTGCTACCAAAAATTTGTACTTCTTCGAAATGTTTAAGTAATACCTAAAGTTTTCTGTCCACTTGTTTTCTTTTGTTCCTCGATGCTTCGTTACTTTCTGCAAGCGCTATTTGCCGCCCCGATGCCGTAAAACGGTGTGTAGGACAAGTGCCATTAGGAACACGCGTCTGGTTATATATTATTATTATTTCATCATTAATGCTGAATTAGTTTTGATCAGCCTGAATTCTATAAATGTATTCAATGATTTAATCATCGACACGCTTTGCTTTTTGAAAAAGTTTGCTTTTATAGATTAAACATTTCGAACGAATGTTCTTACATCTCTATGTGGCTTGTTCTCCATCATCTTGATATCGCTTTACTTTTTATTGTTCTCTCTCTTTTTTTTTTTTTAATATATATATATATATATATCCGAATAGTTTCAATGCTAACATATTGCATTATTTCCAATAACGTCCACCAGAGCCACATTTTTGCGAGGTTTTTGCTGTCTCAATTAGGAACAATCCACATAACAGTCTCACATGTATATGTCAGTGACCATTTATTCATACATAAATATATTGTTACATCCAACTTGTCCCATATATTTAACAATGACACCAAGAGGGAGAGAGAGAGGGGATGGAAGAGGGGAGGGATAGAGGAAAGATTTGTATGTACTCACAAATTTACACTGACGCGTGTATATCGATGTGTGTATACGCGCGCGGCATATCTCTGTGCGTATGTATACTTATCTTTCTGTTCGGCTATCTACCTGTCTCTTTGTCTGCCTGTCTGTCTGTCTGTCTGTCTTACCCACCTTTATGCATTTTCAAATATACATGTTAATGATATCCTATGGATGAGTTTCTTTTCCAGCTCTCCTCTTTGCTCAGTGGGCAAAATTGGGAGTGGAGAACCTTCCTGAAAAAAACAAAAAAAAAAAAAAGCGATGTAAATTATATCTCGTGTGGTCTAATTGGTTAGGGGTGCATTCACTAATTGGTTGACTTACATTGGACAGTGACAATTTTTGTAACAAAATTTTGAAAATTGGTAGGCTTAAAATTTGTTTACAGGATCATGATACGCGAACGCCGGTTTGCTATATTGTGAAGACTCGAGCGACAAAGCGCATGCCACTTTCTCGCTTTCATGGAACCACACCATGCTAATTGTTTTCCTAAATTGCACATTTGAAAATTTTTCCTAAATTTTGCTAGTTATCGTAACTACCTAAAATACGAATTACCTCATTGGACAAAATTAGGCATGTGTTTGTTTTCTTCATCCCACAGCTCGATAATCACGAAATAAAACCCGGCAAGAATCTGAAAGTAAACATTAGTGTTCCTAATCTACGACTTTTCGTGGGGAACATACCAAAGACAAAAGGCAAAGAGGAGATCTTGAAGGAATTTGGTAATTTAACAGGTAAAGTGAATTCGAGGCGTGTGTACTTACCTACCTACCTATACCTACCTGTCTACCTGTATTTGTAACTTAAGAGTGGTAGCTTTTAAGTAGTGGTTGTAGATGGTATGGAAGTACGGAGCATTCGAGGGATCGCGCGGCTATGCGATCTTACTGCGTGATATACATATACCAATTTCTATACATATATACACCTACGGCACCTTCAGTTCTGGTCAGTCTCCTTGCCTCTCGGTTTATTAGTGAACAGTAACACCTCTCTGGTCCAAGTCTTCTTTTCCTCGCATTTTTAGGTTGAGTTATGATTTATCCGCTTCCTCCATACATTCGCATATGCATATTTCTCTGCGCATACATATGTCCATCTCTACACTCGTTTCTATATGCCTGTGTACCTCGCTCTTCATTTATATACACACATATACGCGTACATAGTAATTACACGTATGTGCGCGTACACCTTCGACCCTTTCCTGGTGTGAGCCCGATCCTAATTTTCTGCGTCTGGTCGATTTGCCACACTTGCTTGACGGTGCACCTTCGACTTCTTTTATATTATCTACTGGAAAAAGAGGCGAGGAAATGGAAAGAGAAAAAACATGAAGGGGGGTTTGGGAGGGGTGGGGGGTTGGAACCGTATTTCATCCGGATGATGTGCGCCGAAATATAGTAGAAAATGCGTAAAATCGTCATTCTACGTACCGCGGCCTCACAGTACTTTACCTGATTCATGACTAAGCCTCGAGCATGGGGGTATGGGAGAACTGCGTGGACCGCTGGGGCGTTTGGCTCGCTAACAAACGGACAGGCACTCCCACCCACCCTCTTCTAATTATTACATCGCTCCCCCGCCTCGACCACTTCGACCGTTTTGATTGTCAAGCGACCTACAACCCGTTACTCTGATCATCTGGACGGTAACACTGCCCTGACAATTCCTTTCCAATCATCCGCCACCCCACCCCTTACGTTCGGTGGGTCAAACTCTGCCCTCCGACGCAACGTTCTCGTCTCCTAATAATCATCACCACGTCCTTGAAGGTCGCTTCACGAAATACCCTACGTTCAGACAGCCAATAAGCAGGTGAAATTGTAAAAGGCAAGCTTAATTGGCACTCTCCTTCCACATTATTCTTACAGCTGAATGATTATGAGATTCGGAAAGGGAAAAAGATTGGTGTTACCGTATCTTATAACAATCACCGCTTGTTTGTGGGAAATATTCCAAAGAATCGAGACCGAGATGACTTGTTCGAAGAGTTTACAAAGCACGCACGTAAGTTGACAATTGTCCTTCAATCAGCCAGCAGTAACCGCAGCAAGTTATATGGGAAAGATGATGGGACGGAAATTTCTCTCTTAACGATGGGTAATTTTTACCCGATTGGTAGCAGAGGTGCCAGGTGGGTTTGAGACTAGCCCTCTTGCATCATTATCAATTAGGAAAATTTTTTACAAATTGGTAAAACCTACGAGCGAAATTTTTTTATTCTTCTTCGAACGTCTCACATGTTTTTGCAAGTCCCGATAAATTTACTTTCAGTCGAAATGTGAACTCTTCACTTTATGATTTCTCTCTTTTTTTTTTCTTCTTCTTTTTTTGCGTGTACACATATGTAAACGTCTATGTGCTAATATTAACAATTCTAAGGCGTGATATCAATATCGTCGCGTGACCAATTAACGACAATTCCAACCGTCGTGTCTCACAACCAAGGACTATCAAAATTTTCAATCTCACAATAAGGCGAACCCAAAACAACGATTTCGTCATAACATAATTCCATCGTATACTTTCTCATGTTTCACTTATATTTGACGCCATTAGCATACCTTGTGCATTGTCTCCAGTCCATCCTTTCCCATCTTTGTCTCTTTCACTATCCACTTTTGAGCTTACTCACTACAACACATTCTCGGAAATGTTATTAAGTATCCATCATACTCTTAAAGTACTCTCGGCTCTCGTTGGTTTTGGGACACACGATGCAATACAACGACACGTCAATATCAACTGCAACCCCGGCTTTTGACCATCCATACCGCAACTTTTGGAAAATAAGCGTAGCTATATTTATCTCGACAAATGTTATTCCGGTACACCGTAAGTGATTATGTCAAAACATCTGCTAAAATCGTATACGACTTTGAGATGTACTTACATCAGTCATCACAATGTGGACACAGAGAGGGTGGGGAGATCGCTGGATACTTAGGGAAAGAAACACTGAGTCAGTTTGTTGTTGTTGTTGTTGTTTTTTTTATGGGTGTCTAAAAAGGGGGACAACGCATCCTGTTATTTCTACAAGCGATGCGACCAGTCAGGAGATTGTAGAAGAATTTTCCAAGAATATATAGGCTGATAGGAATCTTCTACGATTGATCATATATCTTATATTTCGGTGTCTTCTTATTCAGTAGCAGCTTTTAAACTGAGAGGAAGGAGAGGAAGACTATTTTTGTAGAGTGATTTACAAGGGTAAACTAAATCGTTGAACCAAATAACCATTTCGCCATATTAGACAATTGTTGGTTGATTTTAGAAACCGTGTTTGAGATATCTATTTTATATATGAAAAAAAAAGGGACCCCATACCTCCTCGAAAAAAAAGCACACAATGAAAAAGCTCTGATTTTTTTAGAGTGTCAGCCTTTGTGTATATGTAACAGAGTCCACTGCAGTGCATGAGATTTCTAATGGCATGAAAACTATTTTAAATAATGATACTCTGCCTATGCATTTGAGTGGAGTCTATACTCATAAATTTCAAGACTGCTCAGTTGGCATAGAGAAACAAGCACTTTGGAAGTATTCCAATTAAGGGCGTTTTTTTGTTTTGTTTTTTTACACTAATGGGGAGAATACGATGTGCTTTCCTGGATTTTTCAATAGAGCTTGCAAATACTTTCTTTTTATAGTAATTCCAATTGTCTTGCAGTTTTTCGTGTGCTCTACTGTCGAACTCAAACTTCCATTGCTTACTCTTTAAACCGATTGAACAATATATTTCACTTGGTAAAAGTCACTATTTTTCCGCTTCCTCTGTATTTGGTCCTAGAAAAGTGGTTTGTCACATGGTTGTACTTCGAGTGAGTGATAATTCAGGAACATAGTAATACATCCATCATCCTTGAACTTTCAGTAGTACTTTCGAAGCACTCAGCGCTTTCGTTTAGTCATACGTCACAGAAGATATTTCACCAGGATCCCTATCGCGTACCATGTATCTCTATCACTTTCCCTTGTATGCGCAATACTATAACACTGTGTACGCGTTTGTTGGCGCGTACATGTATTGAAAAACGCATAGGTTGTTTTATAAATTTCAATAAGTGCGTTTGCAACAACCAAGGTAGTAGTATATACAATTTCTACGGCATCTTTATATATATATATATATATATATATATATATATATATATCATGTCACTCCTCGAAATGAGTGCGTCTAATTAGAGTGACATTTATACACATATATGTGGGTCGCACGAAGAATCATGGCTTGCGTGAAAATGTACAAGAAAATAAGTTCATCAGTCGAAAGCTTCATCCATACAATATTTCATTCACTTTACGCGAAATGATAACACATCAATATTTAGTTCATTTGGGCAATGTTACATTATCCTGACACAAGAATATAAACAATACAGAATGAGAAGATTGGGGGTGCTTTTGGGTAAAACGTTTGTTTCTTAAGAAGTGTGCATATATAGCCCAGTATTCTCTTGTTTGAACTATAATCTGACTTACTAGTTAGTACATTTCGTTACTCTCTCCTGTCCAATATACAAAAAACCACACACAAACCAAGTATATATATATATATATATATATATATATTTATATATATATAAATGCATATATGCATTATTTCCGTTGATATATACTTCAAAACATGCAAGTTTGACCTATCTGTGTTATCAGTTTGCAAATTGTTCAAATATAACAGTAATTATTGCACTTCTTTTTTTTTTACCGAGATATTATACGAGGATTTTAAACATTAGTGAATTGGATTGTTGCATATAAACTAATTGCGTTCTAACACAAATATTAAGGAAAAATACAACTAGTATAATTATAGTTAATAAAAACCGCGCAGTTTTCACATGGCAGTCATAATATACTTGAGAGCATATCAAGGGCTTAAACTTATGTTTTGAACTTTGGCAGAGTTTCTATTTTTTACCTGTAGCTATTCTCTCATTTAAGACATTCAATACGAAAAGAGAGAAGGTGTACTGATTTCTTTTTATAATTTTCCATCATGTAGCTGGCCTGACGGAGGTGATTATCTACAGTTCACCGGATAATAAGAAGAAAAATAGGGGCTTTTGCTTCTTGGAGTATGAATCTCACAAAGCAGCTTCCTTAGCTAAGCGAAGATTAAGTTCTGGTCGCATCACCGTTTGGAGCTGTGATATCATAGTTGATTGGGCAGATCCTCAAGAAGAGCCTGATGAACAAACCATGTCCAAAGTAAGTGATTCTTTACAATTCTTTATAGTTTACTTTTCAAAGTTCATTGCTATAACTATTATTCCCTTGTATTCTTCCAAGGTTCGTGTGTTATATGTAAAAAACTTGACGCAAGATTGTTCTGAAGAGAAGCTCAAGGAGGTCTTCGAGCAGTATGGCAAGATCGAAAGAGTGAAAAAGATTAAAGACTACGCTTTTGTGCATTTCGAAGAAAGAGATAATGCAGTGAAGGTGTTTATCGTTATTTTGACAGAGGAGATTTTCCCCTAACAATAGTTCTTATAGAACTTAAATATAAAACATATATGTTACAGGCTATGAGCGAGTTAAATGGAAAGGAGATAGCTGGATCCCACATAGAAGTTTCTCTAGCAAAACCACCCTCCGACAAAAAGAAGAAAGAAGAAATGCTACGTGCGAGGGAACGGCGAATGATGCAAATGTTACAGGGTCGAACTGGGTAAGTTAGCACTGAACAATGTTGAATTCGCTTCCTTTCGAGGAGGCGCAACAAAGTATAATAGAAATGTCACGTTGTCCGTTTTAAAAAGTTTTTACCCTTTCAGCGGCTCACCGTCTCATCCAAGCATGATGGGAGGACCGATGCCAGTTCGTGGACCTGGACAAGGTCCTCGGGGTACTGGTGCAGGTATGCGAGGACAGATGGGACGAGGCGACTATGGTGAGTACCATTCACTAGTCATCTTAATTAATGTTATCTTCTATATACACACACATGCGTATATGTATGTAATATACATGTTCGGAGGTTTGATAAGTAACGCATACGATCCTTCTAACAAATGACCTTCTTGCTGAATAACACGAACTGGTGTTTTTGTTAGTTTTAATATAGAGCTTTGTGCAATTTTTTGAACGTACGCGTTACCCATCCACCCATCGTTCACACATCTAACTTAAGATTTAGACAATAATTGAAACCTAGTGAAGTGAGAGTTATTATTTATGAGCGTTATATTTGATCAGGCGTGTAGTAAATATAATGAAAGTTAAGATTTGTTCGCGAGAGATTAGAAAGTATATCGTTTTGCAGTAATAATATAAATGAAGAGTTTTTAAGAGTTTCTTTTTTGTTTTTTGTTTTTTTATTATATTGATAGTTCGTGCGAGCTGTGATATTTGTTAATACGGTTTTCGTTAGTTACGCGCATCAGGGCAAAGTTTGAAAATGATTACGATAGTGTCCCGAGAGAATTGGGCACCTCGCAGGATCTGGCTTCAATTTAAATAATGTTTTATTTTTCAGATTTAAATAAACATAATCTTAGATCATTTGTACTCATATTCTATGGTAATGTTACGTAATACAAATATCCCGCATGCTTTTGGGGATTTTTCACTATCTCACTACATACCTTTGGCTTTCGCGCATGGTCAATATGTGAGACAAGAAATTAAACATTTCTAACGCCAAATTACAATATCCTCGAGTCCAACCTTTCCTTCTTCACCTCAACCAACACCACACTCCTTTCAGTCTGTTTATGACAGTACAACGGGAATATGCAATCCATTAAACAGGATATCAGTAAAACTAATTGAAATTATATAAAATCATGAATCGTTTAATAAGAGACCCAGATCTCCCCTTATCACACCACATCCTTGAAGAAGGTTGTAGTGAGAAAGTGCACAGTGTACTTGATTTGTCCGTCAAATTCAATTTTTCGTAATGTTGTTTATTGTTTTATTTCTATCATTTTTATTCCTTACGTATCAGTTCGCAGCTGAAAGATTACTCGCGTTAGCTCCGTTTATCTTGATCTAGCAAAGAATTAGAATAATATAAGAAAGCGCGGGAATAAAAATATAGGAAATCAATATTACTGCAGATTTTAGTTATATTTTTATCTGTAATTTTCATACATATGTATATATTTCTGTATACATATGTAATTCAGGGGTTTAGCTTAATCTTATAATAGGAGCACCTTGATGCCTTACCACTACCACTTCCTGTGACCCTTGTTTTCACTCTGTTATTTTTTTTTTTTATATACTAAATGATAATTGCATGTGTATTGTTTGTTTTGTTCTTATGTATGGTGCCCTTAGTGAGATTTACTTTTGTGTTCGTGTACAATCACGCACATAGCCAGGGAGAGCCAATCTCTTTAACTTTTTTGTTTTATGTGAACGTGTGTATTTCGTTGACTATGTATGCATCATCAATTCAAAAATCTGTTTACAGCTCTCAAGGATATAGGTAAGCCGCGATTATGAATGATGAATGCAGCGTTGTAGAATTATAATTTTGTAGTCTTGTACTTTCTTCCCTTTATGTTGAAACTTTACCTGTCTTCAAAGTGTACGCTGCGAGATCATCGAAAATTTTTGCCCGGCATAAAAAGGCCCAACAAATTTTTGTGTAAGGTTTCCTGTTCTTCGTTTGATCCGCCCAAAAATAATTTCGGGCTGCGAGATGACAGATTAGGGTTTCAGGTGAAACAAATAGCGTTAGTTTTCTTTAGGAAGGTGTTATTAAGGATGAGAATAGCGTATAAATTTTCGATGATCCCAAAGGGCGTACCATCTCAGGATACGTGATGGTGGTAGGGTAATCGTTGCTAAGTATTTATCCATACAAAGTATATTACAAAGCGTTTTGCGAGAATTTTGGTTAAACCGCGCCTCTTAGTTTTGTTCACCGACGCAAAAAAACAAACAAACAAAGCCGTAATGCCATCGTGCAACTACATTTAACGTACTTTTTTTTTTCTTTTTCTTTTTTTCCTCATTGGCATTGAAAGACCATCTTTTCCCGGCATGCCTTTTCTTATACGAGACAAGTATTATTTGAGTAAGTTGCCAATTGGATATATCGTGGCTAAATTTGGGTCTATTTGTAATGTGTGTTTTTATAGATTATGATTACGACTATTACGGTTATTGGGATTATCGAGGTGGCTACAGTGATCCATATTACGATGACTGTTATCGATACGAAGATTACTATTTCGATCACGCGCCGCCTCCGCCACCTGCCAGAGGGAGAGGCAGGCAGCCTCAACCGGTGGGTCGCCTTTTTTAATGGTTCTAAAGAGTCGTTACCGTTCTTGAAACGTATATATATTATTTTTATATATACATCTATACATATATATAAATACCTATATATTAGCGGTAGTTTGACTGTGGCACAGTGTTCGCGGAATCCTAACTGCGTTGTAATATCCACTTTTTTCTTTCTCTCTCTCTCTCTCTCTCTCTCTCTTTTTCTTTTCTTTCTTTCTCTTTCCAGTTACCCTGCCCATTTTCTTGACTGATGAGCGTGTAATTAACTCTTTGCTAACTAATGTACGTGCTAGCTTTCGTGTAATCACCATTAACGCAGGGGTGCACGTTTTCGCGCAATTCCTAAATCACAATACGGGATAAAATACACTGCATCCACAGTAGAGAGTAAGAGAGACGCGGTGAATGATCGCTTTTTACTAAACTGCCACGATGCCAGTAGTGACACGAGCAAAACAAATGAATACAGTGAACGAGAAACCCAATCATTGATATATATATATATCTACGACGTATAAAAGAATAGTGAAAGCATTTCTAGATAATATGCGATTGTCGGGAAAAAAAAAAAACCTATTATAACCACACATGTCCAGCACGAGAAGGCTTTGTGTTCTATGCAGAGAGTATAAATACATTCGCGTATATATTGTTATCTACTTTTTGGAGAAATTAAGTCTTTTACTATCTCGCAAGGGTTGCAGGCTAAAGAAATGAGAAAGGAAAAAGTTTTTTGCACGATGTGAGTGCACTGTATTTGATTCCCTTTCTAGGCCCTAGTACGTACCAATTAATTCCAAACGCTTGTACTAACTTTACCCTTTAATCTCCGAACACATTGCCACTTTCAAATTGCTTGCCGATCATATCTGAGCCATGGTAGACCCATTCCAAATTTCACCGAAAGTACAGCCGGGAAAAGCATTCGAATCAAAAAAAAAAAAAAAAAAAATAAAAAAAGGAGAGAAAGAGCAAGCAGAGAAAGGAGCTGGAAAAAAGTACTGCTGCGGCACACACACAGGATGAGAAAAGAGGCACGCAGAAAACCCGGTGAACCCGAACAGGAGAGAGGACATATATCAATCGGTCTTTCTTTCGAAAAAGATAAAAAGATGGCAAAGATTTTTTAATGTTGCAGGGTGGTTGCTCAAATCTACCCGGTTGCATTAACTAGGAAGTTCCAAAGATTTCAGGCATAAGTAGAAAGCAGGATACAGGAGAGCTCGCTTTAACACGCATACACCGTTGTCGCCGGCTGTAAACCCCCCCCCCCCCACCCGGATTCTTTTGAAATTGATTCGTCACGTTTCTAGTATTCATTGTGCTCATTGCTGTGACGCAAATCCCTGTTCATTATGACTTCCTTTCTTTTTGTCTTTGTGAAGAGCGACGTTGCGTCTCGTGGCTCGGATATGATATACATAGTTCTATGACAAGTTGCAGGGTTATCCAAATACCATAAGAGAATATTGGTCACCCTGTGAACATCGTTCTTGCCTTACGAGCGCATACCATCAATTTATTAAAGATTGATTGCGATCAACTTTTTCTCTCGGCAGTGTGTATCGCTTTCTGCGACAACAGGACGAGAGAATCTCTCAGTTGTTTTGTCTATGCGTTGTATCGAGCGCTGCTGTGTTCCTTGTGCTGCGACATACATTTTTGTGTAGTTAGTCCTCATTTAATTGAAACACTTATTGTGTCTTCAATATTTATTGGATGCTGCATCTTTCGTTTTTTTTTCTCTCCATGTGATACCAATTTCTTTATGTTTTTTGATGTCATCTTTTCAAGAAAGGCTAGTTATTGCCTTTGTTGAGCTTTCGAGCAAAACAACCCCATTTGTTGTTGACTCATCAGTTTTTTTTAGTCTTTAAAGCTAAAAATCCTTTCGCTAATATGTTTACTTTCATCATGCACTGTTCCTCCTATAGAATGTCGGATGTGTTTAAACATTTTACGTTACAGTGCGGCATCAATCAATTGAAATCATCAATTGAATGTCGCTAATTTTTAGTGCATATTTCTTCCGTTCGCTTGCTTCATCGATGTTTAGTCGTGTTGTGTATTCTGGATGAATCAATCAACTGCGGTGCAGATGGACTCTTTCTTCGGAAGATAGTGTTGTTACATCTTAAGTGCTTCCGTTCAAATATTGAACATTGATCGTTTTCAATATCGTTGTTGATTTTTTCATAATAAGCTTCCTCCTAATAGGAGATGAAGTTTAAGAAAAACTATTATCACTCTATCATCGTTTGAAATGAAGATCGATGTTTCAGTCATCTCTTCAAATTTGTTCTCATTACAAAATGAACAGGAATGTTTAATAATTCATCCCTCTTGGTAAATTGAAGATTTGTTACTGAGCCTTGAGAAGGGTCAGTATCGATAGCTGGAGGAAAAGTTTGTCGCAAACCGCAACGCGCGCGGTTCAAACAAAAGCAGTGATATAATGCATTCGGGGTTGGATCAATCGTTCCGAGAAAAACGATTATTGTGGATTATTGTGATATTTATCATATTTACATGTACAGTGAATTGTGTGTGTAGGTGTGACAGTCTGTGGATAGAACAAGGGTAGATGCCTTAAAGAAACGCCTGAGCTCTCTCGATCAGCTGGTAGCTCCAGTAACTGAGTTTTTACGGGCACGTGTTGCTGCGCTTTGCTTACATGTATATAAACCTGCTTACGCTTACCATACCATGCTATAACGCTGCGCTGCTTATACATATAATATCTTGGTTGAATTTTGTTCTAGCTACCAGTGCTGTAAGTTGTGTCGCTTAATGTTTCCTCGCCAACCCAAAACAGTTCGCTTTTCGCTTTACTACATTGGATAACTCTGCTAACTCTACTGCTGTATGTAACCGATGTGGTCAGTAAGATTTGGTCATAGGTGATCTCTTCCTCTCTTGCATCCTCTATGATATACATTTATTGTACACAAATGCGTAGGAACAATATTTACATACTCTCTCATGTACAATTCCAATTTAGCTTACTCAAATTCTTCCAATCAAATCTTGTAATGCTCTCCTTCTTCCTTATTCCATTTATCCTTATTAGCAACGATATCCACATGCACATATTAATGAATACATAAATCACCTTCACCATATATATTCCCCATCAAAACTATCTGTATATATCTACAGATTTATATCTCCAACCTATCTCAACATATACACCTGTACATATACACGTTCATACATGCGTATTTACAATATAAGGCTGTATAAAAAGAAATTGATGGTAAGACATGAAAATATTATGGTCGCATTACGAGATATTGACTCTCTGATGCGAGTCACTGCGCCCCGATTTATAAGATCTATCTTTTCACTTGTAATGTATGCGTGATAGGGTCAGAATATTTATATATATATATATATATATATATATATATATATATATATATATTATGTACGAAATAGGAGAATGTTAACAATTGTGGAAAGATAGAGGGGGAAGAAGAGAGGAAGGAAGTAAGGAAAGACTGAAAGATGGAAGACGAATTGATCAGAGATAAAAGAGAATATTGTGTTAGGGATGGGAGGGCTTGATTATTTATGATTATTCGATTAGTAAATGATGTAGGACGGTGATCGAATTGAATAGACAGATGGGGTAACAATTGGGTGTGTGTTATTTGGTGTCAGGCTGGACGTGGTCGTGGAGTAGTGCCGCGTGGCCGGGTCGGTGGCCCGCAAGCCCGTGGGCCAGTCAGGGGGGGACGCAACCCCGCAACTTCAGGGGCCCGTGGGGTCCAGCGGCTAGCCGCACGTGGGGGGGTCCGCGCCAAGGGAAGTTTACCAGGTGAGGATGGTCTGTATCTCCACAACAAGTCATCTTTTACAACCATTATTAAATATCTTATTTCATTGTTCATATATATCTTTTGACATTCTGTTATCACTCTATTTGCTTTTTAGTTCTATATATCCTAGTTTTGCTTCCTTGAATTACCTATTCCACAGCCTCTCTCACTAGTACACACCCTCCACGAACAATGGAGTAACAATGACGATCGACCGACACATTATGCCTGACAGATCCATCTCCGTTTGCCTCCATGATTATTCCTCAATGTTTTCTCAGAGTCAATTTGTCCTCGATATACTAGTATTGCAAAATATTGGTTGTTGTGCCACCGTTTTCGTTTCGTTTCCTGTTTATAATGGACGCGGGTCTGGCGTTATTCAAAATTAAAAGGAATATGAAGATGTTGTTTGTTCTTCTGAAAATATGGTACAGATCTTCGAATCATATCTTGAAAGAAGAGATGCTTCAATGGCATTTTTATCATTGTGCAGTAATATCCTACTGTGAGATAAAAGTTCTCGAGGTTTTGAGTACATTTTTTGATGACTCGTTGTGTGATCTTCTTATAATGCTCTCCTGATTGTGTCCTTAATCCTCGCATTGAAGTTCCAATCCCCGATTCATCTCACATCCATAACTCGTCGGTCGTTAGGTAGGTAACTATCGGCGACTAATATCGATTTTCTAGAACACATGTATTTCTGTGCAGCAGGTAAACGAAAGTTTGACGGGGGTCACCAGAACCAGGGGGAATCTAAGCGTCGCTTCCAGAGCAACTGGGGAAACCAACCCCTCGCCCAACAACCACTGGGCAATGCGTACGGATTGGCGAGTGTGAATGGTGGCAGTGGTGGTGGTGGCGGTGACATAGGGTTCGGAGGCAGAGCCGGCACCCTCGGCGGCGTTTCCAGCGATGATCACGACTGGTATCAAGATTCCTACCAGGCGTTTAGCTAACTTCTGCGAGTCCGTGAGTGAACGCGTACAAGCGTGCGCACATGCGAACAAACAGCAAACAAAAGTCAAGAAACCCACGGTAGACAAAGTGCAGGAAAAGGAAGCGGGATCGGTATCGTTAGTGAAAAAAAGTCTAGCGCAATGGGGTGATGCGAGGGAGGTGGATGAGAAAGATGAGAAGATGAAGGAGAAGGAGGGGAAGGGGTAACGCACGAAAATCAAAGAGAGATGAAAGAATGGCAGGAAAGGATTCACCCTATGTTTGGTACAGTCGGAAATAAGTTAGGTTTAATATCTTGGAGGGAGAGAAAGGCTGAGGGGGAGGGGGAGGACGGTCGTCAAACGATCAGGAAAGGAAGGGATACAAATTCATTTCTACCATTTGCTCTAGCAATTCGATTATTGTAAATGTATTCAGAAAACAAAGAGAGAAGATGGAGAAAGGAAGACATAAAGAAGAAAGCAGAAACGCGGCATCGTAATCTGCCACCACCATCGCCCGCTGTTGTTGTGATTATGTACAGTGATGTGCCACTGGGACTAATTATTACATCGGAGTGACCACCCACCCACCCCGTACTATTATTATAATATGATAATACTAATCTAAGTACCACTACTGCATTGTCACATTGTTTACTGCCAAGTGATGAAGATCAGCGATGTTGACATTGGGATTGTGATGGCTCGTATTAATTAAGAGAACTCATGGAAGCCTGCGGTTTATTATGCGGTGACTAGATTTTTTGAATCTACGTGAAAGGAGCGCGCATGTTGTTAGAGCGATGGGAGCGTGTGCAGTGAGAGGCCAATGAGAAAGATCGGGTGGAATGTCATTGGAAGGAACCAGTTGGAAGCGAAGATCACTGAACTAAAGGAATTGGGTATGAATGAAGAAGTAAGAGTGACGATAAAATCAAGAGAGAGTTATACATCGCTGAGAATGGAGACAAGATAAGAACAGTAGAAGTGGAGCTGGAAGAAAAATAACAGACGGATGGGAAAGGGAAAGAAATGGGCGAAAACGGAATCGCAATATTGCGGTGCGAATGTGAGAGCGTAGGATGATAGATTCAGAGAGCATATTTGAAAGAAGGTGAGAAAGAAAGAAAGAAAGAAAGAAAGAAAGAAAGAGAGAGAGAGAGAGAGAGAGAGAGAGAGAGAGCGAGCGCGAGAGAGCAAGAGAGAGAGAGAGGGAGAGAGCGAGAGCGAGAGAAAGAGGTTTTACATGGAGTGTGTCTGTGTGTGTATGTGTGCGTGGAGCGCGCCAAGCGCTGCTAGACCTTCTATTGTTGGTCTATAATGTGTACAGTCAGTGAAACTATTATTATTAAGGGTCAGGCAAGTTTTACGAAAGTAGAAAGTGAAACGTTGCAAGCCAATGATTCTCTGCGACTCTTGCGCAGAATTCGTTCGGTCACGATCACGGAAAAAAAGGGTCTCGTTGGGTCTAAACTAAAAGGAATAGGTATTGCTCACGAACGCAAAAAACGGCTAGAAGAAAAAACCCACTTGTACAGTAAATTTTTCATTGTCAAACAGCATCCGAGAACTCGAGCAGACTCGAGACTAAATTTTAAAGTATTTATTTATCGATATGTTTTTATCGAGTGACAAACGTGATAAAAGAAATTTTTTAGGACTCGTTGGCGTAAGACGAACGAGGTAATTAGGAAAATTATTAAAAATTATATTTGTCCCTTTTTTTTCCTTCTTGAATTTTATTTGGAAAATTTTTAGTGTTGCGTTCTACCGCGTACCGGTCGATGTACGCGGAGGTTTTTTAAAAAATGACTGACTAAAAATTTGATAATGATAGTCACGGATTGAAGTAGGATGTAAAGTGTACGCAAAAGTTAAACAATGCATGAACACATACAGCACACATTTTGAGTGTTGACTCGTTGTTATTGTTAGCCTGTTAGTTAATTAGTAAGAGTTGTAAGTGCGGGCTGTAGTTGGTCCCTGTCCCTGGAGCCCAGACACCCCCTGTTCTGGAGATTATTCGAAAAGGGAAAAAACATACGCAAATCATTTATATTTTACACGCACCCCCGATTCTGAACGAAAGAATGGACGAAAGAAAGATAACTAGAAAGGATGATAGAAAAGAAGCAATCGAGCAATCACCAAGAATGATAGAAAAAAAAGCATGAAAGACCGATAATAAAAATCGTCATGGAACGGCTGCATATCAAAACCCCCCTGTTGATGATCATACTCGCCATCGACGAGAGGACTACCGCTAATATATCTATAAAGTATTGCGCGCATGTACTCCAAGAGTGCATACATGTATATATGCATATAGATATATTGGCCCAATCGGTTATCATCAAGTAAATAGCAGTAATATCCAAAAACCGAATTCGACAGAATACACACAGACAACACAAGCTGTGGGCACGATAAAAACAAAAAAAAGAGGAATAAGCAAAATAACTTTTTTGACGAGGATCTCACGCCTTGATAGAACACCTTAGAATACTATGATCATGTTTGTATTGTATCGTGACAACAGAAGTTTCTGATTGACAGATAACGCTACAAAAGCACGAAAGCGATAGACTCCACATCGATGAAATATCTAGATAGATGACGATCGATTGTTCGCAGACCCTCGTACTTATGAGCACTTTGTTAATTTTTAATCGAGTTTTCCTTAAGTCTAATTTTTCTCCGACGTCGATACTGATTTAGTAGCGGCGAGGTGTAACTGCATCTAGTAATAACGATTAAATCCCTCATCCTCATTCTTACTTCCTGTCCCCAATCACGCGATCATTCTTTAATCAAGTGCCAGCATTCGAAGAAATGAACGAATATAGACCCGAACAGAACAGAGACAGACATACAGAGAAACTGGGAAACCGAGAACTCAACAGAGAAATGAGAGAGAGAGAGAGAGAGAGAGAGAGAGAGAGAGAGAGAGAGAGAAAAGCAGAGCGAGAAAGAGGGAGAGACAAACATAGAGAAAGAAAGAGAGTAACAGCAGACTAATGGCAAACATCAGGAAAGAAGCTAATCGAAAACGACCAATCTCGTGTACACGGACTACTATTACCTTTCGTTCCTTTAGTCTCCCTTTTACTCATTATTCACTTACCGTATTTTATACCTACCTACTCTACTTACCTACACACCCTATTTATAAAAGCATAATATCGAGGATATAATAATATTAATATTAACAATATGATAAGGATGATATTGCTAATCATACTGAGTGGGTTTTTGTGACACGATAATGTTTCAATATAAATTCTGGTTTTCCTTCAAAATTACAATTAAAGCTTGGTAAAGGAAGAAACTATATACTGTATAAGAAAAACAGATAGAGTTCGGCTTGCGGGGGCAAGGAAGCATAACTGGCAAAAGCGGAGGCAGTTCACGGTGACGAGACTTTAGACTGATCTAGGTACTAGCGTTACGATATTGGCCCTGCCCCGGCTCCAAGGCGCCCCAAAACTATTACTCACCCTCTCTTTTGTACTTTGTACGGTATGGTAGCTGGGGTGCCTGGGGGGTTATCGGTCGCATTTAGCATAATGCACCACTGTGGCTGACGATGCTGTAGCCGCGCGCGCCCTTTTACCCGGCCAATGCCCTCATTCGCGGCACACATCCTTGGGAACTCGACTCTTTTTTGGTTGGCCCGTGTCAGGCGGATGTTGTGTGATTTTTGGGTCGATCAATTTATGTTAATTACGGCCCAAAGACGTGTTTTTTAATTATATATAAATATATTATATATTATATTCCTGCGAATATGCATTTTGTGACGTGATGTTATTTAGCACTAATGAGGAAAAAGATACGACGACGAACGATTATTATACAATTATACGACTTAAAAATGAAAACAAAAAAAAATAACCGATGCAAAACACCTCCAACATGTATACATTTTTATGTTTCTCGCGCCACATATGCCACAATGTCAGCTCCATGGCTATACGAACGAAATTCCTTACGACCAAATTTCTACTATCGTTTACTAATTGTGTTTTCAAATTTTGTATTATTCACCTACCAATTGCTTTGCTTTTTTAATTCCCGCAATTTTAAAAGTTGCCCCTAATTTTAGTGTGACGTAGTTAAACATAATGATTAATGATGGATTTAAAACGACGTTAAAATGGTTCCTTTTTCGGGCTAGGAGCTTGATTTAAAGTGTCAAAGATTTTTGTGTATGACCAGATGTATTCTACATGTCTCAATAAACAGTTGTATGTGAATTACCTTTCTTAATTAGTGTCTATACTTATTTCACCCATCAATTACCATCTACTCTCTTCCCTATTTATCTCATTTATCCATAAACGATATTCTCCAACCAAAACATCTCCCAAAAATTACAATCAACTTGACATTCTTTCCCCGAAAGTGCAATCACTTATGATTTTTCATCTTTCATCAATAGAGGGTAAAGAGAAAGCGACGACAGGGGTTGTAGAATCCAGTGGTTTCCGATCAACAGCATCGTAAGCAAGTTGAGGGAGGCGAGGGTCGTTAAGGGTAGAGAAAAGATAGAAGATCTCGGTTGAAGGGGAGGAAGTGGTGGAGAGAAATCGCGGAGGGATTGGATAGCAGCAGGGGTTCGTAAGCGGAGGGGGGTGGCGGTGGGGGCGGTGGTGGTGCGCTTGTAGGAAATATCCAGTGGTAGATAGATTTGGCAGTGAGCGCAACCCCTCTAGCATGTGGCATCGCCTCGCCCCCACTCTTGGATCAGGGCGTGTTGGCCCGAGCAGTATCTTCCTGGCAGGCATTTGGTGAGGTCGTCGACGGGGTTTGAGGGTGTTTGCGTGTTATCGTCTTTTCGCGCCTGTTCTCGCGCCTCTCTCTATCTCTTTCTCTACTGATATGGTCTCCAACCGACCTGATATCCACGACACAAATACCACCAACTGATACGCAAGGTGTGCGCCATTCGTCGAGAGCGAAGGGGTAGGTGAGAGAGGCTGATTTCTCTTCGCGTTGAGAAGATCACCCAACGTATACCAAACTAGATTGGGCTTTCGTCCTCGAAGCCCACCCACAAGCGTCATCATTCTACTCGACAATCCAAATTTCTACCCATCCAGTGAGAAGCCAGTATCATCATCGTCATCATCATTATCATCATCATCCCCCACGAGTATCAGATTCCAAAAGTGATGCGGCCGCGTGTGTGAGAGGGTAAATCGCAGTGCGCTGTGCTGCTCTTCCCACAAGAGAGAGAGAGAGAGAGAGAGGGAGAGGGAGAGAGAGTGCCCAGTGGTGTTTTTTGGAGGGTTGCTCGATAGCCGTAGTGGAAGAGCGCGCCTAGTATTGGAAGGGATCATTTCGCTTCGGTTATTCCGACGCAAAACCATACACACACACACACACATTCGTCATACGGTCAGTATCTCTATTTCTATAATTAAGAATCAGTATTGCGCAACTAATACTAGTCGACCTGATTTATACATTCCAAAGATTCCAGACTCCCATTTCTCCCTTAAATGGATCATTCAGAATCTCTCTTGACAAGTTTCTAGACACATTCATTTAAGAATCCTGATATTTCCAAGTGAGGAAAGGGCGTTTTCTAGCATTCGAGGAGGTTAGAGTCTCAGTCAGGGCTTGTTCAGTGAGAGAGAAAGAGCAGTCGGTTCTCGGGCGGTAATATCGAAGGAATTGGGGGTGTGTATTCTCGCGTGTCACGGCATACATCTCCAAGCACGCGGCGCTTGAACTTCGGACTTGTGACCATTCGCTAATGTTACCCACCCTCTTCGGCACTCCCCTTGCCAAGATCTATCATTTAATTCCCATTGCCAAGGGATGTTTCCATGTCATAAGAAAGGTCAGAAGCACGTATCTCGAAAGGGGATGCCTGAGAATTCAATGGCGATTCTTGCCAATAGATAAAGTCATCCCCAATTATTCTCTCTCTCTCTAAAAGTATCGAAAGCTTGTTTTTTTTATCTACATACAGTCAAGTCGAAATAAAACATTCGATCAGAAAATTCATCTTCGTCCCTTGGAATTCAAGGGAGAATCTCACCCTTGAGGAATGTGTTATAGTGTTGGGAAGGGAAAGAGGAAGAGGGTGAGTAGCCACAGGGCGGGTACTGGGTCGCGACACCGTTTTTTAAGGGGGTCGTCACCATAAAGGAGAACATAGCGACACCTGTAAATAAAGTATTTTTATTAATCTTGATTGTAAAAAGAAAGTTATATGTCTGAGTAAACATAGAGAATTAAATAGTATCCTGAAAATTCGTTAGGGGTTGAAAGGATGAAAAGGGAGGAGAGAATGGAACAGTTGATCTCGCGTTGGAAAACCGGTGCTTATCACCGGAGGCGCTGCTATTGACCATCGCGCTATCCTTTTCTGAGCGCATGGGCGCGGTTCCGATTCTAGGATATATTCCGCTCTACTTTTAAACTATTTTCCATCCCCATCCCCGCGCTCCATGGATCGCGCTTGGTGCTCTCCTTCTCTCTCTCTCTCTCTCTCTCTCTCTCTCTCTCTCTCTCTCTCTCTCTCTCTCCCTCGATCGACCTACATACTGACTCTGACTCGCCCCTTCCTTCCCTCGAACCAGGCGTTCCTTCATGCCTTGGTGATTATGTCAGTAAACAGTAGACTTCAGTCATTTTGTCAGATAAGACTCGTATATGTTCATTTCTTGGGTGTGGCGAATTTATAAAGATTGAATAATTCAAGTATTTTGACAGTTTAAAGTCTGTATTGAATTCTTTCTGGATTAATATTGTATTTGTTGAAAGAAGTTTTTAGTAGAGATAATGACAAAGGGCGTCGACCTCGAAATGTGAAATATAAGTTAGCTCGAGGCTTAATGAATATTCCTTTATCACGACAGATAACCTATCCAAGTCATTCTAGACTTTCTAGATTTCCAACAGACACGTCCGCAGACACTCGTAGGCACGTGGAGCTCTTAGTTCATTGTGTTCTCGCTCTCCTCTTTATGCCTTGTTCGACTCGCCGTTGACGTATACTACTGCCAGCGTAACGCATGTCTGACCAATACTGACTCGCACTACTCGAGTCGTAGTATTATACGTATATAATAAAATTGTAAAATTAAATTCTAAAATCATATACAATTGAATACAATTGATTTATATACTTCAAGTTATCTTCCTTTCTGGGATTATTATTATACAATGATCCAACAATGATAGAGAAATTCTTGGCCTACCTGACCTTTTTAATAGATCAGTATGCAGTGCAACGAGGCAATAATCAATCGGTCGTGCATTGCAGATGATCGTCCGGATCAACTTTCCTTATCTTTCCTGTCTCCGGCATAGAGATTGACGATATGGTAAGAGAAATTACTTACCTTCATAATTCCCTGTGTCCAGCGGGTCCAACGATAAAAGCTATTGTTGGACCGATTCGCCTGGCAACCATTTAGTCGATACGGAACGTTTGTACATAATTGCGAGGGAGAAGGAAGCCTCGGTGGCGTTACTAAACTGTTTATTCTCAGGACGCAGTATGGCTTCAGTACTTTGGCATGCATCTGGGAATTGTTTTGTTTGGCCAGCCTTTATCTTGCTCTTGCTACTCTGTCCCCGTCATAGTACAGGTCAGTGACGATACTTGGAAATATATGTCGATCCTAGCTTAAGTCCTAGTTGTTTTTTCCTTTTTTTTTTATAGATATCCTGATATATATTGCGTGTTAGGATAAAAGATTTAATATCCCTTTCATGTGGTGTATGTGTGATCTTTTTTTCTCTACTATAGAAATAGTATAGTAAATGGAGGGAAACTCCTAGGTCGTCATGCTCTGCTATGGTTAAAGTATAGTATAATATATCAGTTTTAATGAAGTCATGATATCTTCCTTTTTTATATATATATGATGAATGTATGTTTTGAAAGAGTAAAACGTAGCAGTGAGTGAAGACTCTAAAGAACGAAAGCAGCGCGCGTCCTGCATTACCATCCTTTTTCTTCTTCGTTCTGTCTCGGTACTTATTAATATATATGCGGTGTGGTGTGTTCCCGGTGGCGGTGGACGTTCGCGCGCGGTGCTCTTTCCTCTACCATCTTCTCATCATACACACATCCCCTTCGATTCAGCCCCCGAGGTAATTGATGTCCCACTGCCACAGCAAGACTTCGTCGTCGCAGCACTGCCGCCACCCCCACCGGGACGTCTCACTACTGCCAGAACGCCAAGTACGTCTGCATGATACATAGAGAGAGATTCTTATAATACACGCAATTATCATAATCTATCGCTCTTTTGTTGCAATTAGAGTATACTTATTTGCAAGGGCTAATAAATTTACTTCTTTGCATTTCGATCTAGTTAATATGATTGTTAGGACAATGCGTACCCTTTTTCGCGCATGAAATTTATCCGTCTCCATTGAGAGAGGATAATAGCAGATTTGCTCGATTTGCTTGGCAATGTTTCATTTCCCATATTCGTCCGGCGCACGTCTATGTTCACTGATAACACAATTCTTCCGGTAGAATTGTTTGTACGATGAATCACACAATTTCGCAGGGTGCGACCAGAAATTCGTAAGCACTCCGGATGGTCCTTTGAATGGAACTTTTCACTCACCGATATTAATTAATCTTGGCGGTGAGTCGAGCCAGTGCGTTTATACTTTCCTCGCTGGACCACGTCAGCGAGTTGAGTTGATATTCAGGACATTTGGCCTCCGTGGAAGCCCACCAGAGTAAGTTTAATATTGCAAAACCTCTTGCAACAAACCTTAAGGTAGTTGTATTACAAAATTGTTTTCTATAGGTTTTCTTTTTAAACTTTGATAAGATAATATAAGGTTCTGCAAAGTCAGTTAGTCAGGAATCTATCGAAAATACTTCGATATAGTCTCCTGAATAATTAATTTCATCTGATTTACGTGGTATTTTCCATGTTTTTTAATCTTCTCGACATTTTCCGGGGCTGAAATTTGGTGGGGAATGTTTTCTTGCATCAAGGAAGAAATGATATAAATTCCAAAGCCCTAGCTCAAAATTCATTTTTTCGCAAATTTTTCCATATGTACCCCTTCACAAATTTTCGATTTTTCGAAGGTTCTCGGACTTTGACGAATGCTTGATATTTCGATTGTTTGAGTATCAAAACGGATAAAAAACATAAAACCAGTAGTCAAAGTGCCGGAATTGTACCGAAAACACATGGAAAACCGATCGTGAAAAATTCATTTTCGTGGTTTTGCCCATGTTTTTCATACTTCCCGACATTTTCCGGGGCTGAAATTTGGTGGGGAATGTTTTCTTGCATCAAGGAAGAAATGATATAAATTCCAAAGCCCTAGCTCAAAATTCATTTTTTCGCAAATTTTTCCATATGTACCCCTTCACAAATTTTCGATTTTTCGAAGGTTCTCGGACTTTGACGAATGCTTGATATTTCGATTGTTTGAGTATCAAAACGGATAAAAAACATAAAACCAGTCGTCAAAGTGCCGGAATTGTACCGAAAACACATGGAAAACCGATCCAGAAAAATTGATTTTCGTAGTTTTGCCCATGTTTTTCATACTTCCCGACATTTTCTGGGGCTGAAATTTGGTGGAGAATGTTTTCTTGCATGAAGGAAAAAGTGATATAAATTCCAGAGCCCTGGCTCAAAATTCATTTTTTCACAAATTTCTGAAGTGAATTTTCCTTCGGCAAACGGTTGACTTTTGGATGGTTCAGTACTGATACAACTACCTTAAAAGAAATTATGCCTCACCGCTTCTTCCCACTCCATCGTCCCACTTTTCCCGCCAGCTTTATCCGACACGCCGTCCTGATACTTATCGCGTAGACTAATGTGCTTCATCCGTGAAGATCTGTAAAGCAAATCGCTAAAGTACATCTTTCCCCAATGCGCACAGTGGATCCGCAGTTGGAGAACTACCCGGGTAAGTTTTCCAGTCAGGAATTCTCCCTTTTACTTTAAAAGCTTGTATCTTATTTATTTGGTGTGTAAAATGAGAAGGATATTCTTTTAGCTGCGCGCACGAGTATATGGACATATATGCGGAAATACGATCAGAGAATACTACGAAGTTGATAGAGACGCCTTTCGGTGGACGTTATTGCGGTCCTATTCCACCTCGCAGACGTGTCTCCCTCTACCAAGGAATAGCGCTAAGTTTCTTCTCCGATAAAAATATTACTGTACCGAATCTCTTCAGTGGTATCTATAATTTCGTCAATGCTTGTAAGTTTTCAAATGAACAATTGAAAAATTTCTAAGTCATTTTATTTCCTTATTAATATTCAATTCAATTATATAGCTGAATACGAAGTAGGCACACCCGCGCCAAGTACACCTTGTTCTTTCACGGTGGATTCTACAAACAAACGTAGCGGCAATATACTTTCTCCCACTTATCCCGGCGCTTATCCAAAAGATCTGAGATGCACCTATCAATTTATCGGAAAGAAGACTCAACGAGTACGACTTGAATTTCGAGATTTCGATTTATTTTTCGGTGGTCCGCAGTACGTATTATAAATAATAATGCAAGTAATTCTATTGAATATTCTAATTATCTTGCATCGAATATAATCATTCTAGCTGCCCATTGGATTACGTTAAAGTATACGATGGCTTGGATAATTCATCCGCTGTCATTGGTACTTATTGCGGTCAACAAAGGAACTTGGTCCTTTATTCTTCGGAATCAAGTCTTTTTGTCCTCTTTGTTACACTTCGACGTACCGCTAATACTCAAAATCGAGGTTTCAAAGGCATTTTTGAATTCTCCGAAAGCTTTGTGCAATTAGGTTGGTGAATTTTAAATGTTAGTAATATTTTATCAAAGTAAAATTTATATTTAAATAATTATCTTTAGATTTCATAACGAGTTACAAGGGTGAGCATATCCGGGGCTCGGAATGCGACCAGAAGATCTTAAGTAGGAAGGAATCTTCCGGTTTCGTTGTTAGTCCGAACTTTCCATATCCGTATATACCTAAAGTTGTATGCCGTTATTTCGTTTATGGTATGCAAGATGCTCAACACCTGGAACGCGTGCGATTAGAATTCGAAACGTTCATGGTACCGAAGAACAAGACTTCACCAGAGTGAGTGTTTCATATTAATAAAATAGAAATATTTCGAAAAGAGTTATATTTAATTATTAATTTACAGTGCTTCATGCACCGATGGTTACTTGAAGCTATATTTGAAAGGTCAAGAAGCGACGGATTCTTATGATAAGTTCGACTATGAAATGTGTGGCGCTCATAGTAATCCAACCCGAGTAGTTAGCGATGGTCCAAGGCTTGTCATGGTATTTAGCAGTGGTGAATCACAAGGACAAGGCTTCAAAGCGAAGTAAATGAATAAAATCTTTATTCTTATTATCTCAAAGAAATTAGATTCAAAATTCTTTTTCTTTATAATACAGGTATACATTTGAAACGGAATATAAAATACCTGGTACCGCCGCACCCGATGGTACCTGCACTTTTACATACCGGAGTTCCTCTCGAAAGAAAGGAGAATTTAATTCTCCGCGCTATCCTAGTAATTATCCGAGCGACACAAACTGTACTTATTACTTCCTAGCAACACCGAACGAGCAAGTTGCTTTAATCTTTGATCACTTTAAGGTCAGAACGACCAATGCGAATTTAACTACTGGTCATTATGGGTAAGGTGTTAAATATTGAATTATATAAATAAATTCGATCTTGAAGAATTCTTACGTCACCTTTATCTACAGGCTTGATGCCTGTCAAGATGATTGGTTGGAGATATATAATATGTATCAAGATAGTACAGAGAAATTAATAGGAAGATATTGTGGAACTACAGCGCCTGGTCCTGTCGAATCTAATCTTGGTGCTCTCGGATTAAGAGTTATTCTACACACAGATTCTGAACTCGTTTACAGTGGTTTTAAAGCTCGATACACTTTCGAAGTAGCTAAACCCATTTTCGGAGGTATATTTTAGTTATAATGATTTATTTCTCTTTAAATTTTATTGACGCTCAAAACAATTGATCTTTCTTGCAGACTGCGGTTCAAATATTAGTAGTTTGGATTACGGCATTATAACAAGTCCGAATTTTCCAAATAAGTACGATGGTCCTGCGAAAAACCTTGCCAGCAAGACTTGTAATTGGTTTATTCGAGTTCGACCGAATCAACAGATACTCTTGAATTTTGAACAGTTCTCAGTGGAAGGCGATCAGTCAGGTTGTCATATAATTGATTATAATTTGTTATAAATCATTATCCGTAAGAATTGATATAATAGATTACGTATTGTATTAGTTCGAGGATGTCCAGCGGCTGTTTTACGAATGTGGTATTCTCTTACATCGACACCACGCGAACTATGTGGGGTGAAAGGTACTGATAAGCAATGGAGTTATCTATCGGAGGATAATAACATGCGTCTTAGGTTTGTATCGCCTTGTACACAAGAAATCTGATTTGATTTAACCAAGAAGAAATATCATTGAAAATTAGAAATATGTTGTATCAAAGATTAGAGAAAAAGGTCTATGTCTGTTTCAGTTTTATATCAGCGGACAAAGCAGTGGGTCAACAAGGATTTCGAGCAGTCTGGACGGAAGTAAGCATGAGCGGCGACTGTCAGAATCAATTTCTATGCATCAAAAATAAATACTGCATCTCGGAGTCACTTCGTTGTAACGACATCGACAATTGCGGTCCGGACGACACATCGGACGAGGAGAACTGTAAGTTTCGTTAATCCTTAAGAACTTCAAGAGCAACTCTTTAAACAGCAGTGTGGTTTGCCGTTTTACCTTGCTTCCACGAATTTATACTATCTCTACGTGAACTATACTCTGTTCCAATATATATTCAGTGTAACTCCTCTGGACTGTTCAATAGACACTATATTTTACAAGACTTCCAGGTGTTATTGTCTTTGTGTATTGCAATTTACCTTACGGTGATCCTTCGATATTAGTACGATTACATTCAGTGTTCTCTGTTCGTTCTCGACAAGTTCTAGACATCTCGACGTATACATATATACATACATATATATCTATATATATATATATATATATATATATATGCGTATGTATGTACCAATTCGTTCGCAGCAGTTCGCCCGAGTCTACATACATACACAGTTCTACACATGTAGCATGAAGAATGAAATACATGACTTTCGTACAGTAGGGTACGAAGCGCGGTATACATATTAGATGGCACTCGGGGTTTTGCCTTCAATTCTAGTTTTTTCCACTCGACTTTTGCGAACCACGACTAATCTAGATCCGTCTGGAGTACCCTTCTCTCGCCTGTATATAAATCTACAGCTGTACAGTCGGAGTGCTTTCGTGCTCCACTTTAGCTAAAGCAAGGTTCACCGTAGTGCGCGCTTCGCTAGTGTCACACGTTTCCCGCGATTCCACAACTGTCAGATATGGGAGAGCACAAAAAAACAAAAACAGAAACAGAAAGTATACTAAATGATAAAAACAAGTTCACGTGTGTCCTCGATAATTTGATCGATACGATTCTTCTCTTCTTCTGTATTTATTACGATTCTTCATCGTGGAAGATCTTTGGGTGATGTGACACGAGACTGAAACACACGAACAGAATCTTTGAGACAGGATGACACAGCTCGTCTGAGATTAGTAGATACTGCACGAAGCATGTATTATCATGGTTTGCTCTACCGAAACCTAGGAAATAAATCTTTCTTCTCTAAAGTCTCTTCTCTCCCCATCACCACCCCCCTCTTTCACGATGCCCGAATTGGCTCACGTTCTCCGCATCTGGCAAACGTCTCACGTCCAACCACCACCCCTCTCTCTCGCCGACTTCCCCCCCCCCCCCGCCCTTCACGCGTAGTCACTCTTCTCTTCCAAATACTGAGATATCTGTAACATTCACCAACCCAAACCCCAGAGGGTTGCAATCGGTAAAAGTAAAAAAGAGTAAAAAGCAAAAAAGAGATACTAAAACTTACGAGCGTTGTTAGTACTCGAAGACTAAACTTGTACAGAATTATATATTGCTTAGGTAAGTAGTATGTAGTCGAATGTACAGATGAGAGAATGGTCGGACTGAGTGGGTGAATGATTGTGTGGTGTCGCAGGTGCAGCATCAGCCCCATTGTCACCAGCACTGGCTGGAGTCTCTGCCATGCTTCTTCTCTCTCTGTGCTTTGTGTTCGTGGCCATCTGAGCCCTTCATGAAGCTTCCGACGATCCGGCATGTTATGATCTCCCTTATCACGTGAGTTCACTCACAGTATTGCACACAACTACCACTTATACTTCTCTTGGAATGTCGAATGTACCGCCACCGATTCACATCGACCTTGAACAATCGTTATGCTCGACTTTATTCATACTGTATTTATCTTTGACACCTAGAACAAAATAGAGTAATAATAATCATTCTTTCCGATTGATTAAAGTCGAGCTAGCGCATCGACACGGAGACAGAATTGTCTGTTATGGTCCTCGAAATTCGTGATTTCTTCCGATTACGTTTTCTCGCCCTCGACACACAAGATGCAAAATAATACGCATGATTGCGATGAATGCAACTCGGCATACCTTCACTGATTATACGATTGCATGTCATTCTCTATTTCTCTATTCGTGAATCTTGCGAGACACTCTTTGAATAGTGTTATATATATATATCTGGCTCTTTCTTTTTTTCACTTTCTATTTCTCTCTATGTATCTCTCTCACTCACTCTTTCTCTCTCTCTCTCTATCACATACACACTCGTAGTCATTGTATAATCCTCTTCAAGTGCGCGCCAATATAAAAACGAGCGTCGAGACACTGTGGCGGGGAAACGTCGAGAATAAATCGGTAATAAGTCCGTAACGAATTGGTGAGTGACAGTTTTACAGGTACACAAGGCGGCGCGAGCGCGCGCGCGCGCGCGCGACAACTAAAACAGTAAAGCAGTTTCTTTCCAAGTTTCCCTCGCTGCTAGCACCCTCGAGTAAGCCGTACTAAGCCTTTGCTAGCGCGGTAATGCAAAAGAAACTCATGTGATTGGTAAGAAGCGCTGCGAAGATATTCTATTAAGTGTGCAGGGTTGATTGATAGGAATTATTTCATGAATTGTTTTTGAACATGATAAATGTTAAAGTAAATATTGATAAAGTAGTGATTAAGTTGATCAACCTTGCACCAAGGCTTCTGTTTCGGCTTTGCGACTCCAGTGGCGATTAGAGCGATCTAGAAGCATCCTGAAGGCAGTAAGAGGGAGCTGGCCGTGCAAAAGGTGGAAGGTGATAGGCAGGCTGAGGCGATCCAAGACATCCGCGGCGTATAATGGCAAAGATCGTCTTTCAGGCGTCGAAGCAGCGTCGACGCGCAGCTACGCCGCTCCCATAGGATATGCGGTGGCTTCAGTCATCGGGGCCTTGGTAATCTGCCTGCTCTGCTACTGGTACAAACGACGTGTCCGACCTATCAACATTGACACCTTGCATCAGGATCCTGAAGAACGCCACTATTACCATCATCATGACCATCATCATCATCCGGAACACGCTCATGGCTTCAGTCGATACCATTTGCAACAGCCAAGTACGATCAGCGATAGCGATGATGACGAAGTCGAGGAAGTCGATGCCGATGCCGAGGAAGCGGAGGCTGAAGCCGAGGCCGATGAATTCGAACACGAATTAGAATTGAATCATGAACCGGAACATATTTGCGCGGATGATAGCAGCAGCTCCGACAGCGGGTGACCGTGGCCGCTTGCAGCGTGGCGATCACGATCATTCGATCCTCCGCGTTACCCCACGTTGCTCTCCGGAATCTTCCTAATCTCCAACTTGTTGTTATTGTTCGTACTAACGCTCAACGGAGCCGGTACCCTTAGTGCCAGTCGAGGCTACCATCGCATGCGTCACGCATCTATTCTTGAACGAATGTTCTACTGATCTTGACGCCATCTACGCCTCAGTTTCCATATTCTCGCTCTCTATCTCCCTGCTCACGTGTGAATCATCATCCGACTCTTTGTATCAGCTGTCTTTGTCTTCTTGGAATCAACGATGTATTGTACTACAGCTGGTTTGATTATTAATAATTATACAGTAAGAAATATGATGAAAGGCAAATCCATCAACTTGTACAAAGAACAGTCGCAACGATAATTCACTGGAAAGCAGCTTCCTCGCGTGCCTCCTTCGACCAAACTTTATCCCGAAACCTTTTTCGGACGGCGATTCGTGCCAGGTCACACACTCACACACACGTACACACAACAGACAGCTGTACATACACTTTACTATTTTTTTATGAATCCTCGGTAGAATTAAGTGCCCGGGAATCCCGTATATTCTGGCGATCCATTTCAACCGCGTGCGGTTGAACAGTTTGGGTACGATGAAGGCTGAGCTTTAAGAGCGAGGTCCTCCGTCTTAATTTCTGACTCGTCGAAAATGGGTCGACGAACTAGTAACTGAGAGAATATTTGCAAGGATTCGTGTGCACACGTGCGCCACAATTGGCGCACGTGTCATCCGCAATGCGGGCAAACAGGATCGGTGGAGCGTTCGTTTATGAAATCGGCTGACGAAACCCTTGGGCGTGTGTCCTGGAATCTCGGACGCTCCGCAGAAGTAATTTCTAGGTCTCTAGCCAATTTGTAACGTTATATATAAATTTTATATAAGAGCGTGGCGCGCTTACGCGTGTATAAAATATATATATAATACTGTAGATATATGCGACGTATATAGGGTATATATATTGTATGAAGGAGAGGTTCGTCGTAAGCGAGCTGGAGGAACAATTTTGTCGAGCGGCTTATCGCGGAAAGGGATCTACGACGATTTTATTAAGCTACTAGACTTTCAAAGGAAGTTCAACGACTATATTTCCTCAATCGGTTCTCATTCTAGAATTACAGCGAGGAGACACGATTCTTTCTTATAGCTTCGTTTCTCATCCAAACAAGATATATTTTTCATGAACAATGTTACGTCGTCCATGCCGTGGCAGATCGTGTACTTAGGTCAAGTGTGACTTTCATTCGCAGCCTATGTCTCTTTCGAACGGCAATAAGTAATTCATAATACGATCTTCTTGCTAAAGAGAGTATAATGGATATATTTCTAGTTGAACCGTTGGCAGACTTATTTTCTCCTTTATATATAGTTTCGATCTCTTTCTCTCCCAACAGAGAAAGAATGTTTAATATTAAGAACGCTGCACTTACTGATCTTGGTAATTGTGAAATTCGACAAAGGCGAGCCTGCACTCGAATCTACACTTCCGTGTGTATGTTCATCTCGCGCATATACATATATATATATTTGTATGTGTATATAAGCATATACGTATAGAAGTGTGTCACAGTAAACGCTGCCACTCGAAGCTATAAACCAAAAACACTATATTCTAAACTATAATTAACAGAAAGACCTTGTTAAGTTGCGTAATCACAGGAGGGGGTGAGAGAGCTAGGGTTAGATTGAGGGGAGGAAGTGAAGAAATTGTCAAGTCGAAAGGGTATGCAAGACTTTAGAAGGGTACGATAGTTGTGACTTTGTATATCGAACCACTGTGTTCACTTTCTTTAGCGTACGGAGAGAACTTATGTGATATAGGTACGTACCCGGTAGACAAACTTCCGGCAGCTGTGCGGAAATGTGCAAGGCATACAATATACTCTATATTCCCTCTTCTACGAGCTCCGGAAATATATACGTAAAAAAAAAAAAGGAAACGCGCTCGAGATATACACTTTAAATGCTGTGCTTCCTAAAGATTATCGCGCACAAAGAGTCCTATGCCCGTGTACGTCAACGTAAGCAGATTTATTAAACGAAATAAATTTCGTTTTCTCGCGGCATACACACATACACACACAGGCACACATATACACATACACTCGAGATGGGAATGGTGGCAGCTGTTTTTACGATTAATGAAAGTATTCGCAGGGTAGTGAAAAAAGTTTGCACGTTTCTCTCATCGTTGCAGAGCTTCGAGCTGCTGCTTCTAATACTGTCCAAAGGAAAATACATGCCAAACTCATAAGTTTAAGGCTAATCGAGGCCATTTTTTATCGTCCCCCTTTATAACTTCCAAAGCGGGCTGGTATGAAAGTATGAGCTTTTCGTTCGATATCTGGCGCGGTTCCCATTTCTTTTTCGTTCCGCTCAATCATTATATGACTCTGCACCATGCGGTATTCTATTCTCGCTCTCTCTCTCTCTCTCTTTCTCTCTCGCTCTCTCCGTTTGCTCATACCCGCTTCGAGGCAACTAATGCGGCAAACCAGCAGCGCGAGAACATTGCGGTATATCGTTATATCGATATCGACGGATATCGTAGAAGTTATTCTATCGATATAACTTATAAGTGAATTGCTGAACGAACACGTACGGGGCATAGTCGGTCGTAAATACGCTTGTCACTTCCTCTTACGTTGAAGGGACACTTTTACGCTCATCCAAACTAGACGATAATATTTCTTTCGAGAATAATAAGCTAATTATGGGTGGGATCTTGAAAGGTTCGTGGGTCAGAAAGGAGTAAATCGTAAATGGGACAAATAAAAGTAACTATTTAATATCCTATCGAGTTACTGCGAGGACGCACGGTATATATTGCCTATCGTGCGCCTCTCTCTTTATCAGGAGTGAAAGTGAAGTAATATTGCACTGAAAACAACTGGACCAGTTATGTAAAAAGAACAAAAAAAGAAACCATACACAAACACAGAGAGAAAATATCATATAGAGCGAAGGAAGTTTCGCGGGTAATTTAAGCGTTACTTTCAGTCATCTTGGAGGCTCTCGTCGCAATGAAATTGAGCCTTGTTCCACTGCTGATATTAAGCGAAAATTAGGAAAGCTAAATAACACGTAGGTGAAAGTGAGAGATTTTGAGGGATGATACGATGAATTGTTTCTATTGTTTACTTTATTTACCTCATCGTTAAGGTATAATATCTTTAGAGCTACTTATCGTACCATTCTTCATAATGAACTTGGAGCTTCCGAATAAGTGAAAGGCCAGCCGAGGATGTAGTACGTAAGAAATCGAACGGCCAAGAGTACACTAGACACAAACACAGAGACATACACAGACACACAGTACATACACTGATACACACAATATTGTATTTGATGCGAAGTGTATTTTGTCCACTCGCTATTACTTGAACAGCTCTAGGATATACAAGAAGTATGTAACCCGTATTTTATGAGACAAAACTATAAAAGAAACACAACCAACTGTCTGCATTTGTATTCATCCTTTTGTAGTGTATAGCCTCGCGGTCACACACGATGACACTGACCTTTCAGCTCGTTTTTTCATTGCGCGTGCAATGAAAAATCAGCTGCGTTAATACGTAAAACAGTTCTTAGTATCTGTTTAGAATAATTGCATAAAACAGCCTCGCAAAACTTTGCCAAGTCCAGGCGATGTTATTGTTCTTGGAGCGCGTAATGATTCTATTTGTTATTGGAAATGCTGAGAGTCATAAATTGACGCTCTAATTAAACGGGATTGTCTTTGATGTTAAAAGAGAGAAAGAATCGCTGAAGTGATTCGATTCGATGCTTGCAAAATACTCTCTTCCAAGAATGATCTTACAGAATATTCTAATTGATTCTGTAATAAGAAGACTTTACTAATGAAAATATCAATATCCAGTATAATATTTATCATGAAAGTGATGTCATTCCTGACAGACTCGGGTGTCTATTAATATTGCCAACTGCAAGTGTAAAAGGAGACATAAGCTTTTATTCCATATCAATCATTTGATATAATGAACGCCCAACTTCTGTCTCCTTTCAATGTCAAATGCTCACTTTTATACAATAGCCAGTTCGTACCACAGAAGGTATAAGAATGGCGTAAAAATCAGTGCACTTGTCTCTTTTTATAAGCATGGAGCTATAAAAAAAAAGGCGTTAAAATGACGGCCTTCCAACAGATGTATAAAATCAATTAATGACTAAACCCAGATAAACGAAGCACATGCCTAACTAAGAAACAATTACAGAGAGATTTGTACCGACATGGGCACTGAAGGAAATATTATCTATATAAATACCATATACAAACAAAAAAAACCAGATCGTTTTAACAGGAACGATTTATAGACGACGAGTAAGATAATGTAATTAATGTAAGTAGTAAATTTTAGTATTTACATTGTTAACCAATCTAGAGACCATAAAATGAATTGTCAATGTGGTGTCTATGATACGAATCCTCGGCAATGAGAATACATTTTTCTAGCAAAATCGTGATGTGCTTTTATTTAAATATCCTTATCTAAAAATCGATGTACAAGTGCGGGAACAGGTGCGACGAGAATCCTTACGATTTTCTTAAAGTATTCTTTATTATATATATATAAAAAGAAAAAAAAAACTTTCAATTTTCTCAAAAATACAAAAGAATACAATACAACTCGTTGCGATTAAAAGACATAAGCGTTGGGCTTCTCGTAAAGGGTGTTCTCTTTGTAAGTAAATAGGTAGCTACAAGGTGTGTACGATCATTTAATATACACATATATACGATCGCCGACTTCCAAGTTGTGTACCCGTTGTTCCATTGGCAAAGTCAATTAGGACTGAGAATTCATTCCATCGCGGTTGCGATTTATGTACACACGCGCCGTTATTAGTTTCATAAAGACTGTTGTATATAAAAGGGATTCTGATATATACAATAGGTATCTACAGATCGCAGATTAGGGCGCTCCAATTAAATGCTACACTGTTGTTGCTTTTTTAATTATCCCCCGGATACATGTATGTGACTTGACACGCCTAAGACGTTATCATTGATAGTTATGCCTCTTATATAATGGAATTTATAAAGCTATCATAAATATAGATGATTTGCTTTCCTAATCACAATTCGGCGGTCAGTAAATCTATCTAGGTGTTACATGTAAATCTGTGTGTGTTTAGGCATCGAAACGCATTGCCCAGTCGCACGCGGACATTACGTGAGATTGCACGTCTATTAAGAGTGAGATATTTATAAAAACGAACGTCTCAATCTAACATGAACATATATATATATATATATATATATTTTTGTTGTGTTATGTATGATCGTTGATAGGTTTTGCAATATTATGCTTTCCTTTACCTACATTATTTATTCTGATATATTTTAATCTATACTTTGTTGCATCGATTTCGAATGTGGGTGGACAAATTGTGGTACGGATTATCGCAGTTTCTCTATTAACAGTGCTGTGTCACTGTGATTTACCCAGTAAATGCATACATAAAATTCCACTTTTGCCGAATGGCATTGCAAAGCATTAATTCCTCTACTCTCTTGAACTATGCATTAATTTAAGCAGACCAGCTGATACGAAAATTAATAATATACAAAATATTGGCAGCAGTTAAGATAGTTTGTGTAGTGTCATATTTATGTCCGCTCTCGATTTACGGTACCAATGGTTTCAATTGAAATCTTTTCATCAAGTAATTGGAAAAGTTTCTGGGCTTGGTACTCGGGCTAATTCTTATAGCTCGGACATATTCCTTCGCGAAACGCACTAAGCAATATACAAATAAATAGATATTCTCATAATTTACTATTTACTCCTCAAAACAGTGCTAAATAGAGTCAAAGTTCTCTATCGTAAGATAAACTCGTCTGTAAGTTTTAGGCTCATTGACGTAATGGTCGAGTACCACGCTCCGATCCATTTGAAATGAAGCCAGATTTACTTGGTCTGTACGCATCACATCATAAAGAGCGAATGCAAAAGTATAGAAAGAAAGAATATGAAATAATGTACTTGCAGAAAGCGTACATTTTGAATGTGCGAGTAATAGTCGCAAGCAAAATATCACTTTCATTAGGGAAATTGGTAACTTCACACGGAACGTATCATATTCGTTATTAGAATATGTCGAAAAGAAAGAGAAGAATTTAAACTCAATGAATAATTCTGCCTGATTTTACTTGTACGTTACTCTCACTGTACGTCTTCTTTGTCAGTCTTACCCTCGTTACTATGTTGCTATTCACATAGCACATATTATATCAATGAAAAATCTTAGAAATTCTAAATAAAGAGCAGAATCCAGACTCCGGGGCTTACCACGAGTCACTGAAATTTCTTGTGGACGAATATATGAGTCGTTCAATTATTCCTCGCACTCTTACCTAGATTCACATGGGTTACACTTGAACATATTGTTCATCATCCGTGTCTCCATTACTCATGTGTTCGGTAGAGTGATTCAAATTGATTTTCTCATAGTCTGTATTAAAGGCCTTCTTATTCTTTACCTTCTCATATCCCACCAAATCCAACTGCGCTTTATAATTATTCACCTGCTCGTACGGAGGCTCGTATTGTGGATGATGAACACTCATATACTTAACACTTTCGTAATTCGGATCACTATGACCAACCGATTCATAATTAGGATCGGTATCACTATCTCCAGGACGACAAACCGAGGCATAGTTTGGTTCACCCGGGTCATGAGGCATACTTTCGTAATTTGGCTCGGAGTCTGTATCCTGATCCAAATCGATACGTCTCCTTAATCGTACTTTTTCATATCCCGGATCTTCGCTACTCGCATTGCTTACTTGTCTTAATTTGAATGGAACTGAATAAGTTGCTGCCGGCATATCTGTATTAATACATGGAACTATCGATGCAATTTGATAATCAGAATCTCGCGAGCATTGCGGACGCAATGTTTCATAATTTGGATCTGAATTAGATGCAGTTCTAGTTGCTGGGCTCTTCTTTAAATTTGAATTTACTGCTTCGTATCCATGATCTATTTCCAAACTAGAAATATTGATTTCTACATCACCAGTTCGTGAAAGCTTGACACAACTTGTTTCAGTCTCTATGTGGAAATTAATTACTGAATTTGTTGATGGAACGTAATGCGCGACTTCAGCTTCTTTCTTTCCTTGTACCTCTGATGATTCATGACTAGACCACGATGCTCTGTTCATATCGACAAGACTTAACTTCCTGCACGAAGCTACGTCAGATTGTATATTATTGTTGCAATTTGTATGCGTGTCAGGTTGTTCCTCGACATCCTTCTTCTTTTTCATCACCTTCGCGTACATATCTTCCAATGATTTACCCATCGACATACTAGATCGGGAACGATCATCAGATTTTGGTCGTTTTTCCACAGAAGCATAAACTTCTGCTGTACCCTCCGGTGGAGGTGGAAGAGGTGAATTTGCCTGCCTCTTCTCAGGTTTTGGCGAACCAGGATTCACTATTGAACTGTTGGCACTCGAAGATGAAGCTATAAAATCACAGGGAAATTATACTCATATATCAAATAATAATACAAAAATATATGTATTTTATCTTGATAAATACCTTGTCTGGAATGTGCATGTGCAACGTGGCGTAAACTGTCAACACTCGGCGGTTGTGGTGCTAAATGTGGTTCTTCTATACGTGATGGTGATTGACAAAAGACAGCTTGCTCATTTTGTTGTACTCTTTGTATCTCAGCAGTCATTGGTTGTATTTGAGCATACGTCTCACTGCCACTGGTGTATACTTTATCTTGTTCGTCTATTGCAGCGTACATTTCATCTGTCGGAAAGAAATCATATTCTCTTTTAGTTGGAAACATATAAATTTTTCTATGAACGTTATTAAATTATTTATACCTGAATCATCAGACACTGTAGCATAATGTGGATCTGTCAAAGGTCGAACACCTTGATTGTGTCTATAAGCTGTTTTGGTTTGTGCAATTATATTTGCAAGAGGTTCTCTTACACTAATGCTAGTGTATCCTTCTATAAACAACATAAAGAATATTTTTATGATTGATTATACAAAAAGGAATGATTTTTAAAGTAGTATACTTACTAGAATCTTGCGAATCTCCACTGAAATGTTGCTGTGGACTATTTGTTTGAGGTGGATGAGGATGTAGCAATAAAAGCGGCGGTGTCATGTAAGGCAAATCTTGATTAGCTTGCACACTTCCTGTTATGGCATTAGCAGCTTGGATATCGCCAGATACTTCTTGAGATAATAATGAATTGTGCGACGATGATCTCCGACTTCTCGGTGGTGCAACAGGATTCCCTTGAGCACCCGATGTCGATGGTTTTTCTATGCTGACAGTCGGAGTAACACTATTTCTGTAAGAAACATATCAAACGATAAAAATGATTTAGATATTAAATCCAAGAATATTTTAATTAGATAATTACCTATTTTGTTGACTAGTATCAGTCTTTTGAACATTTTGAAGTTGAGCATACGGATGTTCAACTAAAATAGAAAAACAGTAAGTGTAATATTCTTAAGTATTAGAAATAAACACTAAATATTTTATACGTACCATTGTCAGAACTTGGGGAAGAAAATCTTGTATACTGATGTGTTGCATTGTCAGTATTTAAAGAATTTTGCTGAGAAATTTCTTGTGGTTCCCTCTCAGAAGTCGGCTCTTCTGGTACTATATTAAAAGAGAAATTTATGATTCGTGATATAACAAAGGGAATCTTTTCAAAGTATTACCTGTATCCTGTACAGTCGCATATAATTCTGAATGATCTCCAATAGTTTCTGTGGTTTCGTAGATATCCTGGGGTACGGATTGACCCCTATTTTCACGGCTTCCATTCTTATCCTTTGGGATATCCGGAAGACTCCTATTGGCTGTGGTAGTTCTGTATTAACAATATAAAAGTCTTAAGACTTCGATCACATACTATTATATCATTAGGATAGTAAGGTTTCCATGTTATGTACAAAGCTTTTAATTTTGGGCTCCCATTCTTGATGTGTTATGTGAGTGGTATTAGTAACATCTGGTTTCTCTCGAATAATGCGGTGAGTTGAGAATATCAAGCCTCCGAAATCCATTATAATAAAGTATAACGTCCGACGTCGCAAATATACAAGGCATTTTTCAGTACTACATTACGGTGGTGATTAATTGTGGAGATATATCTTTATATATATATATATATATATCGACTGGTAAAAAATAAAGTGGTTTATGGAAGAATAGGATGCTATTACGTCTATTATATTCGCAAAGAAGACAGCATGCTGTCAAAGCCAGTTTTGAGGTAGAAACCTTTTTCCACCGTCCATGGCATCTTGTGCAACATGAGACATGTCCACTGTTGGGATCCTGTTGAAACCCTCATTTTCCAAACTGTTCAGTTTTACCATACCAGCAAGTCCAAGAAACTCATTCCTGTTATAATATGATCATATCAAATAAACGTGGTACATATATCGTCTCTTTTTACCCTTCGGCGTATAATGAAATAATCTGCTACCACTTCTGAGAAAGTAAACGCTAGAATTCCTATTTGGCTAAATGCCAAGCGAGTTCTCCTGGCTCGAGACAAAAGATTACAATGAAAGAGATTAGAATTCTGTTCTAATTCAATTGGAGTAATTACTTGTTCTCATTTCGGCGGCAGCTGCAGATGCAGGCGGCAATAAATCCAAGGAAAGAGAGGAGGGCACCCATAGAGACAACCCAGTAACACCAGGCATCATCCTCGAGTAAAGGGCGTATCATGTTACAATTTTCCCGATGTTATATTGCCGATGATCCTGTGTATAAAGAGAAAAACCCTTTGAGGCCGATTGCTCCGATAACCTCGCTACATTCCATAACTCTGTATCGAGAGTTCTTTGAATCTCGTTTACCTTGCCGTCAAGTCATTGTCGGTATTTCCCTTATCATTCTAACAACGACATTTCAGAAATTTCCTCGTGCTCACGCCCTTCCAAGCGAGTAATCCTTCTTTTCCAGTGTAATCGAGTACAATGCACGAATCACCACCAATTGACAATGTGACCTTAAATCACACATAATATACACTCGACGTACGAGTTCTTGCACTTTCTCCCTTTATGTTTAAGGATTCCCGCGGCCTCCCCGGCTAATTTAACATGATTTCACACTGGCACAAGAGCACTAGTTGGCCAGCAGTGGCTTTTATGAAAAATAACCGAAAACATTTCTTGCGGCTCCGGCGGCGGTCCGTTCTCTCTTTTTTTCTCTCTCTCTTCCCGCTGGAAGAGGAATCCGAAGAATCTTGAGATGTTTCACCCACTCGGACAATTATGAAACTCGTTTGGGGGGGTTGTACGGCAGACGAGTATTAAAGCCACTTTCGGAGCATGGATGTACTATAGTTTGTTGTGCAATTATCTCTTCGGAAGGCGTAGGTAGGGCACGGCCTATCTCTTCGAGTACTACACACTGCTACACACTCACTTCCTTCTCTCTTCGATTATCGCTACCTCTCTCCTTCTCTATCTCACGTCGCACGATCTTCTCTCCTTCTCTCCACTGCAGCTGAGTCTGCAACTACCCCATATGCATGCGGCAAGCGTTGTGTTTTTCGACTGCCTATATCTTATACATTGTATTTGCATAGAATATCAATACGCATTCTTACTCATAGCTTCGATATCGAAAGAGTCATCGTATCGGAATAGAGTCTCTCGATATAGTGTTGCAATCGAAATGGGTGGGGCCCCGCAAGCGAGAGCACGTCGAGGACACAGGGAGTGTGGAGGGGTAAGAAAAAAAGAAATAAGTCAACACGATATAGTATAAATTTCGTTATATTACAACTTGTAAAATATGATTGGCTTAAATAACAAGCTATTAATCAGTATCTATAAAGTATATGTACACATCGTACTGAGCCGGGGCAACGCGCACTCCGGTGCTCCACAAAAAGAGTTAACGCATCTCGTAGAACTATTACAATATGTAATTATAATAATATTACATAATAACAAATAGAGTTTACAGTAACATATTTAAATTATCATTAAATATAAGCACCATTGGTTCATCAGCGTGTAACGAGAGGTCAACCGTACCGAGACGGTGGTACGATGTATATTAACGTAACGGGGGGAGGTAAAAGTCAACATATATATTTCTTCTATCCACCAGACGCACCTCTAGCTATGCATCCATTTGAGAGTAAAATACTTGAAAATACTCTTGAAGAGCTCCTGTTCTATATATATTAACAAATATTCTTTTGCTTTTTACTTTCAACTGAATACATAGCGTTACATTTGGCGACCAGATTAGGCATTGACGCTTTGCCAAGCGAATTATTCTGTACAATAATCTTGTAACACTTCCATCCGCACACTTTCAGCCGTCAAAAGATTGTCCTGGAAGTGGTGCTAGCACCCTCGGGCAAGTTACAAGTATACACATTTACAAAGAGGATTACCTGTCCGCCTTGGTATCGGGTGGACAAGTAACGTACACCGGTACAGGCGGACTATCGTAGTAGCCGTAAATTGGTTGGCCGTGCGGAGGCGGCGGAGGAAGAGTATGCATAACATGAAGAGGTTGGACATACGGCATCATTTGCACCGGTGTTGCTGGCAAAGAACCAGCTGGTCCATTACCACGACCGAGAGTCGAGCCGTTAAAAGATCCTACGTAGATATCATGGTTCATCTTGCCGGAGTAAGTGCTCGCTGGTCTAATCATTGATGCTTCATGAATGCTGGAAGCAACCGCTGCCATTCTTGCTTCGTTCATCTGGCTGCTCCATCTCAGTCGGCAGATGCAAATGACAATGACGATGATAGCTATGAATGCAACAACACCGCCAACTATTCCGATTATCAGTGTGTCATCCGTCCCGGACACACCCGCTATCGATGTTGGATTCATACGATCCCCGTTGTAGTTCTTATTCCGGTTCGGCTGTTGGCTCGGCGCCACTGTCCAGATGATCTCGGGTTCTGATGTCGTAGGTCTTGTGGATGGCGTAGTATCAGTTGTTTGGAACTTGGTAGATGTCATTGGTTCGCAAGTAAGACTTTCTTCAGCTAGCTCCGTCAAAGATTGTCCGGACAGATAATCCGGTGTGGAACAAGTTACTTGAGATCCTTTTTTACCAGAAGATCTAAGCCATTTCCATAAATATTTTGCTTCGCACGTGCAATTGATAGGGTTGCTGTCGAGACCTTTAATTTCTACTGCTCCACTTCTCTCGTCGAGGGCAGCGAGGAATTGCGCTGGTAAAGATGTGAACTTGCTACCAGCTAGATTTAATTCGACTTTCGTAGATCTTGGTACAGGGAAGAACAATGCTGCTGGGATTGATTCGACTGATGTGTTTCTTAAGCCAATTGTTAACTTCGGCCCTCTTACACCGACTAATGAACTTGATAGGACAGTTCGTAATCTGTCTCCTCGTAAACTAACTTCCCGTAAGTGCGGATGTGTTCGTATGGATAATTGTTCGTTGCTCACTGAAGAATCCTTGATTTCGATGTCCAATCGCTCTAGATTAGTCATTCCCTTTAAAATACCTTGTACATCGAAATAGCCAAGCTTCGGATAATTAAATGCTTCTAATGAACGAAGTTTTCCCAATGACTTGAAAGCGCTTTTTTCTATCCTGGTGCAGTTGGGTAAGTTCGATAGCTTCAAGGATCGCAGAGAACTTAACCCCTCGAAACTACTCTCGTTAATCGTCTTCACTTTGTTACTCGACACATCTAAGCTCTGCAGAACTGGCAGGATCTTAAATGTACTTACGATGTTCGTAAAGTCTGTCAATTTATTTCTTGATAGATCGAGACTCTCTAACATTGTCGTTCGTTCTAGAATAGCCGGTCTAATGTCAATGATATTGTTACCGGACAAATTCAAGTGTTTCAAGAAAGGAGTCTCGAGTCTTGTGAGAGTCTTTATACCGGTTTTAGCGAGATTCAATGATCGTAATACTTTTGCTTCGCCAAGTATCCCTTTTATGGCATTGTCGCTTAGTGGATTGTCTGAGAGATCAAGATCCTTCAGTTTGTTGACGATATCCTGAGTGAAAACTTCTACCATTCGATTCCTCGAGATCCTTAAGCATTGTAGTGTCGCGGCTTGCCTTTGTAATGCCCTTATTGGAATCTCATTGAAACGATTTCCTGATAAATCGATACTCTCAACTGCTCGAATCCTTGAAGCATCGAATATCGTCTCAGGTAAGGATGCCAAGTTATTATTCCGTAAATCGAGGAATTCCAATCGCAGTAGACCCTCCATTGTTCTCTCGCTGAGTGCTTCGATAACGTTATTCGATAAATCCAAGATCTGAAGTTGAGTTGAATTGTGGAAAGCCAATTCATCGACGGATTCGATCCGATTCCACGAAAGATCTAATTCTCGTAAACGGCTGACTTGTGAGAATGCGAATTCGTTGACATTTTTGAGACCGTTGTTAGATAAATCGAGCCATTCCAAGAATTGTAAGGATTTGATGAAATCACTAGGGAAGTGAGTGAATTGATTGCCAGAGAGATCGATTCTTCTAAGCCTCGGGTGAATGACAAACGCCGTCGGCGATAGTTGGCTGATCCGATTGTCCGAGAGATCGAGTATCTCTAAACCGGTTCCAGTATTAAAGTGTTCACCGACGAAGGAAGCCAATTTGTTTCCTCGCAAATTTAACTCGTACAGATTGATCAAGCCGACAAAGGCACCACTATCGATACGTTGTAGTTGGTTATAAGAAAGATCAATCGTTGTTAAATTATAGAAATGTTGGAACGTTCCCTCGTCTAATTCTTCCAGATAATTCCCTGCGAGATAAATCTTCTCCAATGATTCCAAATTCAATAATAACACTGTTGGTAGAATTTTCAAGTCCGTATTCGAAATATCCAAAGTGATAAGAGAAGACGGGAACAAAGGTGGGAAACCACCATAAAGTGGATTCGAACTAAGATTTAAATATTGCAATCTATGCAGGAATTTGAATGTCTCAGGAGAGACTCTCTTGAGCTGGTTACCAGCCAAGTTCAGGGAAACCAGATTTCTCAGAGGAAGCTCGGCGATGGACGTCAGCCTATTGTACGAGACATCCAAGTTCAAGAGCGTGTCATCCAAGCCTGCGAACGTAGTCTGTGAGATCATTGATAACATATTACCCGAGAGTTCTATGCTTACAATATTCTCAAAATTATAAAATAATCTCGATGGTATTTCTCTAACTAAATTACGAGTCAAACCCAATGTAACTAGATTCGTTGATGTAGCTCGGATCAATTCAGTGGACAATGCTGCGATTCGATTAAATTCGACGTGCAAATGTGCGAGAGATGATAATCTTGTCAGAGCCGAAGCAGGTATTAAAAGTATATTATTATCTTGCAGTGAGAGCCATTTCAACTTGGTTAGACCTTCAAAAGATGATTCTTCCACCTGTAATGAGTGAGTCGTAAAAGAAGAGGTCATAAAATAGAAGACAATAGGAAGTATTAATACCAACCGTGCGTAAAGCATTGAGACTTAAATCCAGTCTGGTGAGAGAGGAAAGGCTGGAGAATGTGTTAACGCCCAATCGGCCGATATTGTTCCTACTCAGGTCGAGCACCTGCAGTTCGGTCACTCCTGAGAGGTGAACCCGTTCTATTTCCTGTAAGATATATTTCGTAAGTTGGTTTACACGTTTTAACACAACCTACGTATCCTTTTATAAAAGAATTCATACAGTAATTAAGTTGTTGGAAATATTTAGAAACTTTAAGTCTGCCAAATGACGAAGTGCGTCAGTGGGAAATTCCGTGAGGAAGTTTGCTGAGAGATCCAGTTGTACCAAGTTGTATGCTCCTGAAAGCGTAGTGTTTCACATGAATTTCAGTTTAACTAGCACCGATTTAAGTGATCTTGGAAGGCAGGACAGACGCTCGTGCAATTGCCCCGATGGACTTGCTGTTCTTTATGTTCTACGCGACTGCGTGCGTAAGCGCGCGAGCGCGCGTGAGAGAGTATCCGAGTCGTGAGAACACGGATTGGAGTTCATTGTTCCGACGAGACTAGGTACTCTGCATGAAAATAGCGTGGCGGTTCTGAGTACACGCATATAAAAGCGCGCGCTTTCCTGCTTTTCCCACGAGGGAATATTGTCCGGCTTACTGGTAGGAAAAGTACCCGATGCATACACACGCATACAAAAATCCCTCGCCAATGGAGCTGCCACCCATAAAGCGGTCGAGCAAGATTGCAGCAATTGCACTGCATCTGAATGCATTCGGTTCTTACCTTTGAATACATCGCTGTTAAAGCGACTGAGATCGTTGTGAGAAACATTAAGGAAGAGGAGACGTTCAAGACCGGATAACGCACCATCTTCCATGTGCGAGAGCTCGTTGTCACTGATATCCAAACGCAATAATGATTCTCCCAGAGATGAGAAAGCAGCTCGTGGAAGAGAGCCTGGAAAAGTTCGCGCGGTTGACAGTAATCATGCGGGAAGTCATATCGTTCTTCAAGCATATTCGCATTGTGGACAAATCACCAACTGCTTGATTGCCACTGGAATATAGGATCTCGCGATAACAGCCTAGCGAAATGACTTTCACCCGAACTCTCTACGACGGGGTCAGTAATAAAAATTTTAATAGCATCGTTGCTGCTTCTCTATTCGTCCAGGCAGAATGCCAAAGTTACATCGGAAACCTGGACAAGCCAGTAACACAAGATTCACGGTGAAAGTCGAGGGCGAAAATGTTCTATTCGGTAAAATGAATGGATATTCTCTTAGGATTTGCGCATAAGTAAACTCGACCTGGCAACTAGATTCATACGGCTCGTTGTACATAATCGACTTTGTGTTTCCTGTTAAACTGGGTTGTCCGCTTTGAGTTGTCTGTTCGCGGTAAGATTTCAGACATTTCACGAAACGCGTAATAGAATATGGCATGCCTGTATTACAGATAATATTTTAATGACATACCTATATTATTCCCTGGTAGCGAAAGGACTCTAATTGTCTTGGGGCCTTTGAGCGATGCGGTTGGAACCGCGGTGAGATTATTGCCATCCAAGTACAATTGCTCGAGGTTCTCGCATCCCTTGAATATACCTTCTTCAATGCTACGCAGTCCATTCCTGCTGAGATCGAGAATCCGAAGGTCCTCGAGTTGATGGAACTCGTTGCTCGAGAAGATCGGATTTAAACTATCGCCAAGAAGATTATCGGCGAGTCTAAGTTCTTGCAAACGAGGCTGCACCTGTAATACGCGATCCATCAATCGGTAGATAGAGTTGCCGGATAAATCCAGCTTCCTCAAGTGCAGTCCGCCGTTAAGTAGTTCCTCCGGTAGAGTTTGATGACCGCACTTCCTCTGACTGATCGAGACTATTGGTTGTTGTTTCAAACTATCCAAAGCATCTTGTGTAAAGACAACTCGATCGCAATCCATCTCGATCGAACGTTGGTATTCTTGCGATACAGCACATTTGCAAGGCACGTGCAAGTCTCTCTTCAATTCTATACATGCTCTCCATTGCACCTGCTGCGAAGGCAACGCCAGCGAGGCCAGGATACCCAACAGCACCCACCACCTGGAAAACCACAAGACCAATACTCTACGTAACTTCATGCTAGAATTTTTGTCTTAACAACTTCTATTCTCTACGCTTACGTCCTGTAAATTCATCTGCAAGGAGATTAGTAATTACAAGTACTTTCGCTCCTTGGACGACGTTGACTGTACATTAATTATAGACTGGCGTTAACGAGCTTTAGGTGAAATTGCGTGCGCCGTGGAAACTGAGGCAATTTTCACCAGGTAATTTCTATATTATGAATGGGTGGGCGAAGTAATCACGCTTGCGTGTGTAAGCGTACGCCAATCTACTAAACATACATTGCGCGCTCGAGTAGTTTCGATTGAGTTCCAACGTGAGAAATGGAACACTAAGGAATGTTCTTGATTATTAGTAATATACGAGTAGAGTGTTAATTCTTGTTCCGTTCATTGAAAAGAATTGAGCTAATATATTTCTTTTACAGGTTCTAGTTTAAATGATTCGTTGATACCATGTTGGCTTGGTTCACAGTTCTCTGGCAAAACTGGAATACGAATTCGAAGTTGCGGGCTGAGTAACGGTAGATGCTATTTGCAGAGAGTCAGAGAGCATGTAATACCAGTAACGTCGCCTTAGGCAGGGCTTCCCTCGCCTTTCTATGCCAAGCAGGCGGATAGAGAGAAAGAGAGTCTGCAAATAATCGGCTACGAAAGGCGCACGTTACTGCGATTGATTTCTAATTGCACAAGACGACTCTGTTCAAGTGTTTTCCGATCGTCGCGTCGAATCTTAATTAGCACTGCAAAAAGAAAGAGAGCTTTCTTTCGAACGAAGATAGGCATCCCGGTCAACACGCGTGCCACATACGAATCTTTTGCATGGATGTCGTCCGAATTCACTCTCGTCTACTCTCAACTGCATTATCAGCATCGCAAATGCGATTACAGTCATTGAATTCCTCGTCTACGATATAACTTTCGATCTTGAATTCACGTTTCCCGATCAATCGAAAGCCTTGTGACTTTACGGGTCATTGCTTGGGATATATTTACAAATTCCAACGATCACTTTGCATTACCTACTCGTACGCATTCTACTGCATATCCGGTGCGTAGCAGATTGTATGCTTTTTCTTTGGGTACGTCGAACGCATCGCTGGCTAAATATGATTTTCCGTCGCATCATCGTGTGAAAGTGTATTCGCTGCACGTGCGAACGTAATAGTCTAATGGTCTTCGGTCAGCAGGAGTTTCACTATCTTTCGAGAAAGCTGCATATTTCACCAGATGCATCTCACAGCTTCGACATTGACTTCGATTGGTATCAACAATAATTCGTATAGTTGAAATAAACAAGAATGACAAGCTTGAATGTTTTTGCATCATTGAAGAAATAATCATAGTATTCCATAGCGACTTGTACCGTCGGATAGCTCGATAGCTTCGATCGAGTTTACCACCGGAAAGCTATTACTGCATCCGGGTTTCTCCTGCATCGTCTAGTAATTACTAAGGAGAGGCGCTGGAGATTTTTCTACGCGTCAAATGGCTTCTCTTAGAAAATGCATATTTTCGGTGGAAAGGGGGTCAAGATAATCGAATGGATGAATCGTAGTGTAAGACCGGTGTGTGCTCTCAATTTTTTGGGTGTTGACCACTAGAGAGGCCTCCTCGAGAGAAGCAGATACATCCTCCGGCGATATCGAATGAGATATAACGGTGTTTTCGTGCTGCCTACACAAGCACACATATGTAAACGGTAATGTAAGAGTGAGGAGAGAACGGGAGATTCTTCTGAGAGGACCACCTTCCGAATGGCGTCTCTGCCTTGTACTTGTATTCGCACTCTCACGAGAGTGTCCAGCTGGCGAGTACATATCCCGGGTGCTTGCATCTCATAATTGCGCCAGTAGCAAAAGCAGGTTCCTGGACAAAAGAATCGGCGATGGGAAGATGCGACCTCGCCGATTTCCCAGCCACTTTCTGCGAGAACTGGACAAACTGGTGCCGGATTAGTCTGGCATGATCTAACTCTACAACCATGCTTCCTTGAGGAATGCATGTCTCTCCCTCCTTTCCTTTGGTATCCTCATCGAATACGACCTGTGTTCGCAAACTTCTCTCTACTTCCAAACAGGCTCATCTTTTGTCACATTTACATCCCAATAGAATAAGTCATCAGGTGTGTTGCAGCTGGTGCATTGACACATTAACACCTGGAGAGATGACATTGAGAATGTTTTCGCCCATACTGGACCCGGTTAGAAACGTCGCGCCATAAAAGGGACTTCCAGTTGATCGACTATATCGAACACTCGCTAGCCGAGATCTAATCGACGTACAGAATCGTTTCATTTTCCTAGTTAATCCAAGCGCGTTCTATAAATTTCAATGTCTACCATATCTTAGAAGATATTCCATTGACCTCAGAACCTTTCGATCTCATTTCTTTCAGATGAACCGGTCAAGGAAGATCAATATTCTGCCAGAGCTTATAAATAAATTCCCGAATTAAAAGACGTGTTAAGAATAATGTCGTTTACAATGCCAGACGAAGGAAACTTACGACATATGAGATGTACTACGCGCAGAATACATCATCGACGGAAAGTGGCAATATCGGTAGGTAGGTCGGCGATTCACCGTCCGCTCGAGGTCAGCATCACCGACGAGGTTGCGCCTTTCTGGAGACACAGGTGGATCATCTCGCTTGCATCCCACGCAGCTGCTCTTTCGATCACTACCGATGCATGGGTTCAATCACCACCCACTTGTCACGCACAATGGCGCTAGTTAAATTAGCCCTGTTCTATTCTTTTCTAACACTTAAATCAACACTCTTTGGAGTAATCTTTTTTCCAACACACGCGATCACCAATGATAAAGATTACCTCTGATGTTATACATCGATGGAGGATTTTTTTTTCTTAAGAAGACGACTAAGATGAACGTCGTGATCGAGCGAGAGACAACTATGACTGAAAAATGGTAATCGACTTGAAAGAAACCCGGGTGGCAGTCGCGGAGCTAGCAAAGCGAAAGACGTGAAAGAGGGAGCGAAGCATGCCCTTCCACGAGGAGGTTCTCGGACTCCGACATAACGGGCCTCCACGGGGCAACCTCCTCGCCCGTCACCTTAGGACGTTGCTGCGAGAAAACGAGAGAAGGTAATACGAAGGGCGAAGCGAGACGGAGATTACAAGTTACAGGTGGTAGGGGCACCGTCGAGAATGAGAGAGAAAGATAGAAGGTATCCATGGCCTGGGAAAAGAAGTTGAGGTGGGATCGGGATTGGATGTAGGAAGGAGTACTGCCAGGAGTGTTTCTCGAGCAACCTTTCACTATTGGTTCCTTGGTACCACACAACTGCTCATATCCACCTGGTGTACCTGTCTCTCTATTTTCTATCATTCACTAAGAATTCTTCTTTTCATTCTTTCACAAGGAAGAACTTGTAATTCTTTAAGAATCTTCTATTCAAGTCAGATGTAAATTAGACTTTCGACATTGTTAAACTCGTTCGCTTTATCTGAAAGTATACGACGGATGAAAATTATGAAAGTCGACGTATCTCTTGATCTTTGCACCAGGAAAAACATCTGATAGAATTGTTCGTGTGATTCTAGTGGGAGGGAATTATAACGACAGAGAGGAAAATACTGGATAAGTTGAGAAGTAGTGGATGTAGCGAAAGAAGGGGGATATATGAGATGGAAGATGAATATAATTGTGAATATAAGACAGAGTCGGTGGACGGAACGCTTGTCGAGTGGCCTTTCACTGTCGGCCGCTTGGCATCGGTGCTCCTCGTGCATGGCAAACCGGTCGCCTGCGGTATGCCAGCTGGTATGCGCAACTTCTAGCACTCCGATTTTTCTCCTGACTTTTGAAAGCTACCGACTCGTCCGCAACTTTTCATACTATCAATAGTATTAAGATCCCATCAGGAAATATCTTTTATTAATTCCTCTCCAATGCACTCTTCTTTCCATTCCTATAACATTATTCCATCTTCAGAAAGAAATCTAGAATTTCAAGGTCTTTAAATGACTGTATAATGTATTGGATTCAAATTATATTAATGAAAATGTCGTAGTTACCTTGGTCGAATTTTAAATGATAGTAGCGGCTTTCATATTCGTGCCAATTGGTGCGCACGAAGAGCGCAGAAGGTGTCAAATGAGCGACTGAAATCACTGTCAATCGCTAACAATTGAAACATTTCAAATAAAGAATAGAAATATATGAAAGTAATTACTAAGTGTTACACACCCTTAATTTGATTTATCCATATAAATCAGGTGTTTATTTATTTTAAAAGAAAGAGTCAAGATCGAAGATAATACATTTTGAGTTAACCAACATGACCTACGAGGGCAGAAGTCCGTAATCTGTCAACGAAACGTCAAGCGATCTGTTTTACATCGAATTCGTCGTGTTATTTTCAACGAATCAAGAAGAAACACATGGGTTAACTTGAGAGGATTGTTATTATAATATTTAGGAACAATGTCTGCTATGATAACAGCAGATTGGATTCCATTGGGTCGCGATATATACTTTAGGTATCGTTTGCTCAGGTTATATGATCTCTCACTTACTTTCTTCGACGAACTACACAACTATCATTATTACTTTCCATTTTAGAAAATTCGAGCTATACCCTTTGTCATTCCAACATGAAGTATCATATAATAACTTAGTCGTAGCAGCTCCGTATGGTGGTTCCATTGCTATAACAAGGAACCCTAAAAAGTTAGTTAAAGTACAAGGAACTAGTAAACCAGTAATATTCTTGTACACATCGGCTGGGAAGTTAACAGCTAAATTACAGGTATCTCTTAAAACAAGCTATTCATTTATTCGAGGGAAACTTTAATCGGTAAGATGATTATTTTGTGAAAGTGGAACAGCGGTCAGTTAATCCAATTAGGATGGTCGCAACAGGAAGAATTGCTGTGTCTACAAGAAGATGGAATGGTTCATATTTACGATATGTTCGGTGTTTACCAACACGCATTTACTATGAAAAATGTATGTAATTTATCGGTCAAGTTTCAACAAATTATCTTTCTTTTATTTATGTCTGTCGTAATCATTCCAGAAAGCGGAATATGCCAAAATCATGGAGGCAAAGTTCTTTGTTACATCGAGTGGAACTGGTGTCGCTGTACTAGCATCTACTAATCAAATATTTTATGTTAATAATGTGGGAGAACCTAAAGTTAGACAAGTACCAGAAATGCCGAAACATGGCGGTCCGGTCGATTGTTGGTGCATGGTACATATTGGTAGAGAAACCAGTGCGATCGTAGCAAATGCCGATGGAATATTTAGAGGTCATCAGACGTACCAAAGTTTAACTCAAATTCCATTCGAAACTCTATTTGTCAAGAACAAAAGAGTTAATAGTATTGTTGCGATGGCAGTATCGAGTAATAATCGGCATATTGCACTTTACGCGGACACTGGCCATTTGTACATTGGTTCTATAAACTTTAAAGAAAAATATTGCGAACACTACACTAATGTTAAAGAACCATTAATGAGCATAGCTTGGTGCGGAACAGAAGCAGTCGTATGCAGTTGGAGTAGCACGATAATGGTAGTTAGTAGAACTGCTGAAACAATAGTTTATACATACGACGGGCCAATACATCTGGTAACAGAAATAGATGGTGTCAGAGTCCTATCGAATTCAGCTCACGAAGTAATACAGAAAGTACCAAACGTTGTCCAAAAGATATTCAGGATTAATTCAACAGATCCTGCTTCGTATCTTTTGGAAGCATCTAAACAATTTCAAAAGAAAAGTCACAAAGCTGATAGTTACATAGATTTGGTGAAAGATCAATTGGATGAAGCGGTAAAAGCTTGTATCGATGGAGCTAGTCACGAGTTTGATTTTAATACACAAAAGCTCTTAATGCGAGCAGCAATGTTTGGACAAGGTTTTAGTAAAACCGTCGATCCTGAATATTATGTGACAATGTGTCGTACATTAAGAGTACTCAATGCTGTAAGACATCCTGCGATTGGAATTCCATTAACTTATACTCAATTCAGTGTTTTAACAAGTCAAGTTCTGCTGGACAGATTAGTAGCTCGTAGACATTATTATTTAAGTATACAAATCGCAAGACATTTACAACTACCTGAAATCGACGGTGAAAGTAGAATTTTAGCACATTGGGCATGTTACAAAGTAAAGCAAACACAATTGGACAAAGAACAAATTGCTGAAGAAATTGCTGATAAATTGGGATATGCTCCTGGTGTTTCTTACAGTGAAATTGCTAAAAGAGCTGCTGATTGTGGAAGGAAACAATTAGCTATTAAACTTATAGACTACGAGCCACGTGCTACTCATCAAGTACCACTTTTATTAACTCTCGGCGAGGAAACGGCTGCTTTACACAAGGCTGTTGAAAGTGGTAACACAGATCTAGTATATACTGTTATACTTCATCTCCGAGGGAAAATGGCTCTTGGAAAATTTCAATCAGCCATAAAACCTTGTCCATTAGCAATGGCATTGTATATAAAGTATTGTCAGAATCATAACAGAGAAACACTTCGAGATATTTATGATCAATGCGATCATCGTCCTTCTCGAGCGGTATGGTTTATAGCAGAAAGTTATCAAAGCGAGGTTGGTAAAGTGGATGTCCATTATAAATGTTTCATTATTATTGACTATAAATTTAATACTATTAATACAATCTGTATCACCATGCATTCTCAGAATACATCGTCAAGGGAAACAATTCTGCATTCAGCTTATGAAATTTTTAAAGAAGATCGTAATGATACTAATGCTGCATTAACAGAGGAACAAATCAAATTGTTACGATACCAAAGATCGATGGAAGATACATTTGGTGAATCAATTTTTGGAAAGCCACTCCACGATACAGTTAAGATATTATTACATCACAATGAATTAAAATTGGCAGATAAACTTCGATCAGAATATAAAATACCGGATCGTAGGTAATTCATCAAATTATTCCACGTAAAGTTTGTAATATTTTAATGGAAGTTCAATGTAAGTTTTACTTTGTTACGCAGATACTGGTGGTTGAGAATTCAATGCTTAGCGGACCAAGATGCTTGGACCGATTTGGAGAAGTTTTCAAAAAGTAAAAAATCACCCATTGGTTACGAGCCTTTCATAGATCAATGTCTCAAATACAATCAAGAAAGGGAAGCGAAGAAATATTTACCTAGGGTGAAAGAAGAGCTAAAAGTGAAATATTTTGTTAAGTTAAAGTAAGTGTATGTAAAAAATATGAAGTTCTTATTTTTCAATCAAATATTATAACATTGATTTAATATCAATATAGGATGTTAAATGAGGCAGCTCAAACAGCAATGGAACAAAAGGATTCGTCAGCATTAACATTTGTATTGGCACAGTGCGGCCAATCAGACAAACAATTAATTGATAAAATCAACATGTTTCAAGCAACTCTTAAAAATTGAAATCGCCAGTATTCCGATCAAAAAAAATATCTGGGAATCTATCCACGATTTTTACCAAAAACGTTTTATATAGATTTGTATATATATAATGTAATTTAATTTTAATGGTACTAATAAAACAATGGAGCAACATACAATATTTTGTTGTAGTTTTAAATACGAAAGGTTTTCATCCTTTACATCACACCGGATAATTATAAAAGTACTTCCATATCCCTAAAGAATTTATTTATAAACAGTATCATAAAATATATTCGCAGCACTAACATTGAAATTAGAATTCTTTGTACAAATAATTAGTATGGAAATTGAAGAAAAGCATATACATAGCAAGAGTGTACAAGCAATTGCTTGTAACATGGAATGAAATATGTTACTTCCAATTTCCCTGTCGTTTTTGTGTAATTGCCATTGCTCGCGCAAAGTATCTATTCCATACCCATTATAAACTAACACAATTGAATAGTTAAATGCACGAATAAGAGTTATACCAACATATCAGCTATTCTTGTTCGTAGATTGGATGAATTTTATATGTTTTTCTATAAGATCACTGACAATTAATTCCTCAATTTCCTCGCCTCTGTTTAATTGTTCATTCGTCAGGAATAACACATACTCATCTTCTTTACTTACTATTGTTACTTGTTGCTTACGAGTTTGCAACATATTCGCTATTACCAACTGAAAGATGTACAAAGAAATAATTGATATTTCACACTTAAATTGCTAGTGACAGACATCCAGTAATAACTCACATTATGTTTGTACTTGTGTAGGGCACTCCTTGCTTTTGAAATTAAAACATTCTCGTCTGTTTCTAATTTAAATGAAACCACAAATGCTTGAGGAACCCAAAGGCTTACCAAAGGTTCTAATATCTTTGGCACTAATCTAAGAGCAATAGTCGGTGGTCCAGTCGATGATATTTTATGAACAGACTGGAAAATTAATATTAATCATTCGATTGTTACATTTTATATTCATTATAAATACATACCATTTCGTTGGATGGAATGTAAAAATCTGATACTGCTGCTGCCAAATAAAGTATAGCTTTGCTTTTCATACAAACCAATGCTTGGCACGCAGATCTAAGTAACCAGAGATATTCCGAAAGAGTTGTAAATGTAAGTTCCAATAATTTATCCTCATTGATGGCACGTTTATACTTGTGTAAAATTAGTGCTAATTTTTCGGTATACTCGGGTAATACTAAAAATGGGTACATTGTACGCAATACTGTAATTTGTAAAAGTATTATAGTCTTCACGCATACCTGTAACATTAGACTTTCCATTCTCTTCATTCAATTCAAGCATATCTAAGAATTTTTGTCCTACAAAGTGCCTTGAAAAAGGTTCCAAAGACTTGACTCTACGATAATATCAAGTAATATTATAAAAGTTCTTAAATCTCAAATGTAGTTCTATGTTATATTACCTATACATAAATATTACGGAATATCCTTTCTCTAGAAAGAATTCTGCAGAGACCGAACCCCTAGTTCCTGCGCTAAAGTTATCAACAAATCTTACTGTATTATGTTCCAAAGGTATTGTTGTACCACCGCTCTGCAATACATTCATAATTCAATATACAGTAAGAGAAAAAAAAGAAGATATTTTGGTGCAATGTGAACTTACTGTTACTAAAACAACTCTCGAGTCGTTTTTCATATGTTTATCGATAAAACTTTTTAACAATTGTTCGCTTTGTGCGAGATCATGTGGTGGAAGATGCTTTGCATAAAAATCTTCCCATGTCGATTCCATCTTTATTATTTTCGAAATCCTAGGTAAGCCTCTGCAAATATAACATATGATAAAATGGGAATGATTATATAATATCGATATCTTCATCTATTTAATGACATCACGTACAAAACTTGATCGATATAAAAAGAAAATAGGACAATGTATTAAAAGTTATTTCACCGCAAATCCAAAACACCGTTCTTCACGAAATATAAAAACATTGTCTGATGACACGTCATTATCATATAAACATCACTAACCTATACTGTATGGGTTCTAAACAATTCTATATGCAATTGTACTATAATAATCATTTAATGCTTTTCTGTAACATCGCCAAACTTGCACAAAAAGATTATAGGTAGTAATTGTGAAATGCACCTACATAATTTTGTATATACGTCGACCACCGTCATGTGACGTATGTGAACGTCCGCTACAGATTGCTCTGATGATCACGTCTTGTCGCAATGTTTTTTCATATCAGTAGAATCATTGATAAACCGTCAATGAAAACTCTTATTCGGAATGACGATATTGATAAATAATAAACATTTTTCAGGAATGTCTGTATCATAAAATATGTCTAACACATAGATTTTAAATAGGTATTGAAATTGATCGAACTACAATTCATTGTGCAGAAATATTTTATTTATACAAACAGATAGTTCATTATATAGGACACTAATAAAAAAAGTAACTTAAATATTATAACTTTATTTTTATATTTGTATATACATCCATTGTTGAGACAAAAGCCTGTAACGGTTCTCAGCCATGCACAATGATTGAACTAAGATGTTGATATAAATTACAAGGCGCATCGGCTCTCATTGATTTTCTAGACTCTTCACTATTGTTCATAAGTGACTTAATATTCTGGTGCTGGGGACTTTGCTGGGGCGCTAGCAATAAACTGAAAAATGAAAATAACATGAATATAATGTCATTTAATAATTGGGAAGTCGCCAAGACTTGTCCTCGATTCTACCTTGCACTATAGAGGTTGGAAATTTTATTGAAATACGAATTTTATTTTACCTTGTAATGTTTCTCTTTGTATTCGTTCCAAGGTTCCGGGTTGTTATTTGGGGCCCATGAAACGTCAGGGTTCCGCGTAGCAAGACGCATTGTATAACCAGTACATAAGCAAGCACCAAAACCGACACACAGGAACAACGGCAGCAGCTAAAAAGTAAAATGATGCAGGATACTGGCACTAAACATTAAAGGCGAAATATTAATCAGTTTCTGTAAAGACACTTACTGCCGGATGTTTCCTTAAACTAGAAAGATTCAGTCCATCCATCATTTTTGCTGCTCTCTGAGAAAGTACTCCTAATTCTTACCGTTCTTACGACACAGGCGGTCGAATTACCAATACTAGTATACAACGAAAAGTACAATTGCTAAAACGCAGATCGTAGAGGTCGCAGTCAGTGAGGGATGAAGTTCAGAAATTTGATCGGTCGTTCCAATGAATCTTATCTGTATTAGAGAATTCTATCAAATGTTATCCCTTTTTATTGGCCGCTGACAAATTTCGAACTCGAACTAGAAGATGTGATCTGAAACATGATGTATCCAACATCGACGAGGATAAAACACTTTTTATCAGTATGATTGTCAATCTACGGATTCTATGTTTCATGGCGGTATTTCGCTAGTAAAAGTAAATTTTTACAGCCCGAGGTCCGTATAAATATAAATGTTGATCTCAGCCCGCGCGAGAGAATGTGAAGATGCGCTGGAATTGAGGTGGACCAAGTTCTTCGCCTGAAATGCGGTTTTGGGAGCATCCGTCTTTATCCTGTCGGCCACAGCTCAAAATTCATACAGCTGGTACCGTTGACGTCGGCATATCGGCGTGATATTAAGAAGGCAATGAAAACTTATTACTAATCAACTATAAGAATTACCTTTTGCGAGATTTATACTCGTACTCGAGATGGGATTTTCATCGAGTCTGCAAGGTCAGGCTTCTCAGGAGGCACTATTAGGCCGTCAGGAAGCTGAGATCAAATTGTTGGAGACTATGCGACGATGTCTCGCAACTAAAGTCAAGTCGGATCGCGAGTACGCCAGTACTATTTCTTCCCTGTCTGTTCAAGGCAAAAAAATAGAAAGAAACGATGATCTTGTTGGTAGTCTTATAACACAGGTACTTAACATTGGTTAAAGATCGGTATGAAGAAACCTGTTGCATGTACATACCTTTTCTAGAGCTGGCGGGATATCATGGATTCTATGGACCAAACAGCGAAGCTGATCAAGCAACAAGCGGATTCTATCGAAAGTATTGTTGTAGAACATATAAGTACGTTATGTTCGGAGAGAAGAAGAGCGAGGAAGTTATATCAAGAGGAGCAAACTTGGTTGAACAATCAATTCCAACAGGTATATTACAATAACTTCATTCATCTGTAAGATCGTGTTTTTTAATTCTTATTGTCTATTCTTTTCTCAGCTCACGGATGACGTAGGTAGAAAGAAAATGGAATATCAAAAGAATTTGGAAATGTATAAATTGATGAGATCGAGATTCGAAGAACATTATGTAAAATGTAAGTATTAGGAGTTTTAGTTACTCAGTTGACTTACTAAGTTGAGTTTGGTCATTTATAGCTGGTAGAGGAGGTAGAAAGTTGGACGAAGTAAGAGAGAAGTATCAGAAAGCATGTAGAAAGTTGCATCTTACACACAATGAGTATGTTCTACTTCTGGGAGCAGTAACTGAATGCGAGCATGATTTAAGAACTTGCTACCTTCCAAGTTTATTGCATAGGCAACAAGCTATACATCAAGAATTTATAACAGCTTGGTAAGTTTTTTATTTTTACTTATGATTAACGATAAAACCATGGATAAACTATGTTAATTTAAGATTCGTCTTATTTCTTGCAATCCGCATAGAAAAAAGGTAATGGATTATTAAATATTTTATTATTTGTTATATTTGTTTATATAAAAATTAATATTTTATAGGAAAGCTATTTTGCAAGACATAGTGAAATATTCAGACTTTACTACGGACAAGTTTCTGGAGATTCATTCGCGTATGCAAAAAGCTGTAGACAGTGTGAAACCTATCGAGGAATACAGGGATTTCATAGGAAAAAATAGGTAATACTAATACGGATTTGAAGTATGTAATCTTTATTTCAATTGGATGTGTAACTTTTATTTATTGCACTATGTAGGACGCGTCCAGCGTCGCCTATTCGATTCACATTCGATGAAAATCTCGTAGATGATACCTCCGGAAAATTATCACCGAACAAATTAACGGTTGATAATTTAACGATAGATTGGTTAAGAAGTCGTCTTACAGAATTGGAAACATCATTGAAAACAACTCAGCAGAGCAGACAAAATCCGCCGTATTCCGTTGAAAATAATAGCGATTCCAAGTATGCGGTCATTTTGCTTTTTTTCCCGATACAGTTAATTTTATTCTGAATTGTTTATAATCCGTTGATACGTGTCAGGCTTTCCATCTTAGACTACTCACGCGAGAGAGAAGAATTACGATTACGATGTCAAGAAAAGAAATTACAGAGACAGGCAGAAGTTATCAGAGCTGCTCTTAACGAACTGGGTTGCGAAGAATTGCCGTCCGGTTGTGATCTTTCTATGGAAGGCTCGTTTACCGATTCACCTGCTATTACTAAGGTAATTTAATTTGCATCCCTCATAAAAATTCGTTACTCATTAATATGTGATATCCTGCAGCCCCTTTGGAAATCTATGATATGATAAACTATGTTGACCCTTGCATCTCTTACTAGTATTATTAGAAAACATGTTTAGTCAGATCCACTACCCTTCCAGAAAAATACAGTCGCAGACTCCGGTCTCTTTACGTTAAGGCGAAACCAACGATTCATGACAATATTTAGATCTCCATTTAAATCATTGCCGATCATAAATGATTCGAAAGATGGAATAATCAGAGCGAAAAGCGAGGGGCCTGGATTGACACCAGACAATAATCCCCCAGTTGTATGTTTTGTAAATCCCATCTGTGTATTGTGTACAAATGTGTGTGTGTCACTTTATACTTCGAATAGAAACAATGCCTAAATTTAATTGGGTAATTTTATATCGGCGAAATTTATGAAATAATTTTACCAGAACGCATGTTGTGTTTCCTTATGTTGAGAATTCGTATTAACTAAAATAGCGTGCATTGAAATAGTGTGAACTTTTATTAAGTTATTGTAAATTACATCGCATTTTCATTCAATTGTATGTATACTAGGTTCCATTACGTGGGATTTCTCACTTATCAAATAGTCAGAAAGGAAATGGAAATGATGGTCTTATGGAGGAAGAATGGTTTCATGGGGTTTTGCCAAGAGAAGAAGTAGTAAGACTACTTGTAAGCGAAGGTGACTTTTTAGTACGTGAGACAATACGAAATGACGAATGTCAAATTGTCTTGTCTGTTTGTTGGGATGGACACAAACATTTTATTGTTCAAACTGCACCAGAAGTCAGTAAATATTTGTATATTTCTATGATATGTTGTAAAGTAATTCTGTTACTTATTAAGTTTAGTTTTACAGGGACATTACAGATTCGAAGGTCCTACATTCCCCTCGATTCAAGAATTAATCCGACACCAATGGTTGTCGGGTTTACCAGTTACTAGTCGATCTGGAGCAATTTTAAAAACGCCTATTTTACGTGAGCGCTGGGAGCTTAACAATGACGATGTGATTCTTCTAGAAAAAATTGGACGTGTACGTATTATATTGCGATATGAAAGGAAGAATATTGAATTTCACGTTTTATACATATGTATGTAGGGCAACTTTGGTGATGTATATAAGGCACAACTCAAGACTTGTAAGACTGAAGTAGCTGTAAAAACCTGCAAAGTATCATTGCCAGATGAGCAGAAAAGAAAGTTTCTACAAGAAGGCCGAATATTGAAACAATATGATCATCCGAATATCGTGAAATTAATTGGAATATGTGTGCGAAAGCAACCTATCATGATTGTAATGGAATTAGTACCTGGTATGTTTCGATAGTTAATACAGAACAGTATAAGATTTACAGTTTGTGTAATTCCACCTATTGGTAATAGGTGGTTCATTATTAACATACTTACGGAAAAATGCTAGCACGATTAGTCAACGAGAGCAACTACGTATGTGTAAAGATGCTGCAGCCGGCATGCGTTACTTGGAATCGAAATTCTGTATACACCGAGATTTAGCTGCTCGAAACTGTCTCGTAGGTAAATGGAGACACGTGTTTTTGCAAGAATACGTAATAGAATTATTCTACATTTTAAAAAAACAATCTTTTAGGATACGACTGCATAGTAAAAATATCTGATTTTGGAATGTCAAGAGAGGAGGAAGAATATATTGTCTCCGATGGTATGAAACAGATCCCGATTAAGTGGACTGCACCTGAGGCATTAAATTTTGGTGATTATCTTTTAATATTTATCTATGTGTTAAATATTTCTAGAACAAGATTCATTATTTATTGACTTTCAATTATAGGCAAATACACTTCACTTTGTGATGTTTGGAGTTATGGGATTTTGATGTGGGAGATTTTCTCGAAGGGTGGAAATCCTTATAGTGGAATGTCTAATTCTCAAGCTCGTGAAAAAATCGATTCAGGTTAGTCAGGATTGGAAAGTGATTCAGATAACGATCTTAAACTTGCCTCATTTATAAGGTTACAGAATGCCAGCACCTGATGGCACACCTGACGAAATCTATCGACTGATGTTGAGATGTTGGGATTATGAGCCGGAGAAACGACCACACTTCGATCAAATTTACACAATCGTCGAAACTCTTTCGCAAGCATATCTGTGAGTGTCATACCGATAAAATCGAACCTTATGGTGCTATCTTTTCATTTAACCGAGCTCTTCGTCATTTGGAATAGAAGACGATCTTTCTTAGACTTATTGTCGTATCGTTGCGAGCTTTAATTCCGTTAGATCACATTAAGGAAGTGTATTTTTATTATCACGTCTGAATGCAACCCTATACATGTATCGGTCGAAGCTCTCTTCTCGCTCATACCTCGTCTGACTCGTAACTTTTTTAATTATGTTTTTAAGTTATTACGCTCGTCCGTCCATTCAGAGATCCAATATTTCTCGTAAGTGTCGAGAAAGCTTTCCCCAAAAAATATCAAAGCTGCGTTTAATTGCTACTTAAACTCGTAGCAACACATTACCTTTTACTTGCATTATTGCCATCGTACTGTTTTTGTTACGTTTCTAAATGCAATTCATGTATTTTAATTCACGACTATAACTGTTATGTTTGTCACACTTATAGTTATGAAACGCTCAGAGTTTAACAACGAAGTTCGTTATGAAATTAAATTTTTAAAAGTAAAGCAGGAAGACACTTCGTTATACAACGAAACTAGAGTTATGCAGATTATACCGCGAGTATTTAATGGCAGTATTGAGAATACCCGTGTATGTATGTGGATCATGCTGTATTTTATTTAGTTTATTAGTTTTCTCTTTTGCATCGTCCAAATAGTCTACTTTTAAAAGCCGCCCGAATTATTGAGACGAGTAGTAAAAAGTATACGAGTATCTGAGATAGCAACATATTTTGTTTATGCCATTACATTGTACCGTTATTGTACATATGTTGTCTTAATATGTGTAAATATTGATCGATTCGCAAAAGTGAATACTTCAGAATTAATTGATTTAGTGATCAATTATGAATTCACTAAATTTGAAGAACCTTTGCATTATTATTACAAGAATAATTGTTCATATGCTACAAGGGTCTTTTATCCTCACTGAATATCCGTATTCTCATAATGTTCGCGTATATTTGGAAATGGACAATTTCCACGTTCTTACTCATAAAAATTCTATCGCTAGTATTCGTGTAATATCTATTTCATTCTATTGCTGTGCAATATCAGAAACGAAAGTATGAAGTATATTTCACTTGTAAGTATGCGTGATTTCCAATGACTAATCACAAGGAAGCATAGGCCATATTTAAAATCTAGGTGTATTATTGCATCGATATATGCATTGTTATTTGTCGATTTTAAGAAATCGCTATGCTTAGAAAATATTGCCCGAGCTGTAAACTGCACATGTAAACACTAAGCCGATTTTACTTGTGTATAAAATTTCATCACTGCGACTTATTTGTAATTTGTTACTTGACAAAAAGTGTGCAATTGAAAAGGGGATCTATGTATGTTGTTAACGTTACAAATACTCAAACCACTGTAAATGAGTCAATAAAGCTGATATCGCAGCCTTCTGTGGGAAAGTTGCATGGATTTAAATAATCATATTACTTCAACCGTTTACGGGGATAAGATGTTTATTATTACGTTGTAATATCTCCATGGTCGTACTATAAAAGTCAAAAGTATCCCTCACTGCTTATGTACATATGTACAATGATATCATGATCGTAGCACTACAACTTGTGTATCGCTATTCATAGATATAACTTAATAAGTTCATCGCTCACAGCAGACGGTGTCAGAATGCCTAAATCAGTGAACAAAAGACTTATATAATGGGGCGGTGTATAATCTACTAATGGATGTTCCTTTCGTAAATCTTTTCTGAGAGTGCTAGCTGTGTACTGTAACAAAAATGTAAAAATATTAACTATCTATGTTATTATTACTGCGCTTAAAACCTGGCTGAATATGTTTACCTTAAATTCATTTGGCAAATCAACCTGATTTAAAGGATATATCCTTGAAAACTTGAAACTTTCAGTTAGAACATAGAATGGCTTTTTCACTTCTTTGGCACACATTGCTAGAGTGTATGTGCCAACCTGTTTATGCGAAAAAATATTGGTTTGGAGAATTCCCAGCTGTATAAGCAAATACTTTATATACAACAATGCAAATATTTCATACCTTATTAATAACACCGCCATTTTCTGCAACACCTTCGGCACCAACCATTACCATATCTACTTGCTCCATAACATATCCCATTGCAGAATCCAAAATCAATGTACAAGATATTCCTAGTTTCGTCAGATTTTGACACATTTCTGCCCTGTTGGAATATATCGATACTTGTTAAAAATATTCAGATATTATCCAAGGATTTCTATTTAATTAATTAGGTTGTTCGTACCCACTATGATCCGGAGAAGAAGATGTTACATATACTTCAAAGATTTTGTTACTAGCTACAGCTTCTTTCATAGCTTGCAGTACTACTCTTGATTTCGAATGAGTGAGTATTCTCTATTTGTGATTGTATCATAAAAACATTATCATTCGGAAAGGGATAAAGTATTGTATGATAAAAAATACTTACAGAACCATCTGTAATAAAGTGTGCAGCAACTTTGGCTACTTTTCCTCTTGCAGCCACTAGTTTCTCATAAAATATTTTTCCTCTTTGTAACATGATTCCTTTGCAATCTGCGAATGACTATTAATTCAAATATGGTTAAATAATATTCTTCTTGTATATAATAATTGTTAAAGATTCAATACTTTTATATTAAACATACTGGAGTGTCTAATGTTGCTAGTGTGATGAATCTAAGAAATAGTTCACTGCCAGATGCAATTGCAGTTACAGGATTATCTGTCGATCGCATAGCATCTATTGCATTTTGCAAGCAATATCTAAGTTCTTGTACGGTCTCCGCTGTAATAAAATATCACATGTACATGATAATAGAGCATCTGGTTATAACAAGACAATATAATTCTTACATTTTGAATGTTCCAACACTTTGAGCAAAGTACGAATTGCGGCCATCCCCGCAGAGACATCGGTTTCATCTCTAATGATATTATTGAAAGAGTGACATATTTCTACAAAAAATAATACAACTTTGTTGTTAGTGTATACTTAACATATTTTTATATTTCTTAATAACTAATACATAGTATTCACCATCATTTTCCATATTGCTTGACTCTCCTTTCAAATTCCTGTACTCGTTTAAATTAAATCTACAAACTTGAATTTACGAAAATCGGTTACATGCAGTTAGAATCATATGTCAAAATTCACCACCATGTTCATTCGAGGTTAATATCAACGATGCTTTATTTCCCGAATAGATTCCTACCTTATCATCGACGAGTCTCTATTCTAGATTAGATTTATGCATTAGCGCCAGCTGCAGCTCACTACGCATTACTATAGTTGACAGCTAAGGATTAAAAAGCGATGCAACGATGAAATACATGAAAAAGTATATTTATTTGTTTTAAATTGGATATTTATTCAATATGACACATCCAATAGACGGCAGAACGGTGAGTTTTAAGGGAGGCGATGAACAACACGATGATCCGGAATCTAAAGTAAATATTCTTCGTTCTTAATCTTACTTGTGCTTGTAGTACAGTTTTACTCTCTGAGTTAAATAATTCTTTGTTCTTTCTAATACAGGAAATACTTAAAAAGAAAGTTCAAATGAAATCGGAGGCTTTGATGTTACTCAGTCAGGAATTAGACCAATGTAGAATGCAAAGGGATCAGTTTAAGTTGATGGCAGAACAAACCCAAGAACGATTGACCCATTTGAAAAAGCAACTAAATGATACTAAGGAAATCAATAGGTAATTTTTGTACACTGTAAAACAAATCTTACTTTTAGAAATATTTCTTAACTGTAAGAATTATTAGGTGTTACACTTTGGAGGATGACTTTCGAACTTTAGACTTATTGACGGAAGCGAGAGAGCAAAACAAGTGTCTTAGATTGCAAGTAGAAACATTAAGGCAAAAGTTGGGTGACGCGCAAGGAGATATTAAAGTACTCCGCACTAATAATAATAGAGTAATAGAACAGCAAGACATACAATGTGCACCTGCGGTACATCAAAGGGAAGAAATGATAGAACAATTGGAAAAATTAAATGTTAAGGTATACAATTAAAAAAATTAAATCACTATTCATATTATAAATATAATTTATTAATAATATCAAACATTTTTGTAACAGTGTTCGCAGTTGCAAACTGACTTACAAACTGTTGTTGATGAGAAACATGAGTTGGAAATAGAAAGGGATGCATTTAAGCGTAGAGCAATTAGATTAAATCATGAATTATCAAAGGCTTTATGCGCATCTAAACCAGTTGATTTAGATGCGCTTATTAATGAAAATAGGTATTGTATCACAAAATTATTGCTTGTTATTATTATATTATGAATATTGAATGATATAATTTAAATTGTAGATATCTGCAAGAGAGGCTTCAACAATTAATCGAAGAGACAGAATTAGCAAGACAATTACTGTCTAAATATAAAGTAATCATTTAATATTTTCTTTAAAGTATAAATTAAGAAGAGCTTGTAGAATATGTAAATATTTTCAGAGCATGTTGGATAGTAAACGTGTAAAAGGAGCTTTAAAATTGGGAGCCAATTCTGCTGCTGGAACAGTAATGACTCATAAACAAGGTAGCTATTAGTTATAATTGAATAAACTTATCGTACGATTATATTCATTTTGATGATTTCCAGTCGAACAATTGCTGAGACAGGATCCAAATGTACCGCCGCAAAAAACAGCAGCTGCACTGTCAGATTTACGTTGTTTATGCACAGCACTTTTGGAAGCATTGAACGATAAAACTTTAGCCCTCGCGCACCAAAAAAAAGCGAATAAGTAAGTATTTCCTTGTGAACATATTTATTGTTACCGCAAATGCAATTTGCTATGTAATTCGGGAAATTCTAGAATATTGGCTCTGCGGATATGCGAACTAGATTGTGCGGTGCAATCTCCAACAATGAAACTTTTAGAAGGATACACAGGCGCGAACGTGGATATAGAACGTAAGTTTTACTCAATTAATCCACTTAAATAGATTTTTGTCCTCTTCTTTACAAGAATCTCTTAGGTGACAAAGAATTGGACGATCTTAGACAAGCCACAGAATGTGGTTTAGATAACGAGGAAGAACCAAGTATTATAACTGGCACGGAAAATGTAGAAAGTAGTACAGGTTCTAGCGACAGTCACGTGATGCAACAATTGCATTCGATACAGATGAGTCTTCCAAAGAATTTGGGGGTGTTGGTTCAGAAAGCATTAAATAATTTGAAGGACAACGAAAGTGTACAGAATAATATTGATTCCAATGAAACTCTTGTCACGCAGCAATCAAATACTGCGCAAACAAGTCTACCAAAGAACTTAGGTGTTCTTGTTCAAAAAGCATTAAGTAACTTAAAGGATAATGATAAAACTAAGATGTAGTATTCATAGTTTCTTTTTTTTTTGAGTTTTGAGCGAAGGTGTATTTATCAACACCTGATTATTCCAAAGAGCTGCACGTCAGCGAATAAAGAAATCTTTTCTAGTCATTACGTTCTCTAATATATCAACCATAAATGGCATTTAAATACATTATATTTGAATATATCATGATGTTATTCTTACTGATGTTGCTTTCGAATTACATTCTCAATAAAAACACAAGTCAGTTACTTCTTTGAGACATCGGACACTGATTACTGCATCATTTCCCCGTCGTTGAAATAGTCTGCGTTAACTCGTACCATAATATGTGGGCTGACAGTAAAAAGATCGTACTAAATGACGATGTTCTCGTACATACTTCTCGTGTAACACCCAATTTAATTGATTCAACCATGAATGAAATTTTGCTGTAGCTTCTACTAATACAGGGCTCACCATTTTTTTGTTACCTTCTAAGTTTTTTTGATAATTCTCGAACCTAGGTCAAAATATATCATATATTGTAATGTAAGAATCGGTATTGTTTTTTCAATATTAATAATCGCATCTTACATCCACATAAATTTCTTTTGCTCTCTTATTTGATCATCTTTACGTTTCTTCCATGTTTCGAACGCTTGCGTGTTAAGCATGCGTCTCGCATTTATCTCCTGTTCTTGATTCTTCATTTGCGCTCGTCTAACATCTTCCGTGTATTTATTGTATAGTCTTTGATTCTCTAAGGATATGAGCCTCATGTATTCCTGTTGCTAAATGAAAATGTAGAAATTGATTGGTACACGAACTTATAAGTTAAGTTCAAGTAAATATGTACCGCGTGAGCACGTTTCTTGCGTTCCTTTTCTGCCTTTATTGTACTTAGCTTTTGTTCTTGTTCGATTCTATGATTCTTCAGTACTTCTTTGTAAGCAGCCGTTTTCCTTTCCTTCCATTCGTCGAACGACAGTTTATTTCCAGGATGCCAGATGTTTAACTCTCTGAAATTTTATACTTACGAAAACTATGTTTATAAGCTACCAAAGATTTGTATAATTATCTATTACTGTTTTCGAAACTTGACGCTTTCTACTTCAATGTCTTCTTCAGGGCTTTCATCTTTGTGTCCTTGCACGTTTGGGTCTTTTATTTCTTTCGAATCATTATTACAAATCGCTGAGTACGATTCACTATTTTTATAATTGGTTTGCGATTCCTGTTTCTTGGCAGAGAAAGTGACGTTCAAATGATCGCCAGCTTCTTCCTGCAGGCTTTGTTCACTCTCTGTTTTCATCCCTTCCACACTTTTTATACTAGAGAAATCATTACCATACCATTCCTCGCAAATAATATGGTGCAACCTTGTCATTTGTTCGTTGTCGGTGAGCGCACCATTGATCATCTTCCGTAAAAGGTTTTTCAAGTCTTCCGCCGATATACTTTTCCGTTTCATATTTTAAGAGATTGACTATTTCTCAATCGTTGAGAGCTAACGTATATGTAATAATTTCTTAAGCAAAATAGCTTTTCCAGACACTTACAATTTAACCGTCTAACATAATCGGGAAGGAGAATGAATATAGCAAAGAGATGGCAAATTTACAGTATTCAGATTGTATTATGTACAATACCGTGTATTGATTTATTAATAGTCTTATTCAACCGATATACACATGGACACATCTTTGATTCTAATAAAAAGAAGAATGTCACGAAGATTAAATGACGATGATAACGAATGCTACATACAATTACAGCTGATCGTACAGGGTGTAACAGATAGCTTGGAATCAGTTTTTTACTATCGAAATATCGATAATACAGTCATTGCCTGATTGTTTTGGTAGCCGTGTAATATCCAGCGCAAAGGTTGAATAATTAATTTCATCTGATTCTGACGGTTTCTTCCACGTTTTGCAATCTTCCCGATCTTTTCAGGGGCTGAAATTTGGTAGAGAATGTTTTCTTGCATCAAGGAAGAAGTGATATAAATTCCAGAGCCCTAGCTGAAAATTCATTTTTTCGCAAATTTTTCCATATGTACCCCTTCACAAATTTTCGATTTTTCGAAGGTTCTCGGACTTTGACGAACGCTTGATTTTTCGATTGTTTGTGTATCAAAACGAAAAGAAAACATGAAACCAGTGGGAGAAATGCCGGAATTGTACCCAAAACTTATGGAAAACCGATCCTGAAAATTTCAGTTTTGAGGTTTTTCCCATGTTTTTCATACTTCTCGACATTTTCCGGGGCTGAAATTTGGTGGAGAATGTTTTCTTGCATCAAGGAAGAAGTGATATAAATTCCAGAACCCCAGCTCAAAATTCATTTTTTCGCAAATTTTTCCATATGTACCCCTTCACAAATTTTCGATTTTTCGAAGGTTCTGGGACTTTGACGAATGCTTGATATTTCGATTGTTTGAGTATGAAAACGGATAAAAAACATAAAACAAGTAGTCAAAGTGCCGGAATTGTACCAAAAACACATGGAAAACCGATCTTGAAAAATTCATTTTCGTGGTTTTTCCCATGTTTTTCATACTTCCCGACATTTTCCGGGGCTGAAATTTAGTGGGGAATGTTTTCTTGCATAAAGGAAGAAGTGATATAAATTCCAGAGCCCTAGCTCAAAATTAATTTTTTCGCAAATTTTTTTGTCACTTGTGTCGTGTGCTCAGCGACACACGACACAAGTGACATTACACGGCTGCCAAAACAATTAAGCAATGTCAGTATTACCGATAAATCAATGGTAAAAAGCTGGTCCCATTCTATCTGTTGCACCCTGTACTACTCCGTATGATCATATGTGAATTATGAGAAACATAAATATATAAATAATCCTTGGCACACACGTAAGGCCGCGATCAACAATAAACTCTACTTAAGTCTCACTTCCATTCATTTCACGTTGTTCTTGATCCAATCGAGATACTCAGTTACGCGAGTATAAACTCCAGGATATCCTGGTTCGCCGCACTTATTCCCAAAGGACACAATACCAACTTGTGTCCATCGACCATCCACTCGTAACATTAAGGGTCCACCAGAGTCACCTTGACAAGCATCTTTGCCACCTTGACTGTAACCAGCGCATAGAAAATTGCTGGTAATCGGTTGAAAGTAAGCTGCATTGCAATCCTCGTTCCTCCAAACAGGCAAGACTGCTTGTCTTTGAACTGTACTCTCTTTTCCTCCTATTATATTAATTTATACTTTTATATCTACATTGTTTTATATTAACTAGTATAAATTAACAATTCGTACCATAATAAGTAGTTCCCCAACCAACTACTGTTGGTCTAGCGCCAGCAAATGGTTCTCCACGATATCGTGCTTGTGGCATACAGATTGGAATAACGTAGGGAGATTTCCTCACTGGTCTTGTTAATTCAAGTACAGCAATATCATTGTAAAAGCCAACTCGTGAAAATTTAGGGTGAGCATGGATTTGTTTGACGGTATAAGTCTCCGGAGCGGATGGTTCGTCATCCCTTTCGAGATCAATGTCACCGAGACGAACTGTGAATTGTTTAGCTGCGAAACTATTTGAAACAATACGTTATTAAAATTTTTACAAATTATAAAAAAGTATTTAATAAAAGTGATTCTTACGGTCGTTGTCTTTGATCTCGCGTACAATGAGCCGCAGTCAAGATATGTCGTGGTCCAATAAGAGATCCTCCGCACCAGAATTCTGTTCTTCGCGAACCGTGTAAGAATATCGCTGCCATCCAAGGCCAACGTCCTGGCAAGGCTTCTTCACCGCCCACAACACGATATTTACCCGAATTCCGTACACCGCATTCTAAAAAAGCAAATTACAATTAATTCAATTCAAAATATTTATCTGAACTTTAATAATATTTCTTTTATAAAGTACCTTCATCGTCTTGAATAAAATTATTATCTATGATGCCACCGTTTTCAAAATTCGTATTATTCGACAGTGAATCAGTCGGCGATGGGATCTCCACGTGTGGCCTCTTCGTAGTAGTGTGCACTGGGAAAAGTGGTATCGGCCTGGGAGTCTGCGGTTTCGTCGGTCTAATTGGTGGCCGTGTGGTTTGTCCTATTTCTATTCCGCCCGGTAACACCCCAGCGATTGCTCTGCATACAATTTCTCGATTGTACAAGTACTATCATTTGCAATCAATATACATCATTAAAAAATGACTTACCCGATACTTGATGGTGGATTGCCAGTTTTGTCAACAGGACAGCAAACACCAGGTACGAATAAGCTTTTAAAGCAAAGGGATTGTCGAAGTTTCGTTAGATCCAATAGGAGTTGAGGACAATTACTTAGATCCTGACACTTTCCCGCTGAACCATCAGCGGTAGTACAAGTGGATGGAATCGGAGATGAATCTCTATCGCGATCAGAGATCTCTAAATGTACCGGAGGCGGTGGTGCTACCGTTGATGATCGACTAATTGATCTCTCGGTCGTTGTCGTCGGTGTAGGCGTGGTGGAAATCGGACTACCTCTTAAAGGTAGAGCAACACCACGAACCAAAGGTGCAATACTATCAGTAACATTGCGTCCTAAATTAAAAAGTAACATTTCTTGTTTCACTGATAAAGTTTTTAATGATTGATATAGAAAATTAATGAATTAATTAATCACAGACCTAAGATATTCTTTGATATCGTATAAAGTGCTGATGGTAGTTCTTTGGGCGGACTTGGATTTTCCACGCCCCTGGTCATATTTACGATATAACTGCCGACGGTATTTAGGGCGCCGAGGGTTTCGCTGATAGTCATTAACGGATCGGCGCTCTCTTCCTTTTCCACTTTGACTAATTGCAAGTGCGTGTAAGGACGCGGGTGTGTGTCTCGTCTGTACACTGGTCCACCCGATCTCCTCGGGCCATTGTCCCAAGCTTCCGGCCATCCTCTCACTCCTTTCACGTACGACGATCCACCTCTATAACCCAATGCTACAACGACATTCGATTACTTTTTAATTAAGCCACACCTGAGACTTTACTTCTATAGCGTGGAAAGAAACCTATTCACCGTAGCGAGTAGTTACTTTCGACTTTTGACGCTCCTTTCTCAATTGCCAGGGCACACACCGATCCAACAGACCATTGTGCCAGAGACTCAGGTGGCCGTAACCAGTTTAAATGACCGTGGCAATGAAAGAACAGGAACGCCGCTACGAAAGTCTAGGTCAGCAGAGTGATTTCTGCCGAGCTTAATAACCGCACCGATGTAGCGCACGAGTACATACACATGACAGGAAAAAATCTTCCCAGTCGTTAGAAGACATAGAATATTGTTAAGCATCACATTTGATTAGTACTGAGAGTTTTATTGTTCTATGATATGAAAAGCACCGCGCGATTGAGAGAAAGTATAACAAACTCTAACATTATTACTTACGACGGTAGTGTGGGACCTCTTCTGTATACGACGACGAACCTGTCAGCAAAGTCCATATTACGCATAAGCCTGAAATTAAAGGATGAAACTATTTCAAGGATACTACGAGAAAATCAGAAATGTTTGAGGTACTTTTAGTCAACAAGAGCTAATAAGAAAGCTTGGCATTATTAGTTCGTTACTTATACGAATATGTAACACCTGAGAATGTTGCCGATCTATGACGCTAGAGAATGATAAATAAGAGTGTCGAAATGTGGGACAGCCAAGTGTATGCTGTCGGTTGATAGGATGGAAATTCCATTAGTGAGTCGCACCATCGGAATAAATAAGTGCTTCTTGGACTGAACGAGATTACATAACAGCAGGATCCTATGCCAAAAAGTAGCTTTCGAATCTTCCACGAAGCTTGTTGACGTTTCCGACCACATCCGTGTTGGGCCGACTCAGTTTCAGAACGAGAAACGAAACCCTCTCTAATGTGCTGGCCATTTTCGTAAGACCTTCTGGACCGACCCATTGACACAATTTTTCCGGAACAGAAACATTTCGTTCGCGAGTGTCGAATGCCAGACGCAAAACGGATCTTGTATATGGAATTGAAGCTGAGACGATTACGATTCGCCCCGTCGCTTTCTATTCGTCTATGTGACGAGTTGATCCTATCACATTCTTAGTTTCTATTAGTTTTATTTATTCAGTCGATCATCCGTGAAATGAACTTGTGTAATTAACTAGTTGCCGGATGCAAAGCTATCAGATGCGCAAACATAAAACTTTCCTGCACACTTTCTGCGTGGCTATCTGCTCGAGTATACATTGGTGACGCTATTATAACTGAATGCTGGAGAGAAAGAGAGAGAGAGAAAGAAAGATCACGTGGAGTTGCTCGGCTTACCGAGTTAAAGAAGAAAGTGTTCTGTCCAAGTGCCTCCCGAAATGACAATATCGCGAGGATCATCGGCCGAATTTCTGAAAGGTCAATGAGTAGGACTTTAGAGAGTCCGGACGAGAGGCCTGGCAGTGCCTAGCTATGGAGAATGACCCAATTGTAAAGTTATTCTGCGAAGGCGTAAACCCCGAATCGAATCGGCTTCGATGGAAACTTGCTACGCTGCTACGGGAGGCTGTGAGATCGAGTTGAAATGAGAGGAGTGATGGTAGAAGGCAGAGAGAGAGAGAGATGGAAAAATGAGACGGGAGGAGCGTATAATTACAAAATTACGTGTCCCATCCCGGCAAGGTAAAGGAGTTTTCGGAACGAGTTACTACACACGAGCGCTCATCGACGGTGAAAGTTGCTTGGCGAGAAAGTGTGCCTTTCTTCCGTTCACTGATTCACCGGCGATAGAACCGGCCTACCATTTACGTCCACTGCTCAGGATTATTTATCTTTGTCCTCGGCGAAAAGAGGGGTGCCCGGACACAGCGCCGCCAATTCTCTCCCATCCTCGCTCCTCCGCGCACACGCAAACCGCCGGGGAAATCCGATCGTAAACGCAACAACTTCAATTTCTCTACCGCACTTACTCACTCTCTTAAGTGGTAGCATCGAATCGTTCCTTCGTGGAATTTTCACTTTGTGTTTTGAACTTACACTGAGATTTCCCTCCTCTTATACTTCCCTATACTTAACAGGTGTTAAACTGCTATTAAATGTTTACGGTGTTCACAATGTTTACGAAACTTTCGTGAATCCAATGATGTTTGTTCTGTTAAATGGTCATAGTTGTTCTTTAACGAGGAATGCGTCATATAGGTAAATTACACAATGACAATCGTTTATGGAAAGCCCGCATTATGTGGGCTCAATGTCATCGGTAAATATCAGGTTATCAATCAATGCACTCGTTGCATCGAGTCATTGTTCCATAGGAAACTAGTAGAGCACGATGCACCTTGAATAAATCGGGAGCGCCGCATCGCGATAGTTGGTGAAAGTGCTCTGATTTTTTCATTCTCAAATCCACATAAAATGGATTGCAAGTAGCGAACGATAGATCTGATTCTCGGCCTCAATGACCAACGGCTCTCAAAGTCAAAGGAAATATGTATATTCGAAGATAATGATCTGTAATTTTGCATAGCATTACTATTATTATCAAGTACATTTCTTCACATGTTTCGGATCATCAGAGACACTGTATTAACTCGCACTGATTCCTCGTAATCATAGACTTAAGTTCTGTGTTCGGTCACGCTTATCCGGCATAATCAAAGCGCAACTTCACGTGTACTCTGTCCTCTTTTATTACTATTTGAGTTTCACTCGTGCTAGTCCGGCACGCAGTGGTATGTCGTTGCAGCGGAGAAATTGTGAAAACTTTATGGATAAATAGTGACTTTGGAAAAGTCTGTCAGAATTACGATTAAAAATGGACTTTTTTTTACTTTTATCGGGGATGTAAATTGAATGGCGACACGAAGACTGAATTACAAAATTGATGAAAGTATGAAATAGAGCAGGTAACCTATATATGAAGGAAGGCAGGCCTAGTCATTTCCTTGGGAGATAATAGCAACGTTTAAAAGACGGAAGATTACATCGGTCTGTAATCCACACGACCGTCGTTTGACGACACGCTCGTTACTCTCTTCCTACCTTGTAATTACTTGGTGAATAACATCTTACTCACGCACAGCTAATAAATTACGCCTGGCAATTTGATCTTGAGTTTGTGATAACGAAAAGGAAAATTGCGGGCACGCAATGCATTGATGTATCGACACGCTAATGAACTGGGTAAGAAGAAGTATCCTTCGGCGATTGCACTCTTTGAAAGCCGGGTGGGTTTCACCTCGATAGAGACAGACATCTCAATCAGATGCATGAGAGTCAATTAAAGTACATGCGAACCGCGATACAAATAAATCTTCTTGCCCCAGATTTGACTGACACATGGATCATGAAAAATTCATATGCTCTATTTTACTATTATTTAGCAATATGGTTTTCGAAACAAGAATAACGCGATTGCATCCAAATGCATATAAATGAACGAGAGATTTCGAAAAAATTCTTAGCTTTTCAATAATTGATTTTGGGTTGAAGGAAATAGGAAAGAGGAATAGTGTGTTACACTTACTCAAAGTTATGAACGACGTCATGCTGATGTTAATAAAATCAGGATCTCCCTTCTAGAGGCATTCCAACTCTCCTAATGGTACTGTAGCACCTGACACAGGGTGGCAAGCACCGCGTTAATTAATTGCTTGAACGAACTCGTCGCGATCGCGGCGGAGTCGGCCACTTATGCATACTGTTTTGAGTCGCGAGAGCAGCCTACTCACTGACTGACTGACTGACTTAGGTACTGCTTGACTGACTATCAGAGTGGCAAAGGTAGGATACGAGAGGGGCCGGGAGGAGGCAGAGCGCGAAAAGAAAGAGGGAAAAAGGGGATGGGAGAAGAAATTAGGTAGAAGAAGGAAGCAGTCTCGAGTCGTGCAATCGTCGTTGCACAGGACAGACCCCGGTCACAACGACTGCCCGTGAAAAGACCTCGACACACTTTGTGCTCGACGTGTGCTCACTCACTCTCTCTCTCTCTCTCCAACACTTCCTCTTTCTCTCCTCTCCCATCGTAAAGGCGCCATCCCTAACTTCGCCCAGCCGACACCATCAAGGGAAAGTGTTCCCTACTACTCACTGACTGCTCTTCGATGTATAACTCTTCTCTGCCTTTCGATGATTTGTCATGGTGACGCACTGGAATGTTCCTCGGACTTTTTCAAGTTCTATCTTGGAATAGTTGAGGCACTCCTGATGAAATTCCTGTTTGAGATCTTATTGTGCCTACTAGGAAAGAAACTAAGAAAACTACTCGTAGAGAAGATAGACCTTTCTCTTTATAATCGAGTATATGGTGCGGATTAAATGAAGTTTAGACTGTATTCATTTTAGTATGTTGTAAATTTATTCGTGTTGCAATAGTTTTCACTACACTGAAAACGTGGTTCGTGTTAGCGGCCACGTATAAACACAGATTTTAACATCGCAAATGTATCACTCTTCGAGAATTCAATATACAAATTCATTCATACCCTTAGAATAACCCTAGAGGAATAGAATAATGGTTACACAGCGTAGCAGTATTTGATGCTAGAGAATATTTTCATGATATACTGGAACTCCAGCGCGACTACTTTCCCTTTCAATGTACATCAAGCACGTCACGCTACGGCATTGGTATTGCGATAAAAATCAATGACGGTACAATGAACTAAAAGTCCGTGCGTAATAAGCCCGTACATAAGTGTTTTGCAAACCTACAGTCGTAGTGGTAATCTATTAACAAATGTACAAAAGTCTACTTATACCTCTAGCATTATTAGAAATAGCACACATTGCTTCTATCAGCGTAAAATCGCGCGTTTCAAAGAGGTACGCGCTGCGATAGAGTTGCTGAAATTTCAAACCCTATATACGAACTACTGCGAGTCGTACTGCAGGTAACAGAGTACTACATTGACACTGCTATAGAAACTCGACTGGATGAAAAATATGCTGTCTCTAATACATATTTCAAATTTAATGTATCAAATCCCACTAATGTGATAGAGAAAAATATCACATAATTTTTGTGTAATAAGGACTCGCTACAGTATTCGTTGAAATCCAAGTAGATCTCGATATCACTAGAGATATAAGTCATAAAAGAGATCGAGGAATATCTGCAAAACATGTACGCGCTTATAGGTATAAAATTACGCGTCAAAACAGATCTACTATTCTTTAGGCTTTGCATATGTCAGACTGTCGCGCATTAAAGGACTATTGAAGGAAAATGCCAGTATATTTACGATATCCTATAAGGATACGTGCTTTCCCATTTAGACATTCAATACCGGGAATAAACACGATACGATCAGTACTTCCTCATACTGGGCATAGTCGATTTGTATGGATCGAATCGATCATACGATGGAGCTGTACCTGGAGCTGACAATCCCATTGATTGAATAGGTCCACTTTGATACGTCGGAGGTACAGGATGTCGTAATGTATTGCTCATGCTACTAGAATTACTCCATCTATAATAAATTTCAATAATATATTCCATATTAATCGAGTTATATTGCTATATTAATTATAATGTTGTACATACCTATTAACGTTGTCCGAAGATCTTGAACTCCAGCTGGATGGTTCATTTCGAGGATCTCGTGTCCCACTGCTTGGTACTGAATTGAATGACTTTGACGATGGTGGACCTGAGTGCCAATTACTAGTCGTTCTGTTGCTTTCCACGTAGCGACTGTCACCTAAGTTCAAAATGTTACAATAGAGCTTAAACTAACTACTAACTTTCTTACTTATCAATATTGAATTTATGTCGCTATTCAGCTGAATCTATGATACTTCGTGTGTTGGTAAGAGGTTCAACTAGCTACAATGAAAATTCAACGAAATTTTGGAAGATCATGTAACATTTTATTAATAACGTATACACTATATCGTGTACAGAAGTACAACTTTGCGTTTGAAATTTAACGCAACTCTTGTATAAAAATATTTCAGATTAAATCCTTCGTTCTATCAGAGGCAAGATCAACGCGAAAAGAAAATATTACAAATTTGTCAAAAAAAAAAAAGAAGAAGTTTGTGTATATGTTAGACGCTATTTCGCCTAAATTATAAAGAGCAATAATCACAATTCAAGTTCAGTCGTGCCACACAAAAATAAGTAAAAAAAATAAGCTGTCGTATGAAATCTTTTTCTTCCATGTTTTTAATCGGTCACGATTCATGATCCTTGTAGTTGGACATCAAAACCGTTGAACATCTTATAAAACGCTAAAGGTACTTCCCAAATAGGTACGGTTTATCGTACTTACGTGGTGCACTAGAGCTTGCGGGTTTGAAGCTATCGCTATATCGAGTGTGACTATCCCTAGAGCTTCTGTGTGTATCTGGGTCAGAACGTCGAACTTCACGTTCGCGCGTATATGTTGTTGAACTTGGCCGGTCGTACCTACTGTTGGATTACCGAGAATAATTATTTCAAACATTCTATCCAACTTGTAATAGACCATTTTACATATAACCAAATGTTAATTACCTTTCTTTCACTTGGCGTGGATCCATCGAAGACGATGATGAGGAGAGAGGTTCCCGACGAACAATGACTTCCCTTCCACGGGAAACATCAGAAAACGAGTCGGGCCGACTGCTTCTTGACGTGAAATCACTACTACGTTTGAATTCTTTTTTCAGCCCAATGTCTTGCGTAGACCTACAAAATCTTTGATGTTAACCTTCTGTGTTGGATTATGATGAATAGGATTAGTGAATTATTTGTCGATTCTTACCTACTAGACTCGTAACGGGAAGGTGGCGAAGTATCTATTCGTCTATCAGATACTCGATCCATCATGTCTGAGCGTCTATCGCTAACACGTTCTGGACTATGTCTTCTACTGTGTTCGGTTGTCAAGCGTTTTCTATCAGGTTCCGAGTACATATCTCTCGGATCTCTCCTATCACTGGATGATCTTTTGATGGAAGGTGGTGGCGGAGCGCGTCTACTTTCTTCAAGTCGCATTTGCTGCCTTTTAAGCTCCATCCTTTCTCGTTCTAGTTTCTCTCGTTCAAGCTTCTGTCGTTCCCGTTCGAGTCTAAGGAGTTCTGCTTTTTCTTGTTCTATCCTCTCTCGTTCTCTTCGCAGCTTTTCGCGCTCCCTTTCTAAGCGCGCAGCTTCTTCCCTTTGCCTTCGCTCGATCTCTCGTTGCCGTTCCATATCTTCTCGTCGTCTTCGTTCTTCTTCACGAAGCATTCTCTCTCTTTCCCGCAACCTTTGTCTCTCCCGCTCTTCCTGAAAATTCATGGTCTTGTTTTATCACTGGGCATGGACACCTCTGTAACGGATAGGATCTTCGAGATAGCATGCTCTCTGTACCCTAATTTTGGCAAAGGTGAGTACATCGTCTCTTCGGCGTCTTTCCCGACTGCGTGAACGGGAATGAGACCTATGATGATCCCAGGAACGGACTCGTTTGTCATCTCGCCTTCCTTTGTCATTCTCCGGCTTCTTACTTGTCGATTTATTTGATCGTGAGTCGGACTCCTTGGCTGGATCATCCTTCTTATCTGTTGATTCAGCTTTCTTGCTGTCTCCGTGCTCGCTTTTCTCGTCAGCCTTTTTATCTAAAGAAGAATTATTATTTTAGGAATGATCGAAATATTCCACGTTCAACTGAAAGACCTCGCTGTTACAACTTACTACTTTCAGGATTCTTATCTTCAATCTCTTTTTTAATCTCCTTTTCTTTCCTATCACCTGATTCGTGGTTATCTTTTGACTTATCCTTTTCGTCTTTTTTCTCTGATTTCCCATTGGCAGTGTCCCTTTTTCTCATGTGACTTTGTTGAGTATCACCCTTCGCCTATCGTTAAGAGTTCGTAGTGAACGTATGGTAATAATATATTCTGCCATACGAAGAATGGATCTTATAATGTAAAACATACCTTTTCTACTGAAATTACACGACCGTGTAGTTCAGTTCTGTGTAAGTGTTGAATACACTTGGCAGCGTCTTCGCTCGTAGACATTGTTACATAGCCGTAACATCTTGCGCCTGGAGTTCGAGCATTCGTTACCACTTTCGCACCAATAACTTTCCCATACTTGGAAAATATTTGCTTTAAATCAGTGGCACGAGTGCTCGAAGATAATCCAGAAACCCATAAGTTCCTACTGCTTGCATTTGCAGGGCTAGCTTGAGATGTCTTCTTGTCTATAAGCAATGCGTATGGTAATACGAAATACGATTCATATACTATAATACGAAACTATAACTATCAGTATGTATCCAGTAATTATACTACAACTTACCTTTGTCATCTCTCTTCTGGGTCTTGTTACTGCTATCAGCACTGGAAGAAGTGACAAAAGTATAAAATCCAACTTCATCTGGTATATGTTGTTGCATATTAAATATAATGCTTTTAAAACTAAACTCTTTGAGGCTCAATAAAGTACCTCTGTAACTATGTTAAGCATACAAATTTGGCTAGCAACTTTTAGAAATCATTGTTTAAGTTGTATGCATTTCGATCTTCACTCGCAGATCGTCGCAAGGTACATTGTTAGTTTACATCAATTACTATATGCATATTTTCACTGTGTTCTGCATCCATTTTCACCACTCATGTGTAATGATACTATGTCCGTGTGGGAAGATTTGTATCTCTTAATCCGCTAGGTAAGTATCCAGGAGGGGAGCGTCTCGTCTCCTTGAGAGTTGTTTCATAAGGGCACTTCTTGTCATGGTTGAACCGAGAACCGACACTTACGCGATTTAGGGTAGCAGGCTGTCCAGTGATTGATAAGATCACGCCTTCGGATGCACAGGCTGCTATGTGCGGTCTGGTGAGTGTAATTTACTTTGAGATACTAATAGGTCTTCCTATTACGTTCAGTGAGACGTTTGGCCCATTTCTTTTTAAAAGGATATCTTCGTCGAATAAGGAAGCCAGCGCATTAAACCTTTCGTACTTGAGATGTGTATATCACCCTCTTGGAAATGCATTCTTTTTACAAATAGAAGCGCAGCATACGATCAAAGTTTGCTAGCCAATTTCTCGATTTCTTAACATACTTTCCAGAGTGCAGAGTTATAGTCTAATTACATGAGCGGAAAAGAACTTCGCATTCGATTTGAAAAAAAGGGAATAAAGTGGTCTTGCGTGCGAGCCCGAAGAAGAATAATTTCATCTTGGAATCCATCGTCCGGGAGTATTTTATCCTGATGATACTGTATGCGGCGGAAGAGCATCACTAGCATACAGTCGTGTGAGATTTCGTTGCTGTACCACTGTGAACCATTTAGCTATGAGAGACCAACCTCTTGCTTCCATCTCCTCCGTCCTGCTTGTTCTTCGTCCCAATGTTCCCACCAGATGACGACCCTTCCTTGTTGTTGGCACCAGCTTCTGCTCTACCGCTCCCTTTAGAGTCTCCCTTCTTGTTCTCTTCGATTTTCTTCTTCTCTCCTCCATCTGCAGAGACAATCAAGGTACCATAGTCACTTTCTGCCAAGCCAGATTTCTTCTCCCTCCCTAACACTGCTGCTTAGTAGCCTGTAGATCCACCATGGAATTCCCTGGACACTAGCAGCTCGCATCGGTTACGCTGGAGGTCGCAAGATCGCGAACTCGATGTCTTCAATGGTACCTTCCGCAACGGACCTAATCTGCTTTTCTATGGACTTTTGGGTAGAGACTTAAATCTATCTTTCTGATATTTGTTTTTCGTATGCCTGAACGAAGAAGAGACACTAGAAAGGGGGAAGCAGTATTGCAGAGCGTGCAGGTTCATTCGGGAATCGCGCTTTATGCTTTGAATACGAGTGATCGTATGCCAAATGACAGCGAAATCGATGTTGATGTCGGAAATTCACGGACGGAGACAATATCCTGAAATACACGGGTCCATAGCACATCGTGCGAAGGTATTCAACCTTCTTTGATGAGGAGAACATATTCTCCTGTCAATTATGCAAACGAAGAACATTTGTAGCTTGCGATGCACTTGAGTCTTCTTGTATCCATGTGGTATGTTGATAGAATTCCATCGATGCTCTATTCGTCAGGTACATAAACGTAACTTTAGATCAGATTTGTAGGGCTAACTAACTTAAAGACTAGCACATATGGGTTAAACTTTTTATGAAATAAAGCTGGAGCGGCAACACGATAGACGCTCGGCGGATGTGTATTCTCTCTCTCTCTCTCCAAGATGAAACCACGTTGATGACTCCAAAGCACAAGGGTGATGATCGTTGCTTTATCATCGCATGCCATGTACATGGGATGAACAAGTTGTGTCGTATCCAGGTTGCATATCTCCGCACTCTTGCTTGTACGCGATGTAGGGGAATCGCAGCTTGGCCGATGATTCGATGTCTATTCTCACGGTGAGTCGATGAACTTGTCGATGTATCGTTGAATTTATCCATCTTCATGTGGCGCATTTGAGTAATATATACCCGCGCCAATATTACATTTACTCCTAATACTTCTAATTCGCTGAAACCTTACATCTACCGAGTATATAACTTAATTGACTATCAAACTTACCCTTCTGCTTTTCGTGGGATTCTGTCTGTAAAGTAAAACGACACATATATTAAGTTTAATATATTAATCAAATCTAAAAAGATTTTCATATTCATAAAATTCTATATACCTCCTCAGCAAGGAGATTTTCTTCATCTTCTCCAATAGTTAGATTGATTGAATCTTCATTATCGATCCCATTAGTTTCAGCCGTTGAACTTGTAGTGGCAGAAGCTTGATTTGTTGCGGCAGGTGCTTCGATATCAGGTTTCTTATCAACTAGCATGGAATCCGAAGAGATCCTATTCAAGCAGACTTTCAACTCCTGCCTTGGTATTATTTGTTTAGTATCAGGTTCTTGTTCAGGTTGTGGTTCCTTATAGAAAAAGTTCACAATTGAATTACCATTGTTAGCAATGACCTTTCAATCGCATGGTACAAATAAAAACCTACTTCTTTTTCTGACAGTGTTGCTTCTTCCTCTGGTTCTTGTTTGATTTCGATCTTTGTTTCTTCGATATGTTCTTGATTATTCGGAGCATCTTCTTTGACATTTTCTGACACATCATTCGATTCTTCTTGGTTGAGACTCTTGGCAGCTACTAATATAATATATATATATATAAGATATTTTTGTATTCTTAGATTAATTAATATTTTACATTAGAAATTTCTAAGATATCAAAACTTACAGGATTGTTTCTTCACAGTAATAGTATCAGCCGAATCGCATGATTTAGCGCGTTTTGCTTCTTCACTCATGGCCTGGAAAGTTAACACATTCTGCTATCAGGCATGCCTACTTTTAACTTTTGACGAATGCATGAAAATTCTCTATCCGAAAGACGATCGATGCGGTGGAAAAAGTGGACAGGGTAGGTCTCCGTATAATTTAGCATAATCGATTTCGGGAAAACAGAGTGCATCGTGGATGCAACAGAGTGCGAGGAGAATCAATAGGGTTAAAATGGCGACAAAACAACTTTAAGGAAGCAGAAGATTGGAGCACGGATGTATATGATACGCCCAAAGGGTTTCATTAATGAAATTACCTTGGATAGCCGTTCTATCAGTGCTGCTTTATTACCAGTTTTATCTAGACCACGACGCTCGAGCTCTGTTTTAAGATCTATAACACGCAGCTCCGTTAACTTTTTCCCGTCCACATCGGCCATTATTCTTCAGCAAGGAAGTGTCCGGTAGGGAACGCTCCTGCCCTAGGATATTTCGTCGAACCTCGTCCGGATTCACAAGGAAATCTTCATACGATCCCTTTGTCCCGAACCGCCACACGATCCGCCCAAATAAACGACGAACTTCCGAGAGTTTTCTATCCTTGTAAATCGTTTGGAGCACCGAATTACCGTGGTGCGATCCGAGCGAAATTACCCATAGCCTTTGGCGCAGCTACTCGCGTTGCCCGACGGAAATGGACACTGGGCAGGACGCGATCACCGCGCCGCTTTTCCTCGGCAGTATTTTGAACGACTAAATTTAACGACTAAATAATACAAATATCATTCAATTACAAGTATTCTTACCAAGGAAAATAATGAATCATTCATAAGATATCAGTTGTGTGTATCGAATATCTGTTTAAAGATAAATATTCCCAATAGACGGTAATAAACACATGAGTGAAATCAATCGAGTTTATCACTGGAGTAGTTACGAGTATTAGTGCACACGGTGCACACATCCGACCAGCGTGCGCATCAGCTCTGCTATATCTGTATATACATGCAACTTGACATATATATCAATGTGTGATGTGAATGTATTTATTCGGCTAGTGTGATATCTGTCAGATTGTTAAATAAAAGGAGAAACGCTTTTTAAAAGCGTCAAGATGCCCGTAAGCGAGATTAATTAAATATTAGATCGAGTCTGTTATAAATTCCATAGACTTATGATTCGAAAACAGGGCGTTGCCGATCATAACCAACACCCAGTGTGTCAGCCTCGATATCTAGTCATTATTCACTTGGGGTATTCTTTAAATAAACGTTTAATTTTAGGCTTACCACTCCAGCTTTGTGGAAAAAGATGGAACCATTGGTAATATGGCTCTTCTTCCTATAAGGACTCATTTTAGAGGTCCTGCGCCACCTTTCAACAACAAGGATCTAGATATAATAGATGAAGCTCTTTATTTCTTCAAAGCCAATGTGTTCTTTAGGACTTATGAAATTAAAGTAAGTCCTATGATTTTAGGAGCTTATAATTATAATAAAATAATTAACTACTTTTATAAATCATTATTTCAGAGCGAAGCTGATAGGGTATTAATCTATATCACATTGTATATCACCGAATGCCTGAAAAGGCTACAGAAATGTGCGACGCAAGCACAAGCTACTAATGAAATGTATTCACTCGCTATTTCTAAGTTTGACATACCTGGCGAAGCAGGTTTCCCTTTGAATTCCGTCTACGCGAAGCCAAATAATCCTACAGAAGCTGGTAAGTTTTCTTTAATGAGGCTAGAATAGAATATTTATAAACTATTAAGTAATCTACTTTTGTAAACAGATACCATGAGACAATATTTACAACAAATTAGACAAGAAACTGGTGTAAGACTTGTCGAGAAGGTATACGGCGAAGATGGCAAGCCCAGCAAATGGTGGCTCTGCTTTGCAAAAAAGAAGTTCATGGATAAATCATTATCCGGCCCAGGGCAATAAGAGGGAATTGTGAATATTATACATTAAACTACAGTCTAATCGAAAGTTCACGCGGATAGGCAGCAGTTTGAATCCAATCAATGTCGAACACTGCATGCAACATCTTCAAATGACTAATGACAAATGCATTTAAGATTTGTTTTATGTGTATCCTTGCAATACTACTGAATAAAAACAACTGTTTTTTAATATCGATGTGTGTCTGGTTAATTCGTTGAGATGTGGTAATGAGAAGAGAGAATCTTAATGCCTGTAATTTTTGTAAGAAAGGGATTTTTATTTTGCGCAGGATATATCACAATATCGATAAAGATGATATCAATAAAATGATGTATCTTGTTTGTATGAAGATGAATATTACAAACAATTAACTCATTTATCGCTTCCTGCGGAGCGACAGCGAGTTTCGCCTCAACCAGGCGGCGCGACGCGATCCACCAATGGTTTGTGAAAACCGATGTCCTTTTCCAAGACCTCGCGAGCTCCTTCCGGCTGATGTCTTTCCACGCAGTTCGCGGTGTTTGTGTACAGCATTGCATACCCAGTTGACTTTCGGGTCGTTACGGATTGCCTGTAACATAATATACAATATGACGTGGATATACATTTCTGATTTATAACTTAGACAAGATATTGTTTGTCAGACATCCAAGGAAGTTGTATTAATCATTATCATTCATATAAACATAAAGATTGTCATCATATTATAGAATATTACTCAATTGAAACCCTAAACAGAGTGAATCAAAGGTTGAAAATATTACCTTGTGTGCTGGATCGATCAGGATCACTTCGTAGTATTTGTACGAAGAGTCTTGAGCTACCCAATAGCTGTTCAGGACTCTCAAACCACCGCAACGGCGACCAACACGTTCCTAAAATTAATTGTTTATTAGTCTCTACTTAAAAGAAGCACTATCATATTGGATTTGATAAAATATCAGACATCCAAGGAAGTTAGAATAATCATAGTACTCATTAATAGATAAATAAAACATCATCATATTTAGTTATTTGATTTTAATAATATAATTAAACACATAAACTTACTTCTGCAACAGATTGCAGTTTTCTCGTGGGTTTCAATTGATTGACTCCGTGGCTTTTAGGTTTGCCATAAGTAGCTCCCTTAGGGACCGGGCGTTTGCGTCCTCCACGGCGCACACGTATTCTGAAGATAACGAAACCTGCATCATGAAAACAAGATGTTTATTCGTCGAGTCCTGGCAGAATATCTCTAATTGATTTAAACAAAAGATTAAGTCAGAAGTACACTGTATCCCCACGTAAGCGTAGGAGTGGTGCATGGTACACAATTCATCACGCAAGATATTATTGATCTAACAGGAACTCGTTCAAGACATTTTAGTATGCTCCTATAATACTAACATAGTTTACCGAGATTCATAGAGTCAATTTTCGTCCATCACGGTAGGGAGTGTGTAGTACGAAAGATGTCCACATCTAAAAAAAGAAACAATTCGAAAGGTTTTCATGATTCACTGCTAATACCACTCCAGCAACTGTGCGTCACACTATCTAGGACTCGGAAACGAACAAAGTCATACTAAAATGTCCTGAATTTTCAGTCAGAGACTAAATAATAAACAAACCGAGCGGAGTCTTCAAGTTTAAGAGTATCACTATAGATCTTGCACATGGTAGAATAACCGGAAGTCGAAGTGTGGTTAATGTATTATATGGCTTACCTTGTTTCGCTTTGTATCCCAATCTGCGAGCTTTATCGGGCCTGGATGGTCTGGGGGCACGGTGCATTTTCGTCAATTGGCGGTATTGCCAGCATCTCACCCGAAGCAAGAAGCGGAGCACATCGCTCTGCTTCTTGCGGTAAAGCTCTTGCATGTATTTATATGCACCCATCGTGAATCCCTGCAAGCACACGGAACAACACAATTAGAAAACATGCGGTCATCAATCTTGGCGAATTTTGAAAGTGAAACGAAAAAAAGCTCGAAAATCGTTGCCTCGCAAAGAATACTATACTTAATAACTTTTACAAATGACTTCTAACTTATTGTTCATGCAAAGTGACGAACTTGCTGTGCAACATAATGTATACACACATGAAGTGCCGAATACGTGGAGATGGCGGATAGGTTACTGGCAATATAGTTCTCAAAAATAATCTATTATGTAAATAATAATGAAAAAAGCATAAGAACATTTTGTACGGCGAAGGCCCGCTATGAATCCCCATGGCACGCGATCTCTCAAAAGTAGAGGATGCTTTCGATATAACACGATTTCCAGCGCACATCACTCACCCCACGAGATAGAACAGAAGAAAGAATTCGACGCTTGCTCGTCGTCAAGAATCATTATAGTTAAAGTAGTGAAGATGGCGAAGTAGTCGATTCGCCGGAAGTGAGTCTGGGGCGACATCTTGCGCGCACATCGGAAATGATAATTGAATTAACCCGCGAATGGATACAGATTTGAATAACTGTATCTACACATATTTTTCCAAGCATTATTCTCAGCCCAATTACACATATTACGATAATCAACATATTCACTATTTCAGAATATAACATCATGAATTATATTATCACATTTTCATAGTCTTACCGTAATATTTATATTATAAGCATCACATTTTATCTGTTTTCATTTACAAGTTAAAAAACAAATCTTATTAATATAAATCTTATTAATCATTAAAATCGCACTATATTAAAAAGAATGGAAGTTCGTAAGTCATTCATCATTGTAGCGATAAGTAAAGTAATAACTGAGATTATACTGTAAAAAAAAGTAGCTCGCAGGTGTTTAGAGCCTGTTGGAGCATAACGTCCGTGTTATCGAGCGACCTGGTGACCTCCTGCCGAGGAATTGATTATTTCAGGAGAGCCAAGAGAGTCTCACCGGTGGCACATGCAGGGTGTTGAGACTAGTCGAGGATGGAAAGTCGTTCGGGTAGCATAAAGGACCCAATGTACTATCCCAATGAAAGGGAGAGTTCAGTTGCAAGTAGTACCGGGGAGGCAGTTGATCCCGAAGGTAGTGACAGAGGTAGAAGTTCAGTTGGTAGTCAAGATCTTGGTTTGGATGAATTAGTTGCTTCCAAAGTACCACGAAAGTTTATTGTCAACTGGCGGCAAGCTTGCGACCGGACACGCGACAAGACCAAGGACTTCCTGAAACGATGGCGAACAACTTCCGGAACTGTCGAAGGTTTAGTCGAAACACCTGCTACTACCAAGCAACTTGAAAATCCCAGTTGGACCGTTCACGTTTGGAGTAAGCCTCTTCAAAGACTTATGTCCTAACAGTTATACCAACACACTGCTTGTTGATTTAACATTATTACCTAATGGCCACTTTAATCTTTAACGGTTCCTTTCTCATCTTTCCGCCTTTCGATCTTCAAATCGTTTGTAAAAAGATACACCGGATATCCGGTTCGTGAGGATCTTAAGAACTAAATCAATAGACGTACTATGTTGTCGTACTAGAGTAGATGAGATTTGTAGAAGGAACCTTGAAGTGGTCAAGTATAGAATCGATACGAGGAAGGTCATATTTTCCTTTAATACTCATCCAAATTCCTTGCATGCGTAATAGCGACATGGGTGAGCCGCTTTCCCAGTGACGAAAGTCTCACGGCCATCGAAGGGCAATGTAAAATAGGAAGACTAAAAGCTTTAGCGCCGATACAACGCGATAAGTTTGCTCATTTCTTCACTTACCTTTTGGACCACGATCGAGATGGCTTTGTCGATCGCAAGGATTTTCGATTATTGTCAGAGGTAATAAAGCAATCATTTGTAAAGTTGATAGAATTTGTAAATACATACATATAAAACTGATAAATGATTTATTCATCGAAGCGATTGCGGAGGTTCGCTGATTGGTCGTGGAACGGGCCGGAATACTTGCGGGTACAGGAACTCGAGGAAGGATTGGCAGAGTTGATCTTGAACGAGAGGAAATACGATACAGATAACAGGAAACGTATAGATCTTGATGATTGGTTATCCTGGTGGGCAAATATTGTCGCTCCACCAGGAGGTGCTAGTTACAACGATATTCCCTTCTGGTTGAAGACCCTGCCGAGAGTGTTATTCGTCGCAATTAATTCTTCGGGGAACGGTGTGATCTCTAAGAAAGAATTGGCTTCGTTTTATGGATCTGTTGTTTGCTTGGAGAATGATAGAATAATCAAGTGCCTAGATGTAGCATACAATTCGATGACTTCAGTAAGAATTGTTTTAAATTCTAGATCATCTTTTCTTTTCTAATAATATTAATTTAATTTATGTCTTTTATTATAGAATGGCGATCATCTACTCGGATGGCCGCAGTACCAACTCGGTTTTGCTAATTTCTTATTCGGCCGTGGTCCATTCGGTCCAGGAGAACACATCTTTGGAATGACGGACGCATGTATAATTCGTGGACACAGCATTCCATTTCCAATCGATTATTCAGCAATGAACACACCGAGGGATAAATTAGAAGTTTATAGTCCTCATTGTAAAAGTAGTCGTCGTAGTATTGTTGTTTAGGAAAGAATGATACACTGCCGTTTCACTCGATCCTCGCTTTTTACACGATTAGAATGAATATTCTTATTTAATAATGAATTGATTCATACGATCTTTCATTTTCAAAATGATATGTGTTCATTAAACCTTCTCCTCATCTTATCTTTATACTTAGACATAAATGAGAAAACTCAGGTTGGTGTTATTAAATTAAAAAATTTATTCTCTAGCGCTTGGCACTGTGAGTTTAACTCTTTTACACATTAGCATTATTAACATATGTGTATTTGTGATAGACTATCGATGATGCTCCTCGTATTAAACATTAAATGATTACCGTCTGGCGCATGGCGGGCTGTTCGCCGCGCGTTCGATCGGTTAAGAAAAATACATATGGCGATACTTTCTAAAAGAGACGACACGCTTGAATTCTACACATTCACGATGATTGCGTAATTGCCTCTTAGTCCTATGAATAACAAAGTACGCGCGCGCGCGCGCGCCGGCGTTAGATCACATATCTTTTGGACATCGTTGAACACTGGCACATTCTCTAACGTGCGATTGGTTCATCGACGGAGATTCGATAAATGCACTCGGCAATGTTTCCAACAATCTAGCGCCTACGCCTTGGTGGTTTTATCGTTTTTGTCCATACAGCAATAACATAAGTTTCGATATCGCACTCGTTCGTACCCCTTTCGATCCTGAACAAGCCATCTTCACCCCATTGACGTCCCCAAGAATTTGCGACCAACTATAGAAATATTAGAATATGTTTGAATACAAGAAATTCATGATTAATAATAATTAATACAATTATTTCACATACCCAATATTTCTTTGGTAGACCATGATGTGTTCTTTCTTCGCCCCAACCAATTATTCTAACCGAATGGAATCCTGGATCATGTGATTGTTCTACCCTCGAATGTTTGTATATACCAGATTCATAGACAAAGAAATCTTGGTGTACTCTCATCGTTGCTAGAAAATGTACGTGAATTCAGACATGATTCGAAAGGCAGTGCAATAAAGGCTATTACGAAGAGTCAATGAAAATGACATTGTCTTACCTTGTACCGGACCGGATGTAAGAATTTCCTGCATTATGTCGGTTTCATTACCCATGCGGTAAGCTGGCGAAACCTTGTATAATTCTTTTCTAAGCGGGTTTGGTTGTTTCCGGCATCCAGCTTCTCTGAGATTTGCTCTTCTTGATATCCTGCATGTTTCCTTTCTGCCAATCCAAGGATAACAGTCCTCGTCGACCAAACTAGAAGAATTCAAAGAATTATTATTTTGTAGAATTTTAAATATGATTTCTTTAATAAATTATAGAATTACCCAAATCTTCTGACAAAGTGCCAGGCTTTGTCAAGATATCCACCGCTACAACCTTGTTGTCCTCTGCTGTTACATGAAAGTAAATGTTGAGCACTTAGATCAACATCTTCAACACCTTTGCTCATAATAGCGTATCTATCAGATGCGACATCCGCTGTTGAAATCGCCCAGGATGCTCCGCACCATCCTTGATCATGTACACTACTAATATCTCTGGGCCAACGCATCCTAGCATCGAATTCTCGTGGCAATGCATTTGGATCATAATTCGGATGAATTGGATTCATATTCCGAACCTTTGAATAATCAATTAATTATTATTTTTATAAAATATTTTATCTCGATCGAATATAAATTCTCTTTTCCTTACAGATCGCGATGGATTCAAAGTACCAAGACGAAGTTCCAATCCTTCATCCAACGTTCTACCCCAGAATTCCGAATAATTCGTACTTCTCCAACCCAATCTTGAACTTTCCATATTAACACTCTCAACTAATTGAGGATCCATCAAGCATCGTTTCTTCTCACAAAGTACTTCCGCTCGTTCACCCACTGAAGTGCATTTACTAAAATCAAATCGATATTGTAATAATCGAATCAATTGATCGAATAAATAGGATGATCGATTATTACCATGTATTACAGTTGACACGCAAGGTTTGACCATGATCGTACATCTTCCCATTGTAATAACATCCTGAAATAATAAAAGTATCCATTAATAATTGTAAATGGAAGAAATCATTAATTTAGATTAATTCAATTTATAATAATAATTCCATTCATACTTCTAAATGTACTCGGCGGTGATTCCGTTACATTCGGTTTCATGCCCATGCAATGAGACCAAAAATCTGGACAGCAATCATCTTCACTTGTACGGACACAAAAATCATCACAATAACATCTAGTGCTGAGAACTGGTACACTGCAATCATCTTGACGACCTGCACAGCATCTTCCTTCAGGGTATAACCTGGCGCAGTATGGACCGGGTGGCAACCCATAATAATCCGAGACACTTTCGCCTGGTTTGGCTAGAGATGTTAATAACACTGCAATCCCCAGCATCCAATGGTCCATTTTCCCTTGTTTCTTCGACATTCTAAATGACAGATTTTTTCATTACTATGACAAGAAAAACATGAAGTAGAATTTCGAGATGCGCGTGACAGAATGGCTTCGAGGATCGCGATACTCTAAACGTGCTAGCATGTTCCTCATCGCTTGGTATTCTCAATTCCGGCCAGGTGTATCTGGTATGTGGGATTCGGTAACAGCTGGCAACGTGAAACAATGCTAGTGCCAAGTATGCAATCTCAGACTACTGGGAAGACGAGTCACTCGTCTTACCTTTGGAAACACTTCCAAAGCAACTAGTATCATTAAATCTCACATAATTTGTCAAGCAAAACTCCTCCATCTTTTGTTAGATCATCGGACCATTCAGTTTTCTAGAACTTTTCTTAGTAAGAGGAACTTGTCTCAACGAATCCATTCGTTCCGTTTCAAGAAACTTGTGGTTGTTTCATCTTGTCTTGCATGCCTGATCAAAGAGAAGTTTGTACGACACTCGGAACAGGAAGTTCAAGCTCATAAATCAATTCATGGGTCATTTAATTTGAGAATGATTTAGAGACGAAGTAAATTATAATATTGATGAAATCTAGCAGACTGGAACATAACATCCCTTTTTAATATAAGTGAATATTCTTTTTTATTAGAAATAAAGAAATATTTTATTATTACAGAATTTATATTATAATAAAATCGTTTATAAATTTATAATAGTTTGAATTCTTGTCGACGAGCAAAGATAGTCGTGTTCTGACAAGACTGGCCATTGAAGAGCCAGCAATTAATGCAAATATTCAGACAAAGGGGGGAGCAACGAAAAGAGAGTAAAACTGGGTCGTAACTTCTTGGAGTTGTCCTTCTAAATCCTACAACTCCATTAACGATCCTTGCTCTATTTTTCCATTGCTTCGTTTCGTGGAACTAAATACCAAGGTCTCCAAGGTCTTTTTCTCAGAGAAGAATATTCAAGAATAGAAAGATCATACATGTGTCAAGTAAAATCGTTAAAGTATTCCTTGTCTCAGCCAAGAAGGGCTGGTTCAAAAGATGACGCGAGCTACAAAGTGAAATTTGTGTAACCCTGTTTTTCATGATTGAAACTCCCACAGTGTTTTCTTGGAAGTTTGCCAAAATTACGTCAGCAGTGGGATTCGATGAATTTCCTGATAACAAAGTCATCGTTACTCAATAAAATCATAGTATATTTCTACAAGATAAATGATTCCATCGTCCAATAATTCTTAATTGAGAATGACAAGCACTTTGCATTAGAAATGATCACCGATGCTTTTTCGAGGTTATAAACTAGTCGATCTAATCTAAAAAAAGTGCGGAAGAGAAGAGTGGGGTTTGGACGTAAACAAGATCAACACACTGACCGAGAAAAGAGGGATGAATATAGTGAACGAAATGGTTTGAATACTACAGAGATAAAAATTCCTGGCGAATCTCCAGGATTTCATTCGTAAGATTTCCAAGGTTAGGAAGGTTAAGAGTACGAAAATTTCGAGGGCTTTACAAATGAAGTTATCTTTGAAGTGAATTCTGTCATCATAGAAAATTTCGTATCTTTTAATGGAAGCCAAGGTCGTTTAATTACAAAACGACAACGAAGAACTAGACTATACTTTCATCCCTTGTGATTCTATCTATTTATAAATGAGGGAAGGAGAAGGAGATCAAGAATGGCAGACACGGCAAAGAAGTTGGCCAATGCGGATCCTCTGAAATTGAGCGATGACTTATCAGCCTCGATTGTCGCTCCACGCGGAACGCTCTTGACCCGTTTGCTCTCATTAGTTGCTAAGTCGTCTCGACGCCCGCCGCCGCCGCCGCGTTACAATTTCGTCTACCACGCAGCATCCTTACGTAAAAGAGATCTCTTCTTTGAGTGTCTTCTTTTGTAACTATCAAAGCAAGAAATTCTTGTTCTTGAACTCTATTAATCTTTTACAAGAGTGCCGAAAAGAAAACAAAAAAAAAAGACAGGTCTACTTCGTTCCAATCGAGATTCACTGGAGTTTGCCTTGCTCCAAGCAATTAGTAGAGTTTACGCTTGGTAATAGATTGATATACGAGCTTGGGTTAATCAGTGCTTATGGAATGTAAGTCACGAAGATAACAAGGAAAGTCATTCTAACAGCCACGTGCCATTTCGGTGGGAAAGAATTTTGATGATCATTTAATTAGTATGATATGTTATTATATTAGTAAAATGTGTGTTTTAGTATTTTATGTGTTTATTGGATAATAGATTTAATAAGTAATAAATAATATGAGGTTAATGATTTGAGATAGCAAGAAATTTGATATTTTTCTTTAGTTGAATCATCTAGTAACTGTTATAGTCATGTAACAGAACGATTAATCGGCAATTCAAATGTACACTTGACGTCAGCCATGGAATTACTCAATGAATGCTGTCAACGTCGAACTATGCAACCTTTATCGGCTACGATATTACACCCGCTATTTCGACAAACAAACAGATCCGATACGAAGAAACCGATCGATTTAAACTGGCCTCGAAAATTCGTCGCACGAATTCCTTCTCTCATTTGGTTAGCTAGTATTCAATGATTATTCGAGTGGATAATCGACTTACGAGTATTCCTTGTTGGTAATCAATTCGTATGAAGTTCAATCAGTTGAGTTTATATTACTATTATGAGAGTTAATATGATTGACGAATTGATTCATGAATTGTCTTAAGTGGAGACTCGCGGAAGTGTTAGTTATTAAGAGTTAAATATTAGGTAGGGATTTTTGTCATCAATGAATCAATGACGAATGTTTCGTCATTCTTTGGGAGGTGTAATCTATATCATTGATGATGTATCATCGACCCGTGTGATGATTCATATGAACGAAAGCGGATGCATCGTTTGGGAAACGATCGAGTTTATATTTAGATCCAACGTCATTCCAACAGATTACTAGCAATCTGTTGTTTTTTTCCCTCCCTCTTTTATGTATGTCTATGCTAACCCAGGCTATTAATTAAGAGGTAGAGAAGCGTAATTACGAGCGGATATTCTTGCAGGATTAATTATTCCCCGCACCCTTTTATCCGCCGACGATTACCATTGGTATCGGACACTGTAATTACGAGAGCTCCGCCGTTATTAGGTATTAATCCGTTCGCCGATTGAATAGGTTGCCGGGGGGACGATTTCATTGGGATCGAACTGATTCTCTGATACCTTCGTTCATTCGCAGATCACTGTTGTTTACGGATGATTCTATTGGTCACTGTAATTAAAAGGGTTTATATTATGATGATGTCTTATTCCGATTTGATCGATTGGTATTTAATGTAAAGAATAATAAGTCTTTGTATAGAAGATTATGTTATGGGTTTGTGTAATACAAAATTTTTAAAAACGTGTTTTAAAGGTAAATATCATATTTTGTACCCATTGTAAAATTATGAAAAAATTAATTTTGAGGTAGGGCTCTGATTTTTATATCATTTGTTTCTTGATGCAAGAAAACATTCCTCACCAAATTTCAGACCTGGAAAATGTCGGGAAGTATGAAAAACATGGGAAAAACCACGAAAACGAATTTTTCAAAATCGGTTTTCCATGTGTTTTCGGTACAATTCCGGCACTTTGACTACTGGTTTTATGTTTTTTATCCGTTTTCATACTCAAACAATCGAAATATCAAGCATTCGTCAAAGTCCGAGAACCTTCGAAAAATCGAAAATTTGTGAAGGGGTACATATGGAAAAATTTGCGAAAAAATGAATTTTGAGCTGGGGTTCTGGAATTTATATCACTTCTTCCTTGATGCAAAAAAACATTCCCCACCAAATTTCAGCTCCTGAAAATGTCGAGAAGTATGAAAAACATGGGCAAAACCACGAAAATGAATTTTTCTGGATCGGTTTTTCATGTGTTTTCGGTACAATTCTGGCACTTTGACTACTGGTTTTATGTTTTTTATCCGTTTTGATACTCAAACAATCGAAAAATCAAGCATTCGTCAAAGTCCGAGAACCTTCGAAAAATCGAAAATTTGTGAAGGGGTACTATGGAAAAATTTGCGAAAAAATGAATTTTGAGCTAGGGCTCTGGAATTTATATCACTTCTTCCTTGATGCACGAAAACATTCCCCACCAAATTTCCGTGCCTGAAAAGGTCGAGAAGATTGCAAGATGTGAAAGAAACCATAAAAATCAATCGAAACTAATTATTCAGGAGATTATTCCCAAGTGTTTTCAATACAATTCCAGCATTTCTGTCACTGGTTTCATATTTTCCATCTCTTTTCATACTCAAACAATGAATTTCTAACACTATGGTCCAGATTCTTCTTCCACGAATGACACCGTTCAATTTAGGCGATGAGGACAGCCAACAACGTCTGGTAAAGATTAAGAATTCCGAATACAGAACGTTCGCCTATGCTAAGTAGACGAGGACGCGCTATTTACATACGCATTCATAACGCATTCTGTAATCATCGTCAGCGCTGCTGGCAACTACCAAGCGTGGCGTCAATAAACGCAATGACATAATACGATATCAACGCATGAGTTTCTTAGCTCAACACTAACTATTTCAACAGTCACTCTTTTCCTCTCTTTTTCTTTCTAAAATCACACCTGTGCTCTTCTTTTTCTTTACCAGACTTCATTTGAAACATTCACCAACGAAATCTCAAGTGCTATCAAATTGCAAATATTTTTCGTTATCGTCGAGCAGAAATGTGTAACATGTACGGTGGCAAAAACTGGGTCGAGCTTGATGCGTAATGCAAACAGCAGGGTGGCGCGCAAAACAGGAGAAGAAAGTGTACAAGTTGAGTACGCGGGCGTATTTTTAAATATGTTTCGACAGCCCTCGGCCGAATTTTCGTGAAAACAAACAAACCAATCTTCACACACACACACACACACACACACACACGAATTTCGTCTACCATTACTACCCCAACTGTTTTATATTCCGTCGGCGCTTATTTTTATGGCCTGTACGAAGAGAACGGTCGGTCAGAATTTCAAGCGCGAAACCCCATGGCTCCTCCTTTGCTAACTCTTCTCCCAATTCGGAGGTTGGATTTTGAAACGATGAGGCCCAAGTGTTCGGCAAGATATTATAAAACAATCATGAAGAATGACGTAAAAGTAAGATGAAATTCTTGAGTATAAGTTTGTGGACTTTTGAAATAGCGATAGATGAGAGTTGTTTAGAGTTGCCGCGTCAAAATATGCATTCTCGAAGATAAAGTGTGCAAAGTTGTCAGTGAGCCAGTCTAAGCAAAAATGATTACACTTGAAATTCCATACTTTCGAGTTAGTCACGCTAAGTTTTATCACAACTTTATTGTACTTGAAAGAAGAAACTTTCTTGAATCATTAAACTATTATTTAAAAAGGCTTGAAATTACTATTTTTTAAGATGACGATTTATTGAATGATACCAAAAAGTTTTTCTTGCATCATAACATTGCGACGCGTGCCAGCGACTCGAGCGTCCTGTCAACGAACGAGAAACGAGCGGGTTTAGCAGTAAATGTCATTCCGTCACTCCTGATCGTTTCTCTTCGCTCCACATGTGCACCAAATACATCCGAGAATGTTCCTCTTCGTCACAAAGACTTATTTTTGGTAGAATAGATTATTGATAGCCAATTAATCATTTTGAAATAAACGCTCTAAATAACAGATGTTGAAATTTCAACATTCCATTTGAAGAGGTCATTGAAATATCCAATAAACAATGTTGTTTTAATATCGTTGTTACAAGAGGATTGCCAGAGAATTTACGTGGCGTACATTTACCCTTTCTTTTTTTTCGTTCACTCTCTACAATTTGTTTATCTGCAGTCTGGATTGTTAGTGTCCGAAAATAGATCGGCGGTGGTAATATTAACTGCTGGTTACGCCGTTGGCCCCAATTCCATGGGTTTCATCGGATAGTTAAAAGTATAAATCGAGACCTGTTTATATTCCTGTTCCAGAAAATCGTCGAACATTTCTCTTGGTATTTAATATTATTTATAAGTGATTATTTGTTTGCAAGATAAATCAATCATAATAAACGAATGAAATGCATTCAAGAATGTTTTTGATACAATCATATATTATTATCTTGTGGAATTAGTACATCGTTTTATGATACATGATGAAACAGCTGAATAAGTGTATGATAAACGGGCGCCAGTGATCAAAAGATTTGGATTGTCGTAGAAATCTTTTTGATACCACCAATCGTATTAACGCACGATCGACAGTAATCCAATGTTATCTCTATGAGAGCATACACCGTTATTGTCAATGTCGTGGTTGCGTTCTTCGCATACTTTCGCACCCTCTCGTTTTCCCACTCTAACAATTCACGTGCGACAATGTCAGCTTGCCGACTGAATCTTTTGCGTAAATATAGCGATGACAATTCGCCACAAGCCTATCTTTATCTTGGATTCGAACGATGAGAGAGCTTTTTATTTGCATAACTTCGAAGGAACTTAATATTTCCAAGAGAATATCTACTAAAAATAGATTTTTGAAATTATTAATATTAAAAGAAAAATACTATATTACTTATTATGAACAATTATGATATACATTTTTTATTTTAGCCTTCTTTTTTCATTGACTTTTCTGTTAAGAGGTTCTCGTATATCACAAAGAAGAAGCGATCGATAGCCAGGTAGTCTTTTACGGGAAGCACATAACTCTCGCAGCCTTTTTTACCCAAGGGAATTATGTGGCCGGTTGGTTCGGTGCGGCCAGAAAAAATAAGCAGATGTCAAGCGAGCGAATGATAGTTTGCCATTGACGAGAATGAGCGCTAATTTGATTTATCATTCGAACGATATTGAATCTAAAAAACAATTAAGATTCCACGGAAGATTTTAGAGTGGTAGAACTTTAAGTCTGAATAAATCTTCCTGGTGTTCTCTTGGAAATTGAGCTAGCAGACACTGTTTTTATCACAAAAAACCAATCTTGTTAGAGTAAGGTATTAATTATGAGTAAGACTATGAACACTCTGTCTAAGAAAGGACAGCTGCTTTCAGATTGACCGACTTCTCTGCTACTTTCTGATAGGAATAACCGATGATCTGGTTTTCTATCTCACTTAAAACAGGTTTATTTGGAAAAATCGATCTAATTGCTAGATTAAAGCTAAGATCATTTCATATGTCAAATCGCCTGTCAAAAGGAATTAGTTGATCGTTTTAACGATAGTGTTAATAGCATCTTGGTTTATGAGAACAGTAAGCTCGACCCACATATCCTTCACTAGTCATTGTCACCATGCAAATTGATCACTGCTAACAACATCTTACGTGGCAGATTAGAAAATCCCATAGAAGATTAGAAATGTCTTTTTGTTATTATGAACTGACAGTGATAGCATTGGAAATCCCCTTATTTGCTCGGTGATACCATTTCGCTTCGGTTTATCCTTTACATTGGTGATTCATTATACATAGCATGTGATACGTTGATACACACAAGGGGCGGATCATTGTGTGTTTAATGAATAGAAAAATTGATGTCTCGGCTGATCGACGCGCAATTACATTCTAATCTAGTTTATAAGAGAAATGCTTGCCAAGCCTATAAAAGTCCTGATATTTTATGATGATTGTTTAAGATTGATTTAAGGAAGTATTTTTATATAAAGTTGGATGTAAATTTCTGATGAAAATCTATGATTCTTCAGAGTCTTTTTTAAATGGATTTACGAAATCTTGACTTTACTTGTGTGACTTTCGAGAGTAAAGCGAAATGCTGCCCTTTTTTCTCGAGGACAAATTCCTGTCAGTGGCTAAGAATGGCGACGGGGGAAACTTTTCGGAATTCAGCGGGAACGAGCGCTCGCGCCGCGCGATGATTCGTCATTAGATGTTACACGAACCTTTGCCCGACGCGTTCATGATAAGCATCGTATGGAATTTCAAACGTGCCGTGATACGAATCAACGGTGCTCTAGGAAACCGATAACTAAAAGTTGGACGATGCTTTTGCTTTTGCCTTGTATAAGAAATGTTCATCATCATTTATTCTCAGGTATGTCATTGAAAAAAATGTCTGCCAAAGATTTCGTGAGTGGAGCGACCTTTTCGCTTGTCTCTTTTGCAAGTGAAAAAGAAAGAGTTACGCCGCTCGTAAAATCGCGACAACACATATTTGGAAACAGAAGATATACTAAAAAAAAGTCCCTCACAAAAACCGAGTAATTCGAACCCTGGCAAATTCTCTTAATAACATAAGAATTTATAAATAATCCACAATAAATAGTGACACTTTTAATATTCAAAATAATATTATTCTCAAAAGTCTGACTTACTCAAAGTTACGACGATTTGGTCCAATAAGAGGGCTAAACCTCTACGATCTCAGTCGACACAAGTAACACGAGTCAATCCTTCGAATTCCCAGTGGAGGAGTGATTTCAGGTCACAGAATTAAGAGGAAAATCCGGATGCAGTGGGAGAGATTGAATGAAATGTAACGCGAGAATGTAAGATAAAAGAAGCTGTAAGGATCACAAGACTGTTGTGTGTGCGTGTGTGCCGATGCTGGCGGCTCGAAAGCGCGAGACTAACTGACCCGCGAAGACAGGAGGTAAACGCAAGCTAAACTAAGTAAGTCGAGCTATCAGAATTCGGTGCGAAGCATCATCAGACTGTCTGGAATTCTTCATAAGTATATGTGAGTCAATAATACATTTGTCTTGAATAAATCTTTAAGATATATATATATATATATATAAATAACATTCACACGAATTTATATAATTAAGAAATAATTCTAATAAAAAGTCTCCCATTGATTTACAGTATTATTCATAATTAAATGATTATTATTCATCATTCATAGTCGATGCTTTTTCTTTTCTACGAGAAATTGTTGTATTATTTTATATTATTTCTTACTTGAGGCTGTCTTGTGGTCCGTTCTGATCTGAACAGCAAATCTTCCAGATGAGTGTGCGAAATCAGCTTGTTGAACACTCTCGTGGAAAAGCGAGCTTACGGACGATCTTGTTAGATTGCGAGCGCGAACGTAACTGAGGCAAGAGCAGTGGCAGTGTGGTACATCGAGGATAAGCAAAGTCTCTCGATATCAGGATGTCTTCTAACACGACGACCTTAAACGCCGCAGCCAACGGGTGCCTCACGGTAGCCGCCCCTCCCAAGTTCAATTCGAGCTGTATAGCCAGAAATGTTTATAAACGCTGATTCCCAATGCCTACGTCTTCCATTTACACTTGTATCGATTAATGCTTCGACTTTCATTAATCACTTCATGATTCTTGTATAAAGGATTGTTTCATTATCTTGAATTTATGTTGTAGGACTTTATTTCTTTATATATTGATACGTGGACGTGGAATTCTCCATTAAGTCTGACAGTTCTGTTAATTACCGATGAACACCTGATGAAATATTGAACATCTTGTAAGGTTGATTTAATCACTGTATTTATTATAGATCGATGATTATTCGTTATTAGGAATAATAGCAAAAAATCGGGCTCGTCCGGGATTTGAACCCGGGACCTCTCGCACCCTAAGCGAGAATCATACCCCTAGACCAACGAGCCGCTGGTATCCACCGCCTTTCACTTCAAGGAAGCTATCATATCGTAATATAGTCTTATCGAGGTCACGATATACGAGCAGGAGTTGTTGTTAGTATTATCAATCATCCAATGAGAACAATCGATTGATTATTCAAAGTTGTATAAACCTTTGATACGAGTGTTGCTTTGTTCTTTTAGAAATAGGAAACAAAAGAAATAGGACGAATTCAACAGGTGTCGAATCATTTACTTTCTATTTCGTGAAGAACAGTGTCCAAGTTGGCTGTCTGCCTTGTTTCTTGGCTCCACTTAGTATTCATATATGATTCATAGATGCGTCAATGCCAAAAAAAGAATGATGAAATATTCATGACACGCAGGTGTTTATACAGCTGGCTTATGAATGTACAATGTCAGGCATGTACTCACAACGGCGCCGTGGCTTAGTTGGTTAAAGCGCCTGTCTAGTAAACAGGAGATCGAGGGTTCGAATCCCTCCGGAGCCTTAAATCCATTATCTTTCTCGCAGACTTGTAATGTCGGCGAAAAGAACTTTTTCTCTCTTTTTTTTGACGATACAATATTTAATAAACATGAATGTGATGACAGACAAAGTGTCTATGAGCTATAAATGAATCCAATTCCATTTATTTCTGGAATGAATTGGGTGTGGTCTTGATCAGAGGGGCGAGAAATAGAATTCAATTTCCTGGCGGTCGTTTCGAAGGTATCGCGCAAGGTGCTAAAGCATTCCTTCGGCAGCCGGGTGTACGTAATTCTTAGTACCGGTATAAATACGGTAGCCGTCATATGAGTATTTATAACTGCTTAACGTAATAGCGATCTCTCGCGCGCTCGGTTATGCGAGCCCCACCCTTCTCTTCCTCTTGCACGAGCAAACTCTAACCTCTTTTAAATAGAACCCACCCAACAAATCCCGCCGAAAAAAGGCAGGCTTGTAAAAAAAAAACAAAACATTTCCGGATATCCGCGAACAATTCATAGCGAATTCTTTCGCACATATTCGACACAGCTCTTATTACAAACTCGTTCGACTCAGGGATTATTAACGTCCCTGACGAAACAATACTGACAATATAACCTCTATAAACACATGTTCAGCTATAACCTTTACTAAATTATAGCAGAAATTACTACTTTCTCTAATAAATCTATAATTTAATCCTCGAATCAAATCAACTTTCTTATATATATATAATAAAATTGACTAAAAATTACTTAAGTCACGAAGTTCCAGAGATAATCTCAATCGCGCGTCGCATTATAAAGTGCGCGTGCGATAATGCCAGCGGTAGTAATGCGTTCTGACGCAGTCCGATAAGTATCGGCACTACTGGTATTCTCGCGTGTAGCATTGCCGGAGGCGGAGAGCGTGGCTCATGTGATTAACCAGTAGGGAAATGAATAGCTTTCCTTGACGAGTAACCGTGGCTCGATCAATAATGCGTTACGTTACAAGAGAGAGAGAGAGAGAGAGAGAAGAGAAATAAAGAAAGAGAGTACGAAGAGAATGATTCTGAATGAAACGGTACTGCTCGTCACAGGATTCATTAAGCCATCATTTAAATTCCCTTTTTTAGTCATGATAGACTCATCCAACCTTGGACTCCTCGCAGTCATCTCTTTTTACCGCTAAGGAAGCGGTGGAGAAATCCTGATAAAATTCACAGGACCACAGCGGTAGGATATCCTTGGAAGATCACTTTATTCACTGTGGCTTCGTCAAATCCGTTTGCCAAATTCGAATATGTTTTATCTAGCGGTTTATCAAAGAGAAAGAAATGATTTCAATTCGTAGGACCACTACTTTTGTGTGATCGATACTAAATATCTATGGCAACGTGAACCTTGGAATATGGGTTCTAAAGGAAGCTACCACTAAGTGTTGAAGTGTTTTAATTAAAACATCATGGGAAATACAGAGAGCAATGTTGCTAGTGGAGTTAAAAAACAAACGGATACTTCGTCGATTGTACTATACAGATTGGTTGATTTAAAGGGTAAAGTAATATGGCATTCGTTGAAAGGACCGGAAAACCACATCAATCCTGGCATGTCGTTTAACATACCATCGTCTCGTTTGCACAATCAACGCATCGTCCCTAACAACTTGTCGTACATATCCTCGGCAAACATGGGTTTTTTTTTTTTGTCGCACACGTGTTATAAGATTGCAGAATTGCATTATAGTGGATATCACGTAAACATGATTAAAGTGTTATTTAGTCGTACGATTATCCGGAAGTGTATATTAAAAACGTATCCAATTATGAGATTAGTATTTAAAGCATACCAAGACGATTAATCTCTATTTCTATTCTGGAGCACTCAGCATCCTTAAATTCGATATTCGATGTATGAGTCAGCGATCGACCAGTTGGGAAAGTGAAGTGGTAATAGCACATATGCTATTCGTCCAATTCAATAGAAGGAAGACTCGGTGATCTAGATACTCTTTAAAGCGATGATGTAATCTAGGAGAGGGCTCGTAACGCGTGCTCTTTCACGGCGAAAGATTTCATTTTAATATGCCGCCTCGATGATGCTTTCATACACACAAGTGGTTACGAGTCATTGAATCCCTTCCACGAAACTTACTACACATTCTATGTTACTGCCACTTCTTCATATTATGTTAGTGTAAGTATGTTTGTCGGCACCCTGGGAAATGCGGAATAACGTCAACGTACTGATTCATCTCGTCATCATGGATTCTACGAGTGCTCGGTGGTATTGCACGCGGAATATATGATTCTGACTCGATGACTAATCCATTGTTATATCGAGCTAAGTCTTGCCAGAATACTTTCACTCACATACTAATACAATTCTTATTGAAATATTCTAGGTGGAGGACTTTTAGTAGATATGATGAAACGAGCGACACAAACCAAACAATATGCTGAATTGGATCATGCATTACGAACAAAAGTCGAGCCTTATCTTTATAATAAAGGAAAAGGCAAATGGATACCCGTGGAGAAATTAGTTCTGCTACGAAACAAAGATCGACCAAAGCATAAAATGGTACAATAACGAACCCCATTCAATAACAATTTATCCTATAGAATTTCACTTACAGTTACCACCATTAAAAGCAATGGAGAATCCAGCGGATTATGACATAGATAAAGATATTGGAGACGAGGATGTCGATGAGACAGAAATAGGTAAACAAACAAAAAAAATGACACAAACAAACATAGAATATATTTCTAAAATTACTATTTCTTAATAGACAAAAGTAAATACAGATTAGTTTGTTGGAGTTTAAGTGAAAGAGGTGCGGTTGGGGAATCTATATTTCATTTATGTATGTTACATTCTACTGCTATTCATATCGACTTAGCCAAGCGATTATTACGTTTCTACCCTAAACTTATTAACGACATATACATCAGCGATGAATATTACGGTAAGTGCAATGTCCTCCGATAAACTTCGTGAACTAAACCATTATTTTCTAACGGATATCGAACATCATTTCACTAGGCGAGAATGCATTGCACATAGCAATAGTGAATGAAGATCCTGCATTGGTGAAGTTCCTGTTGGATAGTGGCGCGGATGTACACGAGAGATGCTTCGGTAACTTTATGTGCCCTGAGGATCAGAAAGCATCGAGAGTCGACAGTGTCGAGCACGAGTGGGTCAGCGTAGCGCCAGAGACAAATTACAATGGGTGATGAAATATTTCATTAAAAGTCAGATTTAATTAATATTCTATTTTTATAATATTCTAGTTTCAATTGAAATACTTGGGTATTCGTTCTTTGATTTGTTTGTTTCCTAGAAGTTCTATTAAATCGAGAGTCAACTAGACAATGTTAATAGGTCAAATTGTTCGGTTTTAAATTCATTAATAACAAGCTCATCTATCACTATGTTCAATGAGATCGATTAATAGTGTCCACGAGGCTTTTCACGGAAAAGCGAGCGATCCGTTAGTGTCGTAGTTTAAATCGGGCTTGAAAGGTACTATTTGCTTGATATTAAAGTTATAGGATTTAATAGATATGTTTACTGGGGAGAATATCCGTTGAGCTTCGCAGCATGTCTTGGTCAGGAAGAATGTTATCGTCTTATGTTGGCTCGTGGAGCAGATCCTGACAAGCAAGATACAAATGGAAACACTGTTTTACATATGTTGGTGATTTATGAAAAATTGGTAGGTTTAATGAACTTATTAAAAAAAGTCGAATCTTCATTCATAATTCTTTTTAGACTACTTTTGATATGGCATACGAAGTTGGAGCTTCAATGTCCTTGAAAAATTCATTGCATCTTACACCGTTGACACTATCAGCGAAATTAGCAAGGATTGAAATGTTTTTTCATATTATGAATATTGAAAGAGAAATTTACTGGCAAATCGGAAGTATCACATGCGCTGCTTATCCTTTGTCTCAAGTGGATACGATTGATACTATTACTGGGAATATCAGTAAGAATAATGCGCTGAACTTGGTCGTCTTTGGAGTGGGTCCTTGTTTCTTAAGTAATTTGTAATTAATGAAGAGGAGTATTAATTTGTGTGATTAATATTAGGAGAGGGATGAACATCTAGAATTAATGGATGGAATCTTAGTGGACCTTTTGAATGCGAAATGGAACACATTTGTTAAATCACGGTACGTGATTATTTTCAATAGAAGAATCATTGAGAATTATAAATACTATTTTTCTAGGTTCTATCGGCAGTTTTTTCTCTTCTGTTTTTACTTTATCTTCTCATTAATTAGTTTCACACTTCGACCAGGTCCTCCAATGGAAGACACTGAAACTACTACGGAAACATTAATGGGAACAACTTTACCATTGAATCTAATTAATACTACTGATACAAGTCAATATTCAAAAAGTTCCTCGAATCCTGACATTCCTGACACTATCATGAGAAATGTGGCGAACACTTTAATCTCAAGTTTACAGTCTTGGCAATTAAACGTGACTTCAGAGAACTTAGAGAGAATGCGGCAGGATATTGCTGCTAACATAACGTTGACGATCAGGAATATACTGTCGGGTTCGAACGATGAGAACAACTTGATGAATGTCTCTGACGAGTCATCCCTACGGATTGCTACCGGATTCACATACGAACAGGACAATCCAGGAGCGAGGAATCTTAAGGATACAACTAACGATAGTCTCATTAACGCGAACTCCACGAAGCAGATTCTAATCAATCGCGTCAGCTTGTCGGATACGAGTCAAGATGACGATTGGTAATCTTAATATTAACCATTCCTATGTAATTTCAATAGGAAAAAAAAATTCATTCCCTATACTTTCATATCTTTGTTTTAATAGTAGTAACTTTGTTATAATAAAAGTTAATAGAACAGGATTTTATTGTCAAAAAGGTGGGACGAATTAGCGGAGGAATGCAGGCTGATGCAGCTGTCCTCGGCAACGGCGAAGATCCGCATAACAGCTGAAATTATTATGGAAATTGCAGCGATTCTATATATTATTGCTGCATTGCGAGAGGCTCGTTTTTTAGGGTTGAATATGTTTATAGAAAATCTGGTAAGATTTAGGAATTAATATATTAATTTTCAGTATTGAATTAAAGATGATTGAAATTTCAGATGACTGCACCGTCACGTGTGATGTTTCTATTTTCTTGTTGCATACTACTTTCTTTTCCATTCTTGAGATTCTCTTGTTCGAATGAAGTCGAGGATATGTTGGCAGTGGTAGTAATGTTGACTACCGCGCCCTACTTTTTATTCTTCTGCCGAGGTTTCAAGACTGTTGGTCCATTCGTCGTGATGATTTACCGGATGATCATGGGTGATCTTCTCCGTTTCGTTTCGATCTATCTCGTCTTCGTCATGGGTTTCTCCCAGGGTAAATCACTTAGGAACAACGCCTTCGTCGAATAACTATGATTAGAGATTGATCGCGACATTGACACGAATCATGACATACCATCAGAAAAATGTCCCTTTAAACTGATTGCGTATGCTACCATGGATAAAGATAATGACGCAATATGTTATTATGCAATTGATCATCATTGAGTCATACACGACTGTTTATCACCTTTCTAATTTCCATCATTGAGGAAATGAAATTCGTATCTTTTTGCTTATCTTATTTCCCATCATTGCTTCCTAGTACGTATTAAAGAAGAGATCATTCATTTATTCATCCTTTTTCATTGTAGCATACTACATCATATTTCTGTCATTCGACAATCCAAACACACCGGAAGGCGTGGATGATTCTGTAACGAATCCTATGCCTTCACCAATGGAAAGTGTAATGGCAATGTTTCTCATGAGTATGACTAATTTCGGTGATTATTATGGCGCGTTCGAAAGAACGGAACACGAACTTGAAGCCAAGGTAATCATTTTACCCCCCCCCAAAAAAAACAACACCTATAATTCGATACTTTCAACGAGTTTTTATCTTCAGGTACTCTTTGTCTTATACATGGCAATTGTTGCTATATTACTTGTCAATATGTTGATCGCTATGATGGGTAATACTTATCAAAAAATAGCGGAGACAAGGAACGAATGGCAAAGACAGGTATAATAATTAAATAGTAATTTGAATGAGATTAATTCTTTATTATAATACATTAATCTATTCTAGTGGGCTCGAATTGTATTAGTAGTTGAAAGAGGTGTTAGTCCTTCGGAAAGGTTAAAAAAGTTAATGGATTATTCGCAACCAATGTCAGATGGAAGAAGAGCATTGGTTCTTCGTCTGAATCAATCGGTAATCGAATCTTATGATGATCTGTAAAAATAAACATATAGCGAATTTAATATCAATGATTTCAGGAGGAAGACAAAGAGGAGATGAAAGAGATCTTGGAGATGAAGAGGACCCACGACAAATTATATAAAAAAAGGATGAGTAAGATGATGAAGGGGAAGAGTCTGACGGGGGAGGCCGACGCTATCATTACCCGTGATGGATAATACTTCCAGATGCCAAGTTATCCTCGAAACTCTAATAACTGTAATAAAGTTGTCAATTTCCATTGGAATGGATGTCTACGATGATCATTTTGTTCTGTCCTTGAATCCTCAAACCTCTGTCGCAAGTAGCCATGGAAACGATTTCCTGGTTCCTATAACTACCTTTAGAATTCAACATAACGTATAAGTTAGAACAAGTGTGCTTTCGTTGACATCATAAAATGAGCGAATTAAAGAAGCCAGTTGATTATAAACAATTGGAGGTGGAATTACAAAAAGCCATAAAAGCGGAGGAATTGTATCAATTGCAAAATGATGCAAAACTCAGAGCTGTTGAACAGAATGTGCCGTCTTATGAACACTTCAGGCAAATTGTGAGTCAAGAAATTGTGATAGGAATCTGTTGGAAATTAAGTCTTTTTTTCTAGGTTAATGCTGCTCATCTCAAACCCGTGGATAGAGCAGAGATTAAACAAAAGATTGACACCCCATGGAATTCTTTAGTCAGCAGATTCGACGCAGAGTCAACAGAAAGGTTATTCGATACGAAAAAGAACGAATTCGACAAAGATACCCATTTCGATTCTATTGGAAAAGTTATACCAACAACGTATTCCGATTTTTCTAAAATTTGGAACCATATTACGGACGATAATATAAAATTTGCATATTTATACAACTGCAAGACAGTTCTCTTAAACAAAATATTCCGTGTGGAAATATCGCCTGTTCTTTTCCAGGAACTTTTATCAGTATGTTTGGAATGTGCAAAAATGGCACACAGGTTTAATGAAATTATTGAAATTCTGATGATTCTGAGTAAATGTAACAGATTCGACTTGACAGTGAGTTTTATGTCAACCAATGAGAAAGAAGTATGCGAGGAATTGTTTCGTACACTGTTGGATAAAGTAGAGGCTGAGGATCACGAACTAAGGAGTACTATCGCATCATTACGCGTGAGATATAAAGTAGCCGTTAATTAGCCTGTCATTGTAAAGAAGATGAACTGTGAAAGTAGATGCACGATTACACAAAGAAGACATAAACATCTTCATGTATTCTAATACACCTTAACCATTTAATGTCACATCTGCTTAAAAGTAATAATGCACCATGCGAATAAAGCACTATTAACAAGATTACGATTATTATTCTGTCGGAGAAGGGAAAGGACGTTCGAAATCTGAAAGGTAATCGAAAGCATGCGTATAGGACAAAGTGGACCACGTGATTCGAAGACGCGCAACATGGCCGCTGAAGGAGTAAAAGCGTCGGCGAGTACCGCGATCACATCCTTGATGTCCGGTGGAACACTTAATCGGCATCACGAGAGATTCGATGGCATTAGGCTAGCATGACCGGGTCAGTTTAGGCAGTAGGGAATCCCTTTAGTTCACGGCCGCCGCAGGGATGCACGAGGAAGCTGGATCACGGAGATCGGGCCTCCCGTGTGCACGTACGTACTCGCCGACTAAACAAACTGCTCGGTTCGGCGCCAGAGGAACGGGGAAAGGTGCGAATTCCCGAGGGAGTCGTGGGAAGCGTGGCCGAGGTGTTGGTCGTCGTAATCACGATCGACGACGCGCCGAACTCTCGATAAGATAGGCGCGGCATTACCGGATTATTGCTCTGTGTCGTATACATATATCTATATCTCTCTCTCTATATATATATAGATATAGATATGTAACTGGCGTGCGGCACGATCACGTGACAGAGAAGCGCACGGTGTGTGTACACACAGGAGCGAGGACGGGTTAGCCCGTTAAGGCTGGCGGGCGCGCGGCATATATCGGCTAATAAATTTGTCATTGGATGCAAATGCACGGGGTCGACAGCTTCGACAACCGGCAGCTATTGACAGAGGGACACACGCACCAACGGGGTAGATAGGAAGCCGTATGTGGAAATCCCAAGAAGCGTGAGAGGGCGAGATTGTACGTGCGGTGTGCCAAGTTGAGATGCGGGTGGAGGAGATGCAATTGCGCGTGAGCGCAGACGAGCGGGACTTTGAAATGGACGAGGAGACCGACTATCTACTGCAGCCGTCCGAAGATAGCATCCGGATGCTGGCATCCTCGAAAAAGCGCCGCTTTAAAAACTGCTCCAAGTTCCTGAGCAGTTGCCTGTGCGGGTGAGTTCTCGAGAACTACTCTAGCCGGACACAAATAGAGCACCCCGGTGTTTATGTTGCGAGCAAATCCCACTCCGATAGCCTCTTTTAGCCTCGATTGCGAATAACAGAGAAACCGACTACTACGTCGCGAATTAACGCCTTTCGTGTTAACACGCATTTTTTAGTAACTTCGAGTACAATGACGTCATCGCGGCATAATAATTAAGGTTAATAATTCAAGTAAAGAATACACTCTGTTCGTATCGCACAGCAATCGCAAATACGATCTATTTACGTTTCGATACTATATACTGTTTATGTTGGAAGAAATTGTACTCCACTTACCTGGCCTATATACAGTTGATCTGCTAGCCAAATCCTCCATCCGGGCCAGTTTTAATACGCACGAGCACACAATATTTACAAACAATCCACATCAGTAAGCCACTTGATACTCGACACGTAAATGCGCGGCAAAGACTGCTTCAGTTTCATGGAATACCGCTCGAGGGCGCTGCTATTGCAAAAAAAAAAAGAATGACTTCCAATGCCACCTGCGTTTGAATGAATTTCGTGCTTTTTTGTATTAAGAAATTGATTTAATCATTTAATTAACTGGAATAAATATCTATTTTAAGAAATAACATATTATCTGCGACAATTAAATAAAAGGCAATAACATATCGTGCAGAAATGTGCAACGAGCGTGGGTGCATTCACGGTGCTGCCTTGGGTGCATCTGATAAACGCTCGTTCCATGGACGCTATGATGTCACAACATACAGGATTGACGGATGTCGGTCGAACTCATTCGTAGATAGTGTCCGTGTCCTAGGCGAGCGAGAATAAATAACAGTGTTTCCTTATATGCTTTCTAATGAAGAAAGAGCTAAATGGAGACGCAGAGCAATGTTATAAGGCTATCTAAGGAAGATATCCCGCTTATATCTAAGCCGCGAAATGACAACTCGTGGACAAGGTGACGTACATTTTCCTCTAGCGAGAGAACACAAGCTTCGATCTTTTCAGGGTTCTTGTCCCGCGATAGACCCCTTAGATGTTCTCCCGAGCATACTGCATGGACTTTCATCGCTTAGACCGTGTAGACGTTTCTCCAGAGTATTCATCGGAAAGCGTCACTTGTCGCATTCCGCAACCGTCGTTATTATTTACGTACTTCTCCTTTAACGATCCCCCCACCCCCCTCGCCGCCATCACCCCCCTCGCTACCCGCATTATCGCGTCATCCCAGAATTCCAATCGTTTCCTCTTCATTTGGTAGTACGATAAGTGATTGGTTTTAGATCGATTTCCAGAATCCAGATGCTTTTGCATCTACAAGAATCAATTTAGTAGGGAAGTATAGTAGGGCAGTTGCCGTAAGCATCTTGGATCGCTGGCTGTTGTCCGGTATTCATGGAACGGCTTTGTTCTATAGATGTTGCACTTGGATGTGGCGGAGATGCTGCAGGGAGCGAGAGCTAAGAGCTAGGGTCATACACATAGGTCAACCCATGCACGAGAAGTTTCCTACTAATGTTATAAGGAATCAGAAATACAATGTTGTCTCATTCTTGCCCATGGTAGAGTATTTTCTGTTTTATAATTGTCTATGAGATGTATAAGTATGTTTTTGAGCTAATTTTATGCGTGAATCTTTCTAGGTACTCTTTCAACAGTTCAAATTCTTCCTCAATCTATACTTTCTCATTATGGCTATATCTCAATTCATACCAGACATCAGAATAGGATATCTGTACACATATTGGGGACCATTATGTTTTGTCTTGACTGTAACAATTTGCCGCGAAGCAGTAGATGATTTTCGTAGATACAAAAGAGATAAAGAAGTCAATGGGCAAAGGTATTATAGATTGGTGAAAGGCTTTGAAACACCTGAGTTAGTTCCGAGCTCCAAACTCAGAGTTGGAGATTTGGTAAGTTTCAGTAAAAGAAATACAGCTTTATAAATCTTTATATTCTACAATAGAAAAGATAATTAAGTCATTCTTTTGTCATCAAGGTTATTGTGGAAAAGGGTCAAAGAGTACCAGCTGATTTGGTATTATTAAGAACAACTGAAAAATCAGGAGCATGTTTTGTCAGGACGGATCAATTAGATGGCGAGACAGATTGGAAGTTGAGATTAGCTGTTCCAGCGACGCAAAAACTTGAAAACAATACCCAACTCTTTGACATAAAAGCTAGTATTTATGTGGAAAAGCCTCAGAAAGATATCCATAGTTTCATTGGTACATTCACAAGGGTATGTTTATTTTGTATACTTTATAGTTTTGGTAAATACAATCTATAGGAACTGGTATGTTTATTTTTAGTATGATGGATATAGTAGCGAAGATAGTCTGGGAGTGGATAATACTCTGTGGGCAAACACAGCAGTGGCATCTGGCTCGGCACTTGGAGTTGTTGTATATACAGGACAAGAAACAAGATCCCTTATGAATCATTCTAAACCAAGATCAAAAGTTGGTCTATTGGATCAAGAAATTAATCAATTGACAAAAGTTTTATTTGGAGCTGTTATTGGCCTGGCATTGGTGATGATGTGTTTGAAAGGATTTAGCGGTCCCTGGTATCGATATATGTTCCGATTTGTTTTATTGTTCTCATACATCATACCAATCAGTTTACGAGTGAATTTGGACATGGGAAAAGCATTTTATGCTTGGTGCATTCAACGAGATAAAGAAATAGCTGGTACTGTAGTGAGGACAACGACAATTCCCGAGGAACTCGGCCGTATATCGTATTTATTGAGCGATAAAACTGGTACTTTGACACAGAATAAAATGGTCTTTAAAAAATTGCACTTGGGTACAATATCATACGGCCAGGAGACATTTGACGAAGTTACATCTGTATTGAAAACTTGTTACGCTACATCCTCGGAAAATTCTCCAGCCAAACCATCATCATCGTTGCACAGCGGAAAAGTACGGCGTTCGGAAAGCACACGGATTTATGATGCTGTTCATGCATTGGCATTATGTCATAATGTAACACCAGTATATGATGAAGTTACTAGCCGATCGCCAAATTTAGATTCCGTGAGCGTGCAAACTGGAGAAACGGGTGATACTGGATCTATACAAAGTCAAGCCGAAGCCGATCAGCATTATTTTGTACCAGAGCAGATACGTAATTATCAAGCATCAAGTCCTGATGAAGTAGCTCTGGTGAAATGGACAGAAGAAATGGGATTACCTTTGGTGAAACGCGATCTAAATACCATGCAATTGAAAGCACCGAATGGAAAACTTCTAGACTATACAATTCTGCAAATATTCCCATTCACATCAGAAACTAAACGGATGGGAATCATCGTAAAAGAGGAGTCTAGTGGTGAATTAGTATTTTATCTAAAGGGTGCCGATGTTGTCATGGCTGGAATTGTACAGTACAATGACTGGCTCGAAGAGGAGTGTGGTAATATGGCAAGAGAAGGATTGCGAACATTGGTAGTTGCAAAAAAGAATTTGACTGAAGAACAATATTTGGACTTTGAAGCACGGTAGATTAAAATTCTGTGTACAATGATTAGTTATATGGAGTACTTCTCTAACTAAACAAGTATATATTCTTCCAGGTACAACTCTGCCCGAATGAGTGTTAGTGACCGTGTTTCGCGCATTGCTGCTGTTGTAGAGAGCCTTGAAAGAGAAATGGAATTACTGTGTGTAACTGGAGTTGAAGATAGGTTGCAAGATCGGGTCAGACCTACATTAGAACTGCTGAGAAATGCTGGCATTAAGGTCAGTATAATAATAATCCTTTTACGAGTCATATATTCTATTTTTCTTTATTAATTAATTCCAGATCTGGATGTTAACGGGTGACAAATTGGAGACTGCTACATGTATTGCTAAATCTTCGTGTTTAGTATCTCGAACCCAAGGTCTTCATGTTTTCAAATCTGTGGTAACACGTACAGACGCCCACTTGGAACTGAATACTTTTCGCAAGAAACAAGACTGTGCCTTAGTTATCAGTGGGGATTCTTTGGAAGTTTGCCTGCAGTACTATGAGCCGGAGTTCTTAGAATTAGCTTGCGGTTCACCTGCAGTTGTTTGTTGCCGATGTTCACCGACACAAAAAGCTGAAGTTGTCAGTCTTATTCAAAGACATACTGGCAAAAGAACGGCAGCTGTTGGTGATGGTGGCAATGATGTATCTATGATACAAGCTGCAGATGCAGGCATTGGGCTTGAAGGTCTCGAAGGACGACAAGCTTCCTTAGCTGCTGATTTTTCAATTTCACAATTCAGTCATTTGGCTAATCTTCTTTTGGTTCATGGAAGGCGAAGCTACAAACGATCTGCTGCTTTGAGTCAGTTTGTGATCCATCGTGGTCTGATTATTTCTACTATGCAAGCAGTATTTTCTGCAGTATTTTATTTATCGTCCGTTGCCTTATATCAAGGTTTTCTTATGGTCGGGTATGTGAAACACTGATTTCTATTCTTTCTGTAAATCTTTTATATCGGACTACTGTTATGTTCATTATTTCCCAGGTACGCAACGATATACACTATGTTCCCTGTCTTTTCCTTGGTATTGGATAAGGACGTGTCAGGCAAAATAGCTATTACTTATCCAGAACTCTATAAGGAACTTAGTAAAGGTCGATCACTGTCATACAAAACATTTTTTATGTGGGTTTTAATAAGCATATACCAAGGTAATTATAAATACGAGATTGAATGACTAAAATCTTTTAAAAGAACGAATTAATTATGATGGACGTGTACTTTATAGGTGGAGTAATAATGTATGGTGCGCTTATTATGTTCGAGGATGAATTTATTCATATAGTAGCAATCAGTTTCACCGCACTTGTGCTTACGGAATTAATTATGGTTGCTTTAACAATCCGAACGTGGCATCATATAATGATGCTGGCTGAAATATTTTCGCTAGCACTGTATCTTCTGTCGTTGGTCGTCCTCAAAGATTACTTTGGTAAGTAAAATTATAAATGATCATAGAAAATAATGTGCAAATATAATCTTATGTCGATCTTATATAGATGCGGAATTTATCAAGACAACTGACTTCCTGTGGAAAGTATTGCTGATAACTTTAATATCGTGCATGCCGTTGTATATCTTAAAATTCTTGCGAAAGAAATTCTCACCCCCCAGTTACACAAAATTAACTTAGATCTGGTAGAGTGTTCGCTTCGTTAACAACCATGGAAATAGACGTGTTTTTTGAGATTAATAGTCTCAGCTCCTGATTCAATTCTAGTCCAGTACACCTGCTCGAGATGCATTATGAAGCAAGTAAAATGTAACTCGCATTTTATACCCGTCAACTATTTTTGTAACAATCCTATTAAACTCTAATTGACACGAACTTTATATATTGCGAAACAAATTGTACGCGAGTCCCCGACTTTCTTCCTGAGCCATAATGGATATTGCGCATTTCTGCACAGGACCAACATATGGATTGAATCAGGCTTACATTTGATCAAAATTGGTAAATAATAGATATCGTTCTGTTGTCATATGCAAATCTGTCGAACTCTGATCTATTTATTCCGACTGTAGGGTATATGTAAAATGTATGCAACAAATTTGTATAACTGTAAATAGACAAGCTGACGTGTCGGGAGCGGGCTTTTCTGTCATAGATAAGTTTTTTTCTTATTGATTTTGATTTACTCGAACCACTACTGATATTCATTCTTCCATTACGAGTGTGTTCGAACATGCAAAACATGGCATTTATAATCTGATACTTATCTGTTACATTTGTATCTCTATTTGGTGTAGATCGCAGTATTTTTATATTTTAAATGATAAAATGTGGAGTCATTGACTAAATAAATGTAGACAGAGCTATCTATCGAGATATTTGGCAAAAGCGCGAGATGCTTTGCTTTCGAAATTCTGTTGGATATCGCATCAACTCTCAACAATCTTTACAACTATACTTTGAATCTATTCCAAACCAGTGGTCAGTGCATTCAAAAAGCCCAAATGATTTTGCTTTACTTATAATTATATACATCATACGCATACATAAGTAGAGCATATACGAGAAAATAATTTTTATATTCTTGTGTAAGTAACAAGCATGTAGACCTAATCTAGTTGTTGTTAATTATAATGTTGATGAGGTAAACTATAGACGATATAGCTGTTTCTAGATGAATTTGTTTGCTCTATGATACAATTTGTAATTAATTTATGTGCAAATAAAATAATATATTCCTTTTTCGATTTACTATTTGTTCCATCCATTAACTGAGGTATAAATATGAGGGTAATTAAAATCTTTTGTTAACATTTAATTTATTATCTTAATTTACCATGTAATCTCTCAATTACAGCCTTCTCTATATTAGTATGAACAACCTTAACTTCTTCTTTTGATAATGTACGCTCCATGTGTCTGTACACTATTGTATAACAATGCGAGACTTGTTTGGTTTTAGGATGAACGAATTCATCCTTAATCATAATCTGTTCCACTATTTCACCACCAAGATCTCGAACAATATCATAAAAGTCAGTAGATGAATAAGATCGGTCTCCTGGTAGCCAGAAGCTAATATCAAACGTACACTGGGGATAAATGCTTACAGGCTGTGGAAAAATAATTATGTTTTTATTTAAGCCGAGAGATAACTATGAGATTTAGATCTGAAGTACCTTATATTGTATGTCTATATTAGGATCATCGACTGTAAACTGATTGAGGAATCCAGAATCATTGCTCCAAAAGAGCCTAATATCAGGGATATTATAAAGGCACATAGCCAATCTTTCTAAGCCCAGGCCAAATGCCCAACCAATGCGATCGCTCGCACCAGCTCCCATTAAAATCTCTTGTCGCATTATACCACAGCCTAAAACTTCCATCCATTCGTCATTATGAAAGACTTCGAGCTCCCAAGATGGATGAGTAAATGGAAAATACTGATCTTCCCAACGATATTTTACATCTGCAATTCATATGATCCAGTATAAAAATAATCCTATTAAGTGCTTGATGTACAGTTGATTTTTACGGACCTGCTCCAAAAATGACCTGGGCTAATCCTACTAGAGTACTCTTTAATTCATGCTCCATTATTTTTATAGAGTCGAAAGTATGACAACTTTGTTTCTGACTAGTTTCTTTGCCATTGCTCTCAAATAATTTCAAATCTGTGGAATCTGTCACATTTTCGAAAACATCTTCGGCAGTTCGTAATCTGACTGCATCGGCTTGATGAAAAATGGGATAATGAGTGGAATCAATTTCGTCTCGGCGGTAAACGTCACCGATTACGAGGAAATTATTCAAACCCATTGAGATTAATTCAGACTGATGAGCAGTAGTATGTGCTCGTAGTAATGTGTTTTGATTAATATAATAACAATCGCTTTTCTGTCTGCTCGGATGATCCTTCGGCACCATCAGGGAATCGAAATTTTGAGTAACCGTAACAATAGGTGATAAATTCTCGTAAATACTAAACGTTGGATTGCCGATTCGATTTCGAAATTGCATATAAATAAAGTTGACAATTCGTTGTCTCAAAAGTGATAACGGATGATGGGGAAGTAGATGCAAGTTTCTGCCGATCTTCGACATAATATTTGGAGTAACATTTGTCCAAGAATCAACTTGGTATTTTTGATCACAAATAACAATTTCATTGGGAGACTTTTGGGGATTTGCGGCTGTAGACAAAACTCTATGTGGCAGATAAACCTTACCACTATTGCAAATTAATTTATGCATACAAAGCCTGGAACACATTTTGTATGTAAGCGTCACTAAAGAATAGTCTTCATTCGTAAATAACAATTTACCTTTGAAGCGCCATAGTGATATTAACTTGTTCCAACAATTGCCAAACAAAACTATCTTATGACGATCGAACGGAATTATTGTACGAGGCTGGAAAAATGTTGCATGGCAAGATTACACGGATCCGAAGCTAGTTAATCACAAAATACAAGACAACTTTATTTACTGCACGAAGAATCAATGAAAACAGAGTACAGCGGTTGAATCAGCTGATTATCGCATGTCGTACTCATGTTCGCAACTAACCTATACTGTAATATAAATAATGGCTACCGGTCGAGCGGCGATCCTGAGTCTCTACCGGAATCTAATTCGGGAGGCGAAAAAATGGAATTCCTATAATTACAGGTAAATGATCCACAATAATTCTCAGATATTTGGCTTTGGCATGTCACTGCATTTATCGGAAAACATTTACGACAATTCTTCATATCTGAAAACTTGTCTTTTCTACCTAGCCTAATTGCCATGTATTCCAATCATCGATTTCATCACATGCTTCATAGAAATATTATTTATTCCTATTTGGTATGACGATTATTTATTTTTTTCAACAGAACATACGCTCTTCGTAAAATTCGACATGAATTCCAAGTGAACAAAGGTGTTCAAGACCAAAAGAAGATCACAGATTTGTATACCAAGGGCCTTGACGAATTACAAGTGATTAAAAGACAAGTGGTCATTGGAAGCCTGTACTCCACTAGGCCTTTGGTTATCGAAAAGGATCAGCCTCAGGCACATACGCGTGCTGACTGATGCCATGTGTTTATTCAACAACATGATATTCTTGTAGCAAATAGCTTCAGTGAATTTGCTTCTTTTGATCAATTACAATGAAGAAACGCAACCGTAACGATATTTGATTATGCTTGCAATGACTTTCTGCTTTATTTGTTAAAGATAAGAACGGATACAGTAGGTTATTGTTTTGTAAGCAACAATTTAGAAACTAAGCATAGCACGTTGCAGGTTCACTCTGTAATCAAACTGTTTTGTTTAGAATGTTCCATTTTTATCTTAATCCTTCACCTCTCACTGCAAATGATTTGCCTATTTCATAAATTCTTGCAACGTGCAATTGTGTTCACTTTATTTCATTGTAAATAAATAAATCTATTAAACAGAATTGAATAAAAACTATTGTTTGATAAAATATGTATAACCTAATTGAATATCCAATATACAAGTTCTTGTTTTTGGCAAAGTTATAACATAAGAAAAATGATAGTCGGAAGACGATCGGAATTATACGAGAATGGTAATAATTATCATATTTAATTAAATGCTTACCGCTTTCTTTGACTTTTATCCCCTTTCCTCGAGAGTTTCAGCGCCCTCTCACTTTCGTTCGATTATTTTGAACATCCGCCGATAACTTCACAGTGAATCAGGTGAGTGAGTCTAATGAGTGCGAATGAACACAAACATTTCTGACATCCGATATCCTACACTTTTTCCCTTCAAAGCATTTCAAAACATTGGTGCGTCTTTGTTCTTGGCCTTCATTGACTTCTAAGCTGAGTGTTACAACGTAGAATTTATCGAGTGCATTGGATTGTAAAGTAGGACGTTACAAACAACTGCAACAATGGAAAAACACATAAGCGTTCTTGACGGTTTTACTTTGAGGTAGAAAGAAACATTTTTCATTCTTTACACGTTTTGTATTTATGCTTCACGCGACTTCGTAATATTTATATAAGACACGTGTCTACGCTGCAGCGATTTAAAGCTCGATGAAGGGGCAATCTTGGAAATGGGTAACGAGTACTGCGACGATGATTCCGATGAGTTTACTTACTCATCCGATGTAAATCTCAATAATGAGGAAATGTTGAATTTATTAAATATGGACGACTTTAATGACGAAGATGATGATCCTACCACAAAAAATGAGTCTTCCATATTCTATAGTATGAGTTTCGAGAAGCTCAAATCTAAGATGACTGATGTTTCCAATAATGGAAAGGTTTGCTTGTAGATTAGAGTTACACTTAATTCATATTATTGATATTCAACTAAAATTATATGATAATTCAACTAGGTATTAAAATTAATGAAAGTGGAAGGTGTAGGAGAATGTGTTCCTGACGACGCACAAGTCACTATTCAATATGTTGGTTATTTTGAATATTGCGACGAACCTTTCGACTCTAGTTTCGTGCGTGGTGGTTCGGAAACATTTAGATTAAGTCAGGGAGCACTCGTACCTGGTTTGGAGATCGGTATTACCACCATGCGAAAGCACGAGGAAGCTTTCTTTATTGTGCATCCAGACTATGGTTTTGGTAGGCTGGGTTGCGCACCCAGAATTCCACCAAACGCAGAAATTATGTTCTGTGTTCGATTGCTCGACTTCTTGGACAATGGATCAGCTGATACTTTTGAGAATTTGTCCAGGGAGGAAAAGAAGTTATTTAAAAATGTGGCACCTGGTGTGAAAGCTTTAATAGCAACCGCTAGACAGAACTTTATGAAGTGCAAGACTAGTTTAGCAATAAAGGAGTATGTGATTTGTTTGTATGTGGAGTAATTCTGGTTTTTGTCGAAGAGTATGAAATATATATTTATTTGTAGTTACAATAAAGCGACAATATGGTTGGAGAATGCAGATTTAGAAAATGATGAAGACGAACAGGAGTATAATGCATTAGTTTCTAAAGTGTATAGTAATCTAGCAGTTTGTTATAACAAAGAGAATAAACCACGCCGAGCTTGCATCGCGTGCAATAGAGTTCCAAGACCCAATGCAAAGACTCGTTTCAAGTATGAGCAACATAAGATTGATGTATAAATATTACTTGATGTTTCTAATCATTTACAACATTTTCCTTCTTGTTAGTCATGGTCGTGCATTAACAAAATTGGGTGAATATGAAAGAGCAATGGAGGAATTACAGGCAGCTCGAAGACTTGCTCCGAATAATGAAGACATCATTAAGGAAATACGTATGGTACGTTTCAATTTATTGTATTCTTTCAGTCACATATTATCAATGTGGTGAACGTTAGGTGAACGAAAAACAGCAGAAGTATTTACACGTCGAAAAGCAAATTTGGCAGAATTGCTTAAATGTGCCAAGAGAAGAGAAAAAGTCATCTTTTCATAATGCAGCGCGTGAATTTTGTCGTACGTTTGCGACTGATGATGGTATTTTGCGACAGCCTTTGCCCGAAGGTTTGACACCGGACGAGTACAAGGAGATTCGTGAGCAAGCTATTGCATTTGGCCTTTCGGTCACCGAGCACCAGAGACTCGGAAAGAAGACGACTTTCCTTAATAAAAAGAATTATTAAGGAAACTTATTTAACTTTTGCAGTCATTCCAAAGTTAAAGCATTCAAAAGTATTATAGCTTATATACTACAGTTCGATCTGTTGTGGTAAACGTTACCATCGATACATTTATTATTTAGTTAATATTTTTTATTCATTCTTTAATAAAACTGTGTTGCAAAAAGTTAACTTCTACTACTCCTGCTTCCTAGCGCAGCCCTTCCTTTTGAGAAGTGTATATAAAAGAGTTGACTTATAATAGTTTATTATCAGGAGACTCTGCAGAATCTCGCGCCAAGTAGTATTATATATATAATAACGTTGCGCGGCAACCGATGATACTTATCCCGAAGTGTAGCAGTGAAGGTGATCCCTTCAAAAATTTTCGAAAAAAATAATCTTGAGCTAGGGCTCTGGAATTTATATCACTTCGTCCTTTATGCAAGAAAACATTCTCCACCCAATTTCAGTCCCGGAAAATGTCGGGAAGTATGAAAAACATGGGAAAAACCTCAAAACTGAAATTTTCAGGATCGGTTTTCCATATGTTTTCGGTACAATTCCGGCACTTTGACTACTAGTTTTATGTTTTTTATTCGTTTTGATACTCAAACAATCGAAATATCAAGCATTCGTCAAAGTCCGAGAACCTTCGAAAAATCGAAAATTTGTGAAGGGGTACATATGGAAAAATTTGCGAAAAAATGAATTTTGAGCTAGGGCTCTGGAATTTATATCACTTCTTCCTTTATGCAAGAAAACATTCCCCACTAAATTTCAGCCCCGGAAAATGTCGAGAAGTATGAAAAACATAGGAAAAACCTCGAAAATGAATTATTCAGGATCGGTTTTCCATGTGTGTTCGGTACAATTCCGGCATTTCTGCTACTGGTTTCATGTTTTCTACCCATTTGGATACTCATACAATTGATTTATCAAACGTTCGTCAAAGTTCGAGAACCTTCGAAAAATCGAAAGTACATACACCTAAATTACACCCTGCAGTTATATCACATTCCCTCGCAATTACCCGACTAAGATAAGATAATATATTTGTGTTTGCCAGTACTTTATCAAAGCTTAATGGCACGGATGATGCGGCAAGAAACTAAACAAGTTAAAGACTGTCATTTGCATTGGGTGATTCCTCACGAGGCAGTTGGTCGGTGTTGTTTCCAAAACGAACTTTGTATTTCCGCCTCACGAGGTCCCATTCCACCACACTTTCGATCCTCGGCATATCCCTCAAAGAGAGCTGGCTTCCCAGAGGATTCCGAAGCAATGGGGCGTTACTGTTATCGCGCGATTGCATGCCGGGCATTGCCATACCCTGATTAAAACGCAAGAGAAATCGTCATTTACTCGAGGAAAGGGATTGGCAATGAGAAGCCATGCTCTTTATTACATACCTCGGCCAGTGCCTGTCCTAGAAAGGCTCGCATCACGGTAGAGTCATGTTTCCCTCCGTGTTTTTTCCTACACTGTTTCCAAATGTAGCTCACCCAGGAGGTGATCAAATTTAAGGGTGAGGGTGCTGTTCGTGTTCTTAAAAATATAGACGTACTGACAACTCTTTTTTACATGCCATACCGGTTTTAATTAATCCAAGGAGTACTTGGATAATTGACATACCGAATGGGAAGGATCGCGCGGACTATGTACTTACTTTTCCATCTTGCGAATAAGTTTGCTGAGACCGTATTTCCACTCGATATCGCTCTGAGATTGGATATTTTGGTAGGTGTCGCTCATCATAGCGATTAGGAGATTAATAAGTACGATTACAGTGACCAACATATACAAGGAGAAGGATACCTGCCGAGGATGTTACCAGAAGATCATTGATCGCTACTTGTAATTCAGGATAGCGAACCCATTGGCGAAAAGTCATCGTATAGCTGACCTTGAAGAGATAAATCGTCCAGCTCGGCTGCATCTGCCGCTGAAGCGACGTGGTGAAGTCATCGGTGTCTTTCTGGCCGAAAATGGCGAAGAAAAGACTTTCCGTGATATCGACCGGATTCACTTTCACTGAAAGAACGTAATCGTTCATCTGAGTCTTTGAGAATCAAGACTGAAGAAGAAGAGCGCACCGATCGTTCGGTATTTGGCATCGGCATATTGGATGCTTTCCGAAGAATCTTCGTTTCGATCGTTGCGCTCTCGAAGGCACAGAAAGACAGCAGCAGCAGCAGCAGCAGCAGCGGAAGAAGAGAAAGAAGTTGAAGAAGAAGAAGAAGAAGAAGTCAAAGTAGAAGTAGATCAGCAGGAAGAAGAAGTCAGAGCGATTAAAAGTTTATAGTCAGTTTAGTGAGAAAATGAGAAGAGGTAGAAGAAGATGCAAGATCATCGGCGCAGAATAAGTGATGCCATAGTAAAGTAGGAAGAAGAAGAAGAAGAAGAAGAAGTATAAGAAGTGACAGCAGAAGAATTGGCAGTCAGAAATAGAAGAATAATCGTAAGGCAGTATCCTATTACTGAGACATTGAGACATTGGATGGGAGGAGGCAGAGCGATATCTATTGGTTGGGTCAACATACACGGGTAACAAAATTTAAGGCCACTCATGGAGTACTTCTTACGAGGCTTGAAATACATTTTCCATCCAACCAGCTAACCCAGTACCGTACGAGCAATCGATTGCGGGGCAAGAAGAAAATTGCGGTAACCCAGAGGGCACTATAACCGACAAGTGTATTTAGCCAGTGTTCATCGGGCCAATTCGTAAGGAGGGCGGTGGTTGCCTTGGGAGGAGTGGCAATATATCAAGGTTGAACGACTGCTTGTCGTAGAGACGTCAGAAGGTCCAACGATAAATAGAGAGAGGGTCACCAAGATAGAACGATAAAACCCAGATTAACGAGGTCTCATGTTCTTAAGGCTGACTGGTGACAAAAGTAGTTGCGTTAAGTCGAGCCAATTGCGGGACAGGGTGACTCTCGAATAACGATACAAGAAAGGCGCGAGGTCACTATCGACATTTATTTCGATAATAAAGAGCGCAGGATTGAAGGGTGCACGCAGTGCACACCGAACGTAAAAAGAGTCGGCTGATTTCTTCGATTAAAAACAGGCGGATTCATTCGGAGCGATCATTAAGTGACAGAGTTGGATGGCGCGGCAGTCTCATTGCCGTTGGAGAGTGCAGCGAGAGGATCCTCAAGGTTTGTTGGCGATGTGTTCTCCTCGCTCTCCTTGCTATCCTCGGCCCGTTTGTCGGTCGTTTCGCCATAGAGATCACGGTACTTTCGTCGCACGGCTTCCCAGTCGACGACCGTGTCGATCCTGGTCACGTTGGCGAAAGACAATTGGCTCCCAAGCGGGCTGAGGTGAACGACTGATAGAGCGACACTGTCTTTGTGGGCCACTTGGGTCTTCTTCACCTTCGCTAGCCACTTTGCACCCATCCTTGAGCGAGCAGATAGCGCACCCTCGCGACCACCTCTTTGCAAGCCCATCATACGGACCAAGGAGGGCCTTTGCTTCTTCGACGCTCGCTTCTTGCAGATCTTGAAGAGATAGGCCAGCCACGTGGTGACCAGATTCAGGGGCGATGGCGCCGTGTTTGTCCTACGCATCGACAAACGTCCACACATCAATTAGCCTCCTCCCTTTATCGCAGCCCAATCGGATTCTATCTTGGCTAGATTGATCAGTTGCGGCGGTGGCGCCAACCCGCACCTAGCTTCATCCTTACCTGTGCATATTTCTAACGAGCTTACTCAATCCGTACTTCCACTCGATGTCGGACTGAGCCTGAATCCGTTGGTAAGTGTCGCTCATCATGGCGATCAGGAGATTAATCAGCACGACCACCGAGACCAGCATATAAATGCCAAAGGCGAGCTTGAACAGGATTCTCGTCCAATCGGGCTGCATAGATTCAACCTTGAACTGTTCGTGAGTCGTCTGACCGAAGATGGCGAAGAACAATAGCTCAACCGCCAATACGGGACTCATCCTGACTGGAAATACGTGCGAACGATATGTCTCGTGATCGAGCTTAGTGCTTCTCAGCTACCCTGACATTCTCTACGTCCTTCACAACCGATATCTTATGGATATCACCCTTAAACTACGAATTTCCCATAGACGTTCTCGGGCACCACCCACAAGTCGAACAAGAGGATCCCATTTGAACCGCGGTGGAGCAGCTTGACGCAAGCTCTAGAGAGAAAGTAGGGATTTATAGAAGAAAGGTAAGGTTTTCGTCGTGCCGGGAAAGATTACGGGTTCGCCAGTATAAGCGTTTCGCGCAACTCACTCTCCAGCTCTCTCTCTCTCTCTCTCTCTTCAGCTGCCGTTGCGTTATTACTTACGTAAATGCTTATCTAAAACGATAGTGGCTCGCGCAGCGTCCGTAGCAGGAATCCCCGTTCTTCTTCTGCCGACTATGCCGAATTACACCTAGAACCACTGCCAGAGGCAGTACGAGCCGGTCCGAGAAAGAGAGAAGATAATAGAGAAAGAAACTAAGGAGGGTATAGAAAAAGGATGAGAGACGGAGAAAGAGAGAAGAGTGTGTGGTGGTATAGTAGAAAGGAGGGATGGTTTAACAGTTTCACGCGGCAGTCGTTCGATCCTCCCCTCTTTGCTGAGCGGAGTAAAAGTACATCTTATATGGGCGGTGTGGAGGCATTCGCTGGCACGGTCGAGGCATTCGAAGCTGTCGGCCCATTATCGTCTTCGTTATCCTCTTCCGCATCCTTCCCATCCTTCTCTGCCTCCTTCTCGGGCTCGTTGCCGGTCAGGGCCAAATACTTCTTCCGGATCGAGTCCCAGTCGACCACGCTCTCGATCCTCGTCGCGGTATTGAAGGATAATTGGCTTCCAAGCGGGCTCAAATGCACCACCGACAAGGCCACACTATTCTTTGGCCTGACTTGACCTTTCTTCACCTTTGCCAACCACTTGGCACCCATTTTCGAACGCGGTGATAATCGCCCGGTCCGCTCCAAACCCATCATGTGTACCAGCGAGGGCCTCTTGCGTTTCGCAGCTCGTTGCTTGCACACCTTGATGAAGTAGACGATCCAAGTGGTGAGCAAGTTAAGAGGCGATGGCGCTGTGGTCGTTCTGCAACACGGAAGTCCCGTTCCATCCCCCTCTTTTCAACTTACGCGGTTTAACGGACCTTCGAACTATAGAGAGAGGACCGAGAGCGATATCTACTAGCAGGTATTCTAGTATTCCATCTCTACTCCGTCAAAGGTCGACGAGGGGGGTGGAGAATGAAGCGAGGGTGTTGACGAATGGGAGCGCTTTCTCTCTTGGCCATCTTACCTGTGCATATTCCTTATGAGTTTGCTGAGTCCGTACTTCCACTCAATGTCGGACTGGGCCTGTATGCGTTGATAGGTGTCGCTCATCATGGCGATGAGTAGATTAATTAAGACGACCACCGAGACCAACATGTAAACGCCGAAAGCGAGCTTGAAGAGGACCGAAGTCCACTGGGGTTGATTTGTCTCGACCTTGAGCTCGCCATGGGTCGTCTGGCCGAAGACGGCGAAGAATAGGTACTCGAAGGCGAGTACCGGATTCATCTTTACTGGAATTCGAGGTACACACACGTGTCTTGGTTGGCTGGTCAGATGTCGCTTGTGTCGTTGTCTCGTGCCTGTTGCTCACGTGCCGTTACAGACTGGCTACTTGTGGTACTCACTAGGTAATATATGGATGCGGGTGTTATGCCATACGTAACTCACACGAGCGAGCGAACGAACGAACGAACGAACGAATTGAACGAGCGAGCGAGCGAGCGAGCGAAACGGGCGAACGAACATGCTCATGCGATACAGACGTGTGTGTGTTATGTGGCCATGCTTGCTTTTTGGGGTTTAACGCTCGATGCATGCCAGGGGGCTTTGGGCAACCCGCAAAGGCTTCCATCCATTCCTGCTACCATTCTCGCTCGAATTCCATTCTTTTCATCGAGTAATTCTCTTTCTACTCGTATGTATGTGTTTGTGTATCTTTCTTGTTTTGTTTTTTTTTGGTTCTCCTCTCTATCACTCTCTCTTTTCATCTTTCATTAGTTCGTCAATGCACTTTAATGCGCGCGCCGCCTCTTCCTGCTCCTTGGCTTCGTGCAGCGAAGCAAGGGCACTCGACTCCGTGGGTGAAGAGAGGATGCAGCATGCACACCACGCCGGAGATCTCTCTTCTTCTCGAGCCGACAAAGGGACCGGCAGGCGATTGATCCACGAGTGATGAGACTATGTTAACCGTGCGCATGCAGGCCACCGGATCGGACCTTCTCTTTGGCCAAGCGGTTCCGTCTAGTAGTCTCCAATACCGTATAATTCATCTACACTTTGAGAGGAGAAATTGCCAGTATCGGAGACACCGGAAGCGATTGGACAGAGAGTAGGGTTCGATCCGTTCAACGAAGAGAGCAGGGTTGGGCAGGATTGAGGAAGTCTAAAGCTAACGAGAGGCTAAGGTGTTGCTGGGGTTAGTACGAAGGGCGAAGGGCGGGTGGGTCAGGTCAGTCAGAGGATTCTGAAAGGGGAGAAACGAAAGACTAAAAAGAGACAGACGGGCGGATAAAGAGAGTAAGGTGGAAGTAACGAAAGAGACATGAAACGAAACTTCACAATGGAAGTAGTGTGTGCGCCGGTTAGAGTACAGATGGATATATATATATATATATAAGTTAGAAGGAGAATCGTCCTAGGCGACGTTCGCCGGTCATTCGTTGGGTGATTCACACAAAGGACGCATTGCGCAAGACTCGGCCAGCACGGCGACAAAACAACAATGCTCAACTTGTAATAGAGTAGGTATATAAATGTAGTATGTATATGTAAATAGAAATGCAGAGGAGGAAGAGTGCCCATGGCACACACACATGTTAGAAGCTGGCGGTGGTTGGTCAGCCCTCTCGGTGAAACACCTATCGGAACTGAACGAGCTGTGCACGCTGCGACTCGGAACCGCGACGCGATCTTATCTGATCGCTTCCGGTCACACTCGACGCGACAACGTCCCAATGTGTAAGTCGTGCGTGGAATACGCTGGACTGACGTGATTTTCCGAGGAGTTGGGTCGAGGGGGGGGGGGGGGGGGGGGGGCATGATTACACAAAAAAGTAGGGTTAGAACGGGCCCGAATCGCAGCGGTGACAGCGATGCGAAAGACACTTGCCGACGTTGCGAAGTCTCAGTCGTATATATATATGTAAATATATATGTATAATCAGGCAGCAGTCTCAGCAGGCAACAACACACAACCGGGCAAACGCACAATGCAGACGGGTACGACACCGAGGAAGAGATCGTGTCCTGCATTCCGTTGTGCATGTGCCATCATCGCCGTCACAAAAGTCACGCAATGTTAGTTGAACAGATATATATATATATCTATATATCTCGAATAACAAAATCTCGCACAACAAGAGGCTGCATCTCTGCTGTTTTACTTTGTCGGCTTGCTTGCTCTCTGGTTGCTTTGAGCGGGAAAACTTACTATCTCGGGAGTTATCGTCACAACACTGATTTATTTGCTTGTAGCGCCCGTAGCGACGAGGAGGCGCCGTCGACGGCGTCTCCACCCTCCATTCCGTAACATTGGCCAACAAATCTACCATTGCAATTTCATTGGATTATGCGTGTGTCGCGAGCTCTCAATGGCTACTCGCTAGTAATGTCGTTTAGGGGCGCGATTGTTTTTTTGGGGTAAAAACGATTATTAATTAAAATTGTTCGATAAATGCCGGAGAGTGGCCGTAACAATTTAAGTATTAAGGTGAACCTCGAAAAGGGGGAGGGGGGGACGCGTCCAGGTTTCGTTGGATACGGCGAGATAAGGAACGAGGAGAGTAAGCACCGAGATCTAGCAAAAGTACCTGGATAGGTTATATCTTCTCTATCGCGCGGCGCTTCGACATCGCCTCCGGGGATGATCGGGGTGGACTTGGAGGGTTTGCTTTCCGGGAGAACGAGAGAAAGGGGGGTGGGGGGTTTCCGGTAGGGGAGAGGCTACTCCTGGTAGAAGTCGCGGTTACGCTCGTCTTGGACTTACCGTCGTAAAAGGCAGCCTTCCTCTTGCGGTCCTCTTGCCGCGCCTCCTGGGGCGTCTGGTTCTTGAAGGCTTGATTCAGAGCGACGAAGTGCATCGAGAATCCAAAGACGAATATGGCGAGGACCGCGAGGAATCGAGCGAGGTCCTTCATAAGATTGCCAATGATGATGGCCCAAGGCCCGAAGAGATGGTGAAACGAAAGGAAGTCGAGGATCTGCACGCAGGCGAGAAGGAAGCTCAATGCAAACAGCTGGTTTCTTAGGTAGAGGAGAGTGGGCCAGTAAGGTCGGTGGACGATGACGAAACCCATCAGATGGAAGGCGACACCAAAAATACCGAAGAGTAACACTGCCAACTTTATCCAGCCAAGTCCACTCTTGTCGCTTGGGTTGGTTAGTTCGAAGAGGAGAAGGCCAGAGAGCATGACTAGTAAGCACCACTCGTACCAATAAGGTAGAAGGCTTCCTCGTACCACCGGGTAAATCGGCATTATGCCGACGAGCAGTAGGAAGACCATCAGATATATATGGGATGTCAGATACGACATGAACTTTATGATCGGCACGTTGTTATACTTGTGCCCGAGGGGTAGTGCGAAGACCACCCAGACAGGCGGGCAAATGAGGAAGGCGATGAAGAGGAGGATCGTCCGGAAAGCATTCCAATTCAGGCTACCCTGCCAGAGCTCCTGGAGATATCGTTGCACCACCGTATGAGCGATCACTTCCTTTTGCTCGTTCTCGATCAGCACATCGAGGAATTCGACGTTCCGACGATCCATCGAGGTTAGAATCCTTCCGGCGGAATCTGCACCCGCGGCTAGCGCCAACAGTTCCGTCGCCATCGCCTCGCATTGCTTCCCCGCTGCTATCAGATCTTTCGCTCGCTCTTTTTCTTTCTCCGATAGCTTCATGTAGATATTCGAGAGTTTTGCTGCAGTGTCCACTGGCGCCGGCGACACCAACACAAATTCCTCGATCGGTTTATTGTTGTGACTTTTACTGCAGACCATCATATTATAAACGAACTGTGGACAAAAATGAATTATTTACAATAATTCTTTATTATAACTAGTTTTGTGATGTATCAAAGTAATAAGAAGCAAACCTACCCTTTTGTCATCCATGAGTGCATAAGTATCATGTTCTTTTTCCATCAGGTACTTGAGTACATCATTGTGACCCTCGGATGCTGCGAACCAGATAGGTGCACTTCCAAGGTTAGTCTCGCTCTTTGGAGAAGCTCCACTCTCTACAAGGAGCTTAACCACATCGAGGTAACCAGCACGAGCAGCGCAGTGCAGAGGTGTCCATCCGTTCTTATCGGTGGCGTTTATCTCAGCCCCCTGACCCAGTAACACCTCAACCATTTGATAATGACCATGGGTGGCAGCGATATGTAATCCCGTTTTCCCGTAGCGATCGGCGCTATGAAGCAATTCCGCCGATCTACTTAGCAGTAGACCAACCACCGTAATATGTCCGCCGAAACAAGCCAGATGGAGCGGGTTGAAGCCATTCTCGGTAGTTGCCGCGTCGACCTAAACCATACCAACTGCTCTGTTAGCACGAACTCGTACCCTTTCATTTCCATCTTAGGCTTACCTGTACCCCAGCAGAATTAAGTAGTAGTCTGACGACGTTCTCGTTGCCAGAATATGCGGCTAGATGAAGAGGAGTCATGCCAGACTCGGCGCCGAGTTCTCCAACGAGAGATCCACCAGTGGGCGGGTCGGACTTCACAGTGCCCGGTACATTGGTCAGCAGTTCTCGGACAGTATCTAAGAGGGGCGGAAGAATGGAGTCATAGTTCTGACAATGAGCAATTCCTTTCTCAAGGAAGTGGGGTAAAAGGTTTTATCGATTGTTGGAACGACCAAAGGACTAACCAGCTTGGCCGAAGTAAGCTGCTACATGGAGAGCAGTGACCCCAAGCTTTTTACTGACGATTCTAAGAGATTGCGAAGACCTCATGACCTCTAGGACTTGATTGTGACCATGTTGAGCTGCCAGGTGGACCGCGGTGAAACCTGCTCGATTCTCATCAGCGCAAGATGCGCCAGCCCGAACCAAGGCCTTCACGACCTCGGCATGTCCGCCCTCGGCGGCCAGCTGGAGAGGAGTTGCCTCGGTTAACTTGTTCCTCGCTGAAATCACTCCTTGTCGATCGAACTTCATCAATTCTTCGATAACTCTAACACTGCCTTGCATTGCTGCAATGTGAGCACAAGTGTTGCCATCCTTTGTACAAGCCATCACTAGACTTGGATGCCTTTGGAGGAAGAGTTGTGCGACCTCCGCGTAATTATTCATAGCAGCAGCGTGGATTGGTTTCTGACCCTGATCATCAGTGGCGTCGATGCTCGCGCCGAGTTCGAGAAGCAGCTTGCAGACCTCCAGCTGGCCAGCGCCTGCCGCCAGGTGAAGAGGAGTCTGTTTCCTGAGCGTGAGAACATCGATGGCAGCGCCATGGTCCTGGATGAGGAATCGTACGAGATGGGAGTAGCCGTTCATAGCGGCGAGATGAAGCGCAGTGCGACCCACTCTTGATTTTGAATTGATAAAGGCTTTGTTCGCGAGAAGAGCATCGCACACTTGCAAATAGCCATGCTCGGCAGCTAAATGGAGAGCAGATCTCCCCTCGAGATCAAAGACGTCGACCCTCGCGTGGTTGGCTAATAGCGTGGTCACTAGTTCCATATGACCACGGTGAGCAGCTATTAGCAAGGGTGTCCAGCCAACAGCACTTTGCTTGTTCAATGCTTTCTGCACTTCAGTCGCTGTCATTCGACTAATCATTTCGGACAGAACTTCATTATTCCCGGCGAGGGCGCAATAATGGAAAGCTGATTCCTGGGCTTGTTTCGTCTGCAAAGAGACGTCCGCGCCCCCTTCAAGCAGATAACGCACTACCGCTCGGTCATCACCCGGTATTACTACTTCCGACGGCTCGATTTGGGCTGCATAGTGCAATGCACTCGCACCCTCGTTAGTCAAGCTATTTACGTAAGCGGTCGCTGTTTCCGGCCCCTTCTTCTCCCTCACGAACTCAATCAGGTGCCGAACCACGTCCGCCCTGCAACCCCTGCAGGCCAAATGCAACGGCGTCTCTCCGTTCTATGGAGCAAACATAGTTCCCACGATTACCCCTGGAATAACTCATGAGCCTCGAAAGCATACCTAACTTATAATTAGCTGTGGTAACCCGAGTCTAAGATGCAAACCTAACCTTCTCTTCTCAAGTGCAAATGAGAGATGTTAGTACTAATAAGAAGAGTTTAGTCAAGGAATTGTGCAACAGGCATTTTAACAACAGGTTTAACCTTACTTTTGATTTGAACATTGGATCACCGCCGTCTTCTAAAAGTAGTAAAAGGGTAGCTAAATTCCCATGACTAGCTGCAACATGAACCGGTGTTTGTCCATCATCTGTTGTGAGATTTGGTCCAGCACCAGATTTTAATAACATCAAAGCACAACGATCACCATCGAGTACTCTGGCTGCAATATGAAGGGGTGTTTCACGCATTTTACCCCCTCGAACATGCACCTCTGCACCATAGCCTAGTAGAGTTTCTACTACCGCTGGTTTCGCACTCTCTACAGCTATGTGGAGGGCAGTGTAATTATCATTCGTTACTGCATCCACCTAAACATAATAGAAATTAAGATGAGGGAATATTCTTGGGATAGAAATTAATTTTGCCTGCCAAAGATCAATAAATAAATTTATAGAATCTCCTATTACTTTTTCTCCTCGTTGTAAAAGTGTGCTAATAATTCCAACGTGACCATATTTCGCTGCAGTGTGAATTGATCTGGCACCTCGTTTATTTGGCATGTGCAAATACACCCCTTTCTTGAAAAGCATCGTAGCACATTCCGAATGACCATTGAGAGAAGCGATGTGCATTAAAGTCGAGCCATCTTTGGTCCTCTCGAAAATACTCGCTTTAAACTTGTCCGCAAGTAGTTCGATTATCGACGCGTGGCCATTCTCTGCTGCCAGGTGCATCGGTGTTCGGTCTTGGTGGTCAGTGATCGAAGCAGACGCTCGAACGCCGTAGAAATATTTCACCAATGTCTCGTCGCCCTCCGCGCTGGCAATGTGCAAGGCGGTTTGGCCGTCGCCCTGAAACACCCGGCCCGATCATGGGTCACCGGACAGTGATTTGTAACACCGATTCCGGCCTGTCTAGACTTCATGTAGAACGATATGAGTTCTCATTTATGTACACGCTGTAGTCACGCGAGCACATCTGCATGAAGGAAATAGTAGTTGTCGAGAAGAACTACTTTCTTTAAGAATTCGATTTTTTTAAAATTATTATATTTAATGAAATATAAACTTTAGAACGAAATTGTTTTATAGCAGAGATAAACAGTTATACTTCTTTACAAAGTCTCTTGAATTCTTATATTTGACTTTTGTATAGTTTTCCTGGTATTTTCTTTTAGAAACTTTCACTGAATAATTCTCACATTTTGCATGTCAACGGATGCTCCATAGTCGACGAGAATTCGCACCATATCGATATCTCGCCTTCTGGCTGCCAGATGGAGAGCGGAGTCACCGTTCGGTGTAGTAGCTTTCAGTTGATCCTGAGCCTGTTGGGAGAGTAGCTCTCGGCACATCGACTGATTTCCAGCTTCCACAGCAAGCAACAATGGTATCTTTCCTTTCTACGAAGAAAGAGACAGCCGCATATACTGTGACTGATACTACTTGAATCTTATTTCAACTGGTACATTGAGAAAATTCTCGACTATTTCAGTAGCGGTGGGTCATACAAATAATTTAGTGGTTAGAATAGAGGAAGGTATTGGAAATAGCAGGCGTCGAATTAAATAGCGAGATCCGTGTTGGTTTGAGAGTCTGGCATTGGTCGATAGTGACCTGGTCCGAAAACGAGTTGTCCGGGGGGGGGGGGGGAAGAGACCGTGTTGCATGTATCTTGTTCAGTGAGGAAGCACGATGGGGGCAAAATGTGAGGAGAGAACGACGTTGTGTGAGAGTGCAGAGTACCGAAGAGAAGCGCGGAGAATTATGAGGGGCTGTGTTCGGTGCCAGGCGGTGATACTCGCGGCACACGACCCCTGTCACGCGAGAAACATGCACACTCCAATGGAATCGGGAGCATTCTCTCTCTCTCTCTCTCTCTTTGGTTATAGCCAATGATCCTTGTATTTTCGTTGTTCAAATCAACAGATTTATCGAGCAACATAACCAATTCTACACGATATTTCCAAGCAATAAAAAGCAATCTAGCGTGCAATTTTCCATGGCTCGCATGTGTAATCATAGACATTACTTTGCCGTCTCATTACTTATTCAGCGTGCAATCGTGTAAAAACTGTTGATACTTCTTTGGCAAGGTGCGTGCATACTTACACCGTCGACTTTCAGTCTGATATCACGCCCGGCAGCAGCAAGCAGTGCACGAAGGATCGACGTTGCCGTACCCGTTTGACGCGAAGCCACCAAATGCACTGCCGTTTGTTGTCGAGGCTGTGAATTAAATTATAAAATATTTATGATATAAATAATAAATTCTAAAAAAACAACAAGATTTTCGTACCCCTCCAGTCGCGTAAGGATCAACACCCTTTTTCGACAGGAGCAACTTGACAACATCCTCCCTCGAATACATAGCAGCAATATGAAGAGCATTATAATTATCCTGCAACAATATTGATTTTATCCAATAACAATAATCCATCAGATTAATCCAAGAATCATAGTTCTATGATTAACAAAGAAGATTCAAAGCAGAGGGTTGCTGATTACAAGATTACATTAGAGATAGTAGGCGCGGCTATTGGTCGTTTCAGGGTGAAAGCTTCTCTCTTGCCGACGGTTTCTTTCGATCGCTTTGAGCATCGGCTATTTGCAAAGTGAAGGAAATAGGCCGAGGGTGGTTGGGAGTGGCGATTTCATCGAGGTTAATCGGAATGGTGATTGGTTGGTTCGAATAAGACTATCATGACGCTGTTATAATCATGATAGACTTTTAAGAATTCGATATCTTTGGCAGGGGAGTTTCTTAATTTCCTTAAAATGAACAGGAGCAGTGATTTGCAAAGAGTATGTTCCAATGAGTCGGTCGAGGGCAAAAGCAATAGGGTCACAGGTGCTGAGAAAGGTGGTAATCCCTGTCGTGAATCGAACTAGTTTTTTGCCCTAGTGACTGGCCGGCCTACTTGCTTACTTAGATCATTTACGTACACCCCTTGGCCTTGGCCCTTCTTCACGCGATCTTAGCTGGCCTCACTGCGCTTAACCACGGATTATATGATCGTTAACTTTAGCAATTCTCCACTGGCCAGTAATACTGTACACCTCTCGACCAACCAACACGCTCCCTGTGATTATTACGTGCCCCTGCCACGTAATGCTTTGCACGAACTTGCTTTAACACCCTAATGTCAACTTAGCCCCTCCGCTTTGACCCTTTCACGACGTTTTCTCCCCACCAAGAATCACTTCGAGTGATTCCCTTCAACGATAACATGGATTTCCACGAACTTTCCTTTATTACTAACTTTCCCTCTCCGTTGCAGTCTCATTCGTGGAATTACTGTTTTCCTTTTTCTTGGAGGGGAGAAGAAGTATGCATGAGAATGAAAAAGAAAGAATAGGGTAATTTTTCACAGATACTTGCGTTATTCCTGGCGCCGACGTCAGCTCCTAATTCAATCATGCGATCTAAGAGACCAGTGCGGTTGTCCTTCACGGCGTACATTAACGGCGCCATTCCTGTCGTCTGAAAACGTACGAGGAACCGTTTTTGTGTTAGTTATGAGACCATTCTTTTTTTTAGTATGTCAGGATGAATTTTAATGAATAATTAATGACTAACCGGGTCCATAACACCAGTGAGGGGTGCAGCGATACCTTCTTCTGGAGCATTTTGCATCGCCTTCTCCAAAGATTTGAGCAATTGGTCCACGGCAGCCCATTCTCCCCGGGATGCAAGACCCAAGAGTTTTTGTGCACCTTCTCTAGCAGTAGCACCAGCGGAACCAGGCTTGCTACCTGGTTGCGATGTCTCCGCACTATTCGCGCCATTGCTGCTCGATGTTCCTCCAATAGAATCATCCTTTGTTGCTGCTGGACTTTCTTCCTTGCTCGAAGGAGGATTACGCTTGTCGTCTTTCCCACCCGGTGGCTTCTTATTACTGCTCATGTTACGCCGTACCCTTTCTCATCCCAGTTAGTAACCATCTCCTATTCTTCTACGAAACAATACGTTCTACCAACTTATCCTCTTTTTTTTTTCCCCCACCACTTTTCTTCAACCCTCTTCAGGTATAAATTCCAAGAACAAAGCTTACACTTTAAGGACGAAAATAACACTATTATAAGTACGCAAAAGGTACCTCTGCAAGATTCGTAAGGATATTAAGATTTATCTTGACGAAATTGACTGTAACGTTCGATGGCTCGGAAAGTACGACAAAAAGTTGGTTGCGAATCTTACAAGCGGCGCCGAGTAAGCGCGTGTAAGCGGACCGTTTGTCCCGACGATTCTGAAGACGGCACACGTCTAAAACACAGAGAGTAAGGCTGGCTTCGGATTTGCTTGTGGTTTCAACCCTCTCGGTATTAGAGCTTCGGATCGACCAATCACCGTACTCGGCAGCACCCGTTCGTTAAGGTGAAACGCGTTATGTATATACTAAGCACCGTTAGCAAGTAGCAAGGAATAGTTCACTTGCAAAAGCTCCGGAGAGCTTTCTACTCTCTAACGTTAGGCGAACCTCTAAGAAAGCCTACCTGCTTTCGTACGCCACCACATCGCTCAAAGTGGGGGGGAGGGGAGAGAAGAGAAAGGTGGTACGACGGTATGGTCGCCGTCGACACGCGACTTCCGGAGCACCCCTTACTCGTTGCACGCTATCCACCCATCTCGAAGACTGAGTTGTCGGCCTCAAGGAACCCTGGCCTCTACTCGACATCGGCCTCCTTTCTTTTCTACCATCTCTTCTGGCATCCTCTTTATCTTTTGCTCATCATACAATCTTTTCATTGTAACGACTTGAATCCATAAGAAATTGAAAATTGTCATTAAAGATGATTGATTAGGATTATTTTTCTTATTTCATATGTTTAATGATTGTATTACTGGATTTTGTATATTTGTATTTGGGAAGTTGAGATTTGATGGAATATTCTTGGAGTACTGTTAGAAGGATCTTTTGACCTGAAACCTTCCCCCATTTCTTGAACCTTCCCTTTTGCTACCTTTGGACTTTCCCTTCTGGTCACTTTTCTTCTTGACACTGTAGTGAACAGATCGTGAAGATTCCTTTGCAGAGATATTTAGATTCAGTGGGATTTGTTTATGAAATTATATATCTTGTGCAGTATATCATTTCGGGGGGGGGGCAGTGTAAAACGGTTTATCTAATCATTGAGAGTTTCAAGCAGGCTTAAAATGATTATAACTGCATGATAAATAGTTAAAATAGAATTCTAACGTGGATTTCACTTGTCATGTATGACGCATGTAAATACGGATGACGCAAGCTGATATAGTCGGTGGTTATCAAAGAAGGCAAGGGTTACCATTGCAAAATCGACTGTGTTACTGTGGTGGGAGACGACGACATTGACTGGAAATCCCAAATAGTATGACAAGATTTGATAACAAACGGTACTAATTCCACTAGTAAAGAAACATCTTCGCCGCATTGCGGTCGAGATTGTTGACGCGAATACATACCATTTTAAATAGAAAAGCAACCACTATAAATCTCACACTGGAATAAAAAAAACTCTTTGTTTCTTGTGCATCGTAGTTATAAATCTCTTGTTATCTTTGGTCCTCGTGAAAATTATATTCGTATATTTTTCTTTTATTTACGTATGCATAAGAAGTGTTTGGCAGGAAAAGTGACAGGTGAAAATCCTTCGATTTTACAAAAGAGCAGTAAAAAAAATACAAAAAGATTTATTAGGTGAATAACTAGTGCATATCATTGACTTAATGATTCTTTGAAAAACCATTGACAAGTGACATGTGCTATCTATAGATATTGCGCTTATGTAACACCGAAATTCGACTTATAAGTATTCTTATCAAACAGAAACAGCAGATAGTTTCCAAATATTCGTGTAACATTGTCAACAATGTTGCGACCGCTCTGTAAAATTGCCTCTTTGAGGCGCATTTACAATAGTTTGTCAACCATTGTAATTCGAAGAAGCATTCAAACAGGTAAGAAGTGTTTCCCTTTTTTATTACCTGTAATTCAAAAGTGTTATTTATAATAACAAATGATGCGTATCAACAGAGAAACAAAGTGATCGGTCATTCGAAGAGTGTGGATTATCTTATATGCATCATCGTGGAAAAATTCCAATAGTAGACGAAACAATAGGTCAAGTGTTAAATCGTGCGGCTGAAACATGGCCGAATCGAGAGTGCATTGTTTCAGTGCATCAAAACATTCGACTGACATTTGCACAAGTGTTAAAACGATCGGACAGATTAGCAGCAGCTTTGAAGAAATTAGGAATGAAGAAAGGTGACAGATTAGGAATTTGGGGCCCGAATGATATCGAATGGTTTATTAGTTCAATGGCAGCTGCAAGGGGTGGTTTTGCTTTGGTAGCAATAAACCCTGCTTATCAGAGCAGTGAACTTATCTACAGTTTACAAAAGGTCGGTGTGAAGACTGTTATCTCACCTTGCACTTTCAAGACACAGAATTATGCGAAGATGTTGCTCGATGCAAAGCAACATTGCCCTACACTCGAACACATCATCATCTATTCGCAGGATCATATCACGTGAGGAATATAACATATTTTCTTCATTCTTATTTATTACTAATGCTGTTAAGAATTATAAAATGAAAACTTGCATAAGCGAACATTGACTTTTATTAAGATAAACTTCATAAAAGGGTTTTACTTCTTTTACTCTTATAAGCTTCATATCTCAAAGGGGGTGGTTTTCTCTATTTCTTCATGGTATTCATGAATATCGCGTGCGAGAATGGTCACGCATTTCTTTTCACGCACTACTCTGGCAACTCTTCCTGAGAAATGGGTTAGACATCGAATATTGACTCAATTTTTCCATTGAGATTTGCATTAGTGAAAAAAAAAAAAATGAGAGAGAGAGAGAGAGTGCTAATCGAAGCAGTGGCTATTTAATTATCCGGTGCTTTTAAAGGCTGTATAGTTGTGCGGATCGAAGCGAAGGGTGATATGGAAAAATGGTGAATCAAGGAGAGTGGCGTTCAATTTGGTGAAAAACAGGGTCGGCCACTCAGATCCGGTGGAGTTCGATGTCGCGTCCGGTGTGTCCTAAAAAGAAGGGGGTTAAAACTCGACTGATCGACTAACTCACTTGCTCGTTCGTTCAGCCAATCTATTTCGGTACTCGCCCTCATAATTCTCAAAAGTTTTCCCGGCCGATCATCGTTTTGATTAATAATCTTGCCACTGCGAAGGAATCAGCGTGCAATTAGGTTAATGGTTGCTCGGAAGGGGGGGGTGTATATTCGGCATACGCGGGCATCCATCGTGTCTGGCCTGGTCGAGTCGATAGTCGATCGATCGATCAGACATTGCCTTTCAATTTGCAGAGGTACACGCCGGTTCGCTGACGTCGAAGCTATCCCTTCGAATATCGAAATCTCTACCGTTGCCGCCGAGCATTCTACTGTGTCCTGCCATGATGGTTGTAACATACAGTTCACTTCCGGCACAACTGGCAAACCAAAAGCTACCTTCATTTCGCACAGATCCATCGTCAACAATTCTGGACAGGTGACTTTCATCCCCTTACAAAATCATCAAAACGAATACTGATTCACTGTCAAATTTCATATTCACTTTTCTACAAACAGGCTGTCAGAAGAACCGAATTGAACGAGGATCGTAAAATTTGCTTCAACATGCCATTTTTTCATGCTTTCGGATTACTCATGGGAAATGTTGCAGTCCTTCATTCAGGCTGCACTCTTGTCCTTGAGAATCGATCTTTTGATCCAGTTAAAACACTCGAAGTGATTCTAAAAGAGAAATGTGACGTCACTTACGGTACACCTACAATGTGGGTGAGTATTACCAATATTTCTGAAACACAGTAATATTGTACTAATAATTAATCAATATCTTCATTACTAGATTAATCTATTGAATGCTCGTGATCGACTGAACTGCCCACCAATAGA